>CM053575.1:25818804-25903714 GCA_028646485.1 Cryptoprocta ferox
CTTCTGTCCTGTCCCTGTGCCTGTGAGCCTGATTCCTGTCTCTTGGTTCTGGTCTCTTAGTTCTAGTCTCGGGGGACTCTTGCACTTGCCCATGGCCACCCCTCGTCACTCCATTCCGGAAGCCTCTCTCACGGGCTTCCGCAGCACCGCGCCGCCCCCCCCCCGCCCCCCGCCCCCGGCTGCTTCCCCAAAGCCCCAGAACTCTCAGGATGCTGTGAGCACTGTGCAGGGCAGGGATGGGGGAGTACCCCCTGCAGACTCCCAGCCCCTTCCCACAAAGTGTCACTCTGGCCACCTGCCCTGGAGTTTCCATAATGATGGTAACGAATGTAAGATTCCAAGCAGAAAGTGCCACTCCTTCAAGCTGCTCAAACAAGGCGATGATGGGGGAGAGGAATGTGGGAACAGAGTCTCCAGGTGAATGGAGTGGGTGTGGGGGTGGCAGGCAGGCCTGAGGTCCATTTTTTCTCTGAAATCGCTTTTACATGCTTTCGTTGCTCCCCTTACCTCCAATGGCACCTCCCCTCCCTCTCAGCTGCTACACTGCTTCTTGTCGAACCCAGAAAACAGAGAACTCCCCCCAATTTTATCAGTAACCAGCTATTCCACTTAAGCACTGGACCCTACCCTACTTCCTAGTCAAGGACATCCCTCCTGCCATTGACCTCTATCCACCTGCACCATTAGTTGTTCCCTCTGAGGGGGATCATTCTCAAGCAAATAAAATCATGCTGGGAGAATCAATGTTTAAAAACCAACTCTATTGAGTTATTATAATTTGGATATAAAATGCGCCCATTGTTAAGTGTGAAGTTAGGTGAATTTTGACAAATGGATATACCCATGTAACCACCACCACCACCACCATCACCACGGTCAAGTTCTAGAAGATTGCCATTACCCCGCCCCAAAAAGTGTCCCATTGCTGAGCACTATTCCTTTGTTTGGACACAGTATGATTTGTTCATACATTTGCCTGTGGATGTGTAATTGGGCTGTTTCCACTTTTGGGCTATTATGAATAAAACATGCAGTGAACATTCATGTATAAGTCTTTGTGTGGAAACATGTTATTTCTCTTGAGTAAATATCAAGTGGAATAGCCTGGCCAGATGATAATGTATATTTAGTTTTATTAGAAACTTCCAAACTGTTTTCCACAATGGTTGTACCATTTGACATTTCCAAAGCAGTCCATGAAAGTTCCAGATGCTACACTTCATACTGCTGGGGAGGAGGGGCGGGGGTTCCCCTAAATTTAGCTATTCGTGTGTGTGTGTGTGTGTGTGTGTGTGTAGAGGTATGTCCATTTTGTTTGCAATTTGCTTTTCTCTGACGATGACTGATGTGGACAACCTTTTCATGTACTGTTGGCTATTCACACATCTTCTTTTGTGAAGGGTATATTCATTTGCCTATTGTGTTAGCCTTCTACACATCCCCACAAATTTGTCAGATTAAACTGAAAAACCAAGGCACATTTATTGTCTCACAGTTTCCGTGGGTCAGGTAGAGCTGAGCTGGTCTTCTGTCTTAGGGGCTTGCAGGGAAGGTATTGGGCAGTGCTGGGGTCCCACCCAGGGCCCAGGTCTCCTTCCAAGCACGCGTGGTTGTTGGTAGAATTCATCTCCCTGCAGCTGTAGAACTCATGGTGCTTTGCCTCAAGGCCAACAGGAAAGGTCTGCCTCTTGAACCTCACTTATAAAGGTTCACCTGATTAGCATTTTTTTTAATGTTTGTTTTTGAGAGACAGAGTACGAGTGGGGGAGGGGCAGAGAGAGAGCATCTCCCTTTTGATTAGCTTTACTTACATCCGTCAAAATGCTTTCATATAATACGATGTAACTTAATCGTGGGATTGACATCCATAATATTCACAGATCCCGCTCATACTCAAGGAGAGATAATTATACAAGGGCATGGGTCAGTCATTAGGGTCATCATAGAATCCTTACCACACCCATTTTTAATTGGTTTACCTCCTTTTTCAGTTATGTGAGTACTTTATAAATTTGGGGTACAAGTCCTATGCAGATATGTGTATTGCAAATATTTTCTCCCAGTCCCTAAGTTTGCCTTCTCATTTTCTTAGTGTTTGTGGTAGAACAGGGATTTTTAATTTTGATGAAGCCCAACTGTCAACTTTTACAGTTCATGCTTTTTATTCCTCCACAAGAAATCTTTGCTTTCCCAAAAGTTGCAGTATACTCTCCTATGTTTTAGAAGTTTGATGGCTTTAACCCTTACATTTAGTTCTGTGACTCCTTGTAAGTCAACTTTTGTGTATGATGTGAGTTAAGAGTTGAGATTCATTTATTTTTCCAAGAAGATATACCGTTTTGCCAGCAGTATCTGCTGAAAACACCATTTCCCCCATTAAATTACTTTGGCATTTTAACTGAAAATCAATTGTGTGTGTGTAGTGTATTACATGTATAATATGTATGTATGATATATACAATATAATTCTAGACTATTCCATTGATTTCTCTTTCTATACTTAAATGTACAGTAATCTCTTTGATTACTATATATTTATAGTAAGTCCTAAAAGTGGGCTTATTATGTCCCTCAGCTTTGTTCTTTTCCACAATGTTTTTGGCTAATCTATGACCTTTGAATTTGTATGTAAATTTCAGCTTGTCAACTTGTAAAAAACAAAACAAAAATAACCCTGCTAAGATTTTGTTAGGGATTGCGTCAAATGTGTAACTCAACTTGGGGAGAAATGCCATCTAACAATATTGAGCCTCCCATCCTTAAACCTGGTATTTATTTCCATTTATGTTCTCTCTGTATTTCTAGAGTTTTCCATGTACATGTTTCATATAATTAATTAAAGATTTCCCTGAGTATATGTCATATTGTAGATGCTATTATAAATGGCATTTTTACATGTCCTTTTCCAACTGTTCATTGCTAGTGTATAGAAGTTGAATTAATTTTTGTATATTGACCCTGTATGTTTTGACTTAGCTAAATTCACTTAACAATGTAGTTGATTTTTTATGATTCCTTAGGATTTTCTATATACATGAGCATCTGCAAATAAAGTTTTGGTCCTTCCTCTCCAATCTGTATGCCTGTTTGCACTAGCAGAGATCTCTAGCACAATGTTGGATAAAGTTGAAGACACCAGACATCTTCACCTTGTTTCCATTACTACGGAGGAAAGCCAGCCTTTCCTGTGGATTATTCAACAGTCTCAGCCATAAGTTCTTAATCATTTTTCCTCGGTGAGGCATGCACATACACATAAAATTTTGTATAAGTCTCGGTGGGTTTACTCCCCCCTCCCCGGAGGCCATATGTGTAATTTATTTGATTCCACAGATCCACTTAATAAATCTTCTTACAATAAGAGGAAGATAAAAGTAAATTTTTAGCTGTTGCAACATAAGTGGAAGACGAAGGGGGATCCCTCAACCACTGGGACTTTTTAAATTTAAATCCAAGTTAGGTAACATATGGTGTAATAATGATTTCAGGAATAGAATTTAGTGATTCATCACTTATAACACCCAGTGCTCATCCCAACAAGTGTCTTCTTTTATACCGTCGCCCATTTAGCCCATCCCCCCCAATACACCTTCAGCAACCCTCAGTTTGTTCTCTGTATTTAAGAGTCTCTTATGGTTTGTCTCCCTCTCTTTTTTTTTTAATGTTGATTTTTGAGAGAGAGAGAGACAGAGCATGAGCAGGTGAGGGGCAGAGAGAGAGGGAGACACAGAAACCGAAGTAGAGTCCAGGTTCTGAGCTGTCAGCACAGAGCCCCATGTGGGGCTCAAACCCACAAACCATGAGATCATGACTCGAGCTAAAGTCTGGCGCTTAACCAACTGAGCCACACAGGCGCCCCAACTCCCTCTCTGTATTTATATTATTTTTGCTTCCCTTATGTTCATCTGTTTTGTTTCTTACATTCCACATATGAGTGAAATCATATATTTGTTTTCTCTGATTTATTTCATTTAGCATAATACACTCTAGTTCCATCCATGTCATTGCAAATGGCAAGAGATCATTCTTTTTGATCACTAAGTAATGTTCCACTGTATGTAAGTAATGGTGTGTGTGTGTGTGTGTGTATATATATATATATATATATATATATATATATAAACCACATCTTCTTTTTAAAAATTTTTTTCTGTTTTTATTTTTATTTTATTTTTTGAGTGAGAAAGAGTGTGAGCAGGGAAGGGACAGAGAGAGAGGGAGACACACAACCTGAAGCAGGCTCCAGGCTCTGAGCTGTTGGCACAGAGCCTGACGCAGGGCTTGAACTCCTAGATGGTGAGATTATGACCTGAGCCGAAGTTGGATGCTTAACTGACTGAGCCACCCTGGTGCCCCTATACCACATCTTCTTTATCCATTCATCAGTCGATGGACATTTGGGCTCTTTCCATACTTTGGCTATTGTCCATAGTGTTACTATAAACATTGGGGTTCATATGCCCCTTCAAAACAGCACACCTGTGTCCTTTGGATAAATATCTAGTGGTGCAATTGCTAGGTCGTAGAGTAGTGCTATTTTTAATTTTTTGAAGAACCTACTCACTGTTTTCCAGAGCAGCTGCACCAGTTTGCATTCCCACCAACAGTGCAATAGAGATCCTCCTTCTCTGCATCCTCGCCAACATCTGTTGTTGCCTGAGTTATTAATGTTAGCCATTCTGACCAGTGTGAGGTGGTATCTCATTGTGGTTTTGACTTGTATTTCCCTGATGATGAGTGATGTTGAGCATTTTTCATGTGTCTGTTAGCCATCTGGGTGTCTTCTTTGGAAAGGTCAACCACTGAGACTTCTGACCCCAACTACCAGCTAGCACGGGTAGATGCCCACACCCATTTCTATGGAGATGGCAGTGCATGGGCCCCAAGCCAAGTGGAAGACATGTAATTTGGAAGACCAGGGGACCAGATTTTCCTTAAGGAAGGAGTAAGCCATGATGTCATCTCGAGGAGGTGAGTTTTTCAAGAGCTGCCAAATCTTCCTAATTAGGATGGTAGACACCAAAGGGAAATAATCTGGAATTTATGAATGCACAGCTGATTATTTGAGTGCACAAAGGGTGTCAGCATCAGCAAAGCCTTAAACCTAGATAATTATTATTAAAAACCCTATTGGCATAACTCCCTCATACTTAATAATTTTGGTATTCCTGTCTCAGACTGCTCCCAGTTCCGACGTGAGGAAATGGCTTACCCTCTGGGCATTTCTTTAGGAAAAAGGATACTCTGCACTGGACTGGTTGATTAGTGCAGATGGGGTCATCCTGGGTAGCAGTCTCCTTAGGAAACGCTTTACTTTCGAAGGCTCCAGTGAACAGTGAAAGAGATGATGTCCTGAGGGGTTAGTCTTGCTTTGCAAATAGAAGACAGTATTATTTGGTTCCTCTCCTCCCCTAAACCCACCTCCAACCCCATATAAAAACATGGATGCTGAGAAGCAAAATATTACCCATCTATCCCTGGAGAGGCCAACTTGAACAAGGTATCTTCCCAAAACACCCAGCATCAGGAAAGATGGAATGTGTACCTATGTGGTGACCAGCTGTCAGGGAAGAAAGACAAGGGGGCATATGTACAGTGCCACACAGTATAAATACAGAATAGGGTTCACTGGGGAGGAATCTGACAAGTAGAGAAATATAATGTACATGATTCCTGCACAATCCAGAATCCCCCAGAGAGGTAGACCAGGCTGGGCAGAATTGGGCTGGACACATCGTGGAAAACCATGGTAAAGAGGGGGCCCTCATTATCGTAAAGCTCTAGAGATGACACGGGTAGGATGGAAGGTTAATGCCGGACTTCTATAGATTTCTTGAGGTGGAGTTTTGGGGATCCCCAAGAATATCCTGACTAGAAGAGAAAGAGGAAGGGAGACAGGGGTCCCCTCACTCTGAACACCACTGTCCTACTCCCCTGGGGTGATGGCAGTTCTGACACTCCCATAAACTGTCTGAAAAGCCCCTGAACATGAAGCCCCTGCTATTCTCCAAATGATTCTCTGTTCACTCCGTATCTTTTCTCCCATCCCTCTTCCTGGCCACAACCCATCGCTAGGGGCATTCTTCTATTCATATTCCATTCAGCAAATACTTCCAGAACATCTTCCAAAAGTCACATCTTGTCTACATTCTGAGGGCCTGGAAAAGGATGATACGAAGGGAGTCCCTGCCTCCGTCTTTGGGCCTCTATCCATCCAGCCTCCAGTGGCATCTTTCTAAGGCTAAGCTCACCTGTGACCCTCTTGGGCTCAAACAGTTTCATCCATGTCTCTAGATTGAAATCTAGAACATTTCATGAAAGGCCTGTTCCTTGGCTCCTCTATCTGGATGTCACTGTCTCCGTGAGCTGTGCCTCCATCTTGCTCTATAGTGTTAACTCCCTCTGGTCTGTAGGCCTCATCTTTGCCTCACTCACATTGGGCTCCTTTGGCCCCAGCAATGCCCATGATTTGTCTTGGGCCTCTGGTTTGAAATGTGGCCCCTACCATCCATGGGTCATTGAAATCCAGCCAGTCCTCCGCTCCTGCCTCATCTCCAGGAAGCCCTCCTTGACTGTAGCTGCCCTCACTCCCTCTCTCTCACTCCCCTGGTCTCTGGGAGCACCTAAGCATTGAACCTCAGCCCGCACAGAGTTGGGGTTGCTCCCCAGTTGATTTCTATAGCTCTGTCCCGAACACTTCCATCAACAGGAGCTCCTGAACCAGGGACCACACAGCCCTGAGATCACAGAGAAGGGAAAGAGTGGCCCTTGGTGCCCGTCCACCTTGCCCATTCCTCACCAAAACATGGAGGACTATGTGCTGCGAGGAAACAGAACTGGCTGAATGTCAGAACATTGGGTTCTGTCTTCCAATGAGCTTCAAATCTAGTGTTTCTATCTTTGGGCCTCAGTTTCTGCAGCTGTGAAATGGAGTAGTGGGGCTGGGTTAAGTGATTCCAAAAAGCCTTTACAGTTTTCAGGATTCAGTGTTCTCCATTCGTGAGTGTCAACTCTCTTTGCATATCAGAATCACTGGAGAAACTGAAAGACTATCAACACCTGTGCCCCTTTCCCAGGGATATAAGATACAACTGGCTTGAGCTGGAACCCAGGCCCCCAGGATTTCATAAAAGTTCATCAGATGATTTTAATGTGCAGACGTGATTGGGAACCCGAGATCTGCGTTTGGCTGGGGAGCCAGCTGATTAGAAGGACGTGGTTAATCCTCGGACAAAACTATGGTCTCGTGCAGCCCCCTGGTGGCCAGATCTCTCACTACAGGCAGATTTCCGCAGGATCTAAGTTTTTTAATATTTATTTATTTATTTATTCATTCATTCATTCATTCATTCATTCATTTTTATAGTTTATTGTCAGGTTGGTTTCCATATAACGCCCAATGCTCTTCCCCACAAGTGCCCTCCTCCATGACCATCACCCCCCTTCCCTTTTCCCCCTCCCCCTTCAGCCCTCAGTTTGATTTCAGTATTCAAGAGGACATCTAAGTTTTTGAACCCCAGGAAGGAAAAAAGTGATTCAGGAGAAGAACAGGAAGAGGAGAGGAGAAAAAGACCTAGCATCTCCATGACCCAGAGATACACAGATTCACAGGCATTTCCCTCCCCACTTTTCCCTATGACAAAGTGCCCCCAGAGACTGAGTCCTGGGAACAGTCATATCTGTATTAAGTGTGAAACCTGTCCCTCTGGGTCCAGGGGCAGGGTGTAAGGGGATTCAGAAGAAGGAAGGGTTCAAGGAGTTCCTGAGACAGCAATGCCAAGAAGGAGACTCGAGATGATAAGAGATTATATGTAGAGGGCAAGCTCAATGTTAGCTCTATTGTTATTTACTGTAACTTCAGGCAAGATGATTTCTCTGAGCCTTGGTGATGACTGCCCACTATTCTGAACACCAGTGTGCTTATGGGCAAAGTATTCTGTCAAGAGCCCTGGAACTTTAATAGACTCCAGACTGTCCAAAGGCCAGGCCCATTTCATGTGGGGGAGGGCTTCCCAAACCTGGTTGTGGGTCTGAAAAAACTGGGTAAGTTTTCTTTGTATCTATCTACCTTTTTTTTTAATAGTTTCTTGTCAAGTTGGTTTCCATAAAATACCCAGTGTTCATCCCAACAAGTGCCCTCCTCCATGCCCATCACCCATTTTCCCCTCTCTCCCATCCCCATCAACCCTCAGTTTGTTCTCAGTATTTAAGAGTCTCTCATGGTTTGCCTCCCTCCCTCTCTTTAACTATATTTTCCCCTTCTCGTGCCCCATGGTGCTCTGTTAAGTTTCTCCTGTTTCACATATGAGTGAAAACATATTCTCCCTATCTATTTTGAGAGAGAGAGAGAGAGAGAGAGAGAGAGGAAACAAGCCAGGGAGGGGCAGAGAGAGAGAGAGAGGGAGGGAAAGAGAATTCCAAGCAGGCTCCAAGCTGTCAGCGCAGAGCCCGACCATGGAGTTCAAACTCACAAACTGTGAGACCATAACCTGAGCTGAAACCAAGAGTTGGACACTTAACCGCCTGAGCCACCCAGGCACCCAAGTTTTCTTTTTCTTTTTTTAACAAAAAATAAAAGCATTTGCAAGTATCACTCTGTCATCACAATGCAATCTACATATTATTTACAAGAATAAGAAGTTCTAAAATCTGGTAGTCTTGAAGCCTACGGTTAATAAGGCTCAGGGGAAGTGGAAGAAAAGAGGTGGGCTGAACACCTCCCAGTGTGTGGAAGCCCACAGGACCACATGGGAGTGGGTATGTTGCTGTGGATGAGACCAGGCTGGGCATATATATGAAAGCCCTGGGGGTCTTCTCATCAGCGGAAATTACACCATGCCTCACTGCATGAAGCCCCAGATGGGGGGAGGCTACGTATCAACACATGGATGACCTCACATGTGGGTCAAGCTCCTTCCCTCCTCTGGTGCCTTCCAACACCAACCCCTGCACCTAGTACATTCCAACCCATGCTTCAGCCCTCACCTCAAACATCATCTTCTTAGGGAAGCCGTCCTTCACACCCCCATCAAGTCAAATGTTCCAGTTTTCAGGGTTCTCAAAGCATGCTCTATTTATCCTTCAGGGATCACAATTTTAGTTCATTTTAAGATGAGCTGTTTGGGGTCAATATGTTCCCAATAAATGTGAAACTTTCATAGAGGGACTGAGAACCCAGTACAGCACTTGGTCCATCACAAGGAGCTCAGTACATTGTTGAATGAATGAATGAAGGAATCCCATCCTGAAAATAAACACTGTCTTTTTCTCATTGTCATCCCCAATTTTCCTCTCATTAATTCAGGACAAGGGAATTCATTTCAATGTGGTCAGCATAGCTACTTTTTATTTATATTAAAAAGAAATCATTGATTTCTTAGACTAAATTAATAACAGACTATTCATACATTAGATATAGCAACAAAATTGATGCTTTAGCAAATCATTGATCTCCACCTTTTTCTACAAACACTTGAGTCTAATTCTTCGTGCTGACCATGTGCCCATTGGCTTTTCAGCTTTGTTTCTAAGAGAAAATAGGGGCGCCTGGGTGACTCAGTCAGTCAAGCATTGACTCTTGATTTCAGCTCCAGTCACGATCTCACGGTTCATGGGATAGAGCCCCACATTGGGCTCTATGCTAACAGCTCAGGAGCCTGCTTCGGATTCTCTGTCTCCTTCTCTCTCTGCCCCTCCTCCCACTCACACATGCATGCTCTCTCTCTCTCTCAAAATAAAAAATAAACAACAAAAAAGAGGAAGCATATGCATATACCATACCACTTCAATTATAATGCCAAAGTGGCACTACAAAATGATCTCTAGTCATTGTAGATGCCAAAGGTAGCATTTAACTTCATAACATCCGATCCTGGCCATAGACATTCCTGGTCAGAATCACAGGTAAAAAATGTGCTTATTTGCTTTCCACAGGTGGGGTAACTATCAGGACCATGCTGCTCAAAATATGGTCCCAAGACCAACAATAGCGTTGTCTCAGAGCTTGTTAGAAATGCAGAGTCTCAGGTGCACCTGGGTGGCTCAGTTGGTTAAGTGTCTGACTTTGGCTCAGGTAATGATCTCGAAGTTCACGAGTTTGAGCCCTGAGTAGGGCTCTGTGCTGACAGCTCAGAGCCTGGAGCTTGTTTCAGATTCTGTGTCTCCCTTTCACTGCCCCTCCCCAGCTCATACTCTGACTCTCTCTCTCTCTCTTTCCTTCTCTCTCAAAAATAAATAAACATTTAAAATTTTTTAAAAAAGCAGATTCTCAGTTTTCACCCCAGACCAAAGAATAGAATATGTGTTTTAATACACTACCCTGATAATACACACACATAAAAGTTTGAGAACTGCTTTTGTTGGCTGCAGGATTACCAAACTGTTCAAAGTTCATGGATCCCTGAATAACATGATTACTCACAGATTTGGGTCTGGAACCCCTTTCCCCCACAATTCTTCAAGAAATTAAATCTTAACTAAATTTGAAAAGGCTAAAAAAGTTTGTCAATAATTTTCCAAGCTATTTTGACCAACAAATGCATACTGCTTACAAAATTTGCATTGGCTTCATTCTTCTGATGATACTCACTTAGGCTTTATCTACTTCGTGTTTACATCACTTCAGCAAAGAGACACTGGGTCGGTCAGTATCCCTGAGCTGTGGCCATGTTTAGAAGCTCCTTCCTAGAAAAATCAATTAATTTCTATTGAAATTTAACTTTCACAGCAAAAAAGTACTTTTAAGCCTTGATCTGTCTGGCTAACACATGACATGAAGCCATGGGAAACTAGAGAGAGGATAAGGGTGGGTAAGCACGAACATACTCTACAGGTCAGGGAAGATGAAAGATTACTCATTCCTTA
The DNA here is from genome assembly GCA_028646485.1 of Cryptoprocta ferox. Classification (NCBI taxonomy): domain Eukaryota; kingdom Metazoa; phylum Chordata; class Mammalia; order Carnivora; family Eupleridae; genus Cryptoprocta; species Cryptoprocta ferox. Next base: position 25,829,668 of record CM053575.1, read on the forward strand.
CGTGGCCAGTCAGCTCACAGGAGCTTGTCATGTGATGAGATCTGTTGGCTAGAATCAGCCCACTTTTGAAGTTCTGATTCCTTCCTCTACAAAAAGCCACATGAAATTTTTTTTAACATTTAATTATTTTTTTAATGTTCATTTATTTTTGAGAGAAAGAGAGGGAGGGAAACAGAGGATCTAATGTGGGCTCTGCGCAAACAGCAGAGAGCCCGATGCAGGGCTCAAACTCATGAACCGTGAGATCATAACCTGAGCCGAAGTCAGATGTTTAACCAACTGAGACACCCAGGTGCCCCCCCAACCTATGTGAATTTTTTATGGTTGTTGTTGATGGTTTCCTCTCCTAGAAAGAAAGGTATATAATTAAATGGGGTTTCTTTTAATTAACATTTTCAGGGGCACTTGGCTGACTCAGTCAAGTGCAACTCTTGATCTCAGGGTTGTAGTTTCGAGCCTCATGTTGAGTGTAGAGATCTCTTTAAACAAAGAAAATATTTTAAAAACAAACAAACAACAACCACAAAACACCTTCAGATGACTTTAGGTGTCAAAACCCAGGTTTCTGAAGATTTGACTGCTATTAAAGAAGGTGAAAAATACTGTAGACAAATCCTGGAATGTACACTTATGGGCAGAACATGAAGGCTACACTTTCATACCTGGTCAGGCCTATCGTCCTCTCAACACCAAACAAAACTACAGTTGGCAGAGCTCTTTAAAGTGTAAAAATCGAGTTTGACTATCATGTTTGTTCAGATGACACTAAAGACATTTGAATGACTTCTCTGAAATCACATGAACATCTTATTCCTATCAAAGCAAAAATTAGCATCTGGGTCTTCTGATTTGGAATGGAGTGCTATTACCATCTGTATCACTCTAAACGTAACCCTCTCCTTCGGGCACAAGAAGAGAAATGACAACAATACAGAAAACTAAAACCACCCAAAGGCACGGACTGTCTGCTTATCGCTTTATCCAGTATCTTATACCAACATGTATTTACTAGTACTCAGTAAATATTTGTTGAATGACTTGCAACAGATTATAATTTAATAAATATTTACTGAGTGACCTACAATTAACTAGGCAGCTAGAGGCAAATTTACATTATTCCCTTCATGTTGCACTACTCTATTATCACCACCATTATTGTTATTATCAGTTGTATACAGTTGTATACAGTTAATACATAAGGTAAAGATAGAGGATCATCATTTTCTCTCACTTGGAAGAGAAGAAAAGAAGGGTGGCACGGAAGCCTGGGTGGCTCAGTGGGTTAAGCGTCTGACCTCAGCCCAGGTCATGATCTCCCGGTTTGTGAGTTCGAGCCCTGTGCTGCTCGAGTCCTGAGCTCTGTGCTGACAGCTCAGAGCCTGGAGCGTGCTTCAGATTCTGTGCCTCCCTCTCTCTGTGCCCCTCCCCTTCTTGCACTCTCTCTCTCTCTCAAAAATAAATAAACATTAAAAAATTTCAAAAGAAAAAAAAAGGTGGCAGAAATGGGTGAATAGTATTTCTTGGAACCTGTAGAAAGAAGGGTTACCTTAGACATAACTTGAAAATTGGCAATGTCCAGAATTTATACATAACTGTCTTTTTTCACCAAATATATTTTCAAAGAGAATGCTATCCCTGAATTTTGTCCCTGTTTATGCAATTCCCAGAGACATATCACTATCATAAGGAAGAAGCAAAGGGACACAGTCCATGAGTACTTTGTGGCTAACTTTTCAGTCTTCCCCGGGAGTTGGTGATTAATAGTTCTTTCCCCCACTCCCTTTGCACTGGACAATGTAGAGATATGTAAACATAGGAATCAATGACTTAGAAGACAAAAAAAAAGAATAGCAATTATGTCTAAGGATCTGTGCTAAAGCTACCTGATCAACATCCTTCAAAAATAACCTCTTTGGGAGAGGAGGGTCTTTCATTGTAGCTCAGGCCTGTCCTAGGGAAGAAAACTAGAACAAACTCCTACCATATAAATCGTTTGATATCTTGTGAAATTTCATTTTTACCATTGAAGGCTTCTACCTGCTAAAACCCTACATGAAAGAGTGTGTAATACTGAGCAAGGCAGAACTCCAGTGCTGTTGTGGCCCCGCCCCCTACCGCTGGTTCAGTGGCCCCTAGCGCCTGGCGAAGGTAGATAAAGGCTAGCAATTATCACCACCAGGGCTATTATCTCCAAGTTACCTTTGTGGTTGTTGTTCCAAGCCCCCTGCTCCATTTGTGAGGATTTTCCCGGTATCCACCTGGGGCCTCATGAATCTACCATACCAATTGCTTCTGCTGAGGTGCAAAAGAAGTTACTTCTGAACTTCTGCCCTCTGGCGCTGAACTTCGTATCTAGATGATAAAGTCGCTGCTTGGTCTTCTCCCTTCTAGTCAGATTACCAAGAATGATTTTCGAGTTTTTCTCCTGAAAGAAAAAAAATCAATGTGAAAGACCTAATACGAATACAACGCTAATAAATACTACAACTAATAACACAATACTAATAAATCAACATGGATGTTGGAGGTAAGGGCAAGAGAAAAACATGAAGGGAGAGAATGAGTGTACCCATCTCAGCCCGAACAGGGCTGCACTGATATTGACTCCAGTAGGGACCTAAAAACCAGCAAAACTGGGTGCCTGGGTGGCTCAGTCGGTTGAGTGTCCGACTTTGGCTCAGGTCATGCTCTCACAGTTCGAACGTTCAAGTCCCTCATTGGGCTCTGTGCTGATAGCTCAGAGCCTGGAGCTGGCTTTGGATTCTGTCTCCCTCTCTCTGCCCCTCCCCTGCTCGCGCTCTGTCCCTCTCTGTTCTTAAAACAATAAAATAAAATGTTAAACAAATTTTTTAAATGAGCAAAACCAGCCTTTTCAAAGGAATATCCCTCAGTTACTGAGTCTTTTTTTTTTTTTAATTTACTTACTTTGAGAGAGAAAAAGAGAGAACGAGCAGGCGTGGGGCAGAGAGAGAAGGAGGGAGAAAAAATCCCAAGCAGGCTCTGAGCTATCTGCACAGAGCCCAACCAACCAGACCAACCCAAGATCATGACCTGAACAAAAGTCAAGAGTCAGACGCTTAATCGATAGAACCACCCGGCACCCCCCAGACACTTTTTTAAAAAAGTTTATTTACTTATTTTGAGAGAGAGAGAGAGAAAGAGAGAGAGAGAGAGAGAGGCTCAGTTACTGAGTCTAAACTTGTTGACTATTTTGAGGTAATCTTTGAAAGTTACTGACCTTCTCCACAGAGAAACATTCACATACACGCTACATTTTGAATAAATACTAGTCCTTGATTCTTGAGAGTGATAACTGGACCTTCTTTGATTCCCTGAGCCTCATTCTAAGAAAGCCTTGTCCTTTAGCCCCTACCTTTGAAAATAAGAAGACAAAAGTAGGCATTCAGTCTCCTGGGACAGAAGAGGAAAACAAGAGGATCCCTGCGCTATCAAGAGATAAGAGCACTGAGGTAGGACAGGTGTAATACCTTCGTCCTGGGAAAGGAAGAAGTTATAATGCCATTAAGAAAAGACAGAGTTGCCATGCGCTGCAGAACTTTCCTAATAAAGGATTCCTAAAAATTGAGGATTTTCTTTTCTTTGATATGATGGGGAAAAATTAATGATTCACCCTAGCCAAGTTTTAGGAATACAGGTCATTCTTGGTGGTACCCTTGGCTCGAAGTCACCTACAGGAGTCACTATTGGGGACGTTCAAGGTCGAAAGATCATACAGAACAATTATACAGACAAGAGAACAGACGATGACTACTATTATTAGCCTCATAAGTTCTGGTCTCTACAAAATTCAGGAAATTTGGAGCCCTCTCTTATGGGAGAGAGAGAGGTTAGGGAGTAAAGCTCAGACCTAGCCCTGGTTCCTGCTGGTGCAGTCGCTGTAGTTTTCCTAGAGCCATTCCAGGTTTTCCCATTGGCCCAGAAGTCTGTCCCAGAAAAGGAGTGAAATCCGCACCAGGTTTTTCTATCAGCTCATCTGCCAGGCGGCAGGTCTGACAGCCCCCTCAGTCTGTCCCCTCCAACCTCACTGAGTTTCTATCCTCTGCTTCAGTAACCTGCCTCCTTTTTTTCTAGCCAGGGGCAGCCTCACTCCTGGGTTTTTGCTTCTATAGCCAATCTACCTCTTTTTTAAATGACACACTTGCTTTTGAGCTTCAGGGGCCGGCAGAGTCCCTGCTAGCCCTCCACTTCCCTCCCAAACCCTAGAGCAGACCCCCATGCAGCTAGATTCTTAAACTGAGGCCACTTCACCCACTCCTGGGTTTGCAGACACCGAGGCCCTGGTGCCTAGTCTTCAGCCCTTCCTAAGACCTGGCACAACCCCCAAGAAGCAATATTTCCCGCCCCTAAGGTAGCCCCGCTTGAAATGACCACTTCCAAAAACTAGAGACAAAGTGTGCCTTTGTGGCCAAAATAGTCATGCAAGAGGATAAGGATCCACACGTCACTGGGGCCAGTCACAAGTACAAATATGGTTCTCAGGACACCTAGGAGCAGTGGAGGCAGGACCTCCTTCCCGCCCCTCAGCTCATAACAGAGCACGTGTCTAGGCTGGGCATAGCTGATAGCTGGTGGTGCTGTGTTCTCTCCCTAAGGGACTTGTGGGAGGCCGATGACAACAAAGTTTTTTGCCTGGAGAAAGGGCCTTGTTAGGAAAGAGGCACCCCTGGAGTCCAGCCCGTCCTTCCTCTGAGCTAACTCAGACCTGCTGAACCAGGGTCCCAATAACCACTAAAAGGCAGAGGACATGAACCTCCAGGTCAACCTGGTTGGTCTCTCCTTAATTAAAGTGTTGCCTTTCTTACCTCTAGGGACTTAAGAGCACAAACAACATTGCATCAATCCTTGCAACCCCCTCAATGCTGAGGAAGTAAAACACCAGCCCTGTCATTCATCCGACTGGGGTAACAGACACAGGTAAAGACAGCTGCGAAGTTCACAGTATTTCTACCAGGGACACACTGCTGCTGAAAAGTACCACAGGACCCCTTCTAAGAGTGATGACTGCCTTCTTGCTCTCAGAGAAGCCTTGTCCTCTAAAATCAGATTATCAGTAACTTTGCCGTTTGAAATTATTTCCATAAGAATGAAATATCCCACTCTTGCCTGGAGGAACTAAGTAAGACACTTTGATGCAGAGAAGCAACCTTGACATAGAATCCAGGTGCAGAGGTTCAGATAAAGGTATCTGAACACAAGAGTCTACATTTATCTTAACTCAGTGGTTTCCAAGGAAATATGACCTTGTGCCCATTTCACAGTCCAGACCTGGTGATGAGCCTTTCACACTCACTGTGCATTGCCTGAAGTGCTTTGAAACACTACTTCATTTGAATTTCATCCAGATTCCATTCTTCCACAAAACTCTACCATAACTCTAATTTTCCCTATTTGGAGAAGCTCCAGAGTAACTCTACTGTGTGGTTTTTTTCATTGCAATGAACCAATAAACCTGACTTTGTCAAACTAAAGGTTTGTCCCTGGTGGTCCTAGCCTGATTGGGCCATGACAGAACCAAGCACAGAGACGTGAGGACAATGGGAGACACTTCTAATGAGCCGCGGAACACTCACTATGGACTGTAAAACAGAAGAAGATATTGTGTAATTATCCAGAGGTAGGCAGTTTTCATTATACTGAGTGAGTGGCTGCATATTATGTCTCAAGCATTATCCAACTGTTTTCCCAAGACAATTATATGAGAAAATGATGACTTTGTTTTTAAAGTGCACAGTTCAGTGGTTTTTAGTATAGTTACAGGATTATACAATCATAATTCTTATGCAAGCATACGAAAAGTGTAAGTCCAAAATACTTTCATCACCCTCAAAGAAACCTTTTGCTTGTTAATGATCGGTCTCCATTCCTTCCCTCCCCACATAGGCTGTCAATCACTAATCTGCTTTCTGCCTCCATGGATTTGCCTGTACCGGACGTTTTAGTACGTGGTCTTTTGTGATCGGCATCTTTCACTTAGTTTATTGTTCTCAAAGTTCATCCACCTTGTAGAACAGTCCTTCATTTCATTTTTTTCTTTTTTCATTTCTTTCTTTCTCTCTCTCTTTCTTTCTTTCTTTCTTTCTTTCTTGCCAAGTAATATTCCATTGTATGGATGGACCACGTTTTGTTACCTGACCGTTGATGGAAGTTTGAGCTGTTTCTACCTTTTGGCTATTATGAATAATGCCACTATGAACATCCAGGTGTAAGTTTTTGTGTGGACATAGATTTTCAGTTCTCTTGGGTATATAATTAGGAGTGGGATCACTGGATCACACCAAGATGATAACTTCATATTTAACTTTCTGAGGAACTGCCAAACTGTTTGAGAAGTCTTACAATGGAAGTTGGATCCACTTTTTTTTTTTTTTTTTTGCAGGAAACTCTTGCTATTATGTTATGTAAACCAGTGATTATCTGCTTGGTCCTTAAAACAATTTTAATTTGGACAGATTTATTCTAGTTAAGCCTTAAGTCTCAACATATAAACTTGTTTTGGTTAAATAATTTCTTTTATCATAAAAAAGTGACTAACAATTTTACATTCCCACCAGCAATATATGGGGGTTTCAATTTCTTCACATCTTCATCAACACTTGTGATTATCTATCTTTTTGATTATAGCCATCCTAGCAGATGGAAAGTGAATTATGGTGGGTTTTTTTTTTTAAAGTCATCTCTACATCCAATGTGGAGCTTGAGCTCACAATCCTGCAATCAAGAGTTGCATGATCTGCCAACTGAGCCAGACACCCCGTGACAATGTTTTTGATTTGCTTTTTCCTAATGCCTAATGATGTTAAACACCTTTTAATGTACTAATGGACCACTTATATATCTTCTTTGGAGAACTGTCTATTTAAATATTTTACTCAGTTTTTACTTGGGTTGTCATTTTATTATTGAGTGAGAAATAGACAGATGATAGATAGATAGATAGATAGATAGATAGATAGATTAGATGATAGATGATAGATAGATAATATATTTTCCAAATACTTTCTCCCATTATATGGGTTGTCTTTTCACTTTCTGGATAGAATCCATTAAAACACAAAAGTTTTTAATTTTGATGAACTCCAATTTATCTATATTTTCTTTTGTTGCCCATGTGTTTGGTATCATCTCTAAGAATCCATTGCCAAGGTCATGAGGATTTACCAATACATTTTTCTTCTAAAATTTATGGTTTTAGCTCTAATATTTAAGTCATTGACCCATTTTGAATTAATTTTTATATAGAGTGTGAAGTAAAGATCCAATTTCATTTTTTTTGCTGTTTATTCTTTTGCATTTTTTGCATCCAGTTGTCCCAGCACTGTTTTTGAAAATATCATTCTTTCTTCATTTAACTGTCTTAACGTCCATGTCAAAACTCAATTGGGTTAAATGTATGGGTTTATTTCTAGACTCTCAGTTTTATTCCATTGATCTATATAATTCTCTTGCTAATACCACACTTTCTTGATTGCTGTAACTTTCTAGAAAAATTTTAAATCAGGATATGGGAATCCTGCAACTTTATTCTTCTTTTTCAAGATTGTGTTGGTATTCTGGATCCCTTTCATTTTCATATGAATTTTAGGATCAGCCTGCCAATTTCTCAAAAAAAAAAAAAACTATCCAGGATTTTGACAGAAATTGAACTGAATCTGTAGATCAGCTTGGGAAGTGTTGCCATCTTAACAATAAACCTTCCAACTCATGAATATGGTATGCCTTTCCATTTATAAGGTCTTTAAAAATGTCTTTCAATGATGTTTTATAGTTTTCACATCTGGCCCTACTTCTGTCACATTTATTCCTAAGTGTTTTTATTATTTTCGATGCTTTTTAAATGGAACTATTTTGTTATTTTCCACTTTTCGGATTGTCCATTGCTAATGCATAAGAATACAATAGATTTTTGTATATTGCTGTATCCTACCACTTTGCTGAACTTGTTTATTAGCTCTAATTTTTGTGTGTTTGGATTCCTTAGGATTTTCTATATATAAGATCATATCATTTGCAAATATAGTTTTACTTCTTCTTCTCCAATCCAGATGCTTTTTACTCCTTTTCTCACTTAATTTCCCTGACTGGAATCCTCACTATAATATTGAATAGCAGTGATAAGAGTAGATATCTTTGTCTTGTTCCTGATCCTAGAGATGAAAACGTTCAGTCATTCACTGTTAAGTGTGATTTTAGCTGTGGGGTTTTCATTGATGCCTCAGTCTAGCGCGGAAAGAATGTATGTTTCCCCCTCACTCATAATTTCCACAATATTCCCCTCTCCATCCCCAGGGAATCTTGTGTGTGTGTGTGTGTGTGTGTGTGTGTGTGTATCTTTCCACACCTTTCTCTATGCTTTTACAAACATGCATCACACACACCCACCCCCACACACACATACATGTTAACATTGTTTCCCCCCAAAAAGGAATAATACTAAATTTAGAAGTTTGCATTTTGAAGACACTCATAACAACAAGGACAATAAAAAATTTCTGGAAATATCTTTCTGGAAAAAGAAGTTCTGTATACCTCATTCTTCATATTACATACTTAGTATATAAGATACTATAACTGAGTCATGGGATATCCAGGAGATAAATTTCTAAAAATTTAAAATTAATGAAAAGATTTCCATATGGTTTTGCAGACTCTCCTTTCCTTGAACACACTTAGACCCATGCAACATATCCTTTGGATAAGATAAAGTAGATTTGGAATTTATCTTTGCATGCTAACATCATCAGCTACTTACAGATAAGAAATAAGACATTTAATTTCTATGAAGTTCATTCTCTGCCATAATTATTAATATAAGGCAGGATCTAAAAATAGCTTACTTGAATCAAAAGAATTCCAGCTCTAAACAAAACCACACAATTAAAAATGATAAGGCTGTGTAGGTAATAGTCCTGTAGATGTCTAGAACTGATTAGGCATGGAAAAAAAATTCTAGTGCCTTGAAAACAACCCTCCACACCTAAATTTCACTTTCTCTCTACAAGCATTTTACTTGGCAAAATCCTAACCATTGAAGATGCTCAATTCAGCTGTCACATTCTGTGGAATGCTTTCCTTCACTGACCGGCCCACCACTGAACTGGTCATTTCCACGTTTGTGCTTTCATGGCACTCTCCTGACATTGACATTGTCCCAGTTAATCCTACTGTGAGTATTGGTTGGGTGTGAGTTTGTCTTGTCTCCCAAACCATCAGCAAAATGTGGGAAGGTTCCATGTGGTCCCTACTCCTTTGAGCACACATTAATACACACACATATACAAATGCACACTTATGCACAGAGAGAGCAATTCCACTATTTTCTATCCCCTATTCTTTCCATTGTCTTTTCTCCTAATTTATATATATCTGGCTTCCCCTAAGTGTATTTGTTCTTTTAGAACTTGAGCAGAATGTTTGATATGTCTTTTGTCTTCCTTGTTTAATACAGAAAATGTTTAAGGTTTGAAATTTGCTTCTTGGTAAAGTTTTTGCAGAAAAATAAAACATTTTATTGTAAGCCGTTCTGACTGGAATTACTGTCAAACAATTCCATTATATCAGTTTTAATTTCTTCTTTGACCAAAGAGGTTTTTAGACAACATTTTTATTTATTTGCTTTTGAGGTCAGCCTTTACGGTTATTATTCATTTGTGATTTTACTGTATTTGGGTCAGAGAATGTGGTCTGTATTACTTCTATACTCAGAACTCAATGTTTTGTCTGTAGCCTATTTTGAGAGCCATTTAGAAATAGGGGACAAACTAAAAAAAGTTCACAAATTTGACCCAGCAGTTCCACACCTAAAATTTGTGCTATGAATATAACTGAAACAATTCACAAAAATGAATGTACATGAGTATTTATCACAATGCTACTTATTATGATAAAATTGTAAAATTTCTAAATATCACCCACTAGGAGACTGATTATCTAATATATGGATGTATTTCTATTAAAGAACACACACACACAGTCATTAATAATGATGATATAGATGAGTATTTGCTAAGAAGGAAAAGAGTTTACAACTTCTTTAAAAAGTACCAGTTATACAACAATATAAGTATAACCTTTTAAAAATATTTATACTGGGTGGCTCAGTCAGTTGGGCATCCGACTTCGGCTCAGGTCATGACCTCACGGTTCCTGAGTTCAAACCCTGCGTCAGGCTCTGTGCTGACAGCCCAGAGCCTGGAGCTTGCTTCCGATTCTGTGCCTTCCTCTCTCTCTGCCCTTCCCCAGCTTGCACTCTGTCTCTCTCTCTCTCTCTAAAAATAAATAAATATTAAAAATTTTTAAAAATATTTATACATTTCTTTTTAAGTTGTATTAGCATTTTATTTTTATTCTCTCTCTGATTTTAGTTTATTTATTTATTTTATTTTTAAAGTAGGCCTCACACCCAATGCAAAGCCCAACATGGGGCTTGAACTCATGACCCTGAGATCAAGACCTGGGCTGAGATCATGAATTGGGACTCTTAACTGACTGAGCCACCTAGGTGCCCCATTTTTTAAATTTTTTTTCATCTTTATTGAGCTATAATTGACAAAATTGTAATATATTTGAAGTGTACAACATGATAATTTGATGTACATATACATTGTGAAAGTATTCTCATAATCAAGTTCATTAACACATTTGTCACCTCACATATTTATCTTTGTGTGGGGGCTGAGAACAGTTAAGTGAGGGCTCTCAGTAAATTCCAAGTATATAATGCAGTACAATCAATTATAGTTATCATGTTGTACATTAGATCCTCAGACCTATTCATTTTATAATTGAAAGTTTGTACTCTTTTGCCAACCTCTTCCCATCCCCCCAGACCCTGGCAGCCACTATTCTACTCTGTTTCACGAATTCAGCTTTTTTTTTTCTTTTACAGATTCCACATATGAGTGATACCATGCAGTACTTGTTTTTCTCTGTCTGGATTATTTCATTTAGCACAATTCCCTCAAGGCTGATCCATGTTTGGTACATATTTATACTAAAAATTATTTATTCTTTATCTGAAATAAATTATGACTACATAAATTACTTACCTCTTTCTTTAATTATATTTCCCTGATAATTTGGCTCTCCCTAATGTTTTCTTGTTTTGCAGAATTTGCTTACAAAAGTCCTTGCATTAAAAAAAAAGAAAAGGCCTTGAATTTAAAATCTGTTTCATTTACATTGCAACAGTTTCTATAGTGGTCACATCCAACTTATTTTGTTCTTTTGTCAAATGAATATTTATTAAAAAGGAAACATGCTCAACAATTACACTGTGAGCTAGTATCCTGATTTGTACTGGCTGTCATTTATTGGCTCAATTTCAGAAGCTTGGGGTGACAGTTCAGGACTCAGTGCAAGGTGGGACTGACAGGTGGCAGTCATTCAAAAAGAAAAGTCCTTTCCTTTCAGTGACATTCTCTTTTTCCAGAATGGGCTAGGTTGAGGCTTGGCCACAGAAGGAAGTCCTTGTAGGCTTAGCTGACAAGAAAGTGGGGTCTCCAAATTCTCCAATCTGCTGTGAGATTGATGATACCTGTAATTTCATGGGTCTGAAGGGGATAGGAATCTCCAGCACAAGGTTTGCTTTCTTGATGACTGGATTGCTGTCAAGGCTTCTGGCCTTAGAAGGTGGCCTTTTCAAATGCGGTTGCTTAGTTGTTACATAAAAGCTGTTGAAAAATTCCTAGGTATGAAGAGTCTTATTTCCAAAATAGACCAACCAGAGGTTGGGCTTCCGTTCCTATCACTAGCTGGTTGCTGCACAGGAAGCCCCCCAGAGGCCCCATGAATAACAGAAGCATTTCTTCTCTTCTTTTTCTCTTTTACAGCTTTATTGAGGCATAACTGGTATACGAAAATTGCAGATATGTAATGTATATATTTTGATGAAGCCAAACCAGAAGCCAGATGACAAGCGAGCCCAGGTGAAGAAGTTCATAGAGATCAGCCTCCAGGAGCATAGAACAGAGCTTAGGTCAGAGACTGATTTTTCTCTTCTTCCTGGACAATATCCTCCGGCCACCAAAGGAAGAAAAAAAAAGCATTAGCCCACCTAAGCTTGCCCACCAAGTGCATTCTGGTTCAGCCTCTCTTATTATGTCTGTCAGGCACTACAGGAACAACAGTGAATAAACTGACCTGGTTGAGCCTCAAAAGCACCCAGTAAGCCTCAAATTCTTGTGGCTACTAGTGGCTTCCCCAGCCCTACAGGCTATTAAAATGGTGGATGGCATTATTTGGCACCCTGGCCTTCACTGTGGGAGGAATACTGCATTTTCTTTGTCCCTGGTAGGAGACATTGTTTCAACGATGCACTCTGGGCAAGTTTTGGGATTACAAACCGTTCTTGGTCACACCTCAGTATTCACCAGTTTAGAGTCCACCCGTAGAGGACACTTTAAATGTATCCAATCTGTAGGTTCATTCACCATGCATCCAGAAGGTTCCTATCAAGTATACAGGCTGCAGGAAAACAAGAAGCATGTACCAGACAAAACAAAAGACATTTGTTTAGCAAATTCAGGAATATTTAAAGTCTCACCTAAAGGAGGGGGAGAAGGGACGGGTCCCAGAACTAATTTATATGACTGTTGGAATTGTGCCTTTAAATCTCTCACATCCATTCCAGACTTACCACTAACCATGGGTTTGTGTTTTTGCTCCAGAGGAGCAGCAAAATCCGTTCCAGATTTTCACATTAACCCATCAGGCAGGTTGCCTTTTTGAGCCGCAGTGGCAGCCTCTCATTTCCACACAGATCTGTAATTTTATCCTTCTCCCTGCTTTCAGCCATAAAGCATAAGCATATTCCTGAATTTTCCTGGGCTCTGCAGAGGCAGGTCTCCTTTTGACCAATCACCAGCTGCCTTTTAGCTCAAGGTTTTTCTTTCGGGTGACGCACTTGTTTGGGGCAGTCCGGGTCTGGCAGTTCCAACTCGGTCCTCCCGTCTCCTCATCTGCGCTCCCAGATGTCCAGGCTGCCTCACCACAACTAGGAGAGCTGACACCAGAGGTGGCGGGGTCCCCTCCCAGGCCCGTCCTATGACCTGACAGGACCCCCTGAGAATCACCAGAGAATGTTTCCTGCCCTGGGAGGCCATTCCCAAAAACACTTAGCAAGAGACAAAGTGGACCTTCATGCAGCTATCTTTCAGAGGCCCAGGACACACCCCACCCCCATGCCAGGCAGCATAAATGCAAAATGTTGGGGGGAGGGGCTACAAGCAGAAAGGGAGGAGAGAGCACAGGATCCCTCTCCCCATCCCAACTCTCAGCTTTCATTATCCCACTGAGAGGTACACTAGGCTGGGCAAAGGAAGACTGGACACATCCCAGAAAGTGAGAGCTAATAGAGACCCTGAACTATGGTGTTTTACATATGGGGGCAGGGTACATGTAGGTCCCATATACCGGGAGCCTCTAGAACTCAGTATCTGGTGATTGCTGTCCTGCCTCCCAGCAAACTCACATCTGCTGAGGCAGCTAGTTGCTAAACCATGACAATGAGGGAGAAAATGAGCTTCTGGGTCTATGGGGATTGTCTCTCCACCCAAAGAGTAGTGGGTGTATCTCTCACCTTCTAAAGAGTCCTGGCAGCAAAGCTAGAACAGCACTATACTCATCTTAATTCCTTACAGGCCAGAGCCCAGACTCTTGCCCATGATAAGATATGAATGAATGTCTGAGGGACTTACTGGAATAGTGGATGGGAACCTGGAAGCCAATGACACTACAAGGTAATTGTCTAGAGGTAAGGCATGTGCTTTAAAAACCATACACCATAGGCCAAAGCAACACTGGGGTTCTCAAGAGAACATGTAAGTGTATTTATTTCTCACGTATTATCAATTCCTGAGAGAGCAGAGAAGGCTTTTTTTTTTAAAAGGCCACATATGAACTCTGTTTTTCAGAACCTTGTGCTTTCTGATCTACCATAGGAATATTAATGGCAAGAAAATACTATTTTAGTGAAGTCCTTCTGTGCCCTTTAAAGAGTAGCATCCAAAACAACTAGCAGACTTGGAAGAACTGTTTCTCCCACCCAGGCACACAGGTCCTGGAGCCCTCACCCTCAGCCTTAGTCCAGAGGACCCAAATAGTTAAGTCCTGCCTCCCTATTCCTACCCCTTTTCCAGCCATTATTGTAGGTGTTTGGGAGGGAGGTGGTAATAGGAAGCCACAGTCCAGGAAACGGCTCTCCTGACCTTGCTCACCTCCACTGCTCCCCCAACCTCCTCTACTGGTTTCATACTATGTTGAGGATGGACCTGGTTGAAACAACTTCCCCAGGAGGCATAGGCTGTTGCACAGGAGGGTCCGCAACCTGATGGCACTCTCCAAGGTGTGACAGGGTGGCAGGGTGGCACAGCTCGGCAGCCTGAGATAGAGGGTCTAGCGGAGATAGCAGGGATTCTGACTGCCACCACCTGGGAGAAGCAGGTCCTCCAGCTGAGTGCCCCTTCTGGCCTTCTGGGGGGAAAATAAATCATTTTAAAAAGACATAAAAACATGTATTTAGCCGTACATTTTTTCCTTACACTCCAATATAGCTTGAACAGCACTGTGGAATCCTGTTTTTATTTAAAACGTTGGTATTTTGTTCATTATGGATTTTTGCATTCATTTTGTTGTTTGTTAAACACTTCATTAAAATATGACTTATTTTGATTATTGGGGGGTTTTTTTGGTTACTCCCTTAAATTTTGTCTCCCAGGTGAGTACCTCTCTCATCTCACCTTAATCCTAGCCATGGGAGTAGGTAACATCATACTTCTGGTCTTTTCATTTGGTCATAACTGGAGCAAGTCCAAAGGAAAGGAAAGGAAAATACAACAGGGTAGCAGAAACGAATGCAGGGCACTTAAAACTCCACCCCCACCCACCCCAGCTTTTGGACTTAAAACAAGGTAAATAGGTTATCTGAGGGAGAAATAGAGACAAACATGAATTAGAATCAAATCAAAATAAGCATCTACCTGTATGTATACCCAGGTATGGCTCCATGGCAAATAGCAATGATTGTTCTGTCTTCATCCACTCAGCCTAAATTTAAACTTTCTACTTGTTAAACGCCAAGCTAGGCCCTGGAGTTACAAGGATGAAAGAGACTGAGAGAGAGCTTACAGTCTGGTGAGAGAGACAAATAGGGAACAACCGACCTGAATCCAACTCACTAATTGTTCTAAATATGTGCATAAATAGCTTGGAAGTACAGAGAGGTGAGCCAGTTTCCTTTGTTTTAGTTTTTGTGTTTTCTTCCTAGGTGAGGGGTCTCATTTGTATCCGTGGGATTTTAGCTTATGGAGGTGACTGAGTGACAACATGGCAAGGCCAATGCCATTGAAAGAAGAATTTTATTACATTTCCCTAGAGAAGGGGGCATACCACATGATGTGGGCCCACAGTGGAAGCATCAGGTTTACTCAGGATGCAGAAGCAGGAGCAAGGGGAAAGTATAGGCCAGGAACGTTAATGGGGTTTCCAGGGAAGGCAGGGCAGGGCAGAGTAAACAGCTTAGGACTGGCTAGTTTGAACAACACGTGGTGGGCTTGGGCTCTAGTTGCCTGGTACCTGGCCCTTGGATGATTTAGGGCAGGGGAAATATTGGCTTGGTGTATGAGTTAGACAAAGGGAGTGTTTGGCTCGCATATGAGAGGCGTGCTACCAACCAAGTCATTTGCTCTCGTAGGGACTAGCTAGCCCTAGGGGGACAGTCTCTCCTCTGACAGCAAGATTTTTAGGATCAAAACATCATAACATACAGAAAATTAAAAAACATGATTAATACATTGTGGATGGGGAAGAGGAGTTATAAATATTAGAAAAATTGTAAATATAAAACATTAATGGTATGGTGAATTGAGGAAATGGAGTGGTTTGGGTTGGGTGGTGGACTTATTTCCACTTTTCCATATAGCTAGGAGGAAACCTTCTCCAGGATACGGAAAAGTTTGGAAAACTTAGTAATGGATGTATGCATAGGCTTTGAAATGAACATTTATTGAATATCTAGTCAGGCACCTAACACAAAGCTTCATTACCATCCACAAAGCACTTTAGGGGAGAGATGGATTTTATTTCATTTATTTATTTATTAAACTTTTTTAAAGTTTTATTTATTTCTGACAGAGAGAGAGAGAGAGAGCGTGAGCAGGGGAGGAGCAGAGAGAGGGAGACACAGAATCCAAAGACAGGTTCCATGCTCTGAGCTAGCTGTCAGCACAGAGCCTGAAGGGGCTCAAATCCACAAACCGGGAGATCATGACCTGAGCAGAAGCGGGATGCTCAACCGACTGAGCCACCCAGGCGCCCGGAGATGGCTTTTAGAGATGAGTCCAGAAGCTCAGAGAACTTAGGCATGGTTAGCTAGTCCACCGTCTCACTTCTAGTAAAGTAAATGACAGATATGTGATGGCCAGGTCTCACTGGACTCCCCAAAGTCCCTTACTACCTTTGGAGGGGGAAGAAGGATTAAGGTAGGTGTATATTCACTTCTCCCACTGACACTTTTATACCACCTTAGCAAAGCTAACAATGGGCCACCACCGTGCCTCAGTTATGCCCAATATCTCTTTCCACTAGCTGTTTTGGTTCATCCCTTCACCACCAGTATACTTAACATTCCTAGATTAAACCTTGTGTGTGTGGGGGGGGGAATCCATTTACTACACACTTTGCATTGCCCTAATAGGCTGAATAACCGTGATGACCAAATTAAGTGACAGCGGCTGACCTTTAGATCCAGTACCTGTGCACCTTTTACTTGGGGAGGGGGTTAAAATTATGCCCTCAACAATCATTTCCCCAAATCCGGAGAGGACCTGGCACCTCTGGCTGATTCCCAACTCTGCCCTTACTGAATGGACAAGGCTCAGAGCCGCCCTGCTGTGTGCTAGGGATACGCGGGACGAGGGAGGCTGCCCGGGAAAACGAGGAATTTCTAGGTCAGAAGACGAAAAGGAGCGAAGGCTTTGGGGGTCACGGGCGGAGAGGACTTGGGGTGAGATTTAGGTCCTTGCTTCGAGGATGCCAGGTGTAAAATTTCACATACGCGGGGGGCTAGAGAGAGCCAGGCAGACAAAAGTCTTTTGGAACAAAGACTGAAAGGGGCCCGGGCAAGGCAAGTTTAGGGACCGGAGTGGGAGGAGAGAGTGCGGGAGAGGTCACGGAGAGCAAGAGACTGCAGAGCTAGCGCACAGTGGCAGAGCCGGGACGCGCGAAGCAGCCGGCTCTCACTGCCTGCACGGGCCCGGGGCCCACGGGGCGGGGGTGGAGCCTTACCGGGACCCGCCCCTTCGATCCGCCCTGTGGGCGGAGCTGTCCGGCAGTTACATAACAAACCTGTACCAGCGGCTGGGGAGCGGCACGGGCGGTGGCGGCGGGGGGCGGGGTCTGGGCGGGGCCGGGGCGGGGCCAAGCCTGCACCGGGCCAGGCAAGATGGCGGCAATGGAGACCCAGTCGGCACCGCTGACCCTAGAATCGCTGCCCACCGATCCCCTGCTCCTCATCTTATCCTTCTTGGACTACCGGGACCTAATCAAGTAATGGGACGACGCGCATGGCAGGGGTGGGGTCACGGGGCGGGGGGAGGCAGTGAGGCAGGAGGGACGGAGGCCCGGCTCGCCGACCGGACCTGGACTCCCGCGTCAGCCAGAAGGTGACGCCAGGGCAGCCCTGATCCTGCAGAGCCACCCCGGGGCCTGGGCGAGACGGGGGCGGAAAGGGCCTCGCCTTTAGGTCTTCCTCCCGTCCAGGGCCCAGGCCTGAGGAGCGACGAGAATCCTCTCTCCCAGGCCTCGGCGAGGCCCAGTTGTAAGGTTGGGGAGGTATTGCTCCCCGCTGCCGCCCCGCAGACCCGGGTGCCCAGTTCCCGCAGCCCGCCCCGCTGGTTTCGGCCCGATCTGGCCCAGCCGTGGACGCTTTGGGAAAGGCCCTGTCTGGGCCACGCGCTTTTTTCTGCTTGGGCCGGGGCCTGCGGACTGGGGTGCAGGAGTGAGCAGGTGGGGTGCCGGAGAGAAGGAGACAGGCGACCCCCTGACCGCCCCCAGGTGCGACTTTCGTGGCACCATAATATCTAGCAGGGCTCACTTTCAGACATCTATGCTTGATAATTGTTTTGCTGCCAGCCTTCCTCCTCAAGGTTGCATGTTGGATTTTGTGTTTTGGTAGTGACTTCCGGTGGTGCGATACAGGTGACTGTCTCTCTCCTGTACGCTTTGGGTTTCCCACATTACCAGCATCCGTTCCCAAAATAAACACCAGTTGCTACTTAGGGTGGTTAAGTGCCCGGTTCCTTCGGCGCTCGGGACTGTCGGGGATGGTGGAAGAAATGGCACTGTTTACACCCTTGACAGCTGGTGGCATGGCTTTCTTGTGCCACCATGTATGTTTGCAGAGGAGGCAAAATCGCCCTCTTAAGGATGGGTAGGCAAGATTCGTTTTGTTTTTTGTTTTTTGGATTACCAGTTGGATTCTAACCATTTGATGATTGTGCCCTGTGTTACCAGAAATTCTTTTAGAAATAACAGTATTCTTGGATTTATTGATAGTTCTTGGTTTGCCTAAGTGGCAAGAGAGGGTAACTCCAGTTTCTGGCTGCTATCTGAATTAGTGCCTGTAACTTTGTTTTTCACGAAAATAAATTTTTCTCTACCCAGGCTTGTACTTAAAGCAGAGAAATAACATTTGTCTTTTCTTTGGAAAAGGCTGTTCCAGAAACAAACTGTTTCCATCTGCAATATTTTGTTGCTGTATAGCCTCTTAGAAATCTAAGACACACATAGACACACATACATTGCTGCCAGAGTGATTTTTCTAAGATAGATCTGGCTGTCATTCTCCTTAACCTATGATGCTTCTTGTTGTTTACAGACTATAACCTAAACTTCTGGGAGCAATTTATGGCTCTTATCAATTTGGCACAGACCACTCTAGCCAAATCAGACCTCTGCCAGCATACCGCACACTAGTGTTTTTTTTGTTCAGTGACTTAAGCTCTTGACCCTGCCTGAAAGCCTTGCCTGCCTTTTCTCAACATGGCAAGATGGAATTTCTTTATGACCTTCTCTCCTGATTCCTCTCTACCTTCTTCCTTCCTCTGCAGAGTTTATTTGCCATACCAGTAGATTGTGCCCTTTTCTTTAAAATTTAAACTTTATTTTTTTAGAAAGAGGGAATGAGCAGAGGGGAAGAGAGAAAGAGTCTCAATCCGGCTCCATGCTCAGCAAAGAACCCGTCGCGGGGCTCCATCCCACAACCCGGGGATCATGACCATGACCTGAGCTGAAATCAAGAGTTGGACACTCAACACACTGAGCCCCCCAGGCACCCCTCGATTGCGCACTTCTTAAAAGTAAAGACTGTCTTGGGGTGCCTGAGGAGTGAGTCTGGTAAGCGTCTGATTCTTGATTTCTGCTCAGGTCATGATCTCACAGTCCTGAGTTACACCGGAGTTTGAGCCCCCTGTGTCAGGCTCTATGCTGACAGCTCAGAGCTGGTTTGGAATTCCCTCTGCCCCTCCCTCGCGTTCTCTCTCTCTCTCTCAAAATAAATAAATAAACGTTAAAAACATTCTCAGATGAAAAGTAAAGACTGTCTTGTTTATCTTAGTGTTCTTCATTTATTCAATAGATTTTTTTTTTCAGTGCCTGCTGTGTGCCAGCCAGTTAAATGTTGGGGATATAATAGTGAACAAGACAGATAAGGCCCCTCTTCTGAAGTTTTACAGTCTTGTGGGCAAGATGGGAAAACAAAGTGCGTAATTACAAGAGATGCTGTTTGCTATGAAGGAAATAAACCAGTTGCTCTGTAAAGGAATGGGAGGGAGGGATGATCAGTTCACATTGGAAGGAGTTGTCATATGAAGGATGGCATAGAGCAGTCCTGGCAGAGGGAACAGTGTATTCAGAAGCTGATTGGACAGTAACATAGCCTGTTGGAGGTACTAGAATGGTGTTGTGGGAGTTAGGGAGTGACTCACTGGCAGAATGGCTTGAGAAGAGACTGGTGAGATCATGCAGGATCTTGTGAGCCAAGATGAGGGGATCAAATTTTATTTTAAATGCTTTAGATAGGAACCTTTTTGTTCTATTCGGGCCTTCAATGGATTGGATGATGCCCACCCACATTGTCCACCATTTCAAATGCTAATCCTTTCCAGAAATATCCTCACACACACACACACAAATATTTAACCAGCTATCCTATCTGGGTATCTATCCCTTGGCACAGGCTAGTTGACACATTAAGTTAACGGTCACAAACATCATCACATTTTATCTTCAAAAAAGCTTCCAGTGTACTGCAACTTCTTTCCTGCAGTATACAGCCCCACTTTACTAAGTGTCCTGCCTTTTGCTGAGCTCCAAATTTTTAGATACATATTTACTGAACTGGATGGTGTTGTACTGGAGTAGTCTATTGAGATCATTGTGTAACATTAGCTGCACAATGTGAATCTCTTCCATTCCAGGTGATTTATTGTATACTATTCATTCTTAACGCTCACTGTGTATCAGAATTACATGTGACATTTTTTTTAAGTCTATTTATTTTGAAGGAGAGAGACAGAGACTGCAAGCAGGGAAGGGGCAGAGAGAGAGGATGAGCGAGAATCCCAAGCAGGCTCCGATTCGGGGCTTGATCTCACATACTGTGAGATGATGAGCTGAGCCTAGATCAAGAGTTGGACACTCAACGGATTAAGCCACCCAAGGGCCCCAACACTTTTTAAACATACACATGCTTCAGATATAGATCTTACTCCAAGCCAACAGAGTCAGAATGTCTAGAACAGTATTTCTCATCCTTCACATATATCAAAATCACCTTTGGTGCTTATTCCAGCGATTCTTTTATGTTGTTTACCTCTTGGGACAGTGGAGAGAAAAGGATCAAGAAAAGAGGGAATGGACTCTAAATTCACAAACAGGAGGGATTCATATGTTTGCAAATGCTAGTGTTTGTGTAAAATCTGAAAATTGAACAAAGGCTATTATATTATTTACCATCAATTGGTTCTTAAAATGCCCCAATCATGGCTTTGACAAACCCCATGTAATTTAAGATTCCCTTCATTGATTACCTATTGCCCAACTGAGATCTTTGAATATTGGCTTCTTACAACCTGCTTACTCTTCTGAAAGGATCGAAATCCATTTTCCTAATCCTAGGTTCATCCTTTTTGCAAATTAATTAGGTAGGGTAGGCTTTACAGGACTGGAGCACTATTGGAAATCTTTATATAATAAGAAAATTATTTATCTCTAATATTCCATGTTTTTGAGCAGTTGACACTAACTTGGATCACTATGGATACTGAATCAGAACTATAATGAATCTGATGTATTTTATAGATGGGCTTTCCAATAGTTGCTATAATTAAAATTGGTTTTGGCTGCAATATTGCTCTCCTTTAATAAAAAATTGGAGCCAAACAGACAAAAGCCTTATGTATTTAATATCCAATGTCTTGCAGATCTTAAAAAAATTTTTTGTTTACATCTGAATAACATTTCTTTCTGTATGTAGAAATACTGTCCCAATAATAAATGCACAAAAACTCTTTGATTTGAAATTAACTCCAAAAGTATTATATGTTTTATAGACTTTCATGTGAAAATTAGTTGTAGAGGTTTGGGGGGTTTATTTGTGCACTCAAATAGTTAAGATTTTACCACTCACAAGCTAATTATAGTAGCTAACATGCTGAACAGTTTCAGAAAATACTGTTTTGCAATTATAAGGGTGGAAAGTGGGAAATAAGGAAAGCAAAAGGAACAAAATAAAACAACATTGAATATTTTCATCTTTATTTCTAAATTGTTTTCTTATTTTCTTTTATACTAACCTCGAATCTGGTTACTGCCAGTTGTTGCTATGTCAGTCGAAGACTTAGCCAGCTATCAAGTCATGATCCGCTGTGGAGAAGACATTGCAAAAAATACTGGCTGATATCTGAGTGAGTATTCAGGAAATAGGTATTTTTGAAATTCGGCCCTTTGCTTCCATAACACTGGTCTGTCCTGATTCTCCTCTCTAATCCTTATCTCTTTATCTCCTTTGATAGTTCTTCTTGTGCCTCCCAGTAAATGCTGGTGTTCTCTAAGCTTCTGTCCTTGGCCCATCACTGAGCCCTCTTTGAATTCTGCATGCACGTTGCCGTTTATAGTGGCTGCCTGTGTGCTCCTAAGTCCCAAACCTGAATGTCCATCCCTGACATCCCCACGGAGATCACAGCCGCCTGCTGGACCTTTCCATTGGATGACCCACAAGGGTTTTCTGAGTTCAGTAAATGTTAATAAATTAGACAAAATGAAAGTGTAGTTGACAGAAAAGGTAGGGTTGCCAATATCTTTTTCTTAAATCGAGGGGAGTCAAGTCATGACAAGTTGGCAAAATAAGAAGTAAAGGTCTAAGTATATTATTTAAAGCTGCAAGTTACTCAATAGAACTAAAAATAACAGGGCTATCAAACCCTGGGAGGAGGAAGAATGGGGAAGAGGAAATTTTAAGTATTGCCTGAACTGATCTTTTACTTTGGAGTATCAGTAGATAGGTGTAAAACTGATAGATCAAGACTAGAGGCGTAAATGTTTAGACTTAGAACTTCTAAAAATAACTAAAGTTTCCTTTGAGGGGTTGGGCTTAGAATAGGAGGACTAGTTTTTCATCCTAAGTTCTTTGGTACTTCATGGTTTTGGTAATGTGTATATATATTATTTTGGTTAATAAAAAGATGCTTTCCTTCCAACCCCGTTCTCCACCCCTGCCCCACAACAACACCTGAATTATTCTTTTCACCTTCTCTACCTCATCCTCCTGCATTCCTTGTCTTCATGGCGGTACCATCCACCTGGGCGTTTCAAGCCAGAAACATGCATCATCCTAGGTCTCCTCTCTTTCTGTCCCTACATTCATTCAATTACCAGGCCCTTTCTGATTTTAGCCTCTATATATTTCTTGAATCTTTCTTCTCATTTCATCTGGCTACTCATTTTAGATCAGTTCATCATCTCTTACCAAGACTCCTCACAACCCCTCCTGACTCATCTCTCGTGCCTCTAATTTACACACCTCCCAAAACACAACCACAGTTCTGCTCTTTCAGCTCCCCTTCAGGAGTTCTCCACTCCCTACCGGCTAAGGTCCAACCTTGTTAGCAGGATACCAGAAGATCCTTTGTGGCTGCCTTTTCCTGTGCCACTCCTAACTCTTAAGTTTATGCTTCATTCTTTCTCTCTGATTAGAATATACATTATTTGAGGGCAGAAAATAAGCCTCATTTTTAATGTCTTCCACGGCTGAGTAGACACTCAATAAATGTTTGTGGAATTGTACCAAATGAGAGATTGAATCATGTGATTACTTTGAATGCTATATGATTTTCTGGCTAATTCAATGTAGATAAATTGGGTTAGTATTATTATATCATTAAGTTCTAAATGTTTTATAAAGTAGAACAAGTATATATATGCTTTAAAACTTTATAATTGGGAAGTTTTAAGAAGTAAAACTTTAATAAGTAAGTTGAAATTCATACCTTATATACTATCCATATTGTGTTTTATTAAGGACTTAAAAACTTAGGGGGAAGAATAAGTAGAAATAAGAAAATAAATGGCTCATAATCCCACCATGCCAGCAATAACTCCTGTAAAATTTTTTGATGTATGTATCACTTTTGCTATCTAGTCTTCATTTGTAACTAAAATAAATGAAAAGGAAGGCAAAAGTAAGCACAAATTCCCAATAAAGTATGTTGGTAAGTGTTTTAATTTCATTTCAAAAGATTTTTAATCTAATTTTTTAAAATCTATTTAGGGAAGAGAAAACACAGAAGAATCAGTGTTGGAAATCTCTCTTCATAGATACTTACTCTGATGTAGGAAGATACATTGACCATTATGCTGCTATTAAAAAGGCCTGGGATGATCTCAAGAAATATTTGGAGCCCAGATGTCCTCGGATGGTTTTGTCTCTGAAAGGTACTGGGAATGCAGGGTCTCCCATCTTCATTTAGTAACTATGGTTTAAATAGGTTAAATAACTTTGGGTTTCTTGTCATCTATGTTACTCTGTAATTCACCAACATTATCTGTAATTCACCATTCATATTTGGCCAAGAAAATAGGAAGTCTGTATTGTTAAAAGGACCCTTGCTTTACTGCTTGTCCCACTTTTGACTGCCTTGGGACCCATGTGATTAGTTATTAGAAGGGAAAGCTGAACTCCTTGTATCCTTATATTCGTTTTATAATAAACTTACTAATGGGAAGATTGCTTGAAGATAACTACTGTGATTTCTTTCAAAATTTTTTTTTAATTAAAAAACTGCCTGCTGTATCAACCCTCTTTCTTTTTTTTAGTGCAAGTAAATTGTTGTTTGCTAATCTAATGATTTAGAAAGACCAAATATTAAAGACCTGGGTCTTTACAAGTGTGAGAGCAGCATAATAAAATAAGGAAAACTTTCATCCCTATTTTGACATTTACAGAACAGTGAAAACTAAGATTTGAACTGAGGCCTATTTGACCCCAGAATTTGTGCTCTTCCTATTATTGTCCAACTCTAGGAAGAAATATTAACAAGCTATTTCCCATTAATTTGATTTGCTAATTTATGCCCAGGAAAGTACATAAATAGGTTGCAGATATATTGCTACTTACCTGCTTTAACCTCTAGGATTTTTCAGATTTCTCCACTAAAAGGAATTTAAAACATGTTTTAGCTTTGCTGAGCTGTAATTGGGATCAGTTCTTCTCACATGTATTCCTTTTGAACTAAGGTCTCTTTGGAAACAGCATTCCTTTTACAGTTCATGTTTCCACTGTAACTTCCCAATGCAAACATGAATTTCATACAAACCATGATTGTATGACCGGGTACTTCAAACTGAGTTGTTAGGAGGTAGAGGAAAGATTGATTCGGCAGGGAGAGTAGAGCTTTGAAGGAAAGTATCCTTGATTAATATCATAAATGGTTTTTTTGTCTTGGAAGAAAAGAACAGTGTGAACAATATCCACATGGTATGTGGGGTGTTCAAGAGGAAAGTCATTCCAAAAATAGATATTTGGTTGTGATAAGTAAAATAGGTAAGGGTTTGTAATAGCTATTATTTTGTATTAAACACAAATCAAGGCACTAAGCTAAATACTTTATATTATTCCATTTAATTTGACCAAATCTTATGAGGTAGAAAATTATTATTCTTATTATATAGGTGAACTACCTAAGACATAAAAAGCCAAGTAAGTTGTTTGCTATCACAAAACAAAAGGCAGAGCTAGGATTTGAATATAGAGCTGACCCCAGAGCTATGGTCTTGACAACTGATGGGAGAGAGGACCTATTCTATTTTGTCCAGAGTGTCTTAAGACTCTTAGAGAGCTAGTCCAGTATTAGGATGTTTGGAACATGAGAATGTAAGCATGGTTCTCCTTTTAGGCGCAAGAATGAAGAAACTAAAGATATAGAGCAGCTTCTTTTTTTTTTTCCTTTCTCTTACTTTCTTCTTTTTCTTTTTTTTTTTTTTTTTTTTTTTTTTTTTTTTTTTTTCCAGGGGTGGGGAGGGGTACTCCATTTGGCATTCCCAGGTTCACTACTCACTGTTCTGTACCTAGTGGTTGGAGGTGAAGTTGTCAGAGACTTCCGTGATGGCCCCTGTTTCACTCCCAGGTGCCAGTTGTCTGGGGCTTTTGCCATGAGGAATGGGATAAAAGCTGTTTGATATCTGGAATGCTGGGGATTCTTGGGGTGCCCGACCTCTGAGGTGTAGAACTGAGTCAGGAACTAGCTGCTCACCTCAAGGGCCACAGTCCCTTACTTAACGTCAAGGTTATGGAGATGGCAGATACAAAGGAAACTTGGAAAACAAATAGGCATTGGGCTTGGGGAAAGTTTTACAGAGTACCTTGAAATTATGGTATGTTAATATATCTTCTACCAGTCTATCTAATGGTATATAACATGTGGGCTTCAAATTCCATATTTACCTTACACGTGGGCTTAGAACTTCAGATTTGAAAGGGGTCTTTGAGACCCTTTAGACAGAGGTTGGCAAATTTTTTCTTTAAATGACCAGATAGTAAATATTTTAGTCTTTGGGAGATAGATGCTTTCTGTCACAACTATTCAACTCTCCTGTTATTGTGGGGAAGCAGCCATGTACAGTACATAGACAAATGGGCGTGGCTGTGTTCCAAGAAAACTTTATTTTCAGAAACAGACTTCAGGCTGGGATTTGGGCTGCAGGTTGTAATTTGCCAGTCCTTGATATATACCAGTTCCCTTGTTTTACGGGTCCAGGAATAGGCTCAGAGAATTTAGGTGATTTCCACAAGGTCCCATAACTAATAAGTAACAGAGGTAGAACTACAGTCTAGGTTTCTTGGCTCCCTGTAACCTTTTGCCTGCTTTTTCACACAAGTAGGCTAAGGGGCAACGAAAGTACATGAACATTTATTGAGTGCCAGGAGAGCACTTCATCAAACACAGGAAGCTTATTTGACCCTCACTATAATTCTCTCAGGTAGGTAGTATTATTCCCCATTTGGCAGTTGAAACAGATTAAAGAGGTGAAATAACTTGCCAGAGATCACAAAGCTAGTGGGTGGTAGAGCTGAGATTTGAACCTGGTCTGGTTGTGGCCCAAATTCTGCTATAGTAGGATGCTTCTCTAAACCTTGATTTTACTGTGTTGTAAACATGTATTTCCTTATATTTCTCTCTTGTCATTGTTTTACTTTTTTCCGTCCAGCTATCTCTTCTTCAAGAAATTCTTATTTTCTTAAGGTTATATGTTAAATTTCCAACATGTAGCACTAACTATACCAATGTTAGTTTCCTTCCTCATCAATTTCTGGTTCGGGCAACTATTCAGCTTGTTTTCTTTTGTACTAAACTTTTTTTTTTAAGTAAACTTTTTATTTTGAAATAATTGTAGCTTACAGAAAGTTGCAAAGATAGTACAGAGAGTTCTTGTACACGCCTCACCCAGTTTCAGTTTCCCCTAGTGTATCTCCCTGCGGGACATTTGTCAAAACTAAAGTCTTCATTGGCATGTAACTATTAACTAAATTCCAGACTTCGTTTGGATTTTACCACATTTTCTGTTAATATCTCTTTTTGATTCTGGAATTCAATCCAGAATACCATGCTGCCTCTAATTGTCATGTCTCCTTAGTGTTCTCTGGTCTGTGACAATTTCTCCATCTTTCCTTGTCTTTCATGATCTTGACAGTTTGAAGGAGTATTGGTCAGGTATTTTGTAGAATGTTCCTCAAAACAGCTTTGTCTGAAGAATTACTTATGAGTAGATTGGAGTAATGGGTTTTTAGAAAGATTATCATCCACATGCCATCATCACTAGTGATATTAACTAACATACAGAAATGTGTGTGGATCACCAGTGTACAACTTGATAAATTATCACAACAGACATGACCATTGTAACACCCTCTAGGTCAAGAAGTAGAATGATTTTCTGTACCTAGAACGCTCCCATCTCCCATCTTTCCCAGGATAGGTAACTGCTATCCTGATTGCTAATGCCACTGAGTAGTTTTCTCTCTTTTTGAACTTTATATAAATTACATAATTAAGTCTATATTTTGTGTGAATTATTTCTATTTTGTCTGTGAGATTCAACTGTGTTGTATGTAACAGTAGCTTGTTCATTTTTGTTGCAGTATAGTCTACCATTATATGGGTAGGGGATAATTTATAGACTCATTCTAGTGTTGATGGATATTGGATTATTTCTAGTTTTTGACTATTATAAATAACGTTACAAATAATTTTTAGTGTACATATGAGCATATTTCTATCAAGTAAATATTGAGGATTGAGTTTCCTGGGTTGTGGAGTATATTTATATTGAACTTCAGAAGATACTATTAATTTTCCAAAATGTTTCTAAAACTTTGCATTCCTACCAGCACTTTAACATTGTCATTCTTTTTTCTTTTAGCTTTTCTAGTGGGCATGTAGTGGTGGTTTTAATTTGCATTTCCCTAAGGATATTGAATAATGACAGTTTTATTTCTAGCTTTCCAATCTTCATGTCATTCATTTCTTTTTCCTGTTTTATCGCACTGGCCAGGGCCTTCAGTATGATGTTGGATAGAAATGCTGAAAGTGAGCATCCTTATCTTTCTAATCACAGAGGGAAAGCTTTCAACATTTTTCCTTTAAATATGATGTTTGCTGTAGGTTTTTTGTAGCTTTCCTTTATCACATTGAAGAAAGTCTCTTCTGATCCTAGTTTGTGGAGAGATTTTTTATTTTTGTCTTTGTTTTTTTTTTTTATTTTAAAGTTTATTTATTTTTGAAAGAAGAGAGAGAGGGAGACAGAGAATCCCAAGTAGGCTCCACACTGTCAGTGCAGAGCCCGACGTGGGGCTTGAACTCACAAACTTTGAGATCATGACTTGAGCCAAAATGAAGAGTCGGATGCTTAACCAAATGAGCCACCCAGGGCCCCCCCATTTTTGCCTTTGTGCTTTAAATTTTTTTTTAATGTTTATTCATTTTTGAAAGAGAGAGAGAGACAGAGCATAAGCATGAGCACGAGCAGGGGAGGGGCAGAGAGAGAGGGATACAGAATCCAGAACAGGCTCCAGGCTCTGAGCTGTCAGCACAGAGCCCCACGTGGGGCTCACACCCACGCACTGTCAGATCATGACCTGAGCCCAAGTCAGACACTTAGCCAGCTGAGCTACTCAGGCCCCCCGTCTTTGTGTCGATACTTGCGTTTTTGTCAAATGACTTTCCAGCCTTGTGATTATCACATGATTTTCCTACTTCATTCTTTTAACATGCTGAATTGCATTCATTGATTTTCTGAATATTAAACCAAATTTGTATTTCTGGAATAAACATACTTTGGCTGTAATATCCCTTTCATATGTTGGATTTGATTTGCTAGTATTTGATTGGGGTTTTTACATCCATGTTCATGAGAGACTTTGGCCTGTAATTTTTCCTTCTTGCAGTGTTCTTGTCAGGTTTGCTGACAAGATGATGCTGGCCTTATAAAACAAGTTGGGAAGTGTTGCTTCTTTTTCTCTTCTCTGGAAAAGTTTATGTAGGGTTGGTATTATTTCATGCTTAAATTATTAGTAGAATTCAGCAATGAAGTCATGGAGCAGTCATGGAGTTTTCACTGTGAGAAGGTTTTAAATTAAAGATGCAATTTCTTTATTAGAGGACTATTCAGATTTTCTGCTTAATCTAATGTCAGTTTTGAATATTTTTCTAGGAAATTGTCCACTTCATTTACATATTCTAACTTACTGCTGAAGGTTTTTTATAATATCCTTTTACTTATGTGATGCTTGTTGTTGGATCTGTAGTGATTTCCCCTTTCCGTTTCTGATATTATTTGTGCTTTTTCTATTATTCTTGATCAGTCTTGCTATAAGGGTTAATCTTACTAGTTTTTTCAAAGAACTGGCTTTAGCCTTTGTCAATCCTCTCTATATTCATTTCTTATTATTTCATTAATTTGTCTGATTTCTTTCTGAGTTTACTGTGGCTTTTTCCTTTATCTGAGATAATTAGATCATAAATTTTCAGGCTCTCTTGTTTTCTTCAGATGCATTTGCTACAAATTTCCCTTTAAGCATAGCTTTAGCTTCATCTCATAAGTTTTAATATGTTGTATATTCATTTACTTGCAATTCAAAGTATTTTCTGATTTCTTTTGATTTCTTCTTTGACTCACAGGTTATATAGAGATGTATTGCTTTATTTCCAAATATTTGGGTTTTGTGGGGGGTTTTTTTAGTAGTCTTCTTAATATAATTTATATTTTAATCCCACTGGGTCAGAGAATATACTCTGAGTTCAGTCATTTGAAATTTGTTGTGATTTGTTCTCCATGCATATAATCTGTTCTCTAGCATATGATCTGTCTTGGTAAATGTTCCATGTACTCTTGAAAAGAATGTATATTTAGCAATTGTTGGATTCAGTACTGTATATATAATTAGGCAAAAATTGTTAATCTTTTCCACTCTTACTGATTTATTTTATTTTTGATTTTTGTCTACTTGTTCTATTAGTTACTGAGAGGGGTATGTTAAAATTTCTCAGGGTGGCAGGCAGAATTCTGAGATAGCTCCAAAGATTCACCCCCGCTGTACATGCTTGGTATAATAATAGCCTACCTTGGAGTGTGAGTGGTGCTGTGGAGATAATTGATTTCAGTGCTGTTATGAGGTAACATACGACAAAGGTGAATGGGCTTTGCAGATTTAATTAGGGTCCCAAATGAGTCGAATTTGAGTTAATTGTTAACCAAAATTAAAATTATCCTGAGCACGCCTGACCTAACCAGGTGAGCCATTCAAAGGAATCGGGCCCTTCTAGAAGGCAGAGAGATTTGAAGCATGGATATTTCGTCTTGGCTTTGAATAAGCAAACTGGCATGTTGTGATGAGGGCCAGGTGATAGGGAATGGCAGGTGGCTTCTGGGCACTGAGGGTCCCAGTCCTGCAACTGCAAGGAAATCAATTCTGACCATTACCTGTGAACTTGCAAGAGGACCTTGAGCAGAAGATGCATAACCTAAGATTCATAGCAGCCGGAACTGACACAGTGATTTCAGCCTGTGGGACCTGTGCGGAGAATCCAATTCAGTCATGCCCAGACTTCTTACCTACAGAAATTGTGGGGCAGTAAACGAATGCAGTTTTAAGCTGCTAATAACACAGCAATAGAAAACTAATAACTATGGTTGTGGATATATCTTTTTTTCCATTTTAGTTCGGTTATTTTAAAAATTATATTTTAAAGCTGTGTTATTAGTTACATAAAATTAGCATTACAATATTTGTGTAGTGAATTTAACCTTTTTGCCATTATGAAAAGCCCTCTGTTACTTCTGATAATGCTGTGTGCCTGAAAGTCTATTTTGTGTGATTTTGGTAGAGCTATTTTAACTTTGTTTTCTGTATCTACATCTCTAAGATGTTTCTCTTGTATATGATTGTGTTTTCTTTTATATCTTGTCTGTCAGTCTTATTTATTAGATTATTTAGTTTATTTATATTTAATGTAATTACTAGTATATTTGGGTTTAAATATATCTCGTATTTGTTTTTTATTTGTGCTCCTGAACAGATGTTCCTTTTTTTCTATTCTTCTTAATTATTTTTTATTCTGTACCTCCCTTTCTTATGTGAGTTTTTTAGTGATTGCCCTAGAGATTACAGCATGCATCTCTGACTTAATTAAAATCTATTATAAATTAGTAATTTTACCACTTCCTGGACAACACAAGAACCTTAGACTACTTTAACTCCAATTACCTCCCTCCTGCCTTTTGCATTATATTTTTTGTGATCTTAATTTTGAACATATTTTCTATCCCTGAAAACATTATTATTTTTTTTTTAAATTTTTTATGTTTATTTTTGAGAAAGAGACAGAGCACGAGTGGAGACAGGCAGAGAGAGAGGGAGACACAGAATCTGAAGCAGGCTCCAGGCTTCGAGCTGTCAGCCCAGAACCCGACATGGAGCATGAACTAAGGAACTGTGAGATCATGACCTGAGCCAAAGTCAGATACCCATCCAACTGAGCCACCCAGGCGCCCCATTTTTAGTAATTTTTTAAAGGATGGACTGCTACTCCTGACTTTTCTAGATTTTTTTTTCATCTAAAAATGTATTTATTTCACCTACACTTTTGAAATATATATATATATATTCAGTAGGTATAGAATTCTAGTCAGCACTTTAAAGATACCATTCTTCTGGCTTCTCTTGTTTCTATTGAGAACATAGCTGTCAGTCTGATTGTTGTCCTTTTGAAGGGGACTGTATGGCTTTCCCCCTTCTTTGGCTGCTTTTTAAGATTTCTCTTTCTCTCTGATTTTCAGCAGTTTTCCCAGTAATGTGTCTAGATATGATTTTCTTTATAACTGTTCTCCACCGGGTTTATAGTGCTTCTTGAATCTGTGGTTTGATGTTTTCATCAGTTTTGGAAAATTCTCCCAGTATTGCTGCCGAAAGCCTTGCTCAGCTTCTCAGCCGCATATATGCTTTCAGACTTGGCACTTGCCTCAAACACAAGGTTGCTCCAAAGGCCTGGCTGAGCTCTCAGTTTCCCTGTTCCTCTGATTGCTCCTCTCCCTCAGTCCTCACTGTCTTTGAGGTTCTGCAAAAGCCTTGAAACCATTTTCTGTTATATTTGTCTGGTTCTCAGCAAGAAGTTTGCTCCAACAACCTGGTGAGCCATTGCTGGAAGTGAATCCCTTCTCTTGGTATTTGTAATCAAAAGCCGGAATATATGGCAAGCTCACAAACGTGCAGACTTGGATATAAGTTAATGGCTTCCCCACAGCATGAACTTATACGTACCTATGTCCTGCATTTCTCATTAAAAGACTATGTTAAGACTTTTGAACAACATCAGTTTGGAGAACTGGAGTTTTTTGGGTTTTTTTAGTAGAGAAGTGTGAGTGTGTTAGATTAAGAAAAATGAGATATACCCTAAAGTTTGCAGCATAATGTGAAAAAATTACTGTGGATCCCCCTGCTGCCTACCTTTCCGTATTTTACTGAGTGCCAGTGTTTTCCCTGTTGAGAGGATACTGAGGAATCTCCTTCTCGGTGCTTCAAATGTCAGAGCCAATCCAAAGTGATATAGTGTTACTCTGAATTTTCCATCTATTTCCCTATATTTCAGCAGTACAATACAATTTGGACAGGATTCGCTTGCTCTAAGATTGTTTCATTGACTAGCAGAAGATTGTATTTCTCCTTAGATGTAAGGCTTATTGTTTCTTCATAATTTGTTGTTTCGTATATTTGCAGAGGGTGCTCGTGAGGAAGACCTAGACGCAGTGGAAGCTCAGATTGGTTGCAAGCTTCCTGACGATTATCGATGTTCGTATCGTATCCACAATGGGCAGAAGTTAGTGGTTCCTGGGTAAGACGTTTGCCATTTGGATTATTTTTAATGACACAAATTATTTCCCAGAATGAAAATAAACAAATACAATTTGTACTTACTCTTAACAGATTAAAGGAGTATAGGAATTCCCTCTTCTTCCTTGTAAGAATCCAAAAGACACAATCTAGGGGCTCCTGGGTGGCTCAGTCGGTTAAGCGTCTGACTTCGGCTTGGTCATGATCTCACGGTTCGTGGGTTCAAGGCCTGAGTCTGGCTCTGTGCTGAGAGCTCAGAGCCTGGAGCCTGCTTCAGATTCTGTGTCTCACTCATGCATGTGCGCTCTCTCTCTCTCAAAAATAAATAACGTTTAAAAAAAATCTTTATAAATAAACAAAACAACAAAATCCATAGCTTGAATTTGATTTTACTAAAATAAATATGTCTCATGCATGCAGTATTTCTATCAGTGCATCCTTACACTTACAAAACAAGCAAAGTCTGATTGGGGTTGGAGTGGGTACTGTGGTATATAGGGTGGATGTGTGTGTGTGAGTAGATTTTAACTAAAACTTTTCAGAACCCTTGAAGTCTTGATCCCAGGTAAATTGTTTTAGAGAGCTTGATATAAATTATGTTTACTATATATGTAAAATGCAATAATTTGTTTAGAGCTACATATACCAAAGAAAATATAGTTTTGTCCTATTCAGGCATAGTCCATAATTAAGTGGCCTAGTTTTAAGAGGAAATATTCATTGTGGAACATTTTGGTAAAGCAGGCTATGTAGTAGTTATCAAATTCATTCACAGTATTAGAACCCATATACTCTGGGTGTAATCCTTTTGTTCTTCTATGAAAATTAAGCTACTTCAGAGACATTGCACTTACTGAAAATGCTCATAAGAATTTAGGGAGAACTTTACATTGTTCTTAGTGGAAGGTGGTGTGTCTTTGTGTGTGAAGAATCATATGAGACTGTTACCATTTTAGATCAGGGTTGAGTGAGTACAGGGTAATCATACTGAGATTACAAGGTAGTATTCAGAAATCAAATATTGGGCAATTAGGACTAGATATCCCTAAATTACTGGCTGGTTTTTTCTAGTCTTTTTTTTCCTGTTGAACTGAAACTTGACAAAAATTGAAAAATTGTCATATTTCAAGAGCAAATAGAGAACTTTAATAAAAGAGTTTTCCAGAATTGACACAACAAACAGGTCATAGTTTCAACACAAGGATTTGTATTTATCCACAGTGCAAACAGTGAAACTTAGGATAGGAATCCTATCATCAAGGATTCCTTCCATCAAGGTCCCATCAAGAACCAGTACCGGGGTACCTGGGTGGCTCAGTTGGTTAAGTGTCCGGCTTCGGCTCAGGTCATGATCTCACGGTTCGTGGGTTTGAGCCCCGCGTTGGGCTCTGTGCTGAGCTGACAGCTAGCTCAGAGCCTGGAGCCTGCTTCAGATTCTGTATCTCCCTCTCTGTCTGACCCTCCCCTGCTCTCAGTGTCTCTCTCTGTCTCTCAAAAATAAATTTAAAAAATTTTTTTAAAAATTAAAAAAAAAAAAAGAACCAGTACCTATGTTCTCATGTATATGCAGTGAGATCAATTTAGACCCCATGCAACCAAAGTTTATGAAAATCTGGGCAAGGTTTAGGTTGATTTACATTGATATTGTCTGGAAGGATAGGGTAAGCTAAAAGTTGTAGTAAGATAAAAATATCAAAATTTACACCTTCAAACATTAAAATAGCCAAACATGCATATATAGCAAAACACTAGCAAATCAGTATACCATAGCAAGATGGTCTTTTTTTTTTAATTTTTCTTTTTTAACATTTATTCATTTTTGAGAGACAGAGCATGAGCAGGGGAGGGGCAGATAGAGAGGGAGACACAGAATCTGAAGCAGGCT
Source organism: Cryptoprocta ferox (assembly GCA_028646485.1). Classification (NCBI taxonomy): domain Eukaryota; kingdom Metazoa; phylum Chordata; class Mammalia; order Carnivora; family Eupleridae; genus Cryptoprocta; species Cryptoprocta ferox. The sequence goes on from CM053575.1 coordinate 25,864,509, forward strand.
CCAGGCTCTGAGCTGTCAGCACAGAGCCTGACGCGGGGCTCGAACCCACGAACTGCAAGATCATAACCTGAGCCGAAGTTGGACGCTTAACCGACTGAGCCTCCCAGACACCCCTGCAAGATGGTCTTGAAAGCAATAAAACAATTTTTCTTCTAAAAAGTCCTTTTAGACATTTCTAAGCTTTTAATTTAAATCAGAATCTTTTCACTCAAGTGTTTGAATGTAAAGCAATTATAGTGTTTTTGGTGTTGCCACTTTAGAATGGACATGTTCATCAGTTCTAATAAAGCTGTTGATGTAAACATCGTTCATCAAAAGGATGAAGCAAAGCTGTTTGGTGCTGCAATTGATTACATTTTTGAGTCTCTCTTCTCAGGTTGTTGGGAAGTATGGCGCTGTCCAATCACTATCGTTCTGAGGATTTGTTAGACGTCGATACGGCTGCTGGAGGCTTCCAGCAGAGACAGGGACTGAAATACTGTCTCCCTCTAACTTTTTGCATACATACTGGTTTGAGTCAGTACATAGCAGTGGAAGCCGCGGAGGGCCGAAACAAAAATGAAGTTTTCTACCAGTGTCCAGTAAGTAGAGAGTGTTTTTAAATATGGCTATAAGATGTGTCCTGATAAGTGTACAAATGTGTGCATTAGGAGTTTTCAGGGCTGTAGAATGGGTATAGAGCATCATACAATTTAATTATAGACCCATCTAATTAAAGGACTAATATTTGGCCGTGATACTCTGATATAATGAAATGCCAGAAGACATTGGACAAACAGTACAAACCACTGTGCACACAAAGGGAGGGCTGTGATATGTGTTAAGGCAATTTAAATTTAAGGAAAACGAATGAGATTTTGTTGAAGTAATTGTAATACACATTTCTAACCTAATTTCTAACTTAAGAAAATTAGCTTTTGAACACTAATTGATTCACGTTCTGAGTGCAATAGAAACTTTTTAAACTCTTCATTAGATAGTTGAGTTGTTGAAAAATGTGGATCTTTTTTTTGGAGGCTTTTGTTTTGATTTTAGTATAATCACAGAACATGTGGTGTTTGGTTTCATTCTTGTTTCTTCAGTTCTTTGTAATTTTGTAGTTGTAGATCTGGCTTCATTTTTGCCGAGATGTGAACTTTTAGCCTAAAAGAAGAATTTAAAAGAGAAAATCATAGATAATCTCAGCAACGTGACTCCATGTAACACTTAAAATATTTAAAGAGTTTTCATAGATTTTATTTTCTTCCTAAACATTTTTATATCTTTTATCTCATTTTTGACTTGCTACCTCTCTAAGGTTGTAGGATGATGGCTTGGTCTCTCCAGTTACTGAGAGAAGTGACCGGCCTAGAATTGTTCACGTCTCTTGACTCTGAATCAGAGCCCCTTCTTAATAGGCTATATATCTTCTTACCTTAACTTCTTAACTTAAAGGATAACTTTTTAGTTCACTGTAACAGTAAAAGCAGTTCATAAGTGGTTTAACTGTTACTGTGAAGTGCCTTGCACTCTTTTAAGGACTTTCTGGAAGGGGCCTAAATATAGAAATCCCAAGAGCAGGGACTGAAAAGTGTAAGAAACGCCCGAGTGTTGGTTAGAGCACTTGTTCTTTTTATCAATTTTGCCTTGTCTCCAGGGAAAGATACAGGTAACAAACAATGAGAAATTAAGTAAAATGTTATTTTTCTCGATTATAATATTCTTTTTCTTGCCTAGGACCAAATGGCTCGGAATCCAGCTGCTATTGACATGTTTATCATAGGTAGGACAAAAAATATCTTCCTTTTCCTTTCTCCTTCCTCGTCAAAAAAATGAAGTCAGTAAAAACTTTTCCAATTACTTGACCAGCTGACAGTTTATACTTGTCCTTCTTAAGGCTTGCTGGTTTATGAAGCACTGCATCTAGGCTCTCATTCGAATAGCCCTTGTACTTTGAATTTCTTTTCCATTTGGGAACAATCCATGCCCTGTATAATCTTGTGCTCCTGGGACTCTGCTCTGGAACAGTGAAGTGAATAGAATTACTATGAGTACGTGTGTATGCGTACACACGTGAACTTTCCATCAATCATATTAATACATAATTAGAGATGTAGATAGATAAAACAACTTTATACCTATAAAGTCCGTGGTGCCAATTATAGTAAAATAAAATACTGGCGAGTCACAGTAGAGATCTCCAAACAGCAGTCTTCAGAAACCAGTGTAAACTGGGCTCCATGAACTCCTTGGCACAACTGGTTTTTCTTGGCCTTTAAAGGTATTTCTCACAGGATTTTGAGAACAATACGTTTTGTATGCAATTGCAGCTCACCCCTTTGCTATTCATCCAATCTTGTTTTGCTTAGATTTTCCTCCCTTACGAGATGCTTCCTGACTCTCCGTTCTGCTTTTTAAAGGCACATATTAAACATCCCCATATATTAAGAGTAAAGGGGCCTTGGAGGCTAAGGTGTCTGCATTTAATTATATCTCCTAATTGGAACCTCAGAGTATTACTCTCCATTTGTTCCAAACTGTGACACATTCCGGGTTTGTGGTATACTTCACAATATCAAGAAACTCTCACCCCTACATAGTAAGTTACAAAAAACTATTTAACTTAGCCTCTGGCTTTTAGCTCTGCCTGATTCATGTAGTCTATTGTTTCCAAGGTAAGTGCCCTCTGGGGGTATGCCCCTTCTCATTGCCCTCTTTGGCATCTTTGCATAGCACATACCTTCAGAGATGATCACCATGGCTCTAATTTATAAACTAAAGGCTTCCCAAACTCTAAGGTAAGATACCAATTAAGCTCTGAGTTTCTTATTCTTACTTTGGTGCTGGTCTGACATGGTGTGGAAGGCCCCACCGCTACCACAGAGTACTCAGGTCTGATGAATACTATTCTAGTAGCTGGGATTTCTTCTGTAATAAGAGAGCAGCAAAGCAACAGATTTGAGATGCACAGAGGGAGGAGAGGTGAGGTGAGAAGTTAGTGCTGGGAGGAGAGATAAGAAAGAGGATTCCTTTAAGCTGCCTTGATAAAACCCCAGTGCTATCAAAGAGACGCCAAGATATAGGCTTACTTTAAAAGGTAAACTACCTTGGGGGCGCCTGGGTGGCTCAGTCGGCTAAGCTAAGCGTCCGACTTTGGCTCAGGTCATGATCCCACGATTCGTGGGTTCGAGCCCCACGTTGGGCTCTGTGCTGACAGCTCAGAGCCTGGAGCCTGCTTCAGATTCTGTGTCTCCCTCTCTCTCTGCCGCCCCTCCCTTACTCAGGCTCTGTTTCTCTCTGTCTCAATAATAAATAAACATAAAAAAATTTTTTAAAAAAAGGTAAACTACCTTAGAATATATAAATTACATCTTGATTCAACTAAGTTTGACTTTCTTGGAATTTTTGGTAAAAGACAAGATGGAATCTCCTGGTGTTTGGCGAATTATTAGTAGATATTTAAGAAAACTAGAATCTGTGTTCAGACAAGTTGAATAGTGAAGACTGCCTAGAAAATTTTGTCCTCATTTTAAAGAACACACTTGGGTGTGTATCGTAATAAATTAGGATACATTAAAATACAACACCAATTTCTTTTTTAGGTAAACCATGAAAAATTTGTGGTTTTCTCACTGTAACATTTTAGTCCATGAATTATACAAAATGATGTTTTAAACTCTACAGGGAAATTACTAGTTCTAAAAACAAAATTGTAGCTTCTGTGAATTTTAATGACATTCGTGTGGCTCCTTACTATCTTCAGAGTGGATAGATGGTAGGTGATCATTTGAATACAATAACATTCAATAAGTACATGGTCAGAATAGGCCATTCATTAGTAGACATTGAGAAAAGAGCCTACTGTTGCAGTTTGCCTTCTCTCAGTTGATGCCCTTAAAAATTTAAAGCTAGAAACCCTAAGACACAAGCTTAAATTGTATCTTCTATTATTCTCTAAATAGTAGAATGGTAAGTAAATACTATAAATTTAGCTCCAATGTTCAGCATGACAGAATGTAAGAACTGGGTTAATAGAAATGAGATTATAGAGAAAATCCATACAAAAAAACATTGATTAAGGGACTCATATTGACAGGCACTGAGTTGTATTAATTATAGATAATGGGGGTTTGAGAAAGTTAAGTTATATTACTTAGAAGGCGCAAACATAATTCATCTAAATACTTGTCATTCATCCACTCAGTAGATCACGGATGTGTAGTCTGGTCTGGACTAGACTTTGAGCTGGTCATTGAATGTGGAGGACCATTACCCATTTGAATCTGTAGAGGTGCAACTGGACTACTTTGGGATTGGTCTGATGCCCAGAACTCTACAGTGCCATAACCCTGTTAGATGCCCAGACTGAGCCTGGCTTCTGCCAGAATTTCGTACATGAGTCAGGATGTACCTGGGCCAAGGGTATATACCCTGATCATCTGAGAATAGGTGCTGATGTTTTTCCTGTAGATTCTTCTAGACATAACTGTATCTCCTTTGTTCCGTATGTTCTAGAAATTATAGAGAGAAGAAGGCTTTTCATTCTTGTACCAGTACAAAATAAAGTTTAAAAGTTTATTATTGAATTATAACTCTAAAAAATAGTTTGAAGGTAGATGGAAGATTCCCTAGCAAGGTAGTTGAGAATGAGATGAGAATTGAGAATTGAAATTAACCCATGAACGAAAGTAGAAATATATCTGTGTTTCTAGTTTTGATCTCATATCTTAAGCATAGAGAAATTATCATCGTTTCCTTGTTTCCTGTACAGATTTTATAAAAATTATTTGTCCTTTTCTTCCTCCCCACCCCTTCCTGGTATATAGGTGCTACTTTTACTGACTGGTTTACTTCTTATGTCAACAATGTTGTATCGGGTGGCTTCCCAATCATCAGAGACCAGATTTTCAGGTATTTCACTCAGGACTTTTTGAATAAAAATGTTTGTAAATCAGAAAAAAAAACATTAGTTACAGATCTTGAGATGAAGTTTCAAAGAAGGTTAATAATAGAACCTCTCATTTTCTTAAATGCCATTACTTTATTCTCACTTTAAAGCCACATTCAGACACTTGGATAGGCAATATTTTTCTTCTCTTGAAGGATCAAGAGAAAAAACGGATTTTGATTTAGAAGTTAGGGCTTTATAGTATAGCTTCTTTTTATACATACTCTTTTGGGGAGGGGGAAGCTGTTTGCCAGTTAATGGATTTATTTTGAATAGCAAGTCAGTAACTATTAACTCCTGGCAAATACCATTTATTATCTCTAAATGAAGCCTCCAGGTATGACAGATTGTAGTAGAGGTACTATTGGTTCACAGTAACCTGGTTGGCACAAATGACAGATTAATTAGAAATTAGAGGTCTCTAGAATAACTTACTAACACATTTTATTGTCAGAGCCACTGTTGATAGGACTTTCAGAAGTCCCAAAAGTTTCCTGACTCTGAAAACTGAGATAAGCTCTTTTCAGTTTCCAGTTTAATCACTGAATCATTACTGGAACCACTGATCTTTGAGCCCTGGCTGCTGTCATTATGGATCTAAAATCTTCAAGGTTTTCTAGTTTGTAATTTATAGTTTTCTTCTAAGCGTAATAGGACTATACCTTTATGTTCCCACATATGGTTTAAATTTTTGATCCAAAGGTAAAGTAAAAGGTATTTCACATTGTATCTTGAAATCTTTTATCTTAGAGACTTGAAGTTAGTTGATTAAAAAATGTTTAATGTTTTAAAATTACCTAGATATGTTCATGATCCAGAGTGTGTAGCAACAACTGGGGACATTACAGTGTCAGTTTCCACGTCATTTCTGCCAGAACTTAGCTCTGTACATCCACCCCACTACTTCTTCACATACCGAATCAGGTGAGTTAATGGTGGCCTATATCCTATGGATGTATTGTTCTCTCCCCTTTGACATGACACATAAAACACATTTTGAAAGACAGCTTCTTGCTGAGGTGTGGAGGAAGGTGGATAACAAAATTTTTTATAATCTAGTATTTGTAAGGAACCTTGAGTTTACAGTAACCTCTAAATTACTTAAGTTATTTCTTGCAGATGTACTGTGTTTAAAGAATTGTGCCAGGTTCTTTGCAGTGGACACTAAGTTGTAATCATCGTGAAAGCTCTCTGTGAGTTGTAATGCATTCTAGAAGCTATCAAATTGCCCAAGATGAAACCATGCATTTTAAATTTCAGTTAGCTTGCCTATATTCAGTTAAAAATCTAATAAATATTTATTAGGTGCTGCCTAGGATCAGACATGGTGTTAAGCACTGGATTTGGTTAAATAAAAAACAAATATTAAATTTGCTTTAATTAGAAGTACTCTGTGCTGTGACATAAAGATAGCTTGCTCATTGCTCTAAAGGATTAAGGATACTTTGTTTTTAGATATATTTTTATATTTTTTATGATATGTTATATATATTTAAAAAGTACATATACACGCATATATACACACTGGAAATATTTTTGCTACCATATACTAACCAGGGAGTGTCATAGGATTTTGGTATTATATGCAGCCTTTGATATATCCAGTTACACACTTGCAGATATTTGTGGGTTTCTTGTTTGTTTGTTTGTTTTAAGTTTATTTTTGAGAGAGAGCAGGCGAGTGTGAGTCGGGGAGGAACAAGAAAGAGAAAGGAAGAGAGAGAATCCCCAGCAGGTTCTGTGCTGTCAGCACAGAGCCCAGTGTGGGGCTCCATCTCAAGGACCATGGGATCATGACCTGAGCTGAAATCAAAAGTTGGATACTTAACCAACTGAGCCACTCAGGCACTCCAATGTTATTTTAATTGTTTAATTCAGATCCTGCCTAGGATTAATAGGCTTAATTTAATGCTTAAATTAATGCTTAAATTAATAACACTGACACTTGCTTTTAGGGTACTCAAAATAAGAGACAGCAGATTCCTAGAGAAAAGGGGGAAATAATAGTATTGGGAAAAAGTCAAGATGTAATCCTAGTAACTGACTAGTGACATTTTGCTTTGAGCTTTCCAGAAGTAAAAGGGAAATGTCTTATAGTAAAAAAAAAAATTCATTTTTTAGAACAAATTTTTCATTGCACTGTATTCTAGAAAGCATTTCATACATTGATCTTTTTTTTTTTTTTAACATTTATTCATTTTTGAGAGATGGAGAGAGACAGAGCATGAGTGGGGGAGGAGCAGAGAAAGAGAGGGAGACATAGATTCTTTAGCAGGCTCCAGGCTCTGAGCTGTCAGCACAGAGCCTGATGCGGGGCTCGAACTCACGAACCGTGAGATCATGACCTGAGCCAAAGTTGGACGCCCAAACGACTAGGCCACCTAGGCGCCCCTCATACATTGATCCTTACTTAACAGCAAAAGATTATTGTCACCTAGTGTGTTTATAAATTTTTATGTTGCCCTTTCTATTGTTGATTCTTAATGGAAAGTCAAGTGAGCAAACTGAGTGAAGCATTTCTGTGGGAGAGTCAAGCTAATTAAGCCAATATCTTTGAGAACTTATCGAAATAAATAGTTAACACAGATGTTGGGCTGGGTTTCTTAATTTCCTTTGGAAATTTCTTTCATAGTCTTAGTCCAAATATCATAGCTCTTAAACAAAAGAAACAAAATCAGACCAGATTTGTGTCTCTACCGCCCCATTCCCTTCTCCAGGATTGAAATGTCAAAGGATGCACTTCCTGAGAAGGCTTGTCAGTTGGACAGTCGCTATTGGAGAATAACAAATGCTAAAGGTGATGTAGAAGAAGTTCAAGGACCTGGAGTAGTTGGTATGTAATTCAAGATTTGGATTTACATATCAGTTGCCTCTAAGACATTTTGGAAAGCATCTATGTGACATACAGCTTAGAAGATGCATGACGTAGTTAATGGATACGACTGATCTTTTAATAGCCGTGTTTACAATGTGAAAGATACCATAGATTTTGGGCTTTCTTTAACTCCAGTACCTTGCTTCATAAATATAATGTGTAAAGATCATTATTCTATTAGATTAGTACCTTAAACATGAACTTTTCTAAAATTATAGCAAACAATTTGTCAGGGATTGATTTTCCGTTCTGTGGCTCACTTGAATTCTTTATTTGCTTCCTAAGTTCTTTATTTTTTTGGCAGCATAATTATTTGTTACTATATTCTGTGGTTACGGGGCATAGAGCAGAAAGAGAAAATAAATTTCATATTGGTCATCTTTTTGAAATGTGGGGGAAATGTTAAAATCAGTAGCACAGATTTTTATTTGTGGATTTCAATCATCTTTAGCTCTGATTGTCATTGGCATTCAGCTTTTTAAAAGATTATACTTATCTTGTTTCTGAACCCTAATACCATCACTAACATTTTGCTATGTTTTCTTTTAGTTTAGTTTTTTTTTTTTTTTCTAATTGTGCATTCACTTTAACATAGTTTGCATTATCCCATAGAGGGCATTATCTTATTTGCTGTGATGAAGAACTGAATTTTATACTTTGGTTTCTTATTACTGTTTTCTCTACAGGTGAATTTCCAATCATCAGCCCAGGTCGGGTGTATGAATACACAAGTTGTACCACATTTTCTACAACATCAGGATATATGGAAGGATATTATACCTTCCATTTTCTTTACTTTAAAGACAAGATCTTTAATGTTGCTATTCCCCGATTCCATATGGCTTGTCCAACATTCAGGGTGTCTATAGCCCGATTGGTGAGTTAAATTTTCCTCTGGGATTGATTTATGTGACTTTGTAGAAATAACTCCATAGAGGGATTTTGTTGATTAGCCAGACAAATGGTTTTCAAATGGTATTCCCAGAGAACCCTAGAGATTCTGAGGAAATATCCTGGGGAGGGGGGGCCATGTGAATATGTAGGGGTGGTGGATAATAAGTAAGCTAGACTCCATACACTTCAATCAGAGTAACTCTACTGTTAGCTGTTTTTTGTTTTGTTTTTTGTTTTTCATAGATGTCATTTTTTTGAGCAGTTTTAGATTCAGAAAATTTCAGAAAATTGAGCAGAAGGTACAGAAATTTGCCAAATACCCCCTGCCCCCATGCATGCACAGACTTCCCCATTATCAGTATCTCCCACCAGAGTGGGATTTTTGTTAACAGAGTGGTATTTTTGTTAACAGTTGATGAACCTATATTAGCACGTCAAATCACCCAAAGTGCATAGTCTACATTAGGATTCACTCTTGGTGTTGTATATTCTGTGGGTTTGGGCAAATGTATAATGACACGTATCCACCATCATAGTATCATGTAGAATAGTTATTGGTTTTAAAGGTTCAGTCTGTTTTCCACTGTTTCCAAAACCAATTCTGTGGCCTAATGAGAAACACCACACTAGATCAGTTAGAACAGGCTTTATTTGATTTCATTAAGATTAGGAAAACAATTTCTTGAAGTGTTTTTGCTAAAAAGCCCAATTTTGTAAAATAATTCAAATATCCTATAGAGAGACTACTAAAGGTACAAGTCTACCCATTAAACCCTCTTTGTAGTCATCTTTCTTTGGGATCATTTCTTAAATCAACTAGGTATAATTTTAAAATCTCATCTTTAGTAATACCTTATGATCATGGCAGTACCCCAATTTTATGGATTATAAAATGATTAAAGAGAATTATGAGGCTCCAGCTATACAATAGGAATAAAATATGACTTGTATACCCAGAACATAACTGAATCATAGGTATTGAATGTTCAGAGAGGGCCCTCTGGCTCCTGGGATGACCCTGATGGGTGAGTCCAAGATAAGTGTGGGAAGATGGATGTGATACTAATCTGGCCTAGAGCTAACACATTCCCTGTTTGGAAAGAGAAGGTTGATGATGAGACTTTAGGCCATTACGCTTGCATATCTGGTGAAAAGGATCTACAGACTGGGTTTGGAAGTGAAGTTTGGCTTCCCTCCCAGTGGAAGAATGCTTTCTACTGTATATTTCCAGTACCAGGAATTTGTTACTTCCTGTAACATTCTCCTGTTTTTGACTAGTCCAGTTTCTGTATGAGATTGGTATCATCTATGAATGTTTGATGCAGCTCATTAGTGAAGCCATCTGGCACTAGAGTGCTCTTGGTGGGAAGTTTGAAATAGGAACTTAATTTCTATAATGTATTTTCTATTGCTTCTTGTTTCACTTTTGGTAATTTGTGTCTTTCAAGGAATTTGTCCATTTTGACTAAATGTTGAACTTATTGGCATAAAATTATTTACAATATTCCCTTGATATCCTTTTAATGGCTGCAAGAACTATAGGCATATGTCCTTTTTTGCTCTTAATATTGATAATTTATATATCTTTGTTGATCAGTTCACCTAAGGGGTTATCCCTTTTATTAGTCATTTGAAAGAACACCTTTGGGTTTCACTGGTTTTTTCTATTGTTTGCTCATTTTCTATTTCATTGATTTCTGCAGTTATATTTATTTATCTCCTCCTGCTTACTTTGGGGTTCATTTGTTTTTTTTTAACCAGCTTCTTACAGTAGAAGTTTAGATTATTGATTTTAGGCCTTTTTTTCTCTAAAGCACTGTTTTGGCTGTGTTTCATAAATTTTGATGTGTTGCTTTCATTAACATTTAACTCAAAATATTCTCAAATTTCCCTTGTAACTTAATTTGGATCTGTAACTTTTCTAAAAATGTGTTAATTTTCAAACATTTGGAGGTTTTCCAGTTAACTCTTGTTTAATGATTTCTAATTTTGTTATGGTTAGAGAACTCACTATGTGTAGTTTCAATCCTTTTAAATGTTTTATGTCCCAGCATTATGGTCTATTTTGGTAACTAATCCCTGTGTATTTGAAAAGAATGTATATTCTGCTATTCATGGGAATATTATACTATAAATGATAGTTCATATTGGTTGACTGTTTTTCAAGTCTTCTATATATTAGATTTTTTTTTGTCTTTGTTCTCTGAAAGATGATTGTTGAAATCTCCAACCACAATTACAGTTTTGTCCATTTCTCTTTTTAATTCTATCAGATATGCTTCATGTATTTTGAAGCTCTATAATTATATGCAAATATGCTTGGGATTCTTATGTATTTTTAATGAAGTGCTTTCTTTTATTATTATGAAATTTCTCTCTCTGTCTTTGATAATATTTCTTGTCCTAAAGTTGCTAATATTCCAGATGTAAAGTGTAAAGAATGTTGAGGTTTGTTTGGGCAGGCAGTTAGGTTACTGTGGGGTCCGCTTGCCCCTGTCGAGACTTGTTTTTAATGTTTGTTAGGGTTGGGGTATAAAGTAGTCTTTAATTTAGGACAGTAGTTCTCAAACTTTTTGGTCTCATGGCTCCCTTAAACTTTTAAAAATTATTGAGGACTTCAAAGAACTCTTGTTTATATGGGTTATACCAATATTTATCATGTTAGAAATGAAAACTGAGAAGTTTTATAATATTTACATACTCTTTTTTTAAAGTTTACAATTTTTAAATTTATAATTTTAAATTATAATAATAAACTCATTACATGTTCAACTCTCTTAACCATGTTCTTACTTATTTAGAGTTTTAATCTCCTCCCAACCACAAATAAGCATATAAAATTTTGACCCGCCTTGTGGAAAATGTTTCTCTCTCTCAAGGATGAGAAATCAATAAAAGAAATGAGAATTCTGGACTTACTTCTAATCAACATGAAAGAGGCAGTGGGGATTGTATTTGTATTGTGTTGTATTCGTATTGTACCTTTCCTGTGGAAATATTCATTTTCTTGATACGGAAATGGAATTGTTCTCCTTTTTTGTGCCCTAACCGTATGATAATTATTGTACTTAATACTTGCTTTTGCTTTATACTTTGAATGTCACTATAAAATATACTTTGGGCTGATCTTAAGCCTTTTCTTGCTCTAGGCGGGTTTGTTGTTTGCTTTTGGACACTTGAGAGGTTCCCGCTGCCTATTTCCATCTTCCCCGCGTGCGCCTCTTTTCATCCGCTGCTTCTGTGTGTACACTTTTACCTGAGATCATGCACAATCTCCCTCTTTAGCCGCATTGATTTCTTTAACATTTTTTTCTGTTCTCTTCTTAAGATGACTAATGATCATGCTACCCGAATTTAATGTTTTAGAATTTCCTAAGCCTTCCCCATCACCCCTTTGGAACCTTCTACTGAATTTTAAAGTCTTCGTTCCCTAGATTGAGAAAATACAAAAATAATAATGGAATATCATGTCATATTTATGTATATTTTCTGACTGTTGTTAATGTTGTTGTTATTAGTGTTATAATAAATCCTAAGTGACAATCCTTTGACAACTCCTAAAGAACAATTTCTTTCTCCCACATTAGTTAATTTGCTTGCTCAACAAATATTTATTGAGTACCTACTAGGTGCTGGGGGAAATGCAGTGAACAATACAGCCAAAATCTGCCTTTGGGAATGTAATATACAGCACGGTGACTGTAGTTAATACTGTATTGCCTATTTGAAAGTTGCTGAGAGAATAAATCTTAAAAGTTCTCATCACAAGAAAACATTCTGTAACTATGTATGGTGACGGATGTTAACTAGACTTACTGTGGTGATCATTTTGTAATATATACAAATATCAAATCATTATGTTGTATTACTGGAACTAATGTAATGTTGTATGTCAATTATACCTCAATAAAAAAAAAAAAAGAAAGTTGAGGAAATTAAAACAAAACAAAAAAACCTCTGCCTTGGAATTTACATTCTAGTTGGAAGAGACAAGGGTAGCAAATAAACACTATGTAATCATACCAAGTAGTAAAAAGTGCTCTGGAGAAAAATCAGAGTAAAGGACATAAGGAGTGTCTGTTGGGTTGTTCTCATATAATGATATGTTGGGGAAGCCCTCAGTGACATTTGATTTGAGACTTTAAAGAAGTAGAGGGAGCCAGGTGGATATATGTGGGAGAAGGCTATTCCAAACAAACGAACAGCAAGTGCAAAGGCCCTGAAGCACTCATGTTACATAAACATAATAATGCTTGGTATGTTTGAAGAAAGCAAGGAGGCTGATGCAGGTAGAGTGAAGTGACTGGGACAGAGTGGTTAGGAGATGAGATCAGAGGGGTAGTGACTGTTGGGTATGTAATGCCATAAAGGCCTTGGGGGAAGGGCTTTTGCTGACATCACATCCCACGTTTTCCAATACTTCCTGCATCACCAGCTGGGTGCTCCTTGCTGTTCAGAACTCTGTCCCATATAACAATTCCTCTCATTGAGTCTTCAAATGTATGAGAGAGACAAATTGACAGCAGAGTAAATCAAGACTTGATTAGAGACACTGTGTAAGCAGAAGTTTCCATGAGACGTTCAGATCTTGCATGTTCAACCTCACTATTGCCCTATTCGGAGAGTCTTTAACAAGTTAACTTAAAAGCAGAGGCTATCCCAGGTGGTTGAATTGAATCCATGTGCCTTGATAGTAGGAGCTCCACAGAAATCTATTAGCCGTCCTGACAGTACAAAAAAGTTACCAGTAGAGGTCATACCTTGCTAATGTTGTTGCATCCTCTTTTCTATAACCATATAGATTAATAAAGAATTGTTACTTAATCCACTGAAATAAATTCAGTAAAATTTTATCTTGGGTTGTTAGGAGTGGTCTGTTGGCTACCTTGTACAAATTATCAACTACCAGATAAAAAATAAGTACTGTACTAATGAAATATATTTACCATTAAAACCACATTGAGCATTTTACAACATACATATATGTATATATGTTATTTATACATATATATATGTATATATGTGTTATATATACCCATGTGTTACATAAATACACTGTAGATTCTTGCATCAGCATGTGCATTATGAAAATACACTATTCAATTCTATAAAAATCTTATTTGGCACGTCCAGTTGTTTAGATTATAGATAAGTGAGAACTTACATAAATTAAGTATAAAAAGCTGATGGAAGTTCTTATCAAAAGATTGTTTTCTCTTTCAAGGAAATGGGTCCTGATGAATACGAAGAGATGGAAGAGGAAGAAGAGGAGGAGGAGGAGGAAGACGATGATGATGATTCGGCAGATATGGACGACTCTGATGAAGATGATGAGGAAGAGAGACGAAGGAGAGTCTTTGATGTTCCCATTCGCAGGCGCCGCTGCTCTCGCCTTTTCTAGCGAGGCTCTGCCGGCGGAAGCACCGGCATGAATCCAGTCTGTTAAATAGATGTCTCAATAATGTAAATAACTAAATTTTTCTCAGCACATAGCAGGAAAACTAGCATGAAATGTTGTTCCAGGCCCTGGGTTCTCTGCGACACTACATTAGGAATTGGATTGTTTTGGTTTGCTTTGTATTTTTGAGGTAGAGGAGGAAATGGGAATCGTTTGTTGGTTTGTTTCTTCTAGAAGTCTGTGGGTGAATAGTTCTCTAGCTAAAGAACAGACATTGCTTTAAAAGATTTTATACTTCTACAGATAGGGAAACAGGAGGGAATTGTTTTGAATAAGGGTTTTTAAATGTAGCAGAAACACCTGCGCAGGGATAGAGAGAAACTATGTGACTGAATGATTCTGTGAAAAGACTTCTTGCAGTTGTGAATTATTTAGAAATGAACAGAATTTGTAATTAGGCTAATCCATTTAGTGATTCCTATATATTTTGTACTCCCAGGGAACTAATTGACCTAATAGTTTGAATGCTAGTTGTTTGTCCTTTCTTAGACAATCTGTCCTTGAATTTAAAGTTTTCATCACTACAACCTTGAACTTAACATCTTTATGACCTTGGCCTTGCATTTAGTCTTCAACTTTATCAACCTTAAATTTAATTTAAAATCTTCAACGTGACAACTTTAAATTTAATTTAAAGTCTTTAGTGCAATGACCTTTTTCATATTGTTCACAGATGCATCATTTTCTAAATGTAGTGTATAAAACTGTGTTGTATTGTTTATTAACAGAACAATCTTCACAATGTCTCACGTAGTCTAAATTTGTAAATACTGCTTCCGTTTTGTTTCTCCTTTTTACACTTGACTGTCTAACTTTGTGATAAGTGACATGAATTTTATGTTAAGACTAAGTATAAACATGGATTTTTTTGTAATTATATAATTAAGAGTTTGAAATGACATCCTCCAAGTGGCAAAAACTCACATTTTAAAAACGAATTTTGGTTCTGATCCTGTATTTTGTGTACTTGCCTATTTTCCATAAACTAATATTAATCAGCCTTTTCCAAGATGGAAGATGAAATTCATTGTCCTGTTGCCAGAGGCCCATTCAAAGTCATTTCCTGGCTTTGACCTTGTCATATGCTCTACTTTCTGTTTTCTGCAAGAATAGTTCTTTTGTAGGGAAAACTGCAGGAAGAGGGAAGTATATACAGGGTTAAGCAGCTGCCCCAGGGATTATGCACTTTCATATTGGCACGTGCCAAAATGTTGTGAAATTGAGTAAGTAGTTTTTTCTGCTTGTTTTTTAAATTTTATCGTCAAGCTACCAAATCCTTCTATTAGGCCTCTCTCTTCCCTTAAAAAAAAAAAAAAAAAAAAAACCCAGCCTACTGAGATTTAAAAAAATAAAATTTCCCAATAAAACAATAATTTAAAACTAGTTAATGTTGAAAGTTAAAGGTGGTCCCAGGATCCCTTGCCATTTTTGCTTCTTTGTCTTTTCTGGTTGACCTCTCTATTCCCAGAATACTCATGATGCCCCACATCTCCCCTGCAACCCCATTTAATTCTTGCTTCTCAGAATACTTCAGGCTTATTTATCCTCTCATCTAAATTCACTTTGTCTTAGTATGTTGAATGAATGACCTCTCGTTCATACCAAGGTGTGACTGATTAGTTGGTAACAAGCTCAGGTGTTTTATTTCATTGGCAAGAATGTGTATTCACACATAAAAGGGATCTAACAGTTGGCCAGCCTATGCTTCTGTAGAGCGAAGGCCATTCTGGGGCTGAGGTCCCTTGAGACCACCATCTGTCTTTCATTCATTTGTCTAAAGCTTGAATTATCAGTTAGGATGAGACAGATACCTAAATAAACAGCAGCAAATAGCTTAGGGGTTATTTTTCTCTGTGAAAAGTCTAGGGTGACTAGTTGAGGACTGATACAGTGGCCCAGTGGTGTCAACATTGTAGATTCCTTCCTGCTTTCTGTTCTGCTATCCTTTGCACAAGACTTAATCATAAAGGTCATGGTTGCAAGGTGGCAGCTGCAGTCATGATAATCCAGGAAGGACGAGGACAAAAGGGACCAATTAAATGGAAAGTGAAGTCAAACCATAAGGCTGGAGAGGTAAACCAACCAGGTTTCCAACAGTCATATGGAGGATGGGGGGGGGGGAGGGGTACCAGGGTGATGCAGAAATTAACACAGGCAGCATGGAGACCTGGTGTGAAGGACCTGAAATACTCCAAATAAGTCATGCTGTGGGCTGAGTTAGAGCAGTAGTAGTGGGGGTGGACTGAAAAGAGGATGAACTGGTATCTACATGATAAAGTATGTAGGAGTTGGTGATTAGAAATGAAAGAGTAGAAGAAATCAAAGTTGATTCCTGGGTTTCTGGCTTCATTTATGAAAAACAAAACTAGCAGGAAATGCAGTTGGACATTGGAGATGAAATTTGGACACATTCTGAATTCAAGATGCCGTTAGGACATACAGGTGCCAGCAATGAGGAATGAAGATGAAGACTGAGGGAGAGTGGTCAGGAATGGAGAGTATAGATTTGCAAATGACCTGCAAACACATAGCCCCAAGGTAAAACTAACCTGGGAACACCAGATTTATGAGAGGTAGTGGAAAAGACTCAAGAGTGAAAGGATGAGGTGCCTGGGTGGCTCCATGGATAAAGTTTCTGACTCTTGATTTCTGCTCAGGTTATGCTGTCGCAGTTTGTGATACCGAGCCCCACATTGGGCTCTGTGCGACAGCGAGGAGCCTGCTTGGGGTTCTCCCTCTCCCTCTCTTTCCCTGCTTCTCCCCTACTCGTTCTCTAAATAAATAAATAAATAAATAAATAAATAAACGTTAAAAAAAAAAAAAGACAAATTCAAGGAACTGGAAGCAAAGCCAGGAGAGGGTGGCATCTCAAAATCCAAGAGTTCCAAGGAGCCAACAGCTAATAGGATGCCTATGAGATAATGCATGTGAAAGAGTTTTATAAACAAGGAAATACATGTATTTGCTGTTTTAAGCAGATACATTTTAAGTATCAAAGTAAATCTTGGTTTGAGACTCCCATTTCTACAGAGGAAAACCAAGATTTGTGCACCACCAACTGACACTCAGTCCCTGACATCCGAAAGCCATCAGAGGATCATGGTAGAAGGCACATGTCATCATCAGTTATATGATTTCCCTACTTAAATTGTATCTCATGCATTTATGCAAAAAAAAAAAAGGAGACTCAGGCTGCAGCAGGGTTGGATAACTTGACAGCCGGGCCAAGTGAGGGCTTGGTATGGGCACAATAAAGTTTTTTGAAACATTTTAATATAGTATATTTTTTTAACGAAGGGGAAGTCATGGAGTTTTCATATACTTGTTTCCTAAAACAAATCAGAGGAGGAGATTATAAACTTTCCGTTTCAGGGGTTTTAAAGGTCTTAATCTATTCTTGGCCACCGTCTTTTTCAGAGCCTGGGCGGGGAGCCTGAGTCACTCTGCGCGCAGTGGCTGCCCAGCTGCCTGGCCAGGACTGGTTGCACTGCCGTCTCCCGGGTGCTGTAGGCACGCGCGGTGAGCGCCAAGGGTCTACAGATCGCTCTAGGACCGGGGTGACCTTGGGCTTCCCGACTGCTGCGCGCGGGTGCCAGACTTAGAGGCTTGGGGGTAGGGCCAGCGGGAAGGGCGGAGCTCCGGGCTTTAAACGACCCAGACTGAAAGACTAGCGGGGCAGAGCGCACGGGCCACGCGGCGCTGAGCAGGGATCCTGGTTGCTGGCAGGTAAGGCCCGCGGCTGGGCTGGGTCCGAGCCGCACTCCGAGCCTGAGGCCGCAGCGTGCCAGGGCCCGCGCGTGCCGTTCACCTGCGGCTGGGTCGGGGCCGACGGAGACCCCAGAGGGGGTGGGGACCCCGGGCGCCCTCCCCAAGCCCTTCCGCCCCTCGGCCCGCGGTTTCCCGGCCTCGGAGGCCCCCGGTGGCCTGCCTGGCGCTGCCCAGGAGAGCCCGGCAGAACGCTGGCCTCCTTTGTTAACAAAAAGAGAAGGGGGAGGAGTGGGCGCGCTTTCCGAAACGCCCCAAATGCCGCGCGCCGTGCCCTCAGTTGCCTCGGGAGTGTTTTCCTCGAATCCCGACCACCTGCCCTAGCCTCGCTCTGAAGGGAAGCCCTCGGAGCTTAGGGAAGAGAAATCGCGCCTCCAAAGGAGGTCATAACCCGCTCCGTGCCAAGTGGAGACGGACTTTCTCTAGCCGTATAAATTTGGAATTGGGAAAAGTGCGGGGCCGGAACGTAGACATTTTGTTTTGAGGGGGCTGCGCCCTTCCTGGAGGCTGGCAGCGGACTTCTACAGAACTGTTCAGTCGAGGTTTGTGTTGTTATTTAACGACAATCGGGCTCTCCGCGGACCCTGGAAATGCGCCGCGTCACAGATGCCATGTCTCGGCTCGCTGACACACGTGGGCGGCGGCCGGGAAATGGAAATGGCTTCTTGAAGCCAGCCTGGAACGCATCTACAATGAGAGGAGCTGGCGCCTGTGGACTCGCCTCGGCAGAGACTTCTGACATCAGGTTTCTTGTCTCTGCCCTGGGCAGGCCCGGGTTGCGAAATTCCTGTGCTTGCCACCTTGTGAAGGCGCTGGCCCGGAGGCTTTCTCAGGCTTTCCTTTTGACGGTGTTTTTCCTACTCTGTATAATTGGCTGTGTCCGTGGTGCCTCCTGTTGTGACCAGCTGCTGCCTTTTTTTTTTTTTTTTAATGTTATTTATTTTGAGAGAGAGAGCATGCGCGCGAGCGGGGAAGCGGGGCTGAGAGAAAAGGAGATAGAGAACCCCTAGCAGATTCAGCGGGGAGCCGACCTAGGGTTCAATCCACATGAGATCATGACCTGAGCCAAAATCAAATCCTTACCCACTGAGCCACCCAGGCGTCCACCAGCTGATGCTTATAAAAATCATGTTCTTACTTGGTGGTGACTTTCTTCAAGAGGTCAAGGGGCCCCAGTGGAGACCTGGCTGCCCACCTCTCTGAACTGCAGTGCTTCTGCTTCAATCTAAACAGATCAGCCCATAAACGTTACAGATTTAGAGACATAGCCTACATAGAGCCCCTGTCAAGGTTAGCATGTGATAATTAACTATTTTTGAAATGAAGATAAAGACTTCAAACATAGGAGAGTTAACCCAGAGATGACTTTGTCATCGGTTCTCAGGAAAACCCCTCTTTGGTACCACTTTTGCCCTACCTTATCTAGCTTCACCTGTCTGTGTTGGTGACTGTGGCTCTGGAATCCACTCAGAATCAGGTACAGTTTGAAGCTTGGTGTGCATGAAGAGGAATGGCGAATTCACAACTACCAAGTTCATGTGTCACAGTGCAGTGGTCAAGGGCCTGGGCATGCACCAGGATTTGAATCTTGGCTCTGCTGTTTACTGGCTGGATAATCCTGAGGAGGCTGTTTAACCTCAAGTTCTTATCGGTAAAATAACAGGCCTTACTTCATAGGGTGTTAAAAGGACTAACAGATAATTCGTGAAAACCAGTCTGGCACCTGTTTGTGAGGAACTAATGGTGGCCGTTAGTATTTTGGGATGTCCCCACAGCAGTTGTTCCTATTCCCCATGGGGGCATTTTACTCCCACTTCTCCAAGGAAGACACACACAGCTCAGAATGTTCATTGTGAGGAGTGTTAACATTTCTCAAAATGTGGTTATTAGTGGGGCGCCTGGGTGACTCAGTTGGTTAAGTGTCTGACTTCGACTCAGGTCATGATCTCACGGTTCTTGAGTTGGAGCCCCCAGCAGGCTCTGTGCTGACAGCTCAGAGCCTGCTTTGGATTCTCTCTCTCCCATTCTCTCTGCCCCTCCCCTGCTCATATGCTTCTCTCTCTCTCTCCCTCAAAAATAAACATTAAAAAAAAATTTTTTTAATGTGGTTCTACTCTGGCGGTACATTTATAACCCCAAGGAAGATAAAGACTTGCCTCACCGAGAACAAAAATGCCTGCAACTCGTCACTTCTGTATTTTCAAAGCAGAAAAGGAAACCTTTTGCTGAACCTTGATGTAAGGAAAACAGCCCATTATTGCTGAGTGATTTGGAAGATCAAAGCCCAAATAAAGTGGGTTTTACAATGAGGAGAGCAGGTGTGTAATGGAATTCACCTTGACAGCTGCAGGTACAAACTCTTGAAAAGAAGCAAATTAAAAATTCTGGGCCAGCTCTTGAACTTTGGCCAGAAAGCCAAAAAAAAAAAAAAACAAACCAAGAGATGCTTGAGGTTTTCCTCAAGGGGAATATGTGTTTTTTATCTAAGCCCTGTGTCTTTGTGAAATATCTTCACTAAACCATTGGCTGTGCATGTATAACCTCAAAGGGGAGGGCCATGAGTAGGCTCCTCTTGGTCCTCTTCAGAGAGTTCTCTGGCTCTTGGGGTCCTGGAACAAATGGCAGAGAGGACCCTTGTAGGGGAAGCTGCAGATTTGTGTGGTTTAGAGAGTTTTGGGGTGGTTGTCCAAGGTTGCTGGGAGGGCCTGTTCATTATGATGACGGCTTTCTGTTTGTCTCTACCTTCTGATGTAATTACTTCTCAGAGCTGAGTAACTGGTTTTTGTCTAGGTGTCTCTGGACACTTGGCTGCAGCAGGCACTGTATGTGTCCAAGGTGATAAAGGAGGCAAAGCTCCAGGCCTCTGACACTAACAGTAAGCCACTTGTGAGTCACCAGCCCCTGGTGAATGGAAGCAGGACCCACCCAGTGTGGCTCTGCACCTAACTTGTTGCCTTGGGGACAGGTAACTTCATTCCCTGGGGCTCCAATAATTTTCTAGAAAATAAGAACTCTAGATTTCATATTTGAGGACACTTCTAGCCTTAAAGTTTATCAGCCTGTAAGGTGCCTCACTCCCAGGAGCAGCAGCTAAACTGATGGGGATCCGTGAATCTCTTGGAACCAGTATCCATATAAAGTCTCTTCTCTGGTGGCCTCAGCTTAACTAATTTACTTCAGAAGCTGAATTCACAGGAAGTCTCCCCTCCAGATAGTTTAACTGTGGGTAAAAGCTCAGAGCTGGGTTTAAGTGCTGCTCTAACCATATACTGGTTCTGGGGGTGTTGCATTAGTTTTCTAGTGCTGCTGAAACAGATCACAAGTTTAGGGGCTTAACCCAGATTTATTAATCCTGCAGTTCCATATGTCAGAAATCTGTCACGGGCGTCGCCAGGTTCATGTCAAGGTGTCAGTGGGGCTGCGTTCCTTTCAGGAGGCTCTGTGAGAGAGGCCATTCCTTGCTCGTTCCGGTTATTGGCACAATAGAGTCCAAGTGGTTGGAGGACTGAGGTCCCATTTCCTTGGTCAAGTGGCAGTTGAGGACTATTCCGGAGGCCACCTGTATGCCTCACCTGTGCCCCTCCCCCCTTCATCCGTCCACAAAATCAGCAGTAGTAGGAGAGCTCCATCCAACTCCTTGAATCTCTTGCTTCTTCTTCTTCCTCTTTTTTTTTTTTAGATTTTAAGTAATCTCTATACCTAACATGGGGCTCAATCTTACAACCCAGATATCAAGAGTCACCTGCTCTACCAGCTGAGCCAGTGAGGTTCCCGCTTGCTGGAAGCCATTTCTGAATTAAGGCGGGTTTGCTGGGCGGGGGCCTCCTGCTGTCAGATGGCAACCGACTCTACCCCCACTCAAATACGCTAACTTGTACCTTGTGAAGGAGATTATAGGAATTTCTTCTTTTGTGTTTATGGGAGCAAATATTACATTTCCTGAGAAACCCGTTTTACTTCCCCTCAAGAAAACAGGCTATTGACCCCTGCTCACCAAGAACTAACTCATGCCTTTGCAATGCTAAAAACATTGTCTTGTATTTGAATGCTAAAGATACCTCCCTTCCCCACGTGATAAGCATCTAGTCACCTACATCAATCACTATTGATAAAGATTATGCATGAGTCTTCTACCAATCTATGTTCTGGGAAATTTTTACATACCAAACAATTTGTCATCAGAAATCATTGTCTAAGGCAATTGCCACTTCTGTTTTGTATCCCATACATTTTTTCAATAAATAAAGCTGACTCTCTGGTCAGTGCCGAGATGCCTGCCTGGTGATCAGAAAGAAGCTGAGGCTCTCTCGCTCCCTTTCGCCGACACCGTCCATCCTTCAGGGAGCCCTGGACCTGCTGGAGCTGGACTCTGGCACACGCTTGCTTCATTTTCTTTTTTCTTTTTTGGTAAGTGTTTACTTATTTTTTAGAGAGAGATTGAAAGAGAGAGAGAGAGAGAGAGAGAGAGAGAAGATCAATGGGGGAGGGGCAGAGAGAAAGGGATACAGAAGATCAGCAGAGAGCCCGATGTGGGGCTCGAACTCCCAAACCCTGATATCAGGGCCTGAGCCGAAGTCAGACGCTTAACCAACTGAGCCACCCAGGCATCCCGCTTCTGACAGACCCTGCTGCCTTCCTGTCCTCTTCAATGTAATCGCCCACTTGATTCTGGATAATCCAGAACAGGCTATAACCTTAATCTCATCTACAAAGTCACTTGCCATCTAAGGTTGCCAGTATTCACAGGTACCTGGAATTAGGGCGTGGACATCTTTGGGGAAGAGAGGTGTTATTTATTCTACCTACCACAGTTGCCTAAATTCATTCCCCTCCTCGATCCCGTTTCTTCCTTTTATAAATGGAGGCAGATTAAATTCACTTTACAACATTGTGTGAGGATTAAATACAGTTAATGCATTCAGTGACATTAGACCCAGTGTAATCACACGGGCCCTTAAAAGGAGATGAAGCCTTTAATTATTTAATTAGAACTAACAGCTTCTCGCACAACATTGTTGGGAGAGACGCTTCCAACCCTATCTAAAGTAGCGTCACCCTTGTCCCTGGTCACCCTCTAACCCAGTGGTTCTCAGTGTGCTCCTGGTTAGAAATGCAAATTCTTGCCCCCCACCCCCCAGACCCAAGACTCAGAACCTCTAGGGATGGGGGCTCAGCATTTGTGCTTAATGGCCCTCCAGGTGACTCTTATGCCACTTGAGTTTCAGAACCACTGCTGTTCCCTTATTTTGTTTTCTTTCTAGTCTTTAGCACTAGGTGATGTCCACCTCCGCTAGATTGTAAGGTTCTTCTGGGCGGCGCCTTGCCTGGTTCAGCGGTCACTGTAACTCAGCCCCTAGCACAATACCTGCTCATAGTAGGCTCCTAAATGATTGTTGTGGAACCTACTTCACAGCAGTAAATACACCCACCCAGCAGGGAATTCATTTCGTTGCTTAAGCTATGTCTTTAAATAGCGATGTGTTAAATGCTTCATGTTCAAGTTCTGTGGATTGTTTAGATAGATATTTGGAAGGACTGGTTGGAGTGTCTGAATGGACAGTAACATCCCTTTGTTTTTCTTTTAAAATAATGGAATATGGGGGTGGAATATGGGCTCACACTATCCATAAATTTGCTTCCTAAAGCATTTTCAGGAACTTGATCAGGGATGTCTGTATTTGTAAATCACCCTGCAACGTTTCAGCTTCCTCTTCCTTCTCAGGTGGATGCCAATGAATAAATAATGATCAGGTTGGTTTTATTGTAAAATGAGTCTTTTGTACTTCTGAGAACTTTGGTTTTAACCCCTTGCTGCCTTCTGCAGGATTCTTTCCTGCAACATCTCTGATTCTTGATCTCTGCTTGAACATTTTCAAGTGATGGGAGGTTTTTTATATTTTACCAAGGGAATTGCTTTCCAGATGTGCTGACCCTCTGCACAGTGCCTGGCACACGGCAGGGAGGTAGGAGGGATGGGGTGATGGCAAATACTTGTTCCTTAGGAAGTCCTAATGCTGCCTTTGGAAATTACACAGGATAACCTCTCCCTCCCTTTCTCAGGGACCCTCAGCATATTGAAGACAGTAATTGTCTCTGACTATATTTTTTCAAATAGAAGAGTCCTGATTTCTTCCTTCACCTATTTCTCCTGGGTTCTATACCTGTTTATTTTACTATCCTGATAAATGGGAAAGAATTCAGAAATTGGCCACTAAGAAGTAAAAATATTATTTCCAGGATGGGTCTGACTGAGCCCAAGACAGAGTAACCCCAGGATTGCGTGTGCATCTGTCTGCTTGTTTGTTCCTTAAACTGCTACTTTTTAGTCCATATTGAGCTTTAAAACCCTCAAGTCTTATCTTATGTTTTTTCGTTAACTAGAATCATTATTATCCCTTCACAAATGAGGAACTGACATAAAGGAATTGACCATTTTAAGGCAAAGTGAGTCTCTCTTTTAGGACTGCAAGAGAATTGCCCAAGCCTCATGTTTTACCAGTACAGACTGTGACTAAAAAACTGTTATCAGACAGACCTAGGAGAGTATGTGTACATGAAACATTTTTTACCTCAAGCCAGTTTTGAAAAGTGGTATATATTTTTATACCTAATCAGGTTGAGTAGTAGAAAAAAACTTAAGCTGCAAGTAAAATGATTAATAAGTACATTAACATATCCTGCTATCGTGTTCAGAGCTCTTTCTATAAAAGTGTTTATTGTTAACAAAATATATTTAAGCATGAATAAGCTGCTCATAATTCTACAGTTTTATCAACCACATGTTCCAGAAACGTTCAGGAGAGTTGATATGGTATTCCAAGCATCACTTTTAAGAAAAATAAGATTATAGCTTTTTAAAAAAATTTTTTTAAATGTTTATCTATTTTTGAGACAGAGAGAGACAGAGCGTGAGCAGGGGAGGGGTAGAGAGAGAGGGAGACACAGAATCCAAAGCAGGCTCCAGATTCTGAGCTGTCAGCACAGAGCCCGATACAGGGCTCGAACTCACGAACCGTGAGATTATGACCTGAGCTGAAGTCAGACGCTTAACCGACTTAGCCACCCAGGCGCCCCGAGATTATAGCTATTTTTAAACTGGATTTTTCCTTAATACACTGTGAACAGCCTTCCCTGTCTGTCCCTCTTCATGGCTATGCAGTCCCCCACCATATAATTGTATCCTAATTTACTCATAGCCATGTATTTTGCCAAGTGTTTACAGTTTTAGATAGTGCTTATATATCTTCTAGTGTTTACTTATTCCTGCAGATGAAAAATCTATTTGGAGCACCCCTGAAAGGAATCAACTTCAGAGTCATGTTTAGAGCCAGAAAAACCAGTCCAGACTTCCTAAGGCTGGCTTCAAGTATGTTTTACAAACTCCAAACTGGTTTTTTCCCGGAGGCTTACCCATCTTTAGTCTTTGGACTTTATTCTGAATGACTTTAGTCTGTTTCCAATAATTAAATCCACGGTTTAAATTATTTTTTAAAGTTTATTTATTTTTGAGAGAGAGACAGAGAGACAGACAGAGACACAGAGCTTGAGCAGGGGAGGGGCAGAGAGAGAGAGGAAGACACAGGCTTCAGGTTCTGAGCTGTCAGCACAGAGCCTGACTTGGAGTTCAAACCCACAAACCACGAGATCATGATCTAAGCTGAAGTTGGGACACTTAACTGACTGAGCCACCCAGGCGCCCCTTAAATCTGCTGTTTAAATAAGTTGGTATGCTTGGCACAGAAGAGCGTTGCAGCCCTCTGGGTGCATTTTGCACTGAAGTGCTTGGCTTGGGTGGATGGAAAAGTCCTAGCAGAGCATCTGATGCACACCTTAACTTATGGGCATCATTTTAAAGTTAAAAACGCAGGGTATTTTAGACTCGGGGGAAGAATTTGAAATCATGAGGTTCAGTTTCTTTGTTTTAATTCTGAAAAAAGATTTGCCAAAAGATGGGTGATACGTGACCACCAAAAGGGAAACATTTGTTATGTGCGGGTTTTCCCAATATCTCTGATTATGATTATAAAAGTAACACCTGGTCCGTTATAGAATAGTTAGGGAAAGTATGGCAAAAAGTAAAGGGTCAGAAAAAGAAATAAGTGATCATAAATAATCCCTCTTAGCATTAACTACTGCCAATGTTTTGGGGGCATTTATAAAATAGCTTTAAAGCAATCGGGTATTTTCCTTCCTCCCTCGCCTACCATGACATTTTGCCCTTGCAAATTGATATTTTAGTAGTGGTTAATGAAGACCTGGTCTTATTTCTATTGGAACAGCTCAACCTTGGTATCGGCACACTGGCCACTTCCTTCCTCTGCCGTCTTTGCCCCTCCTGCAGCCATGTCATGGAAGCAACCGCGGTGATTCCCAGCCAGCAATGTGACATGTTGAAACCGAGACTTGACACTCCCCATCCAACCCAGAAATCTGGGGGCTGCCTTACGTTTGGTGCCTGCGAAGCCCCCGGCTCATCCATTCCAGGGTGTTTGTCTGGCTTCCTCACCTAAGGCTACTTTCTGTCTCCACTGCCCACCCCTCCCCCTCTTCACCGCCTCCCTCCAGCCCGTGTCTTCCTCCTGGTAACCTCAGGACAGGACACGTCAATAATACTGTACTGGTGGCTGCTTTCGGAGAGCCTTCTTGAGCCCACTGTTGTACGAGGCAGGATGTGTATCTGGGCCCATGTTGAGGAATGGAGAATCAAGCTCAGAGGTGGAGTACACAGCACGTAGGTGGCAGAGCCAGAACTGTTCAAGGCCTTGTTCAGACTCTCCAGACCGGACCAGAAAGCCTGTCCCTTAAGCAGCTCATTGTTTCCTTCCTGCTTTTGTTGAGAGATGAGCCTTTCTTAGGAGACAGGTTCTTTCCAATGCACTTCATCAGGGGACACATGTCTGTATGGCATCCTGTTTGTTGTGGTGATGTCACCATTCCAGGGGAAGCCTGGAAGTTCCTGCCAGCCTGATACCTTCCCAGGCCCTGCCCCTGGTCAGGAGCTCCCTCCCTCCTCCTCCTCCTCCAGGGGGGATGCCTTGTAGCCCCTGTCCCCCTGTGGGGGACCTCAGATTAATACCTTCCTCTCACAGACCTGAGCCCTTCTAACTTGAACGTGTAAGTCATCCTTTCTACCCAGAAACTGCTGAATGTGAGAAGCCAGGCGGGGAGCTGGCAGTGTGCCCAGGCCCGGGTCACTCACCAGCAAGGGGAGGGTAGATGGGGCTCTCACTCCTCTGGTCCCAGACAGAGGGCATTGGCAGAGCAGTCAGGATGCCAGCAGGAGGGGCTGAGGCCTCTTCCTCATCGCTTAGGGTACGGAGACCTCAGGGTCCCCACCTCTCATGGTGAGGGGCCAGGAAGAAAGGCCCATACGTACTCAGAATGGGAGGTGTAGACATGCCTGAGCTAGGGCAACAAGTCTGTGTGTGCAGTTGGGCAGCCACACATCCACCACTTATGTGTGCCTGGCTGTGTCGAGCACATTCTCATTTATTTAACTTGTTTTACCTCCGTAAATCCTCACGGTGTTTGGGACGCACCTCTGTACCCGCCCCTTGTTGTAGATGAAGTGAATGAGGTGTGGTTGCTGCGGCACAGCCCAGCCGGCTCTTACCTCCGGATCTCTGGATCTCTGCCACTCCGACATCTGAGCTCTAACCACTGCCCTTAGGGGTTGCTGTGGGTTGCTGACCCCCAGGAGGGCTCGCATGGGGGGTGGTGGCCATTAGTAGGTTGCTGTAGATTTTGAAGAGGCCAGGAGGAAGTGGAGGTTACTCAACTTGTAAAGAAAGGCCAGGCCCTGTTTGGTTTTCTTCCTGGTTCCCCACACATCAGGAAGGCAACCTATCTCTTTCATCCAGGCATGCCTTACACCGTGTTTTCTTCTCTGGGCAATGCCAGAACCTGTTCTTTCTGCTTCTCAACCCTCCCCTGACCTTCCTCAGCCCATGCCTGAGCAGCGGATGACTTTCAGAGGTGTGAAGATGACGTTCCTAACTTAAAGAGGGGTGGGGGCTCACCTACCAAGATACCCTGTGTCTGTCAGGCAGAAGTCCTGGCCTGTGGGGCTGTGGGGACTAGATTGTGGGGCACCTGGGTTTAGAGACACTGTCACCTCCTTGGTTCAGGAGGGGGTCGGGAAGGTAGGGGCGGGATTGGGAGACTTCTTAGAGCTGGCTTATACTTGCACAGTTAGAAACCTTTCTGTGCTTTGTCTTCCTTGTCAGGTGAAAGAAGGGCTTGAGCTATCTCAACTGTCCTTTCTCCTCCCCTGATGCTCACTGCTACCCACGTAGGCATTACTGTGGTGGGACTGGTCATCAAAGTCACCCAGACCCCTGTTTACCTCCCGAGAGGGGAGGAGGTGAACGAGGCGGTGTCTCCATCACACTTGCTAAGAGGGGGACCCAGAGCGTCTGCACATGCTAACCCTTCACCTCCTGCTCTGCTGCAGGAGGCACCAGCATCTGGAGGGCACCAGCATCACCCATTTGGTCTGACACACTTAGTGGCATGGCCTGGAAAGGTGGCCCTTGCTAGACCCTGGCTCAGCCAGCAGCTTGGGGTGGGGCCAGCAGAGTGGGAATTGTAGTTGCTGAATTAAGTATTTTTCTCATATTCTTGTGTGACTAAACAACCCTTATGGGGAAGATAGTGTTGTCCCCACTGCATGATCATGACGACTGTGGCTTGGCATGGACGTTTACTCATGGCCACTGTAGGTGAGAGCTGGGGTTGGGGCCTGGGTACTACTGACTCAGCCAGGTGCGCTCTGACTCCCCATAGCCACCCGTCCCCCCAGGACCAGCAGCATTTTAGTAACCTGAGGTTTGGGGGCAGGAGGAGGGACAGGAGAGCACCTTGGTTCATGGCACCCCAGACCATTTCTCCATCTGCTGACTCTTCCCCATACTTCTTGAAGGCTCCAGGCCCTCCAGCTCTTGGTCTCAGAGATGACCAGCACTCATTTGTTGGTTTGTGACAACGCTCCGTATCCTTTCCTTGCAGATTCTGTGGATGCTCACAATGCAAAGCCAAGGAGGATTCATCCTGCCGGTGCTCCTGCTCCTCCTGGCTGTCCTCTGCCATTCAGGTGCGTGGCCCATGGGGGCATGGATATGGAACCATCCGGGTCTGCTCGTGACCGAGGTGATGAGCTCACTTTGTCTTCGACCTCAGGAAGACTAACCCGATGCTGCTGGCCTCAGGCCTGTCTCTGCTTCTTTTGCCTTCTGGTGTCACAGCTCCGGGCCGAGTGACCACTCCTGCCTGTGCCCCAGCCTGGCTCTCCTCGCAGCACCTTCCTGAGTTACAGCCTGTCCCGGGTTACAGAGCAGCTCTTTGCTCGGGAGGGGGGCACTGCAGGGCAGGGGGTTCACTCGGCAGCTTTAAGTTTCTCCCTCTCACAAGCTGTTGGGGACCCCAGTGGGTGCTGAGCTCCGTCCTTATGCCGTGTGACGGTGAGGATGACGAGCACAGGAATGGCAGCGGCCACTAAGGCTCACAGCATTGATGCGCCAACCTCGATTCTAAGCATTTTACACACACTCACTCACTGGGTTCTCATGTCAGCCCTATGGAGTGGGTACTTTCTTTTGCCATCATTCTAAAAAAGACCAAACTAAGGCCCAGAGAGATGAAATAATTTGTAAAGTATCACACGGAAGTGCTACAGCCAGAATTTGAGCCCAAACAGACTGGCACCAGGGTGTCTGCTTGTCACTAACCCCTCCCCTGCCCCCCTGCCACCCCTCCCCGGCTCCTGGAAGTAGTTGTGTCTTCCTGAGCCTTATTTCCGTAACAGTAGAAACACCTGTGTTATTTGCTTTCCCTCAGGATCAGGATCAGGTGTTATTTCCTGCCTGTGTCCTGTCAGTACCCAGGTCTGGGGCTTTTGTGGTGGGGGAGAGGTGGAAAGGGAATGGCAGTGCGGTGATCAGTGAAAAGATATCTGTTGGGTCAGAGCGTGTCTTCTGTCTGATTAGCTTTAGTAGCTAGCTATCATATATTGACTTCTTCTGTGGACGAGGGACCGTGCCAAGCCCTATGTCACTTAATCCTTCCAGCCATCCCATGAGCGGTCATTGTTGTTATTCTCATTTTACTGTGGAGAAATCTGAGGCAAAGCAGAAACCAGCCCAAAGTCACATTTGAATATGCTCTCCTTTTCTGAGAAGAAAGAGAAGTCATGACGCTCCCTCCCCACTGATGTTCATTCCAGCCAGGGTTCGGTTGTAATGTGGCTCACCTGTGTGACAACACAGCACGAGTGTCTGTATTCTTTTGCCCAGTGTATTTCCTGTAATTAGAAGAGCCTGGTTATGCCTCGGTTCCAGCAGTCTGCCTCTGTTTATGGAGCAGGCCTGGGTCTGGGGCCATCGTCTGTTCTGTGACAGGTCCCGGGTGCATGCAGAGAGTCAGGGCATGGAGCACGAGCACACACAGGGGAAAGGCTTCCTTGGCCACTGCCTAGACTCTGAGGAACATGCAGGGGAGCCTTCCTCCTCCGCCCCGCACCTCCATTAGCCCAGAGTCGGATCCCCCCACCATATGTGCTCTTTTCTTCTCCCCTGCTCTGGACCATTAGAAGAAGGTCACGGTTAAACCAGGCTTTAGTTTCGAAACTGATGGTCTGGGTTTGAGTCTCAGCTCTCACTTAGTAACGTGTGACTTTGGACCAGTTAACAGTTCTTAGTTTTCACTTCAAAAATGGGGCCGGAGCTCACTGAGCCTACCTCTCATAATAATTCTGCAAAGATCGAGAGCTTAGCATGCAGGTGCATGAATATTTACACACTGAATGAACATGAAAACTATGAATATTTCTGCCCCAGAGAATTTCCAAAGGTGAGCTTTGGTTCCACTATTTAAAGGTTTGTCAAGAAGCCAAATGAAGGAGCACTTGGGTGACTCAGTTGGGCATCCAACTCTGATTTCAGCTCATGTCAGGATCTCTTGGCTCCCGGGTTTGAGCCCCGTGTTGGGCTCTGAGCTGACAACACAGAGTCTGCTTGGGATTCTTGGTCTCCCCCTCTCCCTCTGCCCTCCCTTGCTCACTGCTTTATCTCCTCTTTCAAAAATAAATAAATAAACATTAAAAAAAAGAAGAAGAGGAAGCCAGATGAACTCTGGCTCTAGCCAGAAGAAGATTCAGTCGTAGGAACAATCTTTCAAATGGCTATCTCCAGGATCCAAACCAGAACACGCCTCCCTTTTCCATTCTCCCCTCTCACACGTGTGTACATGCATCTGGAACAGGGATGCAGAAAAATTGCGTCTTTGTCCTTTCTCATTGTGGCTCCCCTCCCACACAGGGGCAACAAACGCCATCACTGGGAGGGAAGAGGCAGAGTGGGCTAACCCCCCGCATGTGGGGAAGAGGCAGAGTGGACTAACCCCTGCATGTGGGGGCCTGGCTCCAGGCATCTGTCTCATCATCTGTAAACAGAGTGGTGGGAGGGGGTTATTTGGACTGACCTTTCAAAGGTTAATCTGGAACCTTCACAGATCAAGAGTCCTCTGCTAGGTGGGATTTCACACCAGGGACAGCAAATGTGGTCATTTAATATGCTATAGAGAGCTTGACTCCTATATGCTCAGATAGTGAGGAGCCACTTTCTTCTGGCCTTCTGGAAAATTCCCTTTCCCTGGGGATAGATGTAGGCTTTGGCCTTAGAACTGCAAGTGAGCTCTTGGGTTCTAAAACCCACATTTGGTCTTCTATAAGATTTTACATATTTCATCTTCGAAAATGTCCTTTCACACAGACAGATACTGCCAGATGACTGACTATCGATCTATGAGAATGTGATCAGAGAATATTCATTGCCTGGAAGGCATTCATAGAATTCTATTCATTTATTCTCTTGATAGTTTCCTTTTAATACATCATTGCAAATTAATCACTTTTTTAAAATCACTTCTAGTTGAAGGGTAGAGGAAGGTTCTCAGTTTCACAGCTCTAGGGATTTTGACACATGGAAATTCCTTTTGTACTTGTATCAAGGTCCAAAAAAATGCTGCTGGGACAGTAGTTTGAGTTTGGAAAAATAGACCTGCTGCAGATTTGTGTGGGAATGGAGTGCATTGTGAGCCGCTAGCCCCTGTCCCATTCCAGTGCAGACGGTGGGCCTCCGTCCGCCAGGAGGGCAAGTCAGTGCTGCTCTAACAAGTCCTGACAGGGTTTCTTTCTAATTCTAGGTCACAGCCTGACATGCTACAGCTGTATGTTACCAGTGAGTAAAAACTGCACTAAGACCACCACCTGCTCAACGAATTTTGACGCGTGTCTCTACGTTGAAGCCGGTAAGAGCCTGCCCCTTCCCTCTCTCCTAACTGACGGGATGAGGAGGGCCTAGGAAAAGATGAGTGCCACATCATTCTTGTTAGACTTGTGTTCAACAAGTAGTTAACTGTCATCTAAGAGAGAAAAATAAAAACACCCTTCAAGGTTATTCTCTTTCTTCTATACTCTACCACAAAGCCTTTCCAGTGTCAGCGTCAAAGAATACTGAACATGCCAGGTGAACTCCTAAAAGGCTTGGGAGACCCACAGGTTCAGAAAAACCTGATAGAAAGGAGAAGAGTGATTTGCCTAGAAAGGAGAAATCCTTCAATAAGTAAGGACAAATCAGAATTATCCCATTGGATTGGAGTATCTGATAATTTTGATATAAATTCCTGGAATGTGGCTAAAATTCCAAGTTTGATTATGTAGAGAGACAGGTCCTCTACCTCCATATGGAGGACCATAATAATTATTGTTAATGTAGAAAGCACACAGTAAGGCCCCTGGAGAAAACATAGCCACTCACTCCACAAATATTTGAATACCAGTTATGTGTGAGCACATGCATCAAGTTACCCTTGATCATCTGTGTCTCTTAGACCACCCCTCCCCCCTCCCAAAAAGTATAATTTCCAAATGAGAGAATAAAGGCAACATTATGTGTAGTGTAAGAATCAGATTAGCAATTAGGAGCTCCCATCTCCCTTCTCTGTCCTGCCTCCAGTAAGTTCCTTCTGCCTGTGTTTTTTAATTTATGAAATTTAATGTGTGTATTGGATGGTAGAGGTGAGGAGGAGAGGGAAGGAGGGAAGTAGAGCCAAAATCTTTTTTCCAGCTCTAAAATCCCATTGTTTCTGATTGTTAAACTTTATTGAAAAATTTTTCAACTTTATTGATGAATAATTGACAGATAAAAATTGTGTATATTTGACATATGCAGTATAATGATTTGATATTTGTATGCATTGTGAAATGATTACCACAGCGATCTCATTAACACGTCCAGCATCTTACACGGTTGCCTTTTTTGTGTGTGATGCAAACACTAAGATCTATCCTCTTAGCAAATTTCAAGCATACAGTACGGTATTAGTAACTATACTCACCATGCTATGCATGAGATATCCAAAACTTATCTGCCTTATAATGAATTGTTCCGCTTTTAAAAGTGGTTCATGTAGGGGCCCCTGGGTGGCTCAGTCAGTTAAACATCCAACTCTTGACTTCAGCTTAGGTCAAGATCTCACTGTGAGTTCGAGCGCCATGTTGGGCTCTGCACTGACAGCACTGAGCCTGCTTGGGATTCTGTCTCCTTCTCTCTCTGTCCCTCCCCCTCTTGCTCTCTATCTCTCTCTCTCAAATAAATAAAAATAAACTTTGGGGGAAAAAAGTGGTTCCTGTAAATAACAAGACACACCTATTAAAATGGCCAAAATCCAAAATGCTGACAACACCAAATGCTGATGAGGATGCGGAGCAACAGGAGCTCTCATTCACTGCTCATGGGGGCTCCGAATGGTGCAGCTTGGCAGTTTCTTAAATAAGCTAAACGTACTCACTGTATGACTCAGCAGTCACTAAGAGGGGTTGAAACCTTCTGTCCACACAAAAACGTGCACACAGATGTTCATAGCAGCTTTATTCATGGTTACCAAAATTTGGAAACAAGATGCCCTTCAGTAAGTGAATGGGTAGATGAATTGTACATTGTAGTACATCCATACAGTGGACTAAAAAGAAATGAGCTGTCAAGCTATGAAAAGACCTGAAGGAAGTTTAAATACCTGTTACTAAGTGAAACAAGCCAATCTGCAAAGGCTCTAGATAATGTATCATTCCAGCGGTAGGACATTTTAGAAAAGGCAAAAGGAGACTGTAAAGAGGTCAGTGGTTGCCAGGGGTTAGCAGGAAGGAGGGACGGATGAAAAGGTGGAGCACAGGATTTTAGGGCAATGAAACTACTCTGTGTGATACTATTTTGGTGGATGCGTGCCACGTATATGTCAAACCACATACAACACCCAGAGTGAACTGAAATGTCAATTATGGGCTTTGGATGGTAATGATAAGTCCATGTAGGTTCATCAGTGGTAACAAATGTACCACTGGTGGGTGGGGGGACATGCTGATAACGGGAGGTTCTTTAGGGTGGGCACAGAGGTGTCAGGGGGCTAAATGAGAACTCTGTACTTCCTGCTCAATTTTGCTGTGAATCTAAAAGTCCTCTAAAGAATAAAATCTATTTTTAAAAAAGGATAATATGAATCTTAAATATTTTTCTTCTTATGAACAGAAGTCCCCAAACTTTTGCCAGACATGTGATAGCAGCAGTTCTTGAACTAGAGCTATTCTGACTTCCCAGTAAGACAGATACTAACAGAGCACCTAAAACCCCTTCCAGCTTGGATTGACGTCTCCTGGGAGCGGCAGGGCATACCCTCATAAACATGAGTCAAAGTTGTCAGGCACCCAAATGGAGAAATCATTCAACTACTCTAGCCGCATTTTCCCCAGCTATAAAATGGGCATACTTCTCTCCTGGGGTCAGGGAGACAGTTAGAGGAGAAAATGCATATGGAGGTGCTGCACAGAATGAGTCTAGAAGAGAAGTAGGTGTTGATTGTTAATTCAGCGGCTATTTACTGGCGTCCTGGCAGTGCCCCAGCATTATAAACCACGTGCTTAGACTCTGGCAGAAGCTTCTGGTGACAGCGCCAAGCCTTCATTGCTATTATGAACTTCTGAACAAAGGGAACACTTAGAGGTGCCGAGGACAACTAGGGACTGTTGCTTGGTGACGTCAAACTCAGACTAAGTCTTCACAGAGATCGGGGATGAAGCGTCAAGCAGAGAGAGAACATCTAACATTCCCGTGACTCTGATATAATCCACTTTATTTGGGTGATTGTGACAGAGGCTTTGGTGAGAAGCTCACCATCAGAGGTGGTTACACAAATAAGATCATTGAAGTAGAAGGGGAACCTGGGTGGCTCAGTGGGTTAAGCTCCAACTGCAGCTCAGGTCATGATCTCATGGTTCGTGAGTTCGAGCCCCGCGTTGGGCTTTGTGCTGACAGCTCAGAGTCTGGAGCCTGCTTCAGATTCTGTGTCTCCCTCTCTCTCTGCCCCTTTCCCGCTCATACTCTGTCTCTTTCTCCTTCAAAAATAAACAAACATTTGAAAAAATGTTTTTTTAAAAGATCATTGAGGTACAGTGCTTGGCTCACTGCAGGACACATAGTAAATGATTAATTGGTAGCAATTATTAATAAATTGCTATCTGCTCTCTCCAGGCTGTTAGGCTCCCCTGATTAAAATTCTGGTAGCTTTAATGTTTTTCCAGTTCCAGTGCCTGATTAGTATTACATAAAGCAGTAATATAGTAGTCCTATTCTACAGCATCCTCTAGTTCAGTATTGGAGGCATCTCCTTAAATACTTATGACCAAGAAAGTAGGCGCACTAGAACACTCTCTCTGGCCTCTGCCACTTGACCAAACTTCATTAAAATTCAGTCCAAACACTCATCCCCTCGGAGGGGGAGGGTGGGACGGTTATATCTGCAGTTATAAATGTAGTTTTGGGGGCGCCTGGGTGGCTGAGTCAGTTAAGTGTCCGACTCTTGATTTCGGCTCAGATTATGATCTCAGACTCAGGAGATCAAGCCCCAAGTTGGGCTCTGCACTGATGATGCAGAGCCTGCATGAGATTCTCTCTCTCCCTCTGTCTCTGACCCTCCCCTGCTTCTATGCACCTGTTCTCTCTCTCTCTCTCTCTCAAAATAAATAAAACATTTTTTAAAAATGTAGTTTTGTTCCCAGCTATGAATGAAATCAAGTTAGCTACAAGCCTTTAGTAAGGAAATAGGTATCTGTATTTATTTTTCTTTCCAGCCCTGAAGATAAGAAAGTGATTCCAGGGCAAGGACCATACCTTCTCTGTCTGTATATCCCCAGTTTCTAGCACACAGCCTTGGCACGTAGTTATTTTTGGAGAGGAAAACCTACCGTAATTCCTCTCAACTAACACATTGTTTTTCCCTTAACATAACTTTTCTATGAAAAAAACCGTAAGATACTTGGCATATATACTTTTGGTCTTTATTTTTCTATGTGTGCAAAGATTGGGACCATAGTGGCATGTTTTCTTGGAGACTCTTCCTGTATTACTGAATAGTCTAATGATTTTTAAATGAAGTTTAAAATATTTTCAAAAGCATCCAATGACTTAAAAACATCTCAGTCCCTAACAAATATATAAATGAAGGATAATCTTC
Source organism: Cryptoprocta ferox (assembly GCA_028646485.1). Classification (NCBI taxonomy): domain Eukaryota; kingdom Metazoa; phylum Chordata; class Mammalia; order Carnivora; family Eupleridae; genus Cryptoprocta; species Cryptoprocta ferox. The sequence goes on from CM053575.1 coordinate 25,900,989, forward strand.
TGTGAAGGTAACATTGTTAAATTCCTTGGGAATTTTTCCAGAAAAAATTAATGCATTTACCTCCACACATTCACTTTATTTACACAGATGGCTCTCATTCTACATCCTGTCCTGCATCCGTTCTATTGCGATATAATTCACATACAATTTAAAATAATACAATGCAGTGACTTTTAGTATATTCATAAGATTGTGCAACTGTCATCACTGTCTAACTCCAGAATATTTTTATCCCGAAAAGAAAACCCTTACCCATCAACAGTCACTTCCCATTCCTCCCTCCCACATAACCCCGTAGTTACTAACCTACCTGCTGGTCCCCATGGATTTGCCTGTTCTGGACATTTAATATAAACTGAATCCTACAGTATTTGTGGCCTTTGTGACTGGCCTCTTTCACCAAGTATAATGTGTTTAAGGTTCACCTGTGTTATTGCACGTTATCAGTACTTCCATTCATTTTTATGGTCAAATAATATTCCAGTCTATGGATATTGTTTTTGTTTATCCATTCATCAAGTAATGAACATCTAGGTTTCCACTTCTTAGCTATGTTTTATTTTTTAATGTTTATTTATTTTTGAGAGAGAAAGAGACAGGGTGTGAGCATGGGAGGGGCAGAGAGAGGGAGACGCAGAATCTGAAGCAGGCTCCAGGCTCTGAGCTGTCAGCACAGAGCCCGACGCGGGGCTCAAACCCACGGACCATGAGATCATGACCTGAGCCGAAGTTGGACGCTTAACCGACTGAGCCAGCCAGGTGCCCACTTTTTAGCTATTTTGAATAATGCTGCTATGAACATTCATGTGCAAGCTTTTGCGTGAACATAGTTTTCATTTCTCCTGGGTATATTTACCTGAAGGGCACCTGCAGGACTCAGTTAAGCTTCTGACTCTAGATTTTGGCTTAGGTCATGATCTCATGGTTCATGAGTTTGAGCCCTGCATCAGGCTCAGCACTGGCACAGTGGAGCACTCTTGGGATTCTCTCTCTTTCTGTCTGTCTGTCTGTCTCTCTCTCTCTCTCTCTCTCTCTTTCTTTTTCTCTCTTTCAAAGTAAATAAATAAACTAAAAAAAATTCAGACTCCACTTCAACACATGCAGGCCTGTGGACACATCGATAAGATTCTATGTGGAATCCCACTGTATGGAACTCTATCCTGATTTCAAATATATTTTTTTAAATTAATGGACTGATTTTTCTTTTAGCTTCTCACTGTTCAATACTGCAGTGACCATTCTTGAGGATCTCTCTTAACCTTTTTCACAAGGAACTTCATAGAGCAAATTCTAGAAATAGGTATTGTTGGATCAAAGGGAGTATGTGTTTAACAATCTTAGCAAACCTCTAAAACCTCAGTATAGTCGCCTGTTGGCTCCCACCACACACAGCTGTGTGGGCTCTCACAAGACGTTGATTTTAGGGACACATTCCATCTCGAGACGTATCCTGATTCGCTCAGTCGTTCCCCTTTACAGCCCTACTGGGATACGTATTCTTGCCTGGATGTCTCTACCTCCCTGTAGAGCTGAGTTCTAACAAGTAGAATCGAGAGTTCGAAGGCAGGCACAGAGCTTTACCCACTTGCTCGCTCACCCCTGTGTGTGTATCTCCCCCACAGAGCCCAAAGCCTATTACTACCAGTGCTGGAAGTATGCGGACTGCAATTTCGATCACATCTCGGAGTCCCTGGGGCTGCAGAAGCTCCAGTACCGCTGCTGCCAGCATGACCTGTGTAACGGGAGCCCTGGCACCAGTGTCTCCGGGAAGATGGCTCTGCTGGTGACGCCGCTGCTGGCCGCAGCCTGGACCCTTCGTCTCTAACTCAACACCAGGAGGCCCTTCTCCTAAACTTTCTGTTTTTGTATATTCCTTGTTTCCTCTGCTGCTGCATTCCCAAGGCTATCTGTTTGCACCTGGATCCTATTGGGAAAGATTAAAACTAGCTTAAGCCACTTGGTTAAGACAGAGACTCTGAGAGCCTTTGCAGACCGGTCATGTCAGCAGCGAAGACCCGTTGGAGGAAAGACGCTGAAGAGTGAGGCACGAGCGATTTGAGCTTGGTCACAGGCTTCTTCCTCTGCTTGTTGCAAGACCAGCTTTGCGGTGACCACTTGAGTACATTAGACTCCCTGCTTGCCTCAGCTCTTTCCCGTCTAATTCCTTGGATGTAGTTAAATAGTATCGTGAGGGCTTTTTGGGGCCAGACCAGGGCAGGGGGTTCTTTTCAGCAGTCTCTCACGGGGAATGCTCTCATCCCCTCCCCTATGGGCCCTGTGCTGCCACACAGGGACAACGAATCTTCCACATGTGGGCTGTCAGGGACAGTGAGATTCTTAATGCAGAGCGATTGGAATGACCTTGGTATTCGCAACTAGCAGGTATCTGGCAGGGAAGGAGGTAAGCTCTCCATGTGGCGGGGCATGGAAATTACAGGTCTGTCTTCCAACATCTGAGTTTTCCTCTGTCCCTAAATTGTGTATGGGCTTCGCTGTCTTCACTAGAAAAGCTTAACATGGGGCGCCTGGGTGGCTCAGTCGGTTAAGCCTCTGACTTCAGCTCAGGTCATGATCTCACGTTCGTGGGTTCGAGTCCCGCGTCAGGCTCTGTGCTGGCAGCTCAGAGCCTGGAGCCTGCTTCGGATTCTGTGTCTCCCTCTCTCTCTGCCCCTCCCCTGCTCGTGCTCTGTTTCTCTCTGTCTCAATAATAAATCAACATAAAAAAA
>CM053575.1:25903814-25943611 GCA_028646485.1 Cryptoprocta ferox
TTTTTTTTTAAAAGAAAAGTTTAACAGCATATATTAATGATGTATTAAAACTACCTTCTGACTTTTTTATTGGCATGGTGGGATATCTTGGCTTTGTCACACATAGTTAAAGTCTGAACATGTGGACATTCTGTGTTAAAAATGACTTGCTGTATTAAGTGTGCTGATTTTGTGCAGTACTGGCAGCAAGTCTCTTCAGATGTATACGTATACTGTATGGACACAGTGGTAAGAGCCTCTGATGGGACATCCAGGTGTCCTCACGAATAGCAGCAGGAGCAAGAGTGTGATTTACCTGCCAACTTCCAGCCTGTTGACTCCTAGCTGACTTAGCACAGACTGTGTAGAATACATATAAGTGTTATTAGCATAATCACAATTGTTAAGGCTTTGGGAAGCTCTGATTTCCTAAAAAGTGATCCATCTTTTCAGGAGGGTGTCGTTTTGCCCTTTTCTGGTGGGTAATGGTGATGGTGAAGATCCGATAGACTTATCCAGTGTTCTTATAACCTTGGCTGTATTTAACAGCATAGCCTGACTTTGGCAGATGATGGTAGAATTTCATGATTCACATTTTTTTTTAAGACCCCTTGATTATGTAGTCTGCTCGACAAACTGGGCTGAATATTGCCTTTCCAAAAATAAAATTTAATCAAATGCACGAGTGTGGTTATTGGCCCAGAAGGAAAACAACATGCACGGAACCCAGTGGTAGCACCTGAAAGAGAAGAGTGTGATCGGTGCGAGCTCTTTCTTGTTGATGCCCTTATTTGAACAGAGACGACTAGGACCTTCCTCAACAAAACCTAGCATTGCGTTGGTGGTCAGGGTTCCCTATTGGCTCAGTGTTTTTCCTTACAGCGTCTTTAATTCCCTTGTCCAAGCCAAAATACTGCATGTAACTCTTCCCTCAGTAGGACCTTTCCTGCCCACAGAAGTACTGAACATGCCCACAGCTGCTGGCTGAGAAAAGCAGTTCCTTTCATGGAGGCCCTTAGGAAACAGAACCAATTTTGACTCACACAGAAAATTAACTTGGGGGAACTTTTGAGGGAGAATTCAACCAAACTACAAAAAGCCAGGATTTGGACGGTTCCAAAATGTTCTCTCTCAAGATTCAGATTCTAGGGCGTGACTGTCTGCTGTCTTGGGTCATGTGCCCACTTTGGGGCGAGTGCACTGAGAAAGGGATAATTGTTTAGAGCGGAATCTGAGTGCTGCTCAATAGGGAGATGGGGAGAGGGCTCCTGGGAGTTGAAATCACCAAGGGCCATAAAAGCGGCCTTAAGCTTTGAAGTTTTTTTTTGCAAAAAGTTATGACTCACACCATGGACTGAGCATTGGGCATCTTGACCCAAAGGCAATAGGCCAGATGAGTGGAGAGTCAATAGCCTTTGCATGGTTTTATAGGAACTTTCATAACGGGTTCAATATTGGCTGGCGATAACCCCATTGGATCTTCTCTCTTGGGGAGTGAGTGATGAATGCAAGATATACCTAATGCGTAGTAAGTGGAACGCCTAGTGTGTACCAAAGGATGCTGACCCATTGTCCAACTTAGTCTGAAAAGTATCGAGCCTCAAGATATGGGTCCTTGTAATGGACTCATGACTTAACAAGTAGGGTGTGTCCTGATAAGATAGATAAGAGCCTCGCCCACATTTTTGGACTTGGACTTCCTGAGTATGAACCATGCTTTATATGTCCGAGTCCTCTGGGGCCAGATGATTCATCTTGCACATTGTAATTTCCTCATCAGTGTTCAAAATCTGCTAGCTTACACTGGGTTTGTTTTCCTTGCAAACCAATCTGAACTAATACTAAGATTTTAAGAGATTCTTGATGTGCTGAGAAGGCACAGCACTGGCTAGAAGTAGTACTGACCCGACATCCACTCTCACGAGGGGAACTTTATGGTACAGAGTTCTGTGCTCTGTGTTTCACATGTATTTTTATCTGTAGTATCATCATCTCACTTTGATTAAGAGGAAACTACATTTGAAGAAATTGGTTTGAATTGCTCACTGTCACCAAGGTAATATATTGTCAAGTCTAGGGTTCACTCTCAGCTGCCCAGTCAGCCACTGTGCTGCGCTCTGCCCTTTGCGCCTGCCTTTAATGCATGCCAATTTGACTTCAGGAAAAAGCCTGGAAGGAGATCCGGGTGCTTTTTTGCTCTGAAAAAACCAATTCCTGCCTCTTTTAAGAAACAAAAGCATTAAGGACAGTTGTTTTTTCACTGAACAGTTAGGTTACCCAACCAGGTGAGCTTTATAGAACCCAGTTAGGCCTTTTGAGAAACATGGTATAATTTCAAAACACTGCGTTTGCCACAGTCTGTTTCCAAGGCCCACTGCCTCTCATAATTACTGCATTTCAGGATAATAGCAGTTGAGTACATCGATTTGGTCGTTGGAGGCCTGGGTTCAGATCCTGTCTCTTTCACTAATTGGCTATATCTGTAGACAAGTTTTCTGGCCCTCTCTGAACTCTGGCTTCCTGCACCAAAAACTGTGTGAGGCTTGTTGTCTCACATTTGTAAAGTGTCTGGCAGGTAGGAAGTGGGCTGTGATAAAGATGCAGGTTACATGGAGTCCAGGGTTGTTAAAGCTAAAGGGATTTGAGAATTGACAGTGAAACATTGTTGTATTCACTCCACTGGCTTTGGCCTAAGTAGAAATTGACCAAAGATCTCCTTTTCATATTGCCTATCACGGGATTGTTCACCATAAGATTTTTATTTAGGCTAAAACTTCCTATTTATATACACAGTGTTTTGGAGTAGGTGGGTACTGCGAGGCTCTGTCGTAGGTAAGGATGTTCTCCTTTTCCCCAGCAGTCATGTAGGTCCACAGCCCCTGGGAGAGGTGGGGCAGGGGAGGCCGAGACACCACACACCATGCAGGCGGCAAGGGCACTGAACTGGGAAACACAAGTCCTACACTGTGGAGTGAGGACCTTCGTTTCCGGGATCGGCTTCCCTAAGGGTGCTGCTCTCTCCATCCTCACTCATGTTGGCTCAGTGCAAGTCAGCCAACCACACCGTGTCGATCGTATATACAATCCTTGCTCATGCTGTTTCAGCTACCACCGCCCCATCTGGCTATAGGTTGTATAGAGATCAGGCAAAACTTTGATGCTGATAAGATGGTGACCTTACTGGAATGTAAACAGTGTTGTTTACATTCTCATGTGTTTTTGTGACATGGTGTTATGGCCAGAACTGGAACTTAGTGTTTCAGTTCATAAACTCTACTGGTGTAGACAAAATGGGGCCTGACCCTAAATGTTAAACCCTGGAGTACAGTGGTCCCAACTTGGCTTACTGTGTGCCAGGCACTATTTCAAACACTATATATGTACGGGTTTACTTAATTTTTCTCAGTAACCATGAATAGTATTTATCGTCTATACTCAAATCCATCAGAGTGCTTGCAAATTACAGTTCTGCCCATTTCTGCTGTTGGATTCAGGCAGGTCTATTCATACTGTAACTCCTTCTGCCCTTTCTTGGTGCTTGAATAAGTGAGAAAGTTTCTGTTCTTTGCAACAAAATATCCTTAACCAAGACATCTGTTAGTGAAAAGGGTTAGCTGACAGTTGTTAACTAAACCACCCTCCTTCCTGAGCTATGGGAAGCAGTCAAAAGAACACGCAAGATTGGGATGAAAATAATGTGTATATGACGTGAATAATGTAGCTTTGAGATTTTTTTTTTTAAGATTTGGGTTTACAGTAAAATCCCACTCCAACACCCCTTTACTTAAATTCGCTGCATTTGCAGCAAGGTTGTAAAGTGCAGGCCCCATACATTTCCACGCCTCTGAGACTGACCAGCTCGGAGGCTTTGAGCACACTACGTCACCACCCTGAGCCTCTGTGTCCTCACCAGCTGTAACCGTGGCTCCTGTCTTAATGGACATTTGACTCTCACCCTCTTGGCTTCTGTTCCCCCCCCCTCTGTCCGCCTCCGTCTGGTAACAGGAGTATACTCACCTTTTGGGGAATTCCTTCCCCCCTTTAAGTGCAGTATTGGGGGGACTGTTAATGAAGGTGGCCTACCCTCCTCCAGCCGAGAAAGTTGGGCGTGTTATTCCCCGGAATTTAAGTCTTGAGTGGAGTTCCACAAGTACTGAAAAAAAAAAAAAAAACAGTTTTGGTTGAAGGTGTGAGCCTCTCAGGAAGCCTGAAAGTAACAGACAATCTGACTTAGAGTAGCTTATCAGACAGAGTCTGATTTTCTTGCATAAACCCTCCACAGGTAACCAGCTGCTGGCATTGGCTCAGCTGCTCCACAATGTCTGGTCTGGTATGTTGGTGATATTCTTGGTCTTTCCCTCCTGATCACAAAGTGACCACAGAAGTTCCAGCATTGCATCAAGGTTCAAGGCAGAAGGAGATGAAGGGAAAGCTTCAGTTGTTTTCATCACTCTTATCAGGAAAGTACAATCTTTCCCAGAAATCTCCCAGCTACCTTCAGGTCATATCTTCTGGCTGGAACCGTGTCTCATAGCCACCCCTTCCTAAGAGGGGGACTGGCAAAGCTAGTATTTATTTTTTCCAGCCTCTGTAAGGGGAAGGCAGCAAGGATAAAAAGATACGGGAGTAGTCACTGAGAATAACCAGCCAGCCAACAGCTGGCTACCACCCCCGGCACCAAACTGAACAGGCTATTGATTCCTTCCTGCTATCTGGATCCTGAAATTACCCTGGTTTTTGTACTTCCTCCGCCTGACTCTTAAGCTTACAAATCCGTGAGCTGTCTCATAGCCCTCTGTGTAAATTCTCAGTATCAATTTCTGTTGCTTGTGCACAGAAAATTCTGACAGACGAATGCACTATAAGTGTTGCTGTCCAGATAACGGAAGAACGTGTAATAGTAAGCGGTCAGGAAGTGTTTGCTACAATTATTTTTACCCAAGGTTGTACAGCTGGCTGGTGCTGGTCGACCTTCAAAGCCCCTGCTCGCTCCATTCCACTAAACTGCCTCTCCGGCTCCCATTTATTAAGCTATTTGCTTACTCTGCAAGTACAGAGGAACACACCTACTGAGAGAAATGAGAATAAGGGCTGAACTGTACTTTTTAGAAACTTTTATAAATGGTGGGTGTTGTGAAGGGAAGTGGGAATGCCTGGCCCCCAGATCCAGACCAACACAATGGTTAATTCAGATGAGTAATAAAGAAAGGGCTGTTCCCAGAATAGCTGGGCACAAACAACTTCCAAGTAGAGCCAGCCCCCTGCCAGGAAGAGGCCAGGAGGCCAGGTGCCCGGTTCTGGGCCTGCCCTGAGGGCTGGGGGGCCTGTGGGGAGGCCAGAGGGGCGGTGGAGCCCATCCACCTGTTAGGAATGCCAGCTCTGACTCTAACTAGCCACGGGACCTCAGGCGAGTTGCTTAACCTCACATGCCTCAGTTTTCTCATCTGGAAAATCGGGATAATAACACCCACCCACCAGGGTTGTTAGGAAATTACTGGAGTTCAGACTAAGTGTGTGGCACACAGTAGCCTCTCTTCATGTGTTTACTGTCACTGTCCTCAGCAGGACAGCAAGGAAGCAGTTTCCAGGGTATAGGGCTTGCAAAATTATCTGGAGTGGGTTTGGTTTTCTAGAAGTGGCATTCCCTGCCCCCCACCCCTTCCCCACTCCATTTTCCTGGTCAGTTCACCAGGGCTTAATGGTGAACTAAGGAATCCACCTAAGACTGTATAGTCATCCCAGCCACACTTCATTCAGCACCCACTGTGTGTCCCAGGTACTGCTGATTCATATTTTCATCAAAAATATCAGCCCTGTGAAGTAGATATTGTCCTCATTTTATAGAAGATTGAAGTTCAGGGAGCTGACGTGATTTTCCCCAAAGTCACAGAGTCCTGGGTTCAAACACGCATTCAGGCTACTATAACAAAATACCATGTATTTCTCACAGATCTGGAGGCTGGAAAGTACAAGAGCAAGTCTCTGGCATATTTGGTGTCTGGTGAAAACCCCTTCCTAGTTCACAGGCATCTATCTTCTTGTGGTTTCCTTACATGGTGGAAGAGGCAAAGGAGATCTCTGAGCTCTCTTTTCTAAGGGCTCTACCTCATGACCTAATCACCTCCCAAAGGCCCCCATCTCCTAATGGCCTCCTATTGGGGGTTAGGATTTTAACATATAAATCTGGGGGGACACAAACATTTACTCCATGACAACCCTGTTATATTCCAAGCCACAAATACTACATTGCCCCTAAAAGCCATCCGGAGCCAAGGCGGGCATGGCAAATCGTGATGTACCCTTCACGGGACTGGGAACCTGGGTGGGCTGTGATCGCCAGCAGTGTGTCTAGATGCAGGGCTGCGGCGCTCCAGCGGGCGATGACTGAGAAAATGAGGCAACTCCCAGCAGCGCCTGGCTGCACCTGGCTGAAGAGGGCTTTGACAATGGGAAATCATAACCCCTCACTGGGTTAGAGAGTTTAAGTCCGAGTGTTGGGAGGAACTGTCACCCCACTGTGTCATGTGTCTTTTTTTGTTTGTTTGTTTGTTTTGAGAGAGAGAGAGAGAGAGCAGGGGAGAGACAGAGAGAGAATCCCAAGCAGGCTTTACAGTCAGCACAGAGCCCAGTGTGGGGCTCGAACTCACGAACCGTGAGATCACGACCCGAGCTGAAACCAAGAGCCCTAACAAACTGAGCCACCCGGGCTTCCTGGGTCACGTGTCTGAAGGGTAATGCCCCTGCCCCTCCTTCTCCTGAGAGTGGAAGAATAATTGCCCTGATGGGTGAGTTTGGAGAAAGGACCAGGTCTGTCTTTGGCCTGCTCTTCACTGGGCCAGTGAAAGCCTTTTCCCTGCGGCTAAGACTCTTTCCCACAGGGCCTTGCACTGGGTAGGTGGGCTCAGTTCAGGGATGCAGCTCTAGTAATCCGCCTGGCTACCAGACCTCAAGCCATGTCCTCCAACAGACCTTTACCCGCAAAGAGGGCCCCGTGTGAGTGTCTCTCTCAGTTGGTCCAAGTGCAGGCAGGGAGCTTGGGTCTGAGAAATTGAATCCCTTCCCAGTCGGTTAAGTGTCCGACTTCGACTCAGGTCATGTTCCCACGGTTCGTGGGGTCGAACCCTGCATCGGGCTCTGTGCTGACAGCTCAGAGCCTGGAGCCTGCTTCCATTCTGTGTCTCCCTGTCTCTCTGCCTCTCCCTGTCTCACGTTCTGTCTCTCTTTCTCTCGAAAATAAATAAACATTAAAAAAAAATCATCCCCTTTAGAAATTGAATCCCCTCAGGAGCACCCGGGTGGCTCAGTCAGTTAAGCATCTGATTCTTGACTTCGGCTTAGGTCGTGATCTCACATTTCATCAGTTCGAGTCCCACATCAGGCCCTGCACTGACAGCAGAGAGCCCTGCTTGGGATTCTTTCTCCCTCTATGCCCCCCTCCCTCTCGCTCTCTCAATCTCTGTCTCTGTCTCTCTCTCTCAAAATAAATAAACAAATTTAAAAAAAAATAAATTGGATCCCTCAGGCCCCAACAGGATGGCACTTAATGGGGAATTTGAGTGGCAAGGCAGGTGATACTACAGCTTTGAGCCCAGGGAGGGAAATGTTGTTTAAAATAGACGTAATCCCGATCTTTTCACCACCAACTTGACTTTCCCAGACATTTGTTTGCAGGAATAATTTGTGGGGGTTTGCTGTAACTACTATAGTTTGTTATTACTCCATACAGACTTCATCTCACTGGGATTTCTCCCAGTGTTTGTTCACTGTGGCACCTGAGTTTTCTTGTTGTGTAGTTGTTAGAGGAAACAACCTTTCTTTTAACCTACGATTTGTAATGTTACCATTGTCTAAAATCACCCAGTGTAAAATCTGTTTAGATTACCGTGGAGTTAAGGGAAAAAAATTGTAAGCTTTTTCTCTTTGAATGGATATATATGAGTAAAAATGTGATTAGACTGCATCATTTAAAAAACATAATGCAAAATCTCCTTTCTAAGGATCTTCAACATATTAGAGTTAACATTACTGAACATGTCCTATGGCCAGGAACTTAAAACTGTCTCATTTAATCTTACCAATTCAATGAGTAAGTACTGATGAGGCTTTTGGGGTGATAGTGGGGTTTGTGGGGTCCAGAGCCAATGACGTCTTTGGTGCAAAAAGGTGATTTCATTAAAGCACGGGGACAGGACCCAGCAGAAAGAGCTGTCCCAGGACCACGAGGAGAGACTGGTTATATACTCCAGGGTTGGGGGAGATAAAGTCCTGGGGAAGTTTCCAGTGAGATTTTCATATGCTAAAGAAGACTTTCAAGCTATTGTCAAGCTAAGGTGGTTTTCCCTCGAGCAAAGCATTAGCCTTAAGACTGTAGGGAGTTCCTGGAGAAACTCTGCCCGCCTCAAGTATTTGTCAATGTGCTGCAGGTTATAAGGACATTTAGTTCTGTCTGCCATTTCATTCTGCCTTTGTACCCACATCACTATGGAGGAATGATGGAGACTTAGGTCCTGCAGGACTATGATCTCTATCAGTTAACAATTTGTTTTTCTCCTTTCCTTTGTTTTTGGGCAGCCAAGAGTGCCCGAGGAATATTACACATATCCCACTGGGGTTGTGTGTGTGTGTGTGGTGGGGGGGGGGATGTTTGAGGCCTGTCAGCCTGCCTTACCGCTCCCTCATCAGGTGCCATTACTATTCCCATTACACAAATAAAAAAACTGAGGGTCAGAAAAGTTCCTCCACACAGCTGAGTACATAGTAAATCCAGGGCTTGGTCCCAGGTCTGAGTCCAAAACTCTGGTTCTCACCACTACTGTGGTTCTGTAGAGGTGTGTGTGTGGGGGGGGAACCATTTCCTCTATTCTCTTAGATTCAGTAGCTGGGTCATGTGAATTAAACTGACAAAAGACAGAATAACAGAAAAGATTTATTATGCATGTACATGGGGCCTCACAGAAAAGATGTGGAAACTGAAAGAAACATTTAGGCTTGAGAGTTTATAGGCTGTTTTAACAAAGGGTGATAAATTGTGGACAAGGGAAAATACGAAGGAAAAGGGGATTGGGCTTATAGAAGTCATAAATTGTGGGAAGGTAGATATACAGGGGAAATTTGTCCAAGATAAGGGTTGTGTAGTAAGATTTGTAGTACGATGCAGGCTCAAGTCATTGCTATCTCCAGTGATGAGAATCATCTCTTCTTCCTGAAGTGGGAAAGGGGAGGAGGATACCTTCACAAAGGGAAATTTACATTGTCTTTACACAGGGAAATTTATATGCTGCTTTTAGGCAGAAAGGGAGAGGACAGAGCTTCTCCTGTGTCTGCTGTTCCTCAATTGCCTTCAGCTTATAATAATCCTTATGCCAAAGTGGCATATTTTAGGGTGCTATATTCTGATCTCCTTTAGTCCCTAAACACATAACACTGTTTTAGAAGTTCTCAAATATTTATTAAGTCTATTATTTGTTGAATATTCTAAGGCTGGATTCTTGCCCTCAAGGAGTTTACACTAAGTATAAGAAGGCAAAGTTTCTCAGCTTCAGACAGATCCCTCAGTGGGGACGGCTGCTCCTTACATTTGAACAGGGTTTCTAAGTTTACAGGTGCTTCACACACACCATTCTGTCTTCTGTCGAATTGCCACAAACAAGTGAGGCAGCCTGGTTCTCTTTTCTGTCTTACAGAAAACTGTCTTACAAGTCAAGCAACTTAGCCAAAGTTATCCAGCCTGGACATCTATCTCCACTGTTCTGTTCTACACACACACACACACACACACACACCCCATACAGATGCCTATATACAGCATCTGTATACAGCCATGTTTGCTAATAGAGCTGGTACTACTCAGATCTTGACTGGCCAAACTAAACTGGCCCCCACCCACCAATAATCATTACAGAGAGGCTTTGAAGGAAATTTATTCCCCCAGTCTGTGGCTAATACAAGTTACTCATGTAAAGGAGCTGGACAAGTCACTTGGACAGATGTACAGGTCACTCTTAAAGATTTGAGATGTGTTCAGCAGGATTTCCTTCGGGCGGTTTGTTTCCAGTTAGCGCCTGTTAACGTGTCTGGAAAATAACTAAATTAAACTGCATTTCATTGAAGACCTTCTACTTCAGATCTACTACATAGATGCATACCAGAGTCACCTTTTCCAGAATCTTCCACGACACTGGGAAGTTTGGCAGAAACATGGGTTGGCTCTAGCGGCCACTCCCAATCAACCCTCTTCTCCTTTGTCTGCCTCCAGTAGGATAGACGAAAACTCATTTCCCCTGGTACTTTGCAGCGAGTGGTGGTAAGGGAAGTCTGCTGTGGCAGCGGCCAGGTTTCTAGAAAATATTATCTTTCTCCCTATGAAAGGAGAAGACTGAAAAATGTATTCTCTTGCAGTTCTGGCCAGCTCCCTGCTTCCTGTTATCGTCTGAATTTCTGCTGGGATGTGAGATGAGAGCTGGAGCCAGGGCCGCAACAGCGGGGAAAGCCAGGCTTGTGGAACGTAGGGGCGGTGGGAAGAGTCGAGGGGCGGGACCGGAGGCGGCCGAAGAACCGCTGGCGTCGGGCGACCGCAGGGCGGCGCGGAACACCGAGGACGGTGGGGCGGCGGATCAACGCGCGCGCCGGTGGGACTCGTCTTCTCCGCGGCTGGTCAAGCCTCTCCCGCGCCAGGGGTGCGGCCGGTCCTCAATGGGCCGGGCACGTTCTGGGGCGTGGCCAGCAGGGCCGTAGAACCCCGCCTGTTCGGGGGCGGGGCTGGCCGAAGGGGTGGGGCCGCGCTCCTTCGGGGCGTGGGCTGTGGAACCTCAGAACCCCGGCGACTCCGGGCTGGGGCGCGCGTCTCCCGGCGCGGGGTTCCTCCTCCCACGCAGCCTCCCATTCAAAAGATGCCGAAGGGGCGGCGCGGCGGCCAGAGCCCAACCATGAGCCAGCGGCCTGCTCCGCCCCTCTACTTCCCGTCCCTCTACGATCGCGGCGTCTCCTCGTCTCCGCTAAGCGACTTCAACATCTGGAAGAAGCTTTTCGTGCCGCTGAAGGCTGGCGGGGCGGTGGCGGGGGGGCGGCCCCTTCCTCAGGCGCCCCTGCCCCCGCCACCCGGCCTGGGGCCCCCCGGCGAGCGCCCCTGGCCCCCGCCCTGGCCTTCCGGCCTGGCCTCCATACCCTACGAGCCTCTGCGCTTCTTCTACTCGCCACCGCCCGGGCCCGAGGTGGCTGCCTCGCCCCTGGCTCCCTACCCCGCCACACCCCGGCCTGCCTCCGCCTCCCACCCCGAGGAGTTATGCGAGCTGGAGATCCGAATTAAGGAGCTGGAGCTGCTCACCATCACTGGGGATGGCTTCGACTCCCAGCGCTGTGCGTGACCTCTTTGGCCGGCTTTGGCTCGCTCCTTGGCTCCCCCGTGGCTCCAAGCCTCCCACATCCCATCCCCGGCCATGTGGCCTCCGGCTAAGACTCCAGCCCAGATCTCAGATCGACCACCCCCCGCCCCCCCCCACCCCCGCCGACCCCAGCATCCAGACTTACCCGTCCTGGTTTTCAACCGACGCCTTCCCTCACTGCAGTCAGGATTTCATGAACACTCTTGTACCAGACTCCATACTCCACCCTCCCTCCATCCTGAGCCCTTTTGGTAATGTGGACTTCGAATCTCCAAACCTCCATCCATCGCCATCCCCATCCTGCACTTGACGCCTCCTGAACCATAACACTCCCATCCCCTGTGGTAGTAATACTACGACCACCCACCACACACAGTCCCTTCCTTTAGAGACCTGAGCCTTAGTGTTTATTTTCAACTGCAGTCCTCCATGGGAGGAGGGGGAAGAGAATGGTCGTTGGAGTATCTGGGTAGAGGTGGGAATTGTGCAAGACCCAGGAAGCCCAAGGACAGTTCACTGAGGGGCTCTGGGGCCCTCCACTTCTCAATGCTGGAAGGTAACCTCCCTGTGAACCCTAGCCCTGGTTCTGATAGCCCTCTGACCAGGGTTCTGGACTCTGCCCTCTGATCTTAAGATCTAAAGTCTTAGGGCTCTGGACCAGGGCAGGCCAGGTGTGCTCTGATGTGGGCAGGATTCCTTTAGCATGCAAGCTGACTGACTGTTCTCCTTGAAGGGTAAAGTTAAATCTGATTCTACTCCCATAAGGACCTCTCGCACTAGAATATTCGGTAGCCACAGGCTGTTCTGCAGACTTTGTCTTCCCATCACCTGTTCCAGCTAAGGCTTGCAGTTCAACACTGGAGAAGGGTAGATTGCTCTAGAAAGACTATCCCCATTATTGTAAACAACAACAACACAGGTTAAGTTGGCTCCCCTGCCACACACAGAAGGAGAGTATGAAATAACCTAAATATTTAGGTTAATGTAGCCATGAGAATGGTCCCCAACTCACCAGGCAGCCTGTACGGTCCTCTTCCCCACAGAATCCCTAGAAAACCAGCGCAATAAGTCCTAGATTTCTTTATTACATTTTCCCCACTAAAACATGGTTTGGCTGTTAGGGGTTTTTTCCCACCCATGTTGGGTTCTGGATCCATGCAGGGAGCACACAATTGCTTCCCAGATGATTACTTTGGAAGTGTTAGAAAAGCCCTTATCTTTACTACAGCTATGTTTATTTTTGCTCTCCTGCAGATAAATTCTTGAAGGCACTGAAAGATGAAAAGTTACAAGGACTGAAGACAAGGCAGCCTGGAAAAAAGTCAGCCTCTCCCTCCTGAGGAGCTGGCCCCCAGAGCCAAGGCAGCGGCCTCCTTAGGTGTTAGTGCTTAGATAATGTGTCCCATTTGTTGTCATTTCAAAGATCGTTATTTTCTGTTCTGTATTTACTGCTGTTCTCATTGCTCCCAGCATGTACTCCACATATAGTGCCCACTTGTGTGGTAAATCTCATGGTCTGTCTTCTCTTTGTGCTGTTGCTGGGGGAGCTCTTTCACAGGGTCTGGGAGCTGCTGCCCAGCTGGCATTCAGGGGACCCCCAACACTGCCAAGTGGAGGGAATTGGGAAAAACGAAGGGCAATATATATTTGGTTGTGGTGCTCCTACTCAGAAAAGCTCTTTGAGGACTGGAACAGATAGTTGGTTCTCAAACAGCTTTAGTCCTGGGAAGTGTTTTGTTGAATAGCTTTTGGACCACAAAACTCTTTGATGATCTGATCAAAGCGATGGTCCTTCCTAGAAATTCATGTGCTTATTATGTGCCTGGCACCCTCCTAGACTCTTGGGATTAGGAGTTGGGGAGACACAGACAATAAATATCATAATATGGTATCATGGATGACCTGCTAAGGGTAAAACAAAAATAGTAGGGCAAGGTTGGTCAGAAGGGTCAAAGGAAAGCAGGGTGGCATTTCAAATAAGGTTTCTAGAAGAGGTGACATTTTATTTTATTTTTTTATTAAAAAATATTTTTTAGTGTTTGTTTATTTTTGAGAGAGAGAGAGAGAGAGAGAGAGAGAGCGCAAGTGAGGGAGGGGCAGAGAGAGAGGGAGATACAGAATCTGAAGCAGCCTCCAGGCTCTGAACTGCCAGCACAGAGCCCAATGCAGTGCTTGAACCCACAAACTGTGAGATCATGACCTGAGCCGAAGTCAGATGCTTAACCAACTGAGCCACCCAGGTTACCCTAGAAGAGGTAACATTTAAATTAGGTGTGAAGGAAGTTGAGGGTGCTAGCCATGTGGCACATGGGGGAATGTTCCAGGCACAAGGGCCATTGCAAAGGCTGCGGAGGGGGAGGGGGAGCATACTGGGCTGTTTTAGGGTCAGCAAAGAGCCCAGATGGCTGGAGCAGGAGGACTGAAGGGAGCATGGTAGGGGTGAGTGCAGAGGGTCCTTCCTGTGGGACTTTGCAGCCATGGCAAGGACTCTGGGTTTTACTCCCAGTGGAGGATGGAGTAGTTAGAGGGTTTTCAGCCAAGTGATAGTATCTGACTTGTACTTCTAAGAGTAGACTAAGGAGAGTAGACAAGGAAGGAAGCAAAGAAAGCAGGAAGAAGGCTGGCATCATTAATAATCCGACTAAGCAAGAAGTGATGGTGCAGCACAGTGTGGCCCCGCCCTGCCTGCCCTTTCCCCCCTTGCTGGGTCAGAGGTGTCTATGGCCTGTGGCACCACGCGTGCTGCCAGATGCTGTCTGTGTGGCAAGGAGAAGCGAGAGCTCAGCGACACAAGCCCACAAATAAAGAATATTTTTAGGAAACAAGTCTTCATCGAGTGTAACATTTTGATGCTTGGCATCCGGATTTCCTTGTGCCCGCCCTACAGCTGCGGCCACTGTAGAACATAGCCAAAGAATTTGTGACGTTTGGGCTTCCTGCAAAGGAGAACCGAAAGGAGTGACCGGTGACCCAGGCATCTTAGAATCCAAGTGAAGGGGGTGTTGGGGAGGGGGCGTGGTCAGCTCTGACCAATACGTATAATAGCCCTGAGCCTGAGATTCACTCTCGGACTTGGCAACAAGGATTTCGTGTTGGTGATCTCGTCAAGAGCAGTTTCTGTTGAGTGCTAAGGGGTTTAACGCCTGACCCGAGATGCTTTAAGAGAGAATCGGGGGAGGTGAATCGGACCATGGGTAGAGAAGACTCTTACGTTAGCTGCCACGGAGAACAGAGAACTAGAGCAGAAACTGGAAGGGCAAGCCGGGTGGAGAGGCCTTTCTTTATAAAGACGGGAGACCTGACTGTGGTCGGGAGGGAGAAAACGTGATGGTGGAGGAGACGAGGAATTGCTGGAATGGTGCCTTGAGTGGATAGGTGGGACCTATTTTACAGTGGCGGGATCGGCTGTACGTGGAGCAGAGACGGTTCATCAGCAATCACACCAGGTCCGTCTGCGGTGTGAGGATGCAGATGCCGGCAGATGGGGAAACGGCTGGTAGGAGCCAGGAAGTTGCGTACGCAGGCCTAAATGTTCGTGCCGGGACCCAGTGTCTGAGGACGCAAATGCGCGTGCCTGCAGGGCGCCCCGGGAACCGTGGAAGAGCATGCAGGGAGCCCCGTGGAGACTGGCGAGCAGAGGGTGCAGGCGGCCCACACCCAGTTCCAGCGGCGTGTTGCCCACGCAGGAGCGGAGCACCGTGTGAGGTGAAAGTTCCTGGTTTCTAAATCTTAGCAACGAATTCAAATGTCTCCAGAACACAGTTGGGGCCAAATAAAGCTGGTGTGTCCCACAGTTTGTAACCCCTTCTCTACCGGTAGGAGCCCTCTCACCCCGAGCAGGGTTTCCAGGCCCTACACCAGTCCCCAGGAAGAAGGCAGATTCCTATTGCCAGTGAGAAGGGCTGGAGAATTTTAATGATAAGATCGGGAAAACCAAGAACAATATATCCAGTGGGGGCCTGTTTCCCATTCCCTCCCCAGTCCCAATAGCTCCCGCCCCCTGCTGACCCCTAACCACTCACCTCCTTGCCCACCACGCTCCTAAGATTGGCCACCTATAATTGCTTACCATGTGCCAGGCGCAGAGGGAGACAATTGACATGAATTCAGTCCTCACCATCACCTGTGGAATAGGCGCGGCATTTGGGGTGTTTTATTAAAGAGGGAAGAGGCTGCTAGCTGTTGGCACATGACAACGACAGGAGTCCTGATTGAGAGGACAGCATATGCAAGGAAGGCAGGGGCGTGCTGGAGCCAGCTTGAAAAACTTGTGAGAGCCAATTGGTAAAATTCAGGAATTCTGTAAGCTGGTTGTTAAACACAGCCATTATTAAAAAGGAAACTGCCTCAGGGCTCCTGGGTGGCTCAGGCGGTTAAGTGTCCAGCTCTTAATTTCCAGTCAGGTCATGATCTCATGGTTTGTGAGATCAAGCCCTGTGTTGGGCTCTATGCTGACAGTGCAGAGTCGGCTTGGGATGCTCTCTCTGCCCCTACCCTGCTTGCTCTTCTGTCTCTCGCAAAATAAATAAATAAACATTAAGAAAATTAAACTGTATCAACTCACAAACTATATTTACAACCAAGTTAATAAAGGTTCAGAATTCATCACTTCCTGATTATTTTGCTACATTTTACAATTACCTATGTCTGTTTGCACCGCTATAGTTGGTGGAAATACTGTACGTATAATGGTATACTAATGTGCATTACTTCCGAAAAATGTCATGTTGGTGTTTTGATATTGGTCATCGTGAGAGTTTTTACACCATGGAAACTGGTGAATGTACAAATCAGGTTTGTTCCTACCCATCTCCACTCCCCCGCAGTGTTGGTTGTTAAAACATTTACTAGCACACCACCAGATACATGAGAAACAAAAGTACCACTTTGTCCATAACTGAGCTGAATAAAAGCTTCTCTGGAGCATTTGAGGTTGGGCTGCAGGTATAAATGAGGCTTCCTTCTTCCCCTGGCCTGATATGCCCATCAACTGTAGACATGACAGAGGCAGGAAAGAAGAGCCTGGTCAGGCCTGCCCACAAAGGCTTTACCCTGAAATAAACAGGCTTTCATGGAGCACACGTGTACTGACTTAAGATGGCGTAAGCCTGCCCTCAGGTGATGTGGGAAGTCAGATTAGTGACTTCTTTTGGGTAATTAGGGTACAGGGAATCCAGAGGGAACAGCCTGCAGGTGGGGGACCGAAGCGCCTCCTCCCCGGTGGTAACTGTTTTGAGCAAGATGGAACATGCAACTTCATTAAACATGAAATCAGCTCTTTATACCACATCCCCTTCATCACAGATCTGTTAGTCCTGAGAGAAAAACAAAATTCAAATGTAATAGAAAACCTCCCACTACTTTATGCAAATCATTTTTTCCCCACTCGACGGCCAAAGGAGTCAGACAGGATCTGGCGCCTGCAGATGCCTGGCCTCTCGGAACAGAGGGGAGAGAGAGCCTCTCACAGCTTTAAAGCTTTCACCGGAAGCCAACACCCCGTGGCTGCCTCATGGCACACTGGCCTTTTCTTAATTTTTTTTTTTAATGTTTATTTTTGAGAGATAGAGCATGAGCAGGGGAAGGGCAGAGAGAGAAGGAGACACAGAATCTGAAGTAGGCTCCAGGCTCTGAGCTGTCAGCACAGAGCCTGACGCAGGGCTCGAACTCACGAACCGAGAGATCATGACCTGAGCCAAAGTCGGCCGCTTCACCAACTGAGCCACTGAGGCGCCCCCACACTGGCCTTTTCAACAGCGTCTTGATTTTGTCATCAACCAGATCTGTGCCCTTGAGAAAGTCACCCAACCCCTCTGAACCTGTTTCCTCATTTGTAAAATGGAGACATTGCTCTCACAGGATGGTTGGGTGGGGGACAAGAAAGAAGGTGCCAGATGTGAAGCTGCCCCCAGTTGGGAGGAGGGTGAGTCTTCTAGAGAGGGCCAACCACATTTCTCCTAGGAAGCATCCCATTGCCCACAGCAGACAGCCAAGGGCTCAGCCTCTCTGCAGGTGGGTCCCCCAAAGGAGAGCTGTGGTCACCCACCACCCAGCGCCTTCACCTTCCACACCAGGGAGTCAGCTCACACAGAAGGTATGTGCGCAGCGTCTGGAGGAAACAGAACTAGAGAGGAATCTGGAAAATGAATCTGTGAGCTGGGAATTGACCTATCCTGGCGTTTCTTTTGGTTGCAGGGAAACAGCGAGTTACTCAAACCAGCTTACTTAAATAGCAAGGGGGGCTGACAGGAAGGTTCTCTGGTTACAAGCAATAGAAACTAACATAAGAGAAATTTTTGAAAAGGAGGCATCCAGGTCCTTAGAAGGGAAGGAATGAGGTACTGTCACAGGACCGCTGCGCTCCAGCTTTCAATCCTCAGAGAGGAAATGTGACTGGCCCTCCACTCCGGCCTCCATGTCCGTCTCTGTCCATGTTGGGGAGGGAGGGGTGGCCAGGGTCCTGTGACTGCAGCCCTCTCAAGCACTCAGAGCGGGGGAGAAGCTGCATTCGAAGATACCACATGTCCCCCCGTGGGCCTCATGCAGATTGGCACAGGCCTCTTACTCTTGCTCTATATTCCTGCCTCCCCCTCCTCATAACGTAACTCCTCAGTGACTCACAGGAGCCACATCGGGCCCCTGTTCACGCCACCTCCCACAGCGAACAGTTTCCTAGTCTTGGTTCCCAGGAGCTATGTCACAAGCTGGGGGAGAGGAGAGCCAGAGCAGCGAAGGTCACGCAGTCAGCAGGGGCCGGAAGGAGGATTCCTCTGGAGGGAGGAATCAATATCAGCAATTCCATCTATCCATTCACAAACTCACCCAGGACTATTAATCTCATCTCAGAGTTGAACTGAATGCAGTTCGTTCTGTAACTCTGAACACACTGCACGTAAATTAAGCGTGCATTCATTTTACTCCTTTGTCCATGTATTCATCCAAGCATTCTTTCAATGAAGCAGGTTCTTAACTTTCTCTGGGCCTCTTTTCTCATCTGGAAAATGTGCATAATAATACCCCCTGCCTGGGGTTGTTTCCAGTGAACTGAGATAATGTGTGTAAAGCACTCAGGTCACAACTTGACACCATCATTTTGCTTGGTAGGGTTTGCTGGGCACATTTTGCACCCGGGTTTCTGGTCCTTGACACAAAGCCCTCCTGTTTCTCTCATGGTGGGACCCACGAGGTGGAGCCCGAGCTTAGAAGTGGGATGGGAAAGACCCCCTTCCCTTTCTAGTCCTCTCACATCCAGAGCTGACATGTATGAGCTTGTTCATTAGTGTACAGGAAAAAATCTAGTTTGGAAACTTGGGAGGAAGAAGAGACACTGCAGCCATTCACTGCAAAAATAAACACACGTGCAGGCCCGAGCCTTTCTCAGAGGCTGCAGGTGGCTGCCTGATGAGAGCCACAGTTTGGGCTTGGGGTTGGGAGGTGAGGGGATTTCTTTTCAGAACCAGTTTCAAGGTGAAAAGTCCGGTTCACATGAATAAAAGAACCTAGACTGAACTCATTAACACTTTTTGTCTATATTGAGCTGCTTGGGCTGCTATACCAAAATTCCACACCTGGGAGGCTTAAGCAACAGATATTTACTTCTCACAGTTCTGTAGGCTGGCAAGTCCAAGATGAAGGTGCAGGCCAATTCTTGTTTCTAGTGAGAGCTCTCGTTCTGGCTTGCAGTTGGCTGCTTTCTTGCTGTGTCCTTACATGGTAGAGAGAGCTGTGGTGTCTCCTCCCCTTCTTATAAGCACACTGATGTTATGATCTCATCTAAATCTAATTACCTCCCAAAGGCACCCTCTCCACATACCAGCACATTGGGGATTAACATAAGGATTTGGAGGGGGGGGAATGGCACAAAGTCAGTGCCATATTCCTAGTTATTCCTCTCTCCTGTCATTTATCCACCTAGTTCCTATTAGTCATATATATCTATATACACACAAACACACACCATCTAACCATTAATGGATGACAATAGATAAATAAATAGGCAGATAGACAACAGTCCCTACGTGAGTACATATATCTATATCTACTTGCAGATAAACAAACATAAATATATATAAATATAGATATTATCTATGGGTTGTTGTCTATCTGCCTATTATCTGTTATTATGGTTATCCATGAATGGGTAGATGGTCTAGACCTATGCTAATAGAACTTTCTGCAGTGATAGAAATGTTCTAAATCTGTGCTGTTTAATATAGAAGCCATTAGCCACATGTGGCCATTGAGTCTTGACATGTGACTAATGCAACTGAGGAACTAGATTTTAGATTTTATTTCATTCTAACTAATATATTTCTGTAGATTTTATTTTTATTATGTTTTATTATTTTAGAGAGAGAGAATGAGTCGGGGAGAGGGATAGAGGGAGAGAGAGAATCTTAAGCAGGCTCCACACTCAGTGCTGAGTCTGACGTGGGGCCTGATCCAGTGACTCTAGGATCATGACCTGAGCCAAAATCAAGAGTTGGACATTCAACCGACTGAGCCACCCAGGCGCCTTATTATATTTCAGTTTAAATAGCCACATGGGTTACTGGCTACTGTATTGGACAGCTCAGATCTAGAAAGAGGTATATATACAATTTCCCCTTTATTTATTTGATTAGGTTGTGTTGAATTTGGAAAATTTGATTTGAAAAACCAATGCAAGCTTGGTTTCCAGAGTTAACTGATGTGGGAGTAGGTGAAAATGGTATCTCTTTATAAATGAGGAAACTAAGGCTCAGAGAAGTGAAGCCTAAGGTGACACAGTGGGTCAGAGGCTGAGCCTACCCACTACTTCTAAGGGGCAGTTCCCTCTTCTATGCAAGCCTCCCGGAATCTGGGTTCCCTTCTTGTCCCTCCTGCAGGTGATTTGGGAAGAGTCACAGGACAATGAGGACAGGCCACCTGAGCGAGGTATGAGCAAGGTATGATGTGTGAGCAGGTATGCGTGTGTGTGTGTGTGTGTGTGTGTGTGTGTGTGCGCATGAGTAGGTTTCTTGTTGAAGGAGGCTGTGTGATCCCCTGCTCAGGAAAGAGGATGGTGAGCAAATCTGAATTGTTCACTGCATCCTTGCCCATCCATCCCAAAGAGACAGTTTATTTTAGGTGCGTTTCAAGGACTGATGAATTTTATAGTCTGTTTTAGGAACAGAGCAAAGGTGCTCTGACTGGGGCCAGTCATAGCACTGGAAAAGGTGTCTTGGGGTCTGAGCGCAAGAGAGGCCAATGGGGTTTGGAGACACTCTTGGACTTTCTCCCAAGCCCTGCCATAATACCACACCCATCAATACCAACTATCAGCTACCAGTTATTGAGGGGGTTCTCTGTGCCAGGTCCTGTGCTCAGCACTTTACATACAGAATCTTATTAATATTTCCAGCCTGAACCCATGAGGAAGATGGCCTTCCTGCCATTTGGAGAGGCATGGAGAAATGTATAACTAAGATGTGGCCAAGCCACTCCAAAGCCCCGTCACTTAAACCTTCAGCTCATTTCTTGGTGACTGGTTTCAAGCTACTATATCTTCCCTGTTTCCCCTTCAGCCCACCTCAGCCAGCTACTACCAAGAACATTTGTGTGAACAAACGTCATAACCGCCAAAAGTCTAGACTTTAAAGAACAGGCAAATTTTCTCCTGATTTCGGCACAGGCGAACTTCACTTTAACAACACTGTGCCTGAGCAATTAACATGGGTAGTCTCGTGCAGATTTCCCAATGGAATCTTATTGTCCACTGGCTTGCCATAAA
This sequence comes from Cryptoprocta ferox, assembly GCA_028646485.1. NCBI lineage: Eukaryota > Metazoa > Chordata > Mammalia > Carnivora > Eupleridae > Cryptoprocta > Cryptoprocta ferox. Next base: position 25,924,926 of record CM053575.1, read on the forward strand.
ATTTTGGTAATGAGTTCCACGTCCTTCTTCCAGAGCTGTCCTTGCTGCCAGACCTTTAAATACGCCAAGCCCAGGCATTTTGCAAGGAGTTGGTTGCTGGGACTGGGGTCGAATGTCCTGGGCGAGTTGAGTCTTTTGGTTGTTCTGAAGAATGACTCCCAGGAGTGATGGGACTGTAATCAAAAGAACACGTGGAATCTGTTGGAGATCTCCAAGTTGGTCACGTGGTGAAGGGCTTTTCCTTTCATAGCACGGCTCGCTCTCTGGGTGTCCTGAGCTTGCCCTCTGTTGTGGGGATTTGTGGGTGTCCTGGGCTTTTGAAAAGAGAGGCTGTCAACAGTGGGAGGTTGGGAGGGGCTGAGCATAGGGGTCACTCCTTCTGGGTGATCAAGGGGAAATGTGTTGGCTCTGGCAATATAGTGAGTTCCCCAATGCTAGGAGTATTCAAGGAGGCAAATGAATAATAATCCATCATGCTTGTAGGGTGTCATGCAGGTGTGAACCGGGCACTGTCTCCTTCCAGCTCTATAGTCACATCATAAACTAGATCTTATCTTCATTTCACAGATAAGGTTCAAAGAGGGGACATGACTTGTCCAAAGTAACTAGAATGAAGTAAAGGTGAGGTTCAAATCCAGGTCTGAATGACTGCAAATCCTAAAATGAGGATCCCTTTACCCATGTGATAACAATGGTCATGGCATAGATTCAGAGCTAGAGTAAAACCTTTAAAAAAGATTTTGGTGTCCTCTTACTCCATATGTAGTTTAAAATCAAGACAATTCCCCCACTCCCACCCCATGGTGACTACATTGCTTTTTTGCCCTAAATATCAAATTATATTTTAACATTCTCCATCTTCCACCCAACCTCCCATTCATTCCCCTCCCCCTCATTTTGAGTACCTGTCTTGCTGAAGCCCTAATTCTGCTTAATCTTTGACCCAGTAAGCCAACATCGTGTATTCAGGGCATAAGGTTTATCCTGTATTGATCGCCGGATAATTTCCCCACTAAATTCTCTTCCAATTCAATGAGTCTGAGATCGTATAATTTCAAAACAAGCAAGATACATCCTTTCATCACGTGACGATTTCTAATATTCTGAGAATTTGTAAATGCTTGTTAAAATCTCTTCCTTATGGGGAATGGAGAAAGAAATTTTAAGTATGAAAAAAGACAAGATGTGAGCACAAATAGCCACTAACACCTCGGAAAGAAAATTATCCATAAGACAAGGTGCTTTATTTCAAATGCAAATTTGCCAAGAAAAAAACCCCACAATTTCAACTAAGCTCAACAGACAAATGGGATAAGAAATGGTAGCCTTGCAAAGCTCTACCTGATTTGCCTAGATTTGCTCCATAGAGCACTATATTTCAGAGGCTGAATAAAAACCAAAACCCATTCATTAATAACCTGGTGCATTCTGAATGGCACTTTATGGATATGAACAATGTAAAATGGAAGAGTTCGGCGTCCTGTGGTTTCATTTGTGAAATATACGGTTCCTGAAATTTTGTTTTGGATTGCACAGTACAGTCTCCAAATCAGTTATTCCTTTTCTTACAAGTTGGGAGCCTGATTTCATTTGACACCTCTGAAATTTGGGTTTATAACACTTGTTGATTCTTGGAAGCTGGCAATTTGCTCTCTGTCCCCAAGGATGTATTATGGGCATCTTCCTAGCTAGTTAAAAATCATTGATAAGGAAAACTCTGTAACATAATTAGAAGATGCAACTGTAGAGTCTGTCCTTTCTAAACCTAATGTTTCCAGAAAGAAGCGGACTTTGGTTTTCATTTGGCTGCATTTGTTTTTTATTTCATCTGTGTCTTATGAGCTGAAAATGCACTGAATGAATGCATGTCCTTCACATGTTGGGCTCTGTGTCTCAAGGATCAATCTTTCTTGACTGTAAGCTCTGTGAGGGACAGCACTGTGTCCTGCTCACTGTTGAATCTGCATCACTAACACGGAGTCTGCTGCAGAGTAGGTACTCAGGAAATGTTTGCTCAGCCAATGAAGGACTGGATGGATGGCCATGTGGAAGGCTCTGTCAGTGTTTCCTGTACAGGTCCAATTAGATGAAACATTAATGATCCACAGGATAAAACCATGCCCATAATGTATGGCTCTGGCAGAAAGGCAGCCCTGCAGCCTTTCTTCAGCCCTCATTTCTGCTCAGTTGTTGCATCTGATTTCTGGTCCCGGCCTTTGGTTCTCTTACCTGGACCCATTCTAAGGAATTGGTCCCCCAAACACTGAAGGCTGGTATGGGACCTACCAGTTTTGGAGACAAAATCTTAAAGAGAAGCAAACTTTGAATTTCCAAAGCACCTGAATATTAATATATGAAGCAATTCATACAATTTGGCAGCTCTGTGTTTTCACAGTCTTAAGACTTTCCAGGCCTTTTCTTTTGATGCTACCAAACTTGAAAATGGGACTTCTCCAGGAGGATGCAAACAGCTTTTGACTTTACCATCACGAATCCTGGCAGAGCAGGGTGAAGCACGAATAACCTAAGCCAACATCTGGCTTACTTGTAGACCCTATGTCTCAAATCCAACTGTTTCCAAATATCCCATAAGCAAGACATCTATCTGGGTGGTAGCCTGATTTTTCATTAGGTTGTGTTGGTGTCACTAGAGATATGGCCTCAAGGGGTATGGCTTCCACAGGCCCTTTGGGTCTACCAAAGTTGTAGCTACCAACTGTGATGGAGTTGGCACCAGGGACAAATGCAAACTCTTTCATATGTTCAGTAAAGGTCCATCTGAGTCCAGAGCAAGCTCATATAGCCCATTTCAGAGACCAGGTAATCTGGAGTGCCTTTACCTTCAAGAGTTTGCTAGAGTTCTTTGGTTTGGAGGAGGGGTTGGTAGTGAAACTGTTATGCTAATGAAACTTTACTTCAGTTCTAAGGAGTCAGATGGACGCTCTTTAAATATGACTTTGTTTATGTGCCAACATGAACACTGAAATGTTTTTAAGATGAAGTGCCCAATTGCACAAACCAGTATTTTACCGTAACCACACCTTCCAGAGGTCATAGAGAGACTCAGAGCAATTATGTTTCCTTCTAACCGTCTGTGTACATTTTACAGATAATTGACCATTGACAACACTCTCACTAATGTTTCCATTATGAGGCTCCACACCCATTCCTAGGTGCATTCTTTCTGGCTTCCAGGGGCCAGCAGAGCTCATGAATTGGATGCATGACAGTGACGCACGGAAGTCTAGAGACTGCCTTTTGGAATAAGTTTGCTCTCCTTTTTCTAATGGGACCCCAGTAAGGAAAGGTTGGGATTGCCAAGTGTCTTTTCCAGCTCCCTGGGTCTGTGTCTGTCTGCCATTCCTTGGATGAATGGCACTTCCCTATATTTGATCATTTCATTTGTCCTGAAGGTTCAGAGCAGCCAGGGTCCAGGAAGGAAAGAGAAAGTAAAGGGAGGAGTAGGGAACCCCTCCATTCCTGGGCACACTGGCCCTATTCCCTGCAATGGTGAGCACCAGACAATTTTGTGGAGGCTCCAAGTTTAGTCCCCATTCCCGCAGCAAGACAGTGGCTTTGGGAGTGTTTTTTGTGCATATGTGAGCCCTCTTTACAGAGGGGCAGAGAGAAGAGTAAAAGTTGCTTCTTCAGTCTCTAAGTACTTCTGAATACTTGCAGAGAGCATCAGCAGACTAGGCTCCAGTGAGAAACAACATGCTGCCTGAGTCTGAATGGAGCCACAAAAGCCCTAGGGTTGTGGCTCTCCATTAGGACATAGGAACTCCTTCAAAACACTCAGAGTTGGTTTTCATTTATCTGTTTTTGTTACAGGAGATAGTTTTACTGACCTATACTCTAAGTCTTCTTGGCCTCAAGGCTTCTTCTTACTCAATATTCTGTTTTATTAGACCTTTGCTTTGAATACAGCCCATCACAGCCTCTGAGTCTTGACCATTGAGTTTCAGCATCTGTTGCTAATAGACCCTGTGTCTTGGTATTTCCTACGGAGAGAATTCAGTTGGCCTGGTCTCATGTGCTGAGCTACATTTCTTGGAGTCGGTCAGCCTATGAATTTGCAGTTCCTGGGTCAGAAGGGTCTCCTGTTCAATCAGCTTACATCAGAGGGCAGGGTATTGATATAACACATGAATATGGCTGAATGTGAGGCAGGCATCATGATTGCTGGTACTAGCAAAGGCGGGGAAAGGTAGGTGGTTTGTGTCCCATACCGATGTCATCCTGGACTCCTTGGGAGCCACTGACCTGCATGGGACTTGTTTATGATCTGAGAAGGGGATATGACTAGACATTGGCTTATTCCGCCCCGGGTGCCCTGGGAAACCATCTGCTCCAAGAACACGGTCATGGATGGGCTGACTGGATGGCCAGGAGTGAGTTCTTTTTGGCTAAGGAGCTCAGGCTCAGGCTGGGAGGGCTGCTGAGATCCCAAGGAGCGCTGCTATTCTTCCACAACTTGCTGTGCAGTTGGGTTGTGAGGAGGATTCCATCTCACCATATGGAGGAGGTAGAATGAGAAAGTAGGCAGGTTTTGGGGAATGAAAGCCTTTGCTTTTTATTTTACAGTAAAAAATTCTAACAACATTTGAACACTCTGTTCCTGACAGAAGCCAAAGATGTACAAAGTTAATCAGAAAGCAAAGCATTAAGTGACAACAGCTAGAGTCGAAACTCCCGTTCAGTACTTATCGTTGCCTAATGTGTGTCTAATGTGGTTGGTGGGAATCGCCAGCCTAGGTGTTCCACCCCAAGGGAAAGTACAAGTGCTTGTGTTATCACTAAATGTAAACAGTGACAGCAGCAACAGCAAAATACAGCTCCAGATGAGGCTGGCTTCTGTGGGCAGTTCCAGACTTAGGAACATCTTCGTTTTTTTATTTTATAGAATATGTGACAAATCAGTAGAAGGAGCTAAAATATTTCACTACATAAGACCGAATTATGAAGCTAATACTTTAGTAAGAATACCTTCAAATATACTTCTCAGAGCATTTTCAGATACAGTATGCCACATGCTCCTCACAAACACCCCGAGAGGGAGGAAGTGTTATACTCACTGTTTTTTAATTTTTAATGTTCATTTATTTTTGAGACAGAGGGAGACAGAGCATGAGCAGGGGAGGGGCAGAGAAAGGGAGACGCAGAATCCGAAGCAGGTTCCAGGCTCTGAGCTGTCAGCACAGAGCCCGATGCGGGGCTCAAACTCACAAGCCGTGAGATCATGACCTGAGCTGAAGTTGGACACTTAACCGACTGAACCACCCAGGTGCCCCGTTTTACTCATTCTATAGATGAGGAGTCAGAAAATGGTTTAAAGTGGGTTGCCTAAGGCCTTGACTATTTATGACTTCTTCAAGATTTCCAGACCAATGAATGATACTCTGATTCTGTTTGGTACAAACCTTCTTTCAATTAGTATGTGGGTGGGGTGAATTTAGACATAAGGAAGAGAAGGGGGAAATAAGGTGAGGTCACAGTTAATTTATGTAAAATACATTGACAGCCTCCCTCCATAATTCATAAAAGTCTGGCCAAGGTCAGAGAATGAAAATAATCAATTTCTAGATTTCATTATGTAATGGCTTTCACTAAAGTATGGGTTTGACTTATGAAGACAAATTCTGCCACATCACAAATTTTTTGAAACCTGCATAATCAAAGCAACTTAACATTGTCTAAAAGAATGTGTTTCTGGCACTATTCTATTTCCTTAATTGTCCTTTCCAGAAGCCGTCTACATTTTAGCACTTACCACAGGCTAGGACTCTAATCTGTAACCATTCACCTTAAGAAATCAAGAGACCTTTCAATTCTCAGGACACTAACTTATATTTGGAAGGGCAGAGCCACAATAATATCAGTTTCACTTGAAACTAATTTTGTTTCAAAAGTCTCCATAGAGAGGCTCATCAGTTTCCTCATCCATGCAGGTGTGTGGCAGTGAGCTACATTAATAGCACCTGAGCTAAGATCATGCAATTCAATTTACAAGTATTTATTATCTGCTGAGCAAGATGTGGTGCTATGTGGGGCTTGACCATAAATCATCCTTAGACCCAGAAGTAGTATCAGTAGTACTGCTGCTGGGATGGCATGTGGTTGGGGCAGGGCTGGCCAGTCCACCAGGGTTTCAAATGCATGCATTCCCACCTGACGCTCAAGTCAAGGGTGACCTTCCTCTCTGCAGCAGTGTCCACAGGGATCGATCATCTGCTGACTGGAGTGCTGATCAATTCCAGTGCTGAGGAGGTTCCTTTTGAGGGTTCTGCCTACTCACCACGCTCCTCCTCTGGGTACTAGCCCCCAACAAAGGCTCTTACTGAAAGAGTCAGTCCAGGAGGCCATGTTTGTCTTACATGACTCTGCCTCCTTGATGATAGCTGATTGGACAGGCATGGGACCCAAGGGTGGATCATCCACAGGCAGATGGACTGGACCAATCAGAGTCCCAGGATTTGGGCAGAGATGATAGTCAGAAAGGGGTGGGTACAGGAAAGAAAAGGAGGTGCGGAGTGGGTTCTAGGATGGATTCTCAGCTGTGTACATAGTAAAGAGAAAACGGAGAATGCTAGGAGACCAAGGGAAGCAAGAGAACTGAGCAAACATACAAAATACACAGAGAGAAACAGAAATGAAAGCCCATATGGAGAGAAGATGTAAAAGAAAGCAAGAGTGAGGATGGCTGTCTCCAGCCTTTCCCATATGGGAGCTGTGTTTTGTTTCTATGAAATGGCCCTGTGTTCTCTTGGTCAACTCCCACACTTTTGAGCAAGTGTGAATAGTCCTTGCAAAGGTCTTTGACTAGAATACCTTCAAGGTTGGACGATAGAGGGGAATTTAATTTCTAACACATGGATCTGAGTCTGTCACTGCTCCAAGCTAGATCACTATTTTTTCCTAAGAGTGTTTAGCTGTATTTTGTAAGCAAAGTACAAACTATTTTCTGGTGTGTGGTAGAAGGAACAGATCAAGTTTAAATTATGTTCTCAAACTTTAGAAATAATGTTATTTTACTCATTAAACATTGAATGCCTGAGTAGAAAAAGGTGCCTCAGGTAGAAAAAAGAAGCTTATTTATCTACAATCAATATTTAAGACTTTTGATCCATTTCTCTAATTACTGCTGTTAGAAGAGTATTTTTTGGTCAGGTATTTAAATCCTGTCTTCCTCCATCTGTACTCTGATATTTTTAAAATCACAAATCTAACAATTTCCTATCCATTCTTCCATCAAGATTGTTCAGAAATTATATGCTCTACTGCTGAATTCTTAAATTAACAAATGCACAACATAAGTTCTAGGGCCAGAGAACTGATTCTTATATAATCCACTCTGTCTCAGTCAGCCCAGGCTGCCATAACAAAGTACGACAGACGGAGTGGCTTTTAAACAACAGAAATTTATTTCTTACACTTTTGGAGGCTGGAAGTCCAAGATCAGGGTGCCAGCAGGATCACGGACTGGTAAGAACCCTCTTCAGAGTTGCAAGACCGTTGACTTCTTATTGTATCTTCACATGGCAAGAAAGAGGGCAAGAGGGTTCTCTGAGATCCCTTTTACAAGGACACTAATCCCATTCATGAGGACTCCACCTTCAAGACTTAATCACCCCAAGGCTCCCACCTCCTAATAGCATCACATTGGGGTTAGGATTTCAACATATGAATGGGGGGGGGGTTGGGACTCAACATTAAGTCCATAGCACAATAGCACACCCTGAAAGAGGCAACTTGCTGCTGTATAGGTAACCACAGCCATCACAGATCACAGGTACAGGGCACACAATGGACTTTTATGTTCCCGCACCATGGGACTGCCTCCCCTGATGCAGAGCATAAAACCTGCTACCTCATAATGACAAGCTGTCATGGCCTCACTGCCTGCTTGTTTGGATCCATGGCACTGAGAGAGGAATATGCTCCTGCAGTCTTGAACAGCAGCTGAGAACGCCACTTCCTCGATGGCACTCTCTGGAAAAAGCCCAAATGTATTTCTTTTCATGAAGGCAGAAAACTCACATCAAAACAAGTTCCGAAAAGTGTTTATTATGCCACAAAAGCATCGTCCTCTATACACTTTATCTGAAGTCCTTACATATCCGATCATCTTTTCTTTTTCTTCACAAGAACGTAGGGCGTCCCTCATACGACTCTTGTCTACGTTTTAAACTTCTTAGCACAGTTCAAAAAACGTGTCACAGACAAGCGTGCAGGCAGCATGGTGAAATGGAAAGCAAGTTGAATCATGAATCAGCAGGCTTGGGTTGGAATCCTCCAGGAGGTCACTCCACTTTTCTGGACTTCCGACTCCTCCTCCGAGAATGCCAAGGTCCTTTGTGGCTTCTTCCAATGTCTGGAGGGTCATGAGGAACATAGAGCCTCTGGGCCCTCATGGAATTCTATTTTTGCCTCCATGAGGCACTTCTGCCTTTCTCTAGAGGCAGCTGTCCAGGTGTCTGTCCCCTCCATGACACCAGGAGACTCTTCAGAGAAGGGGCCACAATTAATCACAGAAAATCTAACAATGGTGGCTGTCTCCCCACTGGTGGAAGAAAACATGAACAGAGTGATTTCTTTTCAACTTAAGGTTTTCCTCCCATATACTTTTCATAAACCTGTGGTGTCTAGTTTACCAGAGTGTCTGATTTAGCACGCTATATTTTTAGTCGTCTCATTTGATGAACTCAATACTTCATGGGGTTCTGCAAAGACTGCAATGATTTGTTTCTCCATCCTCTTAGCAAGCTGGGGCCATACCACTGCAGACTGTAGGCTCATTCTCTTCTGTAAGTCACTGGAACATCCAAAGTTCAGAAACTGTCTTTGAAGCATATATTTTAGTTACACTAGGTCTTGAAACTTCATTGTCACATACAGGATGTCCAGGCATTTACCAAGTAGACAAAGTACTGGGCTGATATCATTGCACTGATGAAATATTAATATTATTGATAAGGCGGGACAATGTGGCTGACTTTATCAGGCTCATACCATTTGCATGAAAAGGCTGAGTTTCTTTGGCTCTTTGTTCATTCAAGTGCATTGAATACCTATTTGGATAGACTTAGGCATTGTGTTAATCTGTCAATAAAATCTTGCACCATCCACAGTGTTTTGCAAGCTGATTTAGGTTTTGGACTACAACAACTGGCCATTGGTAGAAATATACCATATATACACATGGAAATTACAAAAATACATTTTATTTATAGCTGATTTTTTTAAGTAACAAAAAACTAACACTATGAAAGATCAACCAGCATACCAAAAGGACACTACCTAATATCATTTGAACAAGAGACTTTTCTGGGGATTCCATGACACATCATCTCCGGAAATTTCCAGAAAGGGCAATTTGCCACTGGGAAATAAAAACAGCTTCTTTGAAAAGTCTGTGCTTTGACAGTTTGAATCTCCCATTCTAATCAGTTCCACTCCTACTCTTCTCTCAACTTTTAAATTTCCACCTTTGCTCAGTAAAGACCAAAGAAACTCATGAGGGAAATGGAAAGATGGGCTCAAGAAGGCATGGACACAGCTGAAGCTAATGGGTCATGGGTGAAGGCAGGACAGGACCTCGTTCTCCAACAGAAACCAAGTAAGCCCCCAGCAGAGTTGATGAGGGGACCAGAGTGTTCCCTCCCCTGGGCTACCTGAAATTTTGCTTTTGCACTGACAGTCGGCAGCTGGTGCCTCAGGGCTGCGAGGCAGGGTCCACCCAGAGCTCCAGACGCTGACTTGCCATGCCAGGGAATGTGATTTACCATATCGCGGTCACAAGGTGAGCAGCCCTGCCATTTCAGCAAATGTCCTCCTGCATCCATTGACTACGGGGGCACAAGGGAAGGAACTGGCAAACTCCATACCCTTTAAAAAAATGTTATTTACATTTAAACATAAATCAACAGATTTTCTACATTCAGAAGCTCCTATAAACAGAGGCTGCAGCCTGGGGAGGCTGGGGAGTCCACTCTTTCTGCTTCAAACAGGCATCAGTTGCCACTTCCTTCCGGATTGCTCGGCAGCACAAGCTGGACATCGTTGTTGAAGAGATAGAGGTTTTCTTATCAAAGTCCATGTATCTATTATCTCAAAAAAGAGAGAAGCTTGTTCTCAGGCCAACTTCATTGCAAGGCAAAGAAAAACCTCCACAAATGACTGTTTTTCTTTTGTAGGATCTTAAAAGCTCTTAGCACCGATTCTCTTTCAGTTAGATCCCAACTTGCAGGGTACTCAAGTTCCAAAATGACAACACCTTTTCAAAAACTTGTCAACACAAATCCACCATTCCCTCTCATCTGCTCTCAGCCTTTCTCAGCCGTTGTTTAATTAATGGGAGGAAAAAAGAGTCAGGACTATTTATAGGTGCAGTCATCGACAGTACTGATTTTCATCCAATTCATCTGACTTTGAATATGAACCTTTAAAAGAAAAGGACTCAAGTTTCTTGGCTGGAGTCAGTACCTCCTTTACAGACTGGAGGTGATTTTAACGATCATAGTCATGGCTGAATGAGAGAGAGTACAGTCTGGTGCTTAATCAGATGCCTGCATTGCCTTTAACACAGAAACAGAGTTAACATGCAGAACTCACCGAAGACAGAGCAATGTTCTCCCCCTTCTGGTGATTTATTAAAATGTGGCATTGGACAGGGGTCTGCAGATTAGTTAGTGTCTCTTGTGACTAAGGCTCCATAGGGAAATATACCCACAGTTCAAACATTTAACTTCACAGAATATCAAACATATGGTCCCACACGGGGACTTCTTGACATACAATCAATTGAATAAACCAAGAATCAAGTTGTTCAAGAGTCTTCTCTGTTGCCCAGAAGCCCCCACAGTTCCCCTTTTCAGAGACTGAGGATGAGAAAGATTCACACATGGTCTATGCCTCAAGTCCCAACACGTTAGGTTGAGAAAGCAGAAGACTGTTTCCTCAGAGTCTGGAAGTCCCACGGGGCTAAGGCATTAGACTTGGAACTCAAACATGTCTGTCTGTTTCTTGGCCAGCTTGGCCACCTCTTCCCGGATGGCTTTTACGAGGGCCGCCGTGGAGATGTTGGTCAGGGGAGTGTCAGATGGGTCGTTCTCGGTGAGGCTCTGCTGCGAGGCTGCCGCGGACGGCCCTGGGGCCTGCTCCAGGCTGGGGTGCATGCCTGCTGGCTGGCTGTATTGGCGAGGGAGCCTGGAGGGAGAGTTTTGCTGATAACGTGACCGGGGGTAAGCCTCGATGTACCCTGGGAGGGGAACCTGCAGAGGGTGTCGGGAGAGAAGAGAAGGGCCTGGGATTAGGAAGGGGTTCAAGTGACAGGACATGCTTGATACTGGATGCAGGAGGGGACTGAAGAAAAGGAAAGAGATCCAGAAGAAAATGGGGGACCACTGTACACATATAAAACCTGGAGTCTGTTTGCTTAGAAAATAGGTAATTTGGACTCGCTGGATATGCTGGTTGGATGACTTAAGTAGGTGTTTTGAACATTGCTATAAATAGTTGGAACATGCCTGAGTCTCCACCTGAATCTACCCGCCTACCTTTTTAACATACGCACAACCCAGCAAACAGAATTACTGCTCTTCACAGACCTCAAAGGACTCAGGGATTTATCCCCGACAATAACTGCTCACACCGAAGGAGCCCTGTGCTAAGGGCTTTCCACACATTATCTCATTTAATTCTCAATCAACAACCTAGGAGGTAGATACTGTTATCCTTATTTTACAGAAGAGGACCCTGAAGCAAGGAGTGTTACAGTCTTTGGTGACATGACTGAGACATGCTTTGAGCAGGTCTGTCTGATGCCAAGGGCTGGGAGTTAATCACTGCACTGTCTTCAATCTGGGATATGATCTTGGTTTCTTGAAAAATTTTGTCTCTTCATTAAAAGCGGAAAACACATACTTCTGTGCTTAAATATATGGACATATCTAGGAATCAGGACAAGTCAATGATTTGGAATTCAGGATCAACTTTACCACAGAAATAGTGCCACACAGGGGGATGCCATTCGAGGCCAACTCACAAGAGGCCTTTGTATCCCATAATGCTAGTTGGAACCCTGTGGGATGAAAGACTGTGGACAATGTAGGCACAGGGTGCTGTGGGCAATGGACACGTGTGGGGAGTCAGGAGGCTTTTGGGAAGAAGCAGCTTAGCTGTGCCTGGAAGATGAATAGGCTGTTGCCAGGAAAACAAGGTGGGAGGGGCTTTCCAGCAGAGGAAAAGCAAAGGTACAGGTTGGGGGTGCACAGGGGATGCAGGAAGCTTCGGGAGTTCCGTCTGACCAGAGAGGATGTACAGCATAGGGAAGGAGCTCAGGAAAGACAGACAGGCAGGGCCAGATCAGAAAGCCACTGAATGCCAGGCTACAGAGTCTAGTTTTCTATCGCACACTTCTGAGAACACAGCATGTTCCCATTCCTTATAGAGATACTTTTCTGGGCTCTGGTGAGGATGGAGTAGGATGGGGTTGGGTGAAGAGTCAGAAATTTTGGATGGGTGAATATTTATCAGGAAAGTGGCCTCCTTCTACTCCCCACCTGAGATGTTCTGACAACCCCTCCTGAGAAGGCTTTCTGAGATGCATGCCTGCCGCCTGGCCAGGAAGCCACCAGTGCGCATCAGGCAGAGGAGAGGCCTGTATTTTAGAAAGGACACTCTGGAGGTAGACCCACTGGAGGTCAAGAGGAGAGATGTGAGGCTACGTCAATGGGCTACGTGAGGGCCTGTGAGGACCAGCATGTGGGAAGAAGTAATAGGATGCATGTCCCAAAGTTTGGGGCTTTAATTTCCCAAGACCTGACAAAGAAAGACAAAGTGGCAAAGAGGTGCTAATGGCGGGTCTTTCTACAGAAGGGCTGTGCGTGTTTCCCTTACACTTTAGAGGAAAACCAGAGTTGAGCTGTCTGTGTCCTTGGGCCACAAGCACTAGGAATGTGCAGGAGGCCTGATCCAAGGCCAGGACAGGGGACTTGCCCATCACATCTCAGCTCAACTGTTCATTCATCCAGGACACCTTCCCCTGTCCTACATTAGCCGAGGGCTTCCTGTAAGGCGCTTTCATGTGGTTTCTCCAGAGTAACAGTCATCACCCAAGATGCCAACACCTATGTCAGACCACCAACATCGTCAAGGCAGAACTGTGTCTTGCTTGCTTATCACTGTGCACCAGTGCCCAGAATGATGCATGGTACACAGTGGGAGTCTCTCAGAACTTGGGGTTCTAGGAACACAGTTTGAAAATCACTGAAGGGTGGCCAGCTGGTGCCATATGTTTGCGAGGGAAGCTGTCATATCCCCTTTCCCTGCTTTTCACATTTAGCTGGAGCTTAGAGTGAGTGTCCAACTCTTGGGACCCCTCAGTTCTACAGCATCAAGTATCTTGGTACCAATGGCTGGGACAGACAAGGGATACCTGACTCCACTGAAATGCCCTCAGGGTAATATCCAGATGTTGGGAGCCAGCCTAAACTCATCGGTTGAGTGAAAATTCCTGGAGAGGGTACGGCAAGTTTGCACGGTCTCTTGCCACCAGGCAACGACCAATATCTACCCTCTTGTAACTTTCATTCCTGCTTGAGCACCAAACCTCAGAGTGCTTTGCTGATTAGTGTCAGGAGTGGCCTGTCCCCCTGCTCTGTCCCTGAGGCTTAATTGCACCTGGTCAGGGAAAAGATGAGTAAACTAGATACACCCTAATGCGACTAAGGCAAGCAACATATAATTTTCCTCCTGGCTGAGCAATTACCTGATAACTCACTACTTTCTAGGCCTGGACGTCTTTGCAAAAGTCACTACTGCGATAAATGTCAAAAATGTATCATTGTCTTTGGGACTGTGAGAGCAGACATTGTGTCTCCTGGGGATCCTGTTTTTCTGGGAACTTTCTCTTAGAGCTATAAACAGCCTAATGACCCTTACTCATAAAAAAACTGACAATGCTGTTTGCCTCACGCTTAAAGGTTGCTTTCTTAGGGCTATACCTGAGGTTTTATATATATCTTGGTCTTATGCGTCCTATGGAAAAAAATGTACGCTTAAAAAATACCTGCCCTTCCCATATGATAGCATGAGTGCCTGTAGCTAAGTTTTTGTTTGTTTGTTTGTTTGTTTACGACAATCATTACTACTAAGATGAGAATTGTAACTTCTGCAGAATCCATGTTCTGGAAAATTGTAAAAATTATCTATGAGAAATCATTTACTAAACACATGCTGCTCTTTCTGCTTCTTGTACCTTTATAAATAAACCTAGAGAATCAGGCAGAGCAGAGATGCTTGCCTGGTGATCAGAAAGAAACTTGAGTCTCTCTCATCCCTCCCCCTTTCGCTGACACTGTCCATCCTTCAGGGAGCCCTGGACCTGGTGGAGCTGGACTCCAGCATCCAGAAGCAGAGAAGATGAAGAGATGAGACACTACTCTTTCAGTAGATGCAGGCTGGAGCCATCACATCTTGCTGGCCAAAATTCAGGCCCAGCAAAAACCACCGGTTCCTTTGGCAGTGCCCATGGCAGGCATCACCTGTTGATCACAGCACATCCCTCCCAATCCTTCTCCATCCAGCTCCAAGGATGAAACCTATTTGTCAACCCAGGTTGAGGTGATTTTATCTGAACTAGCTCCTGAAGTCTGGATGCCTGGGATCAGGAAGGTCAGACATGATGGTGGGGCCTTTCTCCTTCTCAGATGATGTGGAAGTGGACACCATCCCTGTCCCAGTTTCTCAAGCTGACAACCAGTCCCTCTGAGCTTCCTGCACTTTCTTTCACAGGTGAGAAATCACCTGTCCTCCTCCCTGTGTGGTTCCTGCATGGGCACAACTGCCCTGCTTAACTGCAGGTGATAACTGGGCCCCAGGAAAGGCCCATTTAGGCTGTGGTGATCATGTTCCTCTTAAAAACAACAAATAGAAAGATAACTCTCCCTAATACTGAGAGGATGGGCCAGAATGATCAAATCATCCCATTAGGAAGGTTAGGTCTTGATTTGCTGGGTTTCTATTCCTTCACGTTTAAGGTAATATGAACCCAATGGCATCTGGAAGTCACCATAAGCCCAGCTAAGCTATCATCTGTAAGTGTCTTGAGGGCAAGAGCCAAGGTTTGTAAAATACTTCTGTTTTGACTCTTCCAGAGTACCCACTGGAACTTTCCATGCAGAGGGTGAACCGATAAAGCTGTAGGTTTACTGTTTAATTAGCACAAGTTAAGTATCATCTACGTTCTGAAAAGCACACATTATGTTTAGACTGTAAATGGAATTATGGAGTCAAGTAAGCTCTGAACTGATCAACTCGTACCCAGTGATTTTAGCTGTTTAAAACAGCCAAGCACAACATCCAAAACAAGCATAAACAACCAAAACAGATGGCATAAAGTCTCACATTAAGATTTGTAGACTTGGGGCACCTGGGTGGCTTAGTCGGTTAAGCATCTGACCAGCTCAGGTCATGATCTCACGGTTCATGAGTTTGAGTCCCACACTGGGCTCTGTGCTGACAGCTGATGGCTCTCTCTCTCTCTCTCTGTCTCTGTCTCTCTCTCAAAAATAAATAAACATTTAAAAAATTTTTTTAAATAATTAGACTTAACAATAGGGATCCTTATAAGTTATTCTTCAAGTTTATTTACTCCAATTTGACAAACAATTCTAATGAACTCAGACATGCTCCATTTGTGGATAATAGCCCATTACGAAAAGCATATTTAAAGGTGAGTATATCTGTGGAAGTGGGGACACTGACAGCAATATAAAGTCTGGTTGGGAGCACAGTCAAAGAAAGAAAAACCATATTGAGCATAGTAATAACTCCAAAAATCATAGTAGTTTGGAGATATCTGATGTAGAGGCAATAATCCTACTATCAGAGCTCATCTTACAAATGTCATTTTAGTATAGTAAGGCATCCTAATGATGCTGAATCTTTGTTAAAGACAAATTAAATTATGTTCCTCTTTTAAAGGAAGGGGGAAAGATATAATTCATTCCAGAATTTTTAAAAATGCAAGATAGCATATATTTTTAAATGCTTTGAAAATTAAAGGGATAAGCTTTGATCATCAGGAAAGTTACTATATGTAGGAAAGCTTTGCCCCAATGATGTTGTTTAGATGTGGCATCACTACAATAAGAATAGACACCAATGCTGAGGCCAAGTTGAACCTGTAGGGGTAGAAGGTACGGACCTCAGGATTTTTAGACAGAGAGAAAAGATGAGCCAGGCCTTGGACTGGATGTTTGCTAAATCTAGGATATATTTCAAATGTTGAGACCAAACCCTAAAGTGACCACATCCTCAGGTGGCCCTCAGGTTAAGTCTAGGAGACAGCCTGCCTTTCTTATCCGTGATGGATGACATCACAGAGGGATTGGGGCAATCCACATGAGAGGCCAGCATTGTGCTATTTTCATTTGCTTGGTTTTTCTCACTTAATAGCCCTTGACAGGTGACTCTGAGACGGGTCTGGGTGTACCTATCCAGGTTCGCCTGGCTGCTGCCCTCTCTGGTCTAGGCTGGGCCAGCTCCAGCATCCCACTTACAATGGAGCATGGGACCAGGGGGTCATGACACACAATCCTTTGCTGGAAGTCAGGGAGAATGCCTTAGGATCTATGTGCAAAGTAATTCAATCTTGACTTTCTAAAACTATATCTTCTGATACTCCATCTAAAATTTTTATAGAATTTTAAAACTGAAAGGAACAAATTTAATGACAGCTTTGGAGCCAGACCAATGCAGGTTTGAATTTTGGCCTTATCACCTTATGAAAGCTGTGTGGCTTTAGACAGTCATGTCACCTGACTAGGTCTTAGTTTCTTCACTTGTAAAATGGGACACATCATGGGAATAATAATACTTACCTGATAGGATTGTTGTGAAGAATAAGATAATATAAATAAAACTTCTAACATGATGTCTGGCACATAGAAAATACTCAAAAAATGATGGTTACAATAAAAATTTGTTTGACTAAGGATCCCCTGCTAGAAAGAGGTGGAATCTGGACCGGAAGGTGGGTCTCAAGTTCCTCTGTCAAAAGACATCCCACCTGACTACACTGTCTCCACTAAAATGCCTGATGTTAGCCATCTGGTTGGTGGGAAGGGGGCTGAGATAACAAAACACTGTCTCCTCTCATCTGTTTTCTCCCTAAAGTGTGTCGAGCAGGTAAGGCTGTGAAGGAATCAGCAAGCCTCTCACCGAATCGGCCCACTGGCTTGGGAGCTCATTCTCTCCTGCATAGGACATCCAGGCCTGGTTCCTGTAGGACGAGGGAGGTGTCGGGATGAAGTAGCCGGTGAAGCCAGGTCTGTTGGCAGCTGGGATGGCGAACACTGCCGGCACCGTATTACCTGGCATGGAGCAGATAGACAGGGAGGATTAGGCAGCATCCCACTGGGCTCACATTGACACAAAGCTAGGGGAAGCTGGGAAACAGGGGAAGCTGGCATGGGGGGAGGGGAAAATGAGGTGTGGAGCAGACCTCCACCTGCAGCCCTAGCCCTGCCCACCTGCTCAGTCATCTGCTCTGACTCACACCTGGTTTTCTAGAGAAATGACTGCCCAGCTCCCCTCGCTGAACCCTCACCAGCTCCCCCATCCCCACCCCAACACCCCTGACCTACTGGCAAGAAGGGACACCTTAGTATCCAGAGAGGTTTCTCCCTGGAGAATGGGTGTTTTAAAAAAGCCAAGAATAGGAACCAAAAGGAATAGATTCCACTGATGGAATTTCTGGACACAGTGAATTCTTTAGTTAAGTGTTGACAACTAAGGGTTTGCCATCTTAGTCTAAAAGGTATGCTTTGAATAGACTAAAAAAACCAATTAGGGCATGAAAAAACCTGGATGTTCATTTCAGTATTGTTTCTAATAGCAGAAGATTAGAAACAACCAGTATGTCCCTCATTAGGGGAAAGGATACACTGGCATATCACATCATTGAATACCATGTGGCAGTTTAAACAAATGAACTAGATCTATATGTACCTACCCATCCTGAAAACAATGCTGAGGCAAGAAAACAAATGCAGAAGGAAATATGTGGCTTGATATCGCTTGTGTACATGTACAATAACAAAAGCATTAATATACACTATTGGATATACATACATATGTAGCAAAAAGTTAACACCCTCAGTTTAAGGATTGGGATTACCTCTGGGAAGACGGGAATGAGATAGGGCTGGAGGGTTCTGTCTGTAATGCTTTAAAGATACATAATAATTTAAACAGAAACCCTTAAGTCTGGCAAATGTTAGCCTATACCCTTACTATAGCCTATCTTAATATTTTGTCATATTTCAGATTTTAAGGAAATAGAACAGTAGCTCATCTCACTAGGGCTACTGAAGTCAGACATACAGTTGCCGGGATTGCTGATGATGGCAGGGAGCAGGTGGGTGCTTTGGGGGGCAGGGGAGTGCAAAGAGCACAGCACCGGGGTGGGGCTGGGGTACTGCGCCGGCTTTTTTTCAGGAGTTTCTCCTCTTGCCCACCTGAGTAATTTAAAGCCGACTGGTCCAACTGCGCCACGGACACGGGGCCTCTGGACACCTGCGCGAAGGAGGGGCTGTCGTGCAGCTGGGCCGGTTCGGGCCCCGCGGACTCCGCCATCCTGGTCTTGCTGCCCACGTCCGAGGTGGACCTGGGTGGGGGGGGGG
>CM053575.1:25943711-26104987 GCA_028646485.1 Cryptoprocta ferox
GGCAGCCACAGCTGGTGGCAGGCTGCCAGCGCACATGGCTCTGAGCAGCTGAGTGTCTGTCACTCTAAGAGCAGAACAGAGCCACAGCACGGCAGCTGGACCAGGAGGCAGGAGTCTGGGTTCTGGCTACCTCCCCTCCCTGAGCCTCAGTTTCCTGGTCTGTGAAACAAAAGGGGTGGATGATCCTCTCTCCAAGGCTCCTCCCTGGTCTAGTCCTCTGGGTCTATATGGACAGCAGTGACCTGCTGATATTTGGCAAGACGCTAGACAGTGTGGAAGGGCATGAGAAGAGACTGGTGGTTAAGAGAAGAAATAGACACTGGCCTTCCAGCAAATGGGCCACAAATGCCAGATGTGAAGTTCCTGGCATTCAGAACTCTCAGGAGTAATTGAGGCTCCCCACTATTGCCCAGGGAGGGTTAAACACAGAGGCTGTGATGATTTGACTCTACATCAGGGTGGCTGCTGGAGGCTCGGTAATGTGGGGTCTCGCTTCCTTTCTTGATCCCTCCATCTTTCTCTTGGTTGCCCTCTCCCACATCCCTGGCTTCCCACATACTATTCCATGCATCTGCTACTAGTTTTGAAAACACTTCCGAGGAAACTTCCCAGGTTCTGCCCCATACACTCAGCCCCCTTGGAGGAATCCCAGAGTCTCTGTGATCAGTTAGGCCCTCTCCCTCATTTTACAGATAAGGAAAACAGGGGCCAGAGAGTTGAGGCAACTTGCCTAGGGTTACACATGGGTAGGATGGAACTCTGGTCTGCTGCTTCCCAACCCACTCTGAACTCGACTGGAGTCAAGGGCTGGTGTCTACACACAGCTTGGCATTCTAAACTGCCGGAAAAGAGAGCAGGGCCATTTGGAGGAAAACTCATTTTTCTTCATCATTTTCACAAAGTTCAGACCTGTGGTCCACAGATAGGGTGTGACTACTATGTTGGGGGGGAGGCTAGGGTAGGAGGCCCAGGGCAGTGGCTCATACCTATCCCAGGGCATGGTTGTTTCTTTAACCCTGGACCTGATGCCTATTTCAGCATCTCCCAGCACTCATGGATTTTGTGTTTCTTGCCTATCTTTATTTAAAACATGTGCTTTTTGGGGCGCCTGGGTGGCTCAGTCGGTTAAGCCTCTGACTTCGGCTTGGGTCATGATCTCACGTTCATGGATTCGAGCCCCGAGTCAGGCTCTGTGCTGACAGCTTGGAGCCTGCAGCCTGCTTTGGATTCTGTATCTCCCTGTCTCTCTGCTCCTCCCCTTCTCATGCTCTGTCTCTGTCTCAAAAATAAATAAAAAACATTAAAAAATTAAAAAAAAGAAAACGTGCTTTTTATATGATCACAGAGCAAAGACAATATATCATATCTGAGTTATATCTTTATATTTGAGTTAATACCTTTATATATATCTGAGCTCATATGTTCTCAGCCTCCCATCTTGGAAGTCAAGAGTTAGGCTGGGTGCCCAGACATGCTGTTCCCTGTCTTCGTGGCTACCACCCCTAAACAACAAAGGGATTCCTGGGTACACACATGTGCCAGGAGGGGCCTAGGCTAGAGGCAGCTGTTGTAGTGGCCTGAGCTGGAATAATTTTTAGATGTTGAAGGTTTGTGGCTTCCAGGGTATGGGTTGTTTGACCTTGAGTTTTTTCAATTGTGGGTTCTAAAGGACTTTCCATTTCCAATGATAAGAAAGTTGGTGAACCCTCTCTGTGCTCCCACTTCCTTCATGGTACTGGGAGCACCCCAGCCACGAGGTTGTCCATACAGGTGATTGCACCCTGAATGGGGTGGGCATGAAGGAAATGTGTCAGGTCAGGGTACACAGAACCAAATCCTCTCCAAACATTCCAAGCAAAGCAAAGAAAGGAATGTGTTACCGCCTGAGAGAAGCAACAGCCACAGGGCCAGTCCGGGGAGGTACAGGTGGAGGGGGAGAGCCCATGACCATTTCAGGGAGCTGGGAAAATCTGTATGCCTGTGAAAGAGACGAGCAATAGAGGAAGATCTGTTAAAACGCAGTGTCCATCCACACACAGGTTCTTCTTACTGAAAAAGAAAGCAGACTCAGGTTTTCCTTCCTTCCTCAAAATTTCCCCTTCAATCTTCCTTATGTTCCCCAGCCCCCTTTTCTATCTCATCTCCGGCCAGGCTCCCCTTTGCTTGGGCCATTGCGGTCATAGAGTCCTTTGATTGATCTTAGAATAAGCCAAGTTTTTTCTTGCCTCTGGCTTTTGTGCATGCTGCTTCTTCTCTCTGGGATGCTCTTCTTCCAATTCTTCCCATGGCTTCTTCCTTCATCTCATTCAGCCAGCCCCATGTTCCCCTAGAGCCCCATTTACTCTATCTCCATATTCTGCTTTATTTTTTTACCATAGCAATTGTCACCCTGTGGTATTATATCATTGCTTGTTTATTTATTTCCTGCCACCAGCTGGACTGTAATGTGGTCAGGGCTTTACTATCAGCTATATCCTGATGCCTGCAACAGTGCCTGGTAGATCATGTATGATCAATAAATAGTAGATAAATGAATGAATGAATGAATGAATGAATGAATCACTGACTGTGTTTTACTTTCTCACTCATGGAAAGCAGATTTAGTTGGGGGGAAGTGATGATTTAGAATCGAGAAGTGTGGATGGAGGTCCTGGTTTGCTGATAAATAGATTTTATATCCCTAAGCAAGTTAGGTGACCTCTCTGGGCCTGGCTATCTTCTTCTAAAATGGGGACAAGGATGCATTGCTCAGAGGGGTGCTAAGAAGATCAGGCAAGTCATTGTATGTTTAAGTATTTCACAATCTATAAAACACTATTCAAAGATAAAGGATTGGAACTGTCACAAAAGTGAAGGCTTTAATCAACACGTGAGGGGATTAAAGGAAAACAGTCAGAGGATAGACAGGATCAGAGAGCCAGGCCACAGCCTCCTTTAGCAAGAGAAAATCTAGAAATGCTCTCTAGGAAGACAAAGCTTAACTTGTGCTTCTCATTCATCTTTTTCTTTAGGTATCATGCCTGCTAGATCTCTTGAGGAACAAGCTGACAAGACTTTAAGCCTGAAGGCTTCAGGACAAAAAGCAGCAGCAGAGGGAATCCATAAATAGGGTTCTTTGAACTGAATAAGGTCTTCTTCCTAGTGTTATGGCAGACTACATACTCGTAAGGGCCCAGATCCTAGATGAAACATACCTCTTGATGCACTGTGGGAATTGCAAGATGTAAGAGAAATCTCAAGGACCCTACCCACTACCCACCCCCTGCTCTGACACACACCTCAGCAAACTAAAACAAAACCATGTGCTGAAACCAGAGGTAGAAATATTGAGTAGTAAGCAAATATGAAAGGGGGGGGTGTTGCCTGGAAGACAAGTGCATGTTGGAAATGATTAAGAGAGCAATCTTCAGGACAGGGCGAGGGGGCGGGGCAAGTGGAACTGACACACACAACCAACCTGGAAGGGGCTGATGTTGGTACCTTCCATGGAGGGAGGCTGGTAGTACTCAGGCAGGAGCAATTGTAAGTCCTCTTTGGAGGAGATTTCCCTAAACCAGGCTCTCAGGATCAGCACAGATTAAGATGAGCAACCAGTAGCTCATCATCAAAGACCAGAAAACATAGGTGAAAGGAGAAAAACAAACAACAGATTTAGATCTTTAAGGGGTTAAGAGTTTAACATTTCCAGTACAAAACAGAAAACAGAAAGGTAAGAAATGTTAACAACAGCAATAATGACAAAATGACCAGACAGAGATCCTATCAGGAATGATCTGGCAGATTTGAAAAAGAATGATTAGAACTTTTAGAGGTGAAATGTAATTACTGAAAGAAAACACTCATCGTAGGGGAAGTAAGTAATCGACGTGCCACAGATGAAGAGAAAATTAATAAACTAGAAAACGGAATTGAGGAAATTGCTAAGAATGAAGCACAAAGGGATAAGAGGATATACATATGTGTGTGTGTGTGTGTATATATATATAGATATATATATATATGAGAAGTAAAAAAAATATGGAAGACAGAGTAAGAAGGTCTAAAAGTCCCAAAGTTCAGAGAGGAAGAGAGTCAATATTCAAAGAAGCAATGACTAAGAATTTTCCAGAATTGATAAAATCAGCAAATTAATACGTTCAAGAAGTACAATGTATCCCAAGCAGGATAAATAAAACACACGTAGATACTTGTAATGAAATGGTAGAGTACCAGAGACATAGAGAACTTCTTTAAAGCAGCCAGAAAGAAAAAGCATATCATCTACAAGGGGAGGACATTTATTGACATTGGACTTCTCAATGTCACCCAGAAGACCCTGGGCAAGGTGCTCAAAACAAACAAACAAACAAACAAACAAACAAACTGTCAGCCTCAGAGTATATCAGCAATACTAACTTTCTAGGACAAGAATGAAAGAAAACATTTGCCTAGATTTAGAGGTATTGGCTGAATCAATATGGAAAGCTACATTACTGTGCTGCATTTCCATTTCGTTTTTTTAGCATCAATAAACTATGTATGCTAAGGTAGTATTCAGAGAACCAAAATCTGAAGCTCCACTACATCCTAAGTGCCTTGGGGTTCAGCAACCATGATACCCCTACCTTACAAAGCAAAATGCTTTGCACCAAATAGTGCTAAATAAGTTTTTGCTCAATGAATGTTGAGTAAACCAAACTCAGGAGACCAAAGTCTCATCTTAATTCAGCCATTCACTTTCTGTGGACAGTCTCTGCACCTCATTTTTGTTCTTGTTTTTCTTTTCTTTTTTTAAAATTTTTAAACACTTATTCATTTTTGAGAGACAGAGACAGAGCATGAGTCAGGGAGGAGCAGAGAGGGAGGGAGACACAGAATCCAAAGCAGGCTCTAGGCTCTGAGCTGTCAGCACAGACCCTGACGCGGGGCTTGAACTCATGGACCAGACCGTGAGATCATGACCTGAGCCAAAGTTGTACACTTAACCGACTGAGCCACTCAGGCGCCCCTGTTGTTGTTTTTCATTTTCCTTGTGAAATAAGGCATTGGAGTAGCTCATGGGCTTCCAAACGAACTTTTCTATAGCCGTGAAATCACTTTGACATAACATGAATACATAACTAAACTAAAGCAGAGATTCTCTGGTTGAAGTTGGTGGTGGTAGGAGGTGCCCTGGTGAATTTGGCCCTTTGCTTACCTGCATGATGATAACCTGGAACCTCCCTGAACTCTAAGGTTTTGCAGAGAGTTTGAAAATCATTGTCTTGGATGTCCTTCCAGCTTATACTCCATTATTATCAAGAAACCATTAAGTAAGGACTTGTCTTTCCCAAAATAGAGAAAGGGGTTTAGAGTCCCTCTTCTCTCTTCTGGCCTCTCACGATACTCAGTAGAGGAGACAGACAACTTATTTTTATCCCTGGTTCCTGGAAGGCTTATTCTTTGCTCAACACAGTTTTCCAGCCAAGAAAAAGCCCTTCTATGCCTGTGTCTCTCCTGTAGTACTTTACCGAAGAATTGATTAAAAATTCTGAACTTTTGAGAAGTACAAAGGGAATTGTCTTCTTCAGAAGATTTTTCCAGTTACAAGCAAGACTGCATAGGAGACAGTCCCCTTTGGGCTGTATCCTCAGGACCCTAGGGTAGCCACAGGGGCCACATAAAAAGTAGAACCTGTGCCCTGTGCTTGGGGGCTGAGAGAATTCCCTCCCACAGTGTCTTCCTACCTTCCCCCTCCTCACCCTGTGCAGGTTTCCCATAGTTCTAAGCCCTCCTGGCTTCACACTCTTGTTTCTCTTGATGTGGATCTGGAACCTTGGCTTCCTGATGACTGCTTTGTGATTAGGATTTCACTGGAAGCTATTCCTCAACACTGTTGCCTGATTTCAAGTTCCCAGTTCCATGACGGTGGCCATAATGTGCCCATCCTGGCACCACCATTTGGGATCCTTGCCCTCTGGCTAGAAAGGAGATCCAAGACTCAGAATTGAAGGTAGTTTTTGTAAATAGGTCTGAGGTCTCTGAGGTGGAAGGAGCCTGGGTGTAACTAGAGTAGGCCGGCCAGTCTTTGGGCTCAGAAGTTTGGCTGTAAAAGTAGAAGGGGAAAAGGTGACTACATAGTCTACTCAAAGGTTCAGTTGTGATGTCCTTGGGTAGAAGGTGATGTGTGTGGGTCAAGGCCATCCTCTATAGTAACCCCAGGAGAGAGTGAACCCAGGTGAGACCCACTGTGTGCTGGTCCCTTCTTGTGTAGGTGCATCTATCCTGAAGGAGGAATGTGGTCAAGATTAACCTCAAGGGTAGCACTATAGGGATGATAGGTCAGAGGGGGCAGCTTGTGCCTAGAGGAACAGGTCAGGGGGTCTCAGGCTTTGCACTGGTGGAGGAAGGAGGACTGACAGGGCAAAGTCAACCCATCCTCATTGGAGGCCAGCCCCAGGTCAGAAAGGATGCACGAATCTTTCCATACCGGCTAACCATGCTGGGTTGCGCTGAATGTCCCCCTTCCAGTGTGTTCTGCTGATGCTGACAATACCGCTCCAGGTAAAACAGGCATCTACCCAAGTCTACATGCGGCTGAAAGTAACTTCATATCCTGGTGTAGGAAGTAAAATCTTCCAGAAGGATAGTTCTTAATTAGTTGAAAACAGAGGACTTGGTAATTGAAGACTAACCCTGTGGTGAAAACCCAGTGCCTATCTTGCTCTGTGAGTTCACCAGGAGCTACTGATGGAGCAATATCTAAGGCTTCCAAGGCCTCTGGAATCATAAAAGGTTTCAGCTGGAAAGAGAGCAGCAGACATTGAGACCATATACTTTACCTTAACCAAGGAGGACACTAAAGCCCAGAGAGGTAAACTGACTTGTCCAAAAACACACAGCCAGTTAAGGGCACTGTCTTGCAATTCTGTGCTAAGGGTAGTGTGGTACAGAGGGGATGGGTTTGAAATCAGACAAAACTGTGGTTGAATCCTGGTTGATCCTTACCAGCTGCTTGATCTCAAGCAACTTACCTGGCCTGTGCCTGCTTTCTCACTAGTGATGGAGGTTAACAGTTTTATAGCCCCATTTCAAAGGCTGTTTGAAAGACTCATTTTATATGTTAATGTAACAGCTGGCACACATTGGGTCCTCTATAGTAATACTCTCTTCCTTTGAGACAGGATAATATTTTGATACAGTAACTGTAGTAATCAAGACTTTTTTTGCCCCACAATTCCTGAAGTCCAGGACCCATTCCCTGCCCCAAGCAGTAAGGGCATCCTACCTTCCTGCCCCAGGGAAGGAAGGGGACAGCCACTGAAGAAGGCCCAAGAGCCAGTTCTCACTGGAGTTTTGATAGTCCAAACTCTTGAACTGCAAAACTTTAGGATTTTATTTTAATGTATTATTTTTTAAATTTACATTTTATTATTGTAAAAGTAATCTCTACACCCAACATGGGGGGTCAAACTCATGACCCTAAGATCAAGAGTCACACGCTCTACCAGTTGAACCAGTCAGGTGCCCCCCTAAAAGTTTAGGATTCTAAATATCAAAAACCTAAGCTCTAAAGCACTCAAGGCCTAAAGTCGATGCCAAAAGAAGAGATTTGGAAGAAGCAAGGTGTGTTTAGATTACTGCCCCTAGATGAGGTCAACACCCTTGGGTGAAGAAAGGGAGGAGAGGGGGAGGGAAGCCAGAGAGCTTAGATGCCGATGGGTCTGGAGATGGGGCTCTATATCCTGCCTCCCTCTGGGGAAAGGCAGGGGAAAAGAGGATAATATGAGGAAGAAGCTAGTGAGGGTGAAGGGATAGGGTGTGTGTGTGTGTGTGTGTGTGTGTGTGAGAGAGAGAGAGAGAGAGAGAGAGACAGAGACAGAGGGGGAGAGAGAGACAGAGACACCAAGGGATAGACAGAGAGGGAGAATGAGCATACTCAAGCATGAGAGGAAGAGGGGGGTCTGGAAGGAGCTTGCAAACAAGAGGACCAGGATACAGCTGTGCTCTACCTGGACCAACACCTGTAAACCAGATGGTACCAAGGACTTCTCAGGGACACCTAGCCAGAGTAATTCGATTAGGACAAACTGAAACCAGAGTCTGAAGCCTTCTTCCCACCACCTCTCCATGCTTTGCACCATGCAGGCCCCCTCAATAGCTTAACCCAGGAGGAGGGAGGGAGACCCTAAACTGAAATTGAGCTTTTGGCACATGGAGAAGATAAGCAAAAAATAAAAGTACATGTCTTGCACCCCTGAGTTTTGTGGGCTAAGTATTCTCTAGACTTCATCTCCTACCTCCCTTTCTCCCTTCCCAAGGAGGCTTTGCCAGATGTTGGGTATTCAGATGGTTTTCAAGGAGGCTTTCTCAGGGCAGTCCAGAGGCAAAGATCCCCAATACCAAGGCTGGCCAAGGTGTAACAGTGTGACCTGCCTTCAAGGACTCCCAAGAGTTGGGCAATGCCCCATCAACAGTGCTGGGATGGACCCTCTCCCTGTGGTCCAACTTCTTCAAACTGCCAGTGACTTCTGAACAACCAGGGGTGGAGGAGGCTGAATAAAAACATTGAATTTCTGACCCACCTGGCAAGATGGGAGCTCAGAACAGACTTAAATCTGGTTTGCAGAAATATAAGAAACATAATCAGCTCTTGAACCCAAGTGTTGTGGTGGATGTAAACTCATACCTGATATGTCTGCCTATCTCATCACCCAACCAGGGGTGGAGGAGGCTGAATAAAAACATTGAATTTCTGACCCACCTGGCAAGATGGGAGCTCAGAACAGACTTAAATCTGGTTTGCAGAAATATAAGAAACATAATCAGCTCTTGAACCCAAGTGTTGTGGTGGATGTAAACTCATACCTGATATGTCCTGCCTATCTCATCAACAAAGGTTTTGTTTTATTTTTGAGGGGAGAGGAGGAAAAAAAGCTGTAAGATTCTCGATTTCATTCTAATAGAGATGTCTCCTTTACAAGCAGTAATGATAAGAATGGACAGAACCCTCTCAAACTGAGCAAGCTTCCTTATGAGATGATCACGCTCTGAAGTTCTGGAGATTTGAGTCTCCTCAGGGTCTGCAGGACATCCCTAAGGCTCACTGGGCCAAAGGCAGGAAAACATGTGGTCTTTGAAGTCAGCTCTAGGTTCTTACTTTGTGTCTGCCCTTGACATCTGTGAGATCTAGGGCATGTTTCTTTACTTCTCTGAGCCTCAGTTTCCTCACTAAGTACACAGGGATAATAATAATAATATTGGCTTCATAGGATGCTTAAAAGAGGTGATGTCTACACAGCGCTTAGCTTCATGTCTGGTATGTGTAATGGGAGCTCAACAGATGGTAGCTGTTGATGTTGTTATAATTATTACTGCTCGTTGCATCTGGACAGCCTCTAGTGGGGAGGATGTTTTAACCCTGCTTCCTTTCTCCAAATCCCCTACTCTGACAACCACAGGAAGGCTGTAGGATGTTTTCATTCCACTTGGCACAGACCCATTAGGACTGCAGGCAAAACTGGATGGGACATTAGGTGTCAGGTCCAATCTCTTCACAAATTCAAGGGGTGAAATATGATCAGGACTCTCCTGAACTGCAGTGCAGAAGTCCCAAGCTGCCGGCAGTAACCTTTTCCATGATATATATGCCATCAGGCTGGCCCAGCGCATTGAAAACCACTAGCTTCCAATTATCCTCCGGCCGAGCTCCCAGTGCTTCCTTTTAGGGAAGCTGAAAAGTAATCATAGTTATCATTCTAAATTGTTACCTTTTTTACTGATTTCCACATTATCATAGCACAAGGAGGTTCGGCAAGAACATGGGTCGAGACTCATTATTTCTACTGTGTATTGTTAGTGATTTTCTCCTCTCATGAAAGTAGGGACCACACGTGTTGGAAAAAAAAAAAGGTGGAATCCTTAATAACAAAAGAACTGCCTTTAATATTGTTCTGGTTTGATGGCCCATCTCTCTGCCATGTTCTCGGTTCTTTTCCAGTTTCCGGTGGCCTGATTTTACAAGAGTATAATGCTGATGTTTTTGCCCTTCTTGGCACAACTGCCAACCCCAAATTATAACAAACAGAACAACGTAGGTCTTCATATGTCCTAAAAATATGAAATTTTGAGATGGTTTTGTTAAATTGAGCCATCGTGGATGTGGATTCCGTCAGCAGTTGGAAGACATCCTGGGTGTTTTTTCTCTCTGAAATCAGATCTCTTTATGGATCCCCGGAAGCTGGCCTCCACCCAGAGCCAGATTCTCCAGCTGTTCTTGAGAATCATCTTTAAACAGAAGTGGAGGTTCTCTGGAAACCCTCGGGTGGGGAACCCAGAGCACACTCTTAAAGGAATTTAACAGAGCAGGAGGAGGAAAAGGTGTAGTCTCAGCACCATCAAGAAAAGGGATATAACTAGTGGAATTCACTGAAAAGGACAGGATATTTTTATAATGATGACTACCATGTACCAGGCAATTTGAGATGCCGGGCATCATCTGAAAGCCCTCTGATTAATATCAGCAAACAAGCAGTGGGTACTCACCAGGTGCAGGACTGCGCCGAGCATTTTACATGAATGATCATTTCATCCTCACCATGGCCCTCTTACCATCACTATTTCATGGCTGAGGCATCTGAGGCTCAGAGCTGTAGCCCCTGACCAGGGTCATTCAGCTGGTGTGTGCCATTCTACTCTGGGCTGAGAGAAAATCCAGGCATGGGGTCCATGTGTGGAGATCAAGAAGGATGAACCAATGAAACTGAAGTCAGTGTGAATCAATACAGAATGGAGACAGGGGATTTTTCCAGGGGACAGACACTGAAGAGCTGCTTATACATGTGGTGAGATTAGGATATTTTCTCAATCTTGGTGAGAAAAATCTCTTCTTTCCCCATAAGGGTGGGTACCAATTTAATGGACAATTAGAAAGCTCTACTTGTGCAAACAGTAACATGATGGCCAAAGGGTGGTATTTATTTATTTATTTATTTAATTTTTTTAGTGTTTCTTTACTTTTGAGAAAGAGCATGAGTGTGGGAAGGCAGAGAGAGAGAGAGAGGGAGACATAGAATCCAAAGCAGGCTCCACCAGGCTCTAAGCTCTCGGCACAGAGCCCAATGTGGGGCTGGAACCCACAGACTGCGAGATCATGACATGAGCCAGAGTCGGCTGCTCAACCAACTGAGCCACCCAGGCACCCCCAAAGGGAAGTATTTTAAAGTTGATGGATTTATAAAGCTCAGTGAGAACTTTTTTGACTCTTTCTGGAAAAAAGGATGCTTGGACTTCAACTGAGAAAAGCATGTGGCTCCAGAGTTGCTGACACTCTTCTGGAAGGCAGTGCTTCTTGAACATATCCAGCAAACCTCCCTGATGGCGAAGGCTAACTCATATTCTTGAGATCTGGGCATTGGCCCAAAGTCTTCTATTTTAGGTTAAAAATCTTTTAAGAATTTTGCATCGTATTCTACCCATATCACAGAAAATGGGATGTAGAAAAGATGGCTGGTGTTTACCCTACGTCCTTTATTGCCTGTACTCTCCAGATTTGCGTATCAGAGACTGAGAAGATGGCTCCAATAATAACCAGCTCTCCTGACAATGTCTTCCTTTCCTCAGACTGGTTTTTACTTAATGAAAGACCACACTGACCAGCAAATGGAAGTATTCTGGCCTCTGTGGTCACCCAGCTTCTCACTGCAGGTTTGTAAGTTCGAATCCTTAATAACAAATCAGTTATTGGGAGCCTAATTGGCATGTGAGTCAAATTCCCAGGGCCTGATCACCATGGAGTGAATAGAGGAAATAGAAATTCTGCACTTGCCAACCTAAGGACAAAGCCTTGCAGCGATGATGGCCCCAAGCAAACCCAGCTGCCCCACCCCAGAAGTTCAGTCTCTCCCATTCAAGCTCAGCCGACAGGAAACGTAAGGCTAGATAGGGACATTCAAGGACAGGGAACTGACAGAGGAGATGAGGAGCAGTGTCAAGGGGAGACATCTCAGTGACTTGGAGGAGAGGGGAAATCTGAAGCAAAGGAGAACAATAAGGAAATTCACAATAGTGTGCAGGCTATGTAGTTTCATAGGGTAACAGCAATTTATTAAGTGCCTGTGTGGTGTGGGCAGTGGAGGGTAGGGGTGTGAAATTATCACAAGGCTCCACAAGCCCACAGATATCCCAAATAGTCTACTGTAAATGAAAGAGGCAATGCAACATAGCACAAGGGAGAACAAACAACATGCTGGTTAAGCACATGGGCTCTGGTGCCAGTCTGCCTAGCTCTGGGTCCCAGCTGTGCCCCTTCCTGGCTGTGTGACTTGAGCGAGTGTGTAACCTCAGTTTCCTCATCTGTAAAATAGGGACAAAACAAATGCCTGCCTCAGTGGCTTGTAGTAAGGACTAAATAAATGAGCTAACATACACACGATCAATACCTAGTAACTAAAACACTCAATAAATGTTGGCTTTTGTTATGTAATTACATATTACAACGACAATTTATAAAGTTCTATTAATGACTAACCCTTGGGGATAGGGCATGGACTATTACAAGGATGGATTCTATACATGCACATTGCATTGTTTATTATGGTCTGTGGCTTATCCATCTTTTTAAAAAGACATCTGTAGATGCTATGGTAATGAATGAGATGCATACTAATTAAAATTGTTGTTTAAATCATGGAAGCTTTTAGTCACTGAGCACTTTCTCAGATACGGAAGTGCAGTTACCACTAAATGAAATAATCGTGAGTGACATTGCTGTAGCATCTCCCTCGTTGTGCCTGGCATTCTTCTAAGTGCCTCAGATATATCAACTCGCTTAATCTTTACAACAACCCTAGGAAGTGGGTTGTTTTTCTTGTTCATTTCACTGGTAGAGAATTTAAGTGATGTCTCCAAGGCTAGTGAGTGGTAGGGCAGGGATTCAAAGTCAAACGGCCCGCCTCCGGAGCCTCTGCTCTGAGCCACCAGGTGCAAGGCCCCCTAACGTGCAGCTCTGCAGTGTGTCTTGACATCTAAAATGGGTCCTGACACTTGGAAATGCAGGAAACCACCAGTGCATGAAGAATGAGGTCAACCCTTTACAGGAGGGACAGTAGAAAAGGAAATTCATTCTAAAATGTAGTATGGTTTGATGTAAGGGCTGCCTGTGTGCTTGTGCCCACAGGCTTAGGCTTGGATCATGGGTGGAGGATGGGATGAGGGTCCAGGAAAGTTTGTCTCCAAATCCCAAGGTGGTTTATCACTAGAAGCCCCCACTCTGAGACGCTTGTCGTAACACCCTGGGCAGAGCTGACCCGCTGGTGGCAGGTGGATGGGATGTCTGACTTACCGGCCGAGGCAGACTGTACTGGTACATTTCTGGGCGATAGGTGGGTACCCACTGCACCCCTGCCCTGGGCCGCGTCATGGTCCCCGGAGCGCTGGTCACCACCTCCGAGTAGGGCAGGTGCTGTGCTGAGCCGTAGGCTTCCTGGTGCCGGCTCTGGCCTGCGTGGCCCGCAGACGCCAAGCTGAAGGCCTCCTCCAGTAGCATGTGCATCTGTTGCCTGACCTCGTCGATAGAGGGCTGGGAGCTCAGTGTGGAGGTCTCCGAGTGACCTTTCATCTGCCGTGATCGGGAGTAGCCCCGGGGCTCATTCACTCTGTCAATGTTGGTTTCCTCTATGATCTCAGGCTCAGTCTGTGGGATCAAACACATGCCCGTTGATTCGTTAATGAATTGTCCTTGCCATTAATCTTGTCTGTACTTTAAAATGTTCAGCGTGGACATGTGATATTAGGTGTAGTGTTCATTTATGGCATCTCCTAGCTGCCTGTCTGGAAATCACGCACAGTGTGGTCAGCTAGCATTATGTTAGTAAGGTCACACTCCAGCTATCCATGTGCACCTCACTTTTCCATAGCTCGAGCGAGGCAGCAGGCTTTGCTAATTCTCCTAAGGATGATGAGAAATGGCTTTTCATTGACAGCATTAATGATAATCTCTAAAACCTGTAGAGAGATTCTCCACCTGCATGCATTTTAGGTAAAAGAATCTAGAGCATCTGATAGTCTAAGTGTTGGTGCTCTAGACTAACTCTAAATGGTCCTGTGTCGAGCCCTTTAGGGAACTGCTGGCTGCCTGATGCCAATCATCAGAGAAAGCAACACAATCTTGCCTCTAGATCACTGATCTCAAAGTGTGGCACACACTCTGGGGCAGGCAGCAACCTGTGCTTTCACAAGCCTTCCAGGGGATCCTCATGCCTGCTCAAGTTTGAGACTGACTGATCTGGAATGTTCCCCCACCTTCTTCCTGTGAACCTTCCATTTAGGGAGCAGCCACAGTACCTAGGTGGGCAGGGGCCAGGGCACCATCAGCTTCCAGAGCAGGCTGCATGGACTGTCTAATGCTTGCCTGCTAATGAATGCTTATTCAATGAATCTGCCTGTGTCTTGATCTCTTGGTCTGAGACTTAATTTTGTGATACCCTGAGAGGGAGGTTGTGGGCCCTGAGAGGGAGGTTGTGGGAGAGTTGTTAAATGACGTTCACTTCAAACATGTCCGTGGCTACTATTGTCTGCTAAAAGAAAGTGAGCGTTCTGTGAGAATAAATCAGCACAGATCAGTTTGCCATCCTGCTCTCCATCCACGACATAAGTGACACACTGCCACTTTAACAAAATTAGACAATACAGATGAGTCATAGGGGGGAAAATCTAAAAATCCATTAACGTTTGGGGGACTTATTCCACTCCCAAGCCTATCCAGGTGTGCGTGTAAACTTCTTCATACACACATACCCATTTAAAAAGATTTATGTATTTATATCCTGGTTCTGGGTGTTTATTATCATTTTACATAGAATGAATATTCTCCTACCTAGGCGTCACAATTTAATAGCTGTGTTGGCAATGTCTTAGCTTAGGTTTCCCCCAAAACCTGAGACATACCTTATATACAGATGATTTATTTTGGAAAACAATTCCAAGGAATACAAGTTGGGGCCTAGAATGAGTATATTGGGGGAAGGAAAAAAAGCCAATCAAGGACTGGCACTAAATTAATGATTGCTGTGGGCAATTGAAACTTAATCCCACTGGGACCCTCCCAGGAACCAAGCAGAGTATGCTTTAAGATTGTTGAACAAAATTTTGTCTACCAGTCCTCAGCCCCCATCAGTCAAGGGTTGCTCTAGAAACTGTCTTTGCACTCTGAGATCTGTGCAGGTGCTAGATGGATGCAACGGGCTCCCATGGGTGTCCCACAGAACAGAGACGGAGAAGTGTCAGGGGAGAAGCAAAAGCCAAGGGACAGCTAAGGTGACAAGGTCAAGTTACTGCTGTGTAGGGCGGAGGCTGCAGCCAGGCCAGATCTAAAAGGTGTGCTGAGAAGATAAAAGATAGGGCATGAAAGATTTTCCAACCCGGAAAGCTACTTAACTTCCTATCACTTCAGTTTCCTCATCTGTAAAATGAGGATAATAGCATCTACCTCCAGAGGTCTTACAAGGATTAAACACGATGATACACAGAGTTTAGAACAGTAGCATACAGCCAAACACAGTAATAGTAGTCACCGTCATCACCATAATCATCATTATTATTCCTTTTATATATTCACCTGCACCTGTTTCTCATGTAATTACTATGCATAAACTGGATACATGAGATGGAGCACAAGAAAAGGTCACCAGGGAACTCGTTCATAAAGGGAAGTCTTTCCCTCCTTAAAATCTACATGGAAGGTCAACAATTTGTTATTATTCCTATTTTAATTTTTTTAATGTTTATCTTTGAGAGAGACAGAGAGAGACAGAGAGAGACAGTATGAGTGGGGGA
The DNA here is from genome assembly GCA_028646485.1 of Cryptoprocta ferox. Classification (NCBI taxonomy): domain Eukaryota; kingdom Metazoa; phylum Chordata; class Mammalia; order Carnivora; family Eupleridae; genus Cryptoprocta; species Cryptoprocta ferox. The sequence goes on from CM053575.1 coordinate 25,959,504, forward strand.
AGGCCAGTGAGAGAGGGAGACACAGAATCTGAAGTAGGCTCCAGGCTCTGAGCTGTCAATACACAGCCCGACTCAGGGCTTGAACCCATGAACCACGAGATCATGACCTGAGCTGAAGTCAGATGCTTAACCGACTAAGCCACCCAGGCGCCCTTAGTTTTCCTATTTTAAAAATATATTTACTTTCCTTTAATATTAATATAAGTGCATTAGAGAAGAAATAGAAAATACAGAAAACACAAAAAAGAAAGGAGACATTTCCTGTAATCATATCACCCAGAGTTAAGGCTTGGCCCTAGTTGGAGAGCAAAAGATGAGGTCTGTCAACATTCAGTTCTAGATTTATCAATAACCATCTACAGTAAGAATTGAGAATACTATTTTGATATGAACACAGGCAAAAACAGGTTCTGGTGTAGAAGGCAAAATTACTTTTGCCATAATAAACAAACTCCAAGACACCTCAGACCTGGGCGCATGCCCCCAAGGGGCTCTTATAAATTGTGGATTTTTAGGGAAAGGTTTGAGATCGCTCTCCCAGAAATGTGCTCCCTGAAGGCTTGAGGACTCCTTCCATGGTAGTGAATGCAACTTCTGACAAAAATTTTCTTCACAATGCATAGAACATTCTGGGTACAATTTCAGACCCTGGAAGGACTTGAGGAGACCATTTAATTCAAGCCCCATTTTACGGATGAGGTAATCAAGGCCAGAGTGTTTAAGTGACTTATCCAAAGTCCCCCAGGCTGGCGATGGCAGAGCCTTGTTCTCCCAGCTCCTGGCCCTTGCACATCCTGCTGCACCACGTCGCCTTTCACATTTCCCGGTCAATACCAGTTGCTACCCACACGCTGCCCTTCCTCCCTACATCCCCATCTCCCTAATAAATAATGGATGCTTAATGCTAAACTACTCCCAGGTGGAAGATCAATGGCACTGGGGTGAGCTGATTTTTCCCACCCCTGAGCTGTGCTATGCATTTTGTCATATTGGTGGATCTATTACGTGAATTTATAGTTGTGCCTTAAGCAGGGCAAAAATATACTTCTTGGCAACAACTCCCTACTCTGCGGCTCTCCCAGGAGTCCTGGGGCAGGGCTGTGCTGGCTTGGGGGGTTGGTTCTCTGAGTAAGGCTGCTGGGGAGAGATAACCTTCGCTGGGGAGGTGGAGACACTTTCTCCAGGCTCCCATGGTAGCTTCCCCACAACACCCCAACAGAAGTCAGCCTGTACTTCCCACCCCAGGGTTTCCATTTCATATGGGAAAGGACTTCCCGTTAACGGGAGGGCCTACAGTTATAACCCAAGTAACCTCCATACGTTTGCTCCAGCCTCCTCCTATTTTCCCAGTCTTCTCACTCGGTTTTTCAGTCTCTTGACACCTACCAATGGAAGCAAGACAAGCTCTCATTATACTCTGGGCTGCTCCCTCACCACACTTTTATTTGCTTCTTTAATGTCTGTCTTGTCCAAGTTGGGACTCTCCCTGAGCCCATCTCACCTCTGTCTCTTAGGAGCTTAGCATCAGACACATGGAATATCCAAAAAAGCTTTGTGAAATTAAACCAATAAGAAATCCTGTCCAACTGCCCATGGGGTAGGACTTGTGGTTACGTTAAAGGGCCCACATTGCCTAACACATTCATTCCAGTACTGATGAGCCGTATGACCCACAGGCAAGTCACATGAACTCCCTAAGCCTCAGTCTTCTCATCTATAAAAGGGGGGAGTTGATCTTTAATCTGTGAAGGACCTTCTGGTTCTCATATTTATTGTTTCTTGGACTCTATCTGCTCCAGGGGGGGCCTGGGTTCCTCCGACGGAATCCAATGTCTACTCATGAAGGGAATACCCATGCCCAACCTCCTTCCCCACCATGAAGCAGTGATAAATTTGCTTTTTTACTTAACAGACAATTATTATTTCAACTAGGCCCTAGGTTGACAGTTGTGGATACAGCAATTAATATGATAGTGACCCAGCCCTCAAGGAGTTCCCAGTATATAGGAGGAGACAAATAATAAAGACAACAACAACAATAGCAGCTAATGGGTATTCACAGCTTATGTGCCAGACACTGTTCTAAGTGCTTTATATATATTCACTTCTTCTTTCAGTAATATGAGGTAGCAACTATGATTCTCCTTATTTTATAGATGAAGGAATAGGGACATTGAATATGTTGCCTATAACTGGCAGAGCTAGAATTTGAACCCAGAGATTCCAGTACCCATTGTACATATCTAAATAGAGCCATTACCGTACCACAGATATGGGCTCTGACAGAGGGACAGACAGACTTCTGTGATCAGGAGAACAGACTATAAAATAATTGCCGGGGTAATCTATCTCATAGATTACTACAAGGACAGAAAACACCAATACATAAATATAAGAGTGTCTCTTCTTAAGAGTGTCTGGTACATCAGAATTTGATAATTATTAGCTGCTATCATTATTGTTGTCATTTGCCTCATCCCATAGATTGGGAGTGCCTATAAGGCTGAGCCAGTGCCTCATCCTTATATCCACAGCCTACATTCCAGGCCCTAGCCCAAAGCTGGAACCGGGAATTGTCTTTTGAGGGAAAGAACTTAACATAGCACGTGCTCAAATGTGCTTGAGCACCTGTAATGGGCCAGCCTCGTACTGGGTTTTCCAAGCATGTTACCTCGTCCATCCCTGAGTACCATACGGTTGCACCTATTTCCCAGATAAGGCATATCATGTCTGCTGACTTAATCTGTCCCAAACCCTTCTTCCTAACTTGCACGCTTCTGAAAATACCTTTTGCTTTTATTTGACAAAATGGGGGAGACAGGAGCAAAGACAAAACTCCTGGTATTGACAGATGCTTGGCTTGGGTACAATGTTGGGGGCTGCATCTGGGACAGATAATATATTTTTAAACCTCTTTAACTTGAAGTTCACTATACTTGCTTCTCCAACCTCATACTCTTGTGAAGCACTGGGGAACTAATTTTCTTAAAACACTATTTTTATAAATGAATCAAGATGTACTTCAATAAAAATTCTAAGAAATTAATCAGGGAATGTCTGTTCATGGCAGGAAATTAGAAAACACAGATAAGCAAAAAGATGAAAATTAAAATCCACTCTAATCCTACCACCAGAAATAACTACTGTTAACATTTTGGCCTCTGTGCATGTCCTTCCAGATGTTTCCTATGCATATGAAATGGGAGGAAGATTACCAATGCTAGTAATACGCCCGCCCCCAATTCCCCACTACCCCATCCTGGGTCAGTTGGAAGAAGGCTCAGTTTCTCTCCTCCCCTGTTCCAAGCCCCCACCCCCCCAATTCCCACTACTCCATCCTGGGTCAATTGGAAGAAGGCTCAGTTTCTCTCCTCCCCCGTTCCAAGGAGGGCCCAGCATTGGCCACACATATTCTCCAGCTTTCATGATGGAAAATATGAGACGGAAAAGAAAGAACAGGCAGAAGGGTGTGGGCTGGATTTTTAAGTGGGATTTTGGAGGGAGGTGCAGAAGCAGCTATGACATGTGATTGGGAGAGGAATTGAGGAAATTTAAAAAGTATTACTGGGCATGATATAATAACCTTCCTGTATATGAGAAATATGAGTGAAGGAGTAGAAATATTTAAAAAGTACTTTTGTTAACACAGACACTCTCTCAGACTGAGTCATCTGGGTCATGATTTTATAAACAGAACACACACACACATACACATATACATATATAAGGTTTTTTATAAAATGGGATTACATATAATATTTTGAAACCTTTTTTATACAACAATATTGTGAAATATCTCTGCCAATAAATAACATGTATTATAGGGGGGCACCTGGGTGGCTCAGTCAGTTAAGCATCCGACTTCGGCTCAGGTCATGATCTCACAGTTGGTGAGTTAGAGCCCTGCACTGGGCTCTGTCCTGACAGCTTGGAGCCTGGCGCCTGCTTCAGATTCTGCGTCTCCTTCTCTCTGCCCCTCCCCCCACTTGTGCTCTGTTTCTATCTCAAAAATAAATAAAATTTTTAAAAAATCAAAATGATCTGTAAAAAAACATATGTGTGTGTATACATATATACATATATATACATATATATATGTATATATATATACATATATATATTACAGGGAATACCTTTAAATGATTTCAAAGCATTCTGCTATATGGAATTTTCAGGCTATACGCAATAGTCCACTATTTTACGTGGTGTCCTAACGTCTTCCTATAGAAACAAAGCTGAAATATGTGTACTGGGATTAACACTCTGCATAAACCATGGATTCAGCCCTGGGTTAAACCCCTAGTAGAATTATGGGGTCAGAGCACATGCACATATTGAACATCTTGGACTCTTATGGTATATCATCTCTCAGCAGCAAAGGCAATAGGTATTTAGAAGAAATTAAGGCCATTTCTTCTCCACACCTGAACACATGAGCCCCCTGTAGGCTTGAGTCCTGGTGCCTACTGGAGAAAGAATCTGTGATTCTTTCTGTGTCATCCTAGGACAGCCCAGACAGAGGCTAAGTATCCATGTTACTTTAGCTTCTCTTTGAAATACCACAGAACTTGAAGGAAATGGCAGCCCTGCTGGGACCTCCAAGTACCTTCTTTCTAGAAATTATGTCACTGTAGGACACAGCTTAGGACAAAACTCAGTCCTACTGCCTGGTCCCAGAGCATATTCTATAGCTCGAAGACTTTATCAAAATTAAAGACTAATTTTCTATCAGACACCTAATACAAGGACTAGCCACGAGACCAGGAGAAAATATTAGGATTTGTATCCAGAATATACATGGAATTCCTACCAATGAAGAATAAAAAGATAACTCAATTTAAAAATTGGGCAAAAGGCTGGAATAAACATGTCAGAAAAAGAAGATACATAACATGTCCAATAAACATATGAAGACATGCTTGACATCGTTAGCAATTAGGGAAATTATATCATTTCACATTCACTGGTACAGCTAAAATGAAGGAGATTTATAATGACAAATGTTGGGGAGGTTGAGGAGTAAAATTAGAACTGTCACATTGCTGGCAGGTAAAATAGTAAACGTACTTTGTAAACATCCTTGTAGTTTCTTAAAAGTTGGACACATACCTTATAACTCAGAAATTCCACGCCTATCCACCCCTACATATTTATCCAAGATAAAGGAAAACGTTGTCTTGGTCCATTCAGGTTGCTACCATAGCCCAGGTGGCTTATAAACAATAGAAATGTATTTCTCACCGTTCTGGAGGCTGGAAGTCTGAGGATGCCAGCTTGGCCGGGTGAGGGTCCTCCTCCAGGCTGCAGACCCAGAAGGACTTGCTAAACCCTCACATGGAGCAGGGGATCAGGGAGCTCTCTGGGGTCTCTTTTACAAGGGCACGAATCCCATTCATGACAGCTCCACACTCATGACCCTGTCACTACCCAAAGGCCCCACCTCCTAATTCCAACACACTAGAGATTAGGATTGGAACATGCAAATTTTGGGGGTATGCAAACATTCAGACAATAGCACATATGTTCACAAAATATGTATGTGAACATATTTATGGCAGTGCTTTCTGGTAGCTCCAAACTGGAAACAACCCAAATGTCAAACAACAGGATGGTAGACAAATAGTGGTCTATTTATACAACACAATTGTACTCAGTTATAAAAATAAATAAATAAACAATGGATACATGCCACAACATAGGTGAATTCTGAGCAAAAGAAGTCAGACAGAAAAAAGTACATGCTGAATGATGGATGCCATTTATATGAAGTCCCAGAATGGGTAAAATGATAAGTATGTATATCAGAAACGCGGTTGCCAGAGGCGGGTATGGTGCAGACTGAGTGACATGAGGAATAGGGTGATTTTCAGGAAGTGATAAAAATGTCTTGTATTTTGAGTGGACTGATGGATATAAGTGTACATACATGTGTCAATGCTCATCTACTTGTACACTAAAGACCTATATATTTTATCATAAAATTTGCCTGAATTACAACAAAACAAAAAGGTTTGGCCAACATCTCTAATTCTATGGGGATGGTCAGGGAAGGCCTCTCTGAAGAGGTGACATTTTTGAAGACCTGAAGGAGAAGGGGCTAGCCATGGGAAGATCATAGGGGAAGCTTATGAAAAAGCCCTGAGATGGGAAAGAGCTTATAGTATTTGAGAAAAAGAAAGGTGGACTCTTATGGGCTGAATTGTGAACCCCCCCAATTCATATGTTGAAGTCCTAATCTCAGGACCTGGGAATGAAACTATATTTGGAGATAGGGTCTTTGCAGAGGTAACTAAGTTAAAATGAGGCCATTAGCGTGGGGTCTAATTCAATATGTCTGGTATTCTTATAAAAGAGCATATTTAGATGTAAGCATGTAAAGAGGGAAGACAGTATGAAGACAGGGAAAAGACAACCATCTAGAATCCAAGAAGAGAAGCCTGAAGATCCTTCCCCACAGAACCCCCAGAAGGAACCAACTTTGCAAACCCCTGGATCTTAGATGTCCAGCCTCCAGAACTGTGAGAAAACACATTACAGTTGTTTTAAGTCACCAGGTCTGTGGTACTTAGTTAGGGCTGCATGAGCTGATCAATATATGGACCGTGTGGCTGGAGCCCCAACTGTCAGAGATGGGGCTAGAACGGCAAGTAGGAGCCAGATCACGTAGAGTCTTGAAGGCCATGGTAAGAAGGCTGGAGTGTTTTCAAAGGGCAATGGGAAACTCTTGAGGAATTTTAAGCAAGGGTGAAGTGTGACTGGAATTTATGGAAGGCAAGTTAGAATGCTCTTAAAGTAATCCAGGTAAGGAGAAATGGCAAGGCTTAAATTAGGGTGGCCATGTGCAAAGAAGATATGAATGAGCTCAAGAAATGTTTTGGAAGAGAGCTGACAGGACTTGCTAAGGGATGAGATGTGGGGATGAGATGAAGGAAGGAGTCGAAGCTAAGACCCTTTACCAAGAAGAAGCACCTTGCTATATGAGTTTCCTTAATGTTCTCTGAGCTGCCCAAGCATGTATCTTCTTCTGCACCCTCCCACTTGCTGTTTCTTCTGCCCAAATGCTCTTCCCCCACAGGACGGCCTGGCTAGCTCCCTCACTTCAGGTCTCTGCTCAGAAGTCACTTCCCCAGACAGCCTCACCCCGGCCAACCTATAAAGAGTGCCTCATGTTTTCCTCCATTGTGTTGCCCGGCTTGATGTTCCTCCACAGCATTTCTGACATTGTGCTGAATGTCTGTGTGGTCAGATGTTTATTACCTGTCCTTCCTACTGGAATAGAAGCTCTGTGAGTGCAGGGACTTTGCCATGTGTCCTGCTACATCCCAGAATGGCAAATAGTAGGACTTTAATACATACTTATTGAATGAATAAATGGAAATTCATCTTAAAAGAAAGCCTGGAGGTTCTCTGCTCAAAAGCCTTTACCAGCTAAAGACATTTCCGAGTGCCTAAAATGAATCAGATGTAGAGGCCACTTTTAGGCAAACAGGCTTGGGCAACGGAATGTAGAAAGGGCCCACAGCAACCACCTGGCTAAATACAGACAGGCCCATCAGGTGACCTCAGTGTATCCATAGATGCTAACTAACCAATGGGCTACTTACAACTAGGCACAGTTATCAAGGAAGGGAAAATTCCATACATAAGTTGCTATACCTGCTCATCTTCCCCCTTCAAAAACAGCCCTCATGGGCTACATGGCAGACAGCCTCCCCTTTGCTGCCTGCCCACCACTACCTTGCAGTGTATTCAAGAGACATCTGTTTCTTTTGTTCTGCCTTTGGTGGATTCTTTCACCACCCACACCATCACCTTCCACTGGATCACTGATCATCGTCACACATTTGGGGGCCCCCATCTGATCGAGACACCCCGTTAGACATCCTTATCTAGAATGGAGTTGAAGAGGAGGGATGAAGGGCTCTTGAGGCCATTTATTCCAGAATTTCTTGAGTTCTGAGCCCCAAAGTAGATAGATGTCTTAGAAGGCCATATTTCCCAGGACACACAAGTATGTACAACATCGCTTTGCCTCACCCAGGCCAGAATTTGCCCCAAGGCCCTGATTTTCAGCTCAGCACTAATCACAGCTCCACCCAGCAAGGAGAACAGACTGAACAAATTCTCCAACTTCACAGCAAGGGCCCAGAGACCAAGTGGAGGGTTCAGCAAGATCCATTTCTGGGCTATGTGGCCATGACAACTTGATCTAGCTCCATGTCCATTTTTCTCTCCACCAAACAGGGTCCTTTGGGCAACACAAAGTAGTACTGCTTCTCTCCATCTAGTGCCTTCTCTGGCCAGAACAGCCCCACTGCAAGTGCTGCCTGTCACTGAGGAAGCAGAGTCATACTCACAATACTGCTTCTAGAGACCAGAGTCCAGGGGGTTTCACTTCCCCTTGTGGAAAGAAAAGCTAGCAGGGCACAGGTGCAGGCAGCAGCTTCCTCCTGAGCCTGTATCTCAAAAACTTCTCTGACAATAAAGGGAGATTGGTACCCTTAAGAACAGGTAGGAGGGCTCAGATTAAGGGTTTGGTGATTTCTTTTGTACAATAGGCATGCAAATGGAATTTTTTTTTTGAAAGGCGGGGGTGGAGAGAGAGAGAGAGAGAGAGAGAGAGAGAGCGTGCAAGCACGTATGAGCGGGTAAAGGGCAGGGGAGAGAGACAGAATCTTATGAGGCTTCAATGCTCAGTGCTGAGCCTGATGTGGGGCTTGATCCATGACTCTGGGATCATGACCTGAGCTGAAATCAAAAGGCAGATGGGTAGCTCAGTCAGTTAAGTGTTTGACTCTTAATTTTGGTTCAGGTAATGATCTCAATGTTTGGGAGATCGAGCCCCACGTTGGGCTCTGTGCTGACAGAGCAAAGCCTGCTTGAGATTCTCTCTCCCTCTCTCTCTGTCCCTCCCTTGCTTGCTCTCTCTCTCTCTCTCAAAATAAATAATAAAAAAGTAAATATTTTAAAAAAAGAGTCAGATGTTCAACCCACTGAGCCACCCGGGGCGGGGGAGGCCCACAAATGGAATTTTTAAAAGTCTCAGCAAAACTGCAAATTTCCCTGAAAGTTCCAACCCTAATCACAAGGTTGGCTCTACATACAACCAGCCCCCATCCTTAAGCGCTTTCCAAGTCATCTCATTAACATAACAAAAGACACTTTAATCTTCTCATCACGTGGGAAATCCCAAAGGTTTTTGGAGCTCTGTGACAGGAATACTGGATGAAACCAAATATATACTTCTTATCATAAATCACAATATCACAATGTGTGATAAAATTCATAGCAGTCCTGAGATGTCTAAAGTGCTAGAATGGAAAAGAACCAAAACGTAGTCTCCCTCTTTCCCTCCTGGACTGTGTTAGCCATAGAACAGCCAATGTTCATTGTGTGTCTTCTATGTGCTTTATCTGCATTAACTCATTTAATTCTTACAACAACTTTCTAAGGCAGGTGCCATTTGTATCCCCATTTTATATATGAGGACATTTAAGGACGGCTTTCTCTCATGGGAACTATTTCACTGTGCACTTTTGAGGGGAGCCATCACCTGCTTTTCCTCATCTTCCTAGTGGAGCTGGTGCTGCAGGCAGCGAGGAGACAGTAGATCAGTTTTGAAAGTCCACACCAGCCCATAACAAAACAGGTGCTCCCCACCACCCACTCAGAACTCCTCTTTCTCTTTACAGGTCTTGAAAAAGCCAGATAGGATCCCCCAAATCCCCCTTTTTCCCTCTATCTGCCCCTAAAACACAACTTCTCACTGTAGCCAAGACTTCCTGAGCCCACAAGGAACAGAGGCCATTGGCTTTTCACTGTTCTCATCTTTCTCTTTATGGAGGGCCTATTGAAGATAAAAAGACTAAGACTAGGGGCACGGGTGATGTGGAGGGTGATGCTGGTGTTGCTCCTCAAGAGGCCCAGCTACCAATGTTCCTCAAGTAGCAGATACTGTGATGGCCTCAGCACCCATCCACTCCTCTCCCCATGTCTCAGCCAAGAGGTCTGGGAAGGGGGGAACTAGCCTACCCCAGCTCTTATGATAAGGTCTGACTGGGTTAAATTCATCAGTGTAAGCCTCCCATCCCCATTTCTAGAGTAATTGATATGGGGGTCGGCACTTGACCTTTGAAGGCTCAGTGATAGTAAAACCCATAAACTTTGTTTCATGGCTGGAAAAAAGAAATTCTCTCTTTCAATGGTCAACAGAGTATGTAGATAAGGGACCAAGACTGCTGCAGCCACTTGCTAGTAGAGCTAACCTATGGATGACTCCCACACATAAAGAGTGTAACGTGGCATAATGCGAAGAAATACAACTGGAGTTACAATCAGACCAAGCCTGATTTACTGTACCCAGTACATTCCCTTCATGATTTAAGACCATTTGATTCAGGTCAGATTTTCTGTCATTTTAGCCAAAGCATCCTAACTGATAACCACTATTTACACTGAACCTCAAACAGTAACATACATTCATCTACACTTTCGATAAGCCAGTCATATCAAATGTTTATACAACTCAGAGTTATAAATCTGCCCCATATTTCCAAGTCTCAGCTCAGGAGTCACCTCTTCAGGCTGACACAATTGTTTGTTCATTTGCTCAACAAATAGAGACACTGCATTTACTATGCGCTCGTTCCTATTCTGAGTGCTGAGGTTTCCAGGATGAATAAAACATGATTCCTGTCCTTGAGGAGTCAAATGGGGGAAATAACACAAGTAAATCAACAGACAGAAGACAAGAAGTAAGGGCTTTGATGAGGGTGAGTCCCAGGTGCTTCTGGAACACAAAGGACAGACACCCAAGTCAGACCCATAGATATGGAGTCAAAGAAAAGATTTTGGGGGAGAAAATGTTTAAGTTCTACAAGCATTGCCTGGATCACTGGTTCTCAATCTATAGTGGGTTCGCCCCAAGGGTATAATTTTTTGGAAACATTTTTGGTTTTCACAACTGGGAGGTGCTATGGTAACTAGTGGGTTGAGGCCAGGGATGCTGTTAAACATCATACAATGCACAGGACAGCCCTCCAGACAAAGAATAACCCAGCTCCAAAACTCAGTAGGGCTGAGACCCGAGAAAATTTGGCTGCATGAAGTACATGGGAAGGGATGTTTTGAGCAGAGAGATAATCACAGGCAAAGACACAAAGAAGTGAGTCTGAATGACAAATGTGGGAAGGGCGTATAGGGCCTGGAACAGTAGTGGATTAGCGAGTGGCAAGCATCAGACAGAAAGGCATGCCTGTGGCCAGCCAGAGCAGATGAGTCTTGAGCCAGAAGCTGAGGGTCTAATCTTAGCCCTAGAGCTTTGGGAAGCTACTGAAGAATTTGAAATAAGGGTGTGTGTTTGGAGCACCCAGGTGGCTCAGTCAGTTAAGCGTCTGACTTTGGATCAGCTCATGATCTCGAGGTTTGTGAGTTGGAGACTCACATCGGGCTCTGTGCTGACAGCTCAAAGCCTGGAGCCTGCTTCGGATTCTGTGTCTCCCTCTCTGTCTGCCCCTCCCACACTCATACTCTGTCTCTGTCTCTCTCTCAAAAAAATAAACACTAAGAAAAAAAAATAAGAGCGTGTGTTTGAGAAGGACTCCTTTTTGGCCTCTACAGCAGTTGAGTACTGCTGCTGGGTCTGGATCTGCAGAAGCTGTGGCACAGACAGGAACAGACCTCCTCCCATCCAAGTTCACTGCCACAGCCCTATTGCATGTGTTTCCACCTGTCTGCTCCACTAGCATGTAAAAGCACCTTGGGCAAACACTTAAGTTAATCCATCTTTCTCTTCTCCAGAGAGGCCTGATACAGGTAGTACGGTGAAATCACCTGTGGGGCTTATATGCTAATGCCAGCAGAGAAGTAGAAATCAGAGAGAGTTAAAAAGTTAAAAAAGGACCTTTGAAAGGCTCTTTAATTATTCATGTGGTATAGCGCATATGGCCTGTGTCTACAATCGTATAGAGTTATGTGTGAAAAGAAATATATAATCTTTAATGTACAAACAGAACAGATGTGAAAGCTAATTTGGGGGCAATATTTAAAATTTTCCCTTTGTCTTTCAGGGCCTGCGTTGTTGAATTCACATATGTTCAATGCACATATGATGCCATGGTGCCACAGCACTTGGTCAATGTTTGCTAGAAGAAACGAACAAGTGAGCAGTTCCCAAGGAATTCTCATTAGTCCGCTGGTCTCATGCTCCTGGAAGGATCTGGGAGCACAGCTGAGCAAGGAGCTCACAGTGCTGGGAGGACCTGGCGTGGAGGGGCTACCGTGCTGTGCTGCTCAGAACAGTAGGATGTTTCCTCCAGCTGCCGGGCCAGCCCTCAGCTGTCAACTGGGAACTGCCTTTGCTCTCCCAGGGCATCGGTGGGAATCAGCAAGGCCAATTCTCTCACTAGGAATTATCTTTGGCTAAAGAGAGCTACCTCACCAAGGACAGCCAAAGACTGGTCAATGCCAGAATACAAAAGCCCACTGCACTTGGAACAACTCTGCGGGGCCATGTGAGGTTAGCCGAGGCCCAGCCCAACTTTTAACTCTGCCTAATCCTACTTCCTTCCCTTCCCCTATGAGTGTCCATACCTAGAGCACACTGGGGATCCCGGCCTGCAGTAAGAGGCTATGAGGTCTCAGAGTCCAGGAGCAGCGGGATGGGCAGGCGGGCACCACGAGTAGCAGCAGTAGTGTTCAGAGCTCAGGGAATCAGAGACAATGAGCAGGCAGATGGCACCTGCATGCTTACAACAGAAAGGAAGTTGTCTGTCTCCTGCCCAGTGGGAAACTGCCTGCATGGTAGGGAAGTCCTGGGCCTGTAGGGGAGGCTTGGCTCCAAGCGAGGTCACAAGGCCATCTGAAACTTGGCCCAGTCCCTTCCAAACCTGCCAATGAGACTCTACTTCCTGTTCACCATTTGCCAAGCAGCCTCCATTTTTGTGGGTTAGCAAGTATCTGGGCAGCCACCAGCCCGGTGAGATCTGGACTACAGCAAAATGTCCCTTCACCACCGAACACCTTCACTACTTTGCCTTGGGCTCAATCAGGGAGAGTGATTTTCTTTTTCTTTTTCTTAAATTTTAGAGAGAGAGTGAGAAAGAGTGAACATGGGCAAGGAAGAGAGGCAGAGGGAGAGAGAGAGAGAGAAAGAGAGAAAAAATCTTATGCAGGTTCCACACTCAGCATGGAACCCAACGCAGGGCTTGATCCCACAACCCTGGGATAGTGACCTGAGCCGACATCAAGAGTTGGATGACCAATCAATTGAGCCACCCAAGCACCCTGTGGGGGACTGGTTTCTTATTATCCTTAGGATTAAAAGCCCCTGATAAAATATAATATGGTATAAATTAACTTGAAACAACATATCAAGCCAGGCTTATTAATAGCTTAAGCTAGCTGGCAGAGGTAGGAGAAAGAGATTAAAGGCTGAGTTGGGAAGACACAGGTAAGACAGTCCTAGGTTGGATGTGAAGAGTGTGATGGTGGTGAGGGTGGGGTCGACACAAGGGCACTCAGATCAGAGGGCAACAAGCAGTCTGCCCTCTGGGATGAAGGACAAAATCCTCAAATCCACCCCTTTGCCTCCCGATGAAACCAGGAGTTGGCCATCCCCTTAACTGGGAACATCAAGCCACGCTAGGGCATCCCGTAGTCTCCTTGGGTTTCTGACTATCGTCCCAAAGCCATAAGATGCTGGCAATACGGTGGGGAGTGAGGAGGAGAGACTTCCATGAATAATACAGAATTGACAATTTCCCTAGAAGGCCTCAGACTTGCTATGAGCTGTTACAGGCAGTCGGGGCTTTCCACATCATATTTCATTCCCCTGCAGATGGAACCCATCAAAACAACTGCTCTGATTCTTTGGCCTCCTTTCTTTCTAGTAACCACCTTTCACGTGACACAAAGGGAGCTGGTTGCCCTGTGAGCTGAGAGATGTCGGCAAACCAAAGCCCTATTACACACAGTCCGGTGCACCCACGCCATCAGCCAGTGGCTGGGGACCAAGCTACGCGAGATGCTTTCATCTTCCCCTTGGCCATACGTGTCTCCACTAGCTCTCCCCACTGCTTCCCAAATATTGCTCTGCCTGGTAATTCTCCTCTCATCTCTCTCTCACGTGTGAGGATGGCAGGCTGGCACTCCGCAACCTCCTTGTCGCCGTCGCTCCTCCGGTGCCCAGGCTGACAGACGCTCGCACGCTTGGGGCCCTCTCCACTGCGGAGGCTGTGAAGGACACTGGAGTTCGGTCAGTGAGGTGCACTGGTGTGCAGGCTGGGCCCAGGAAAGGAGCCAGAGCCCGTCTTCCTGCTCCCTGGAAGCTCCAGGGCAGCCCACTTCCCCACCGTCCTGCTCGGGGCAGAGGCAGCCGGTCCTGGTCAGGGCCAGCCCTCTGCGAGTCTGTTCTCAGTCTCTCCCAGAGCACGCTGCTGGCCCTCCGCTGATTTTGTGAGCGCCTAACTCCTCACAGTCATTTTTGGCCTGTTCCAACGGATTGATGTTTTCTGTTTTCTGCAGCTGAATCTTGCCTGATATAGTACCTCTTTTTGTAGATTTACATCTACTTCTCAATTGCAAAACCATCTGGTAGTTACTAACATTTCTAAACGTTTCTCTGAAGAACACTCTTGGAATGGCTGTTGGCCGTGACACCTACAGCAGAACCTTCAACATCATCTCTTCTGAGAGGCATCAATGGACCAGTCATCCCACTCAACATTTTCAAACCCTCCAGCCACATTTTAGGGTTTATCATGAAGGCCCTCTGAGGACCACCAGGGTGTGGTGTTTGGACAAGGTGCTGGAGAGAAGCCTAAGGGGAAGGAGCCCGTAAAGGTCTCTGGTTCTGAGAGGTGGGCATTCACTTTCAAAGTTACAGTTCAAACATGCTGTTTCAGAGTCTCCCTCATTGCCAAGGCACGTATATACCTGACCCCATTCCTGCCACATTTTTAAAACTCCAAACACAAATCAAGGTTGAGGATGTGCATTTTTATTTCTGGGGGAATGATTTGATTATTCCTTGTCCTTTGGAAGCAAAGGTTGATTCCTCAACCACATAGTGGGATTACTAATTTGGCTAATAGGGAAAATCACCTGGGTCTCTATTTTTTTTTTTTTTACATTTATTTATTTTTGAGAGAGAGAGAGAGAGACAGCACAAATGGGGGACAGGCAGAGAGAGAATGAGACACAGAATCCGAAGCAGGCTCCAGGCTCTGAGATGTCAGCACAGAGCCCAATGTGGGGCTCGAACTCATGAACTGTGAGATCATGACCTGAGCTGAAGTCAGATATGCTTAACTGACTGAGCCACCCAGGCGTCTCACTTGGGTCTTTATTTTGCATGATAATTCACATTTGGGGAATTTTCTTTTCACTCCTCACCACCTTGTTATTTTCTACATGACTTTCATTCAGAAAATAACACTTAGAAAAATACTTTGAAACAGATGCATTTTTGCTTTTAAATATTAGGCTGACATTTTTTTCTACCTGCTCTATGCACTGGGAGGAATTCATTTCAATGCCAAAGTTAGTTTAAAGATACAGTCTGGCCTTTTAGCAGTGATCAGTTTGGGACATCTTTCTAATATTATGTATTTCGTCTAATGGGAGTTAGAAAATTACTCCTAGGAAATTACTACCCAAGTGAGCCACAGTGACTGCCAGGAGTGTGTTATATCCCTTAGCTGTTAGGCAGACCAAGAGGTTAAGAATTGTTGCTGTAAAACACAGAGATTTCCAAAGCCCTTGGAGCTGAGTCTCTCTTGTGCAGGCCTGGACCCATCCTGCTCTATGAAAACATTTTGAAACAATCCAGGCTGCCGTCAGCCCTGGGGCTCAGATTTCCTGGTGTTGCGAGTATTTTTGTTTGCTTATTTATTTATTTACTAACTTATTTTTACACCCAGGCTTTCTTGTTGGGATTCTAAGGTAGTCAGCTTTGGAGAAATTAAATCAATCTCCCACTGCTTCTGTTTCTATCATGTCGGAGCCAGTCCCCCTAGTGCTCCCTAATCTGGCAGAAATGGCTGGAAATCTTGGCCTGGCTTCAAGATCCCCAGACCCAGTAGGAACAAGGACATGCTTCCAACTGAATGACCTGTTCACTGCGGGGCTGATGGGTTCTTTTGTCAGGAGTGCCCTGGCATTTTTGGAAAATCAGGTTGAGAAAAGCTATGACTCTCTTCTTTTCCTACTTTATCTGCTGATCTATTGTTTGTTTGCGTGGGTTATCCACGCAGAGATTCTTTTTTTTATTTTTTTTAAACGTTTATTTATCTTTGAGAGACAGAGCGTGAGCAGAGGACTGGAGGGGGGTGCAGAGGGAGAGGGAGACACAGACTCTGAAGGAGGCTCCAGGCTCGGAGCTGTTAGCAGCACTCAAAGCGGGGCTTGAACTCATGAACCGCGAGATCATGACCTGAGCCGAAGTCGGCCGCTTAACCGACTGAGCCACACAGGCGCCCCATCCATGCAGGGATTCTTATGAAACCAGACATCAAGCCTCTCCGTGACATCAGAAGTACAGGATATATATTATGTGATGTGAAAGCAGATAGATAGTGCAGTGGGTTTATATGGAAGCCCTACTGCACGGTGGTTAAGAGGACCGGCTCTGGAGCTGGGGAGACAAATGATGTAACTGTTCCGTGCTGTGATTTCCTCATCTGTACAATGGGTGGAGGGAGGGTGCCTACCTCACTGATGACTGTGCAAATTCAATTAGATAATTCACATAAAAAGACCAGAATAGAGGCTAGTCTATTACGTGCCGTCAGTAACAGAGAGGTGCTTTTCATGTGATCAGCGCAAAAGGCCCAGGAGGAGATACAGGAAGCAACAGCATTCTTACAGACAACAATCTAAATTCTTAAAATTGGTCCCCAGGGGATCTTTTTATCTTAAGGAAACTTATCTTTGCTTATGTTTTTGAGATGACATGCAATTCTCAAGACATGTGTATTTAAGAAAAATCTATGAGAATGAAGAGGGCCTCCCTTAAAGCCATCTATAATTGGAATATTTATACAGGAGGGTGAGGCGTGAGCAACCTCCTTTTAAAAATCATCTCCCTCCTTCTGTTGTCGTAAGTAATGTACTAACATGGCATTCTAAAAGTATTAAGTCAGTACTGCAAGTCATGGCAGAGCAGTTTAAAAAAACCAAAAAACCCACAACTGCACTGTCCTCTTTTTAAGACTAATAGGGATATCTCTGCCCTATTTCCTCAAACTGTAAAACTGTCTGTGCCTAGACTCTCACAAGATGCCTATTTAATTCCAATCTTAGAATACATTTAAGAATCCTATCATATCTCAGGAATGCCTGAGCCAAAGAAGTCCCCGAAACTGTAAGCACGTAGGAAAGATTTTCACTGTTGGTAGGGAGAGATTAGCTAGAAAACTCAAATACCTGATTTTTAACCACAGGCTGATTATCAAATTGTTGGCTGCGTTTGGAATAAAAAAATATTTTTATGAGGAGAAAAATCAATGTTGAATAATTTTACCTGGAGGAGAAGATTTGCCCAAAGCATCTGAAATTTTATAAAACTAAACTATCAATTTGTTTTACATGAAAAAGGAAAACAGAAGTAAAAGATTATTACCACTAACACAAATTACAAGTTTGAATGTAATGTAAAGTAACCAGAAATTCAAATAAGGCAGAATATCTGTTTTTAATGGGATCATTAAAATCCCACTTTAAGATTTTGTGGTAAAATGACCAATCCTGAGGGGGATCTTTTGGTATTCGAATCAGCATGGTATATTTAAGAAATGAAGTGTCATTTTCAAATCACAACCTCACAGACGATAACAAAACTGTATCCAGACATTTTTTAGTCATAACTCTTGATACAAAAAAAAAACCCTTATTTGTAATTAGAGAAATATTCTAGGAGAATGAGAAAGAAACCTTTTTCATAAAACCTAAGAGTAGGTTTAAGGCCATCTGAAATCCTGGGGTAGAGTGAAGCATTCCTGAAAACCTCTGCCAGAGTTGCGTTCATGTGAGTTCATGGGTACAACTACATTAACAGGATGGGAGCGACTGGATGTGAGCGACTGGATGTGAGGCACCACTCCTCATCTGGTAAGTTCGATGGGGTTAGGATAATTTTTTCAGTTTGGAGACATCACTGAACATAGCATGGGCTTTATCATATGAAATCACCAAATCGCTCAGTTGGACATCTCATGGTTTCCATGGCATATTGAGGAGTTATGAAATCAGGAACAAATCCAACTTCTCAACCCTGCTATGGATTAAAAGATGCCGGTGTTCAAATTAATTCTAACCCACAGACATGGTTCCTACTGAGTTTTAAGGACAGTGGGGAAAAAATTAAGAACATTTAGAATCGCTGTTGACTTAAGATCAGTATTGTACTATTCATAAAATGGTTGGATATAGAAATCAAAATCGTTTTAGCAATAATTTGTTACTCTGACACATTCCAAGTAGTCTTACTTGCAAAAAAGGTAAGAAGGAATAATAAAATAGAAGCCATTTTAGTGCACTTTTAAATTCCACAAGTATACAGTGAAGTGAAACATTTTGGGGTGTTCTATCTCCACTGCTCTCATGGGAAAGCAAAGCCTATATTCACCTTGGCCCAGCAGACACTTACATCGTATCCGCTGTTACGGATTCCACGCCGGGGTCGCTCCCGAGTCACCAGAAGGTCCATCTCCGTTTCCCCAGGACTCGGGCTATTCAGAGACTGCCGGCTTCGGTAGACAGAGTTCTTCATCTGTTGCCTGAAGAAAATCCGACAACTGTTATGATGCAGCAAATGCCCTGACAGATGGAATTCTCCACTGATCCAAACTACAGGCAACCAATGAAGGGTTTGGATTTGCCTTGCAGATCTCAGAATTCATGCTATTTGTTCTCTGACCATCAGAGGCCATAGGAAGGGTGGAATAAAAGATTGTTTTTGTTTTCCCAGATGCTGTAACCATTTGGCTGGACTGTAAATACTCTTCTAATGGACACCAGGTAACTATAATCAATTGCAACACTACAACCTCATCTAAAATTCTGCTGATGGCAAGGTCAGGGACTCTCCCTTGACCCTCTAGGACAGCAAATGCTGGAGAACAAACTTGCTTTTGTTGACTCAGCAGCCTGCTGTTCTTTTTAATCTTTCTGATTTCACAGGCAGGGTTCTATGATGTGTTAATAAACTCTGTGGCTAATGGGCCACTTAATACTGTGAATATTGATAGATTTTCTTTTCTACCTTCCCAACAGTGGATTCCTTTCTGGGCTAAGGAGCCATAAACCAAGAGGCAGTTTAGAGCTCATCCATCCATCCATCCGTCTATCCATCCAATATTTGCTGAATGCCTACCATGTGCCAGGCACTGTGGAAGATGAAAAGGATCCACAGTGAGCAAGACAGACATGGCCCTGCTCTCCTGGAGCTTACGTTCTAATGAAGGAGACAGACAATTCACATTATTTCAGAGGGAGATAAGTACTATTAAGAAAAATAACATGTGGGTGTCTGGGTGGCTCAATTGTTTAAGTGTCTAACTCTTGGTTTCAACTCAAGTCATGATCTTGCGGTTTGTGAGTTCGAGCCCTGCATTGGGCTCTGCACTAACAGTGCGTAGCCTGCTTGGGATTCTTGCTCTCCCTCTCACTTCTGCCCCTCCCGCATACGTGTGCACGAATGCGCTCTCTCTCTCTCAAAATAAATAAAGGTAAAAAAGAAAAGAAAAAGAAGATGAGACGAAGGATGGCTAAAATGGGGGCAACTTTAGATAGGATATAGAGGGGGACAGTTCATCTGAGACCTAAATAGAGCCAGCTACATGCCAATCCTGCACAGAACATTCCAGACCCAGGGAGTAGCATGTTGAGAGGCTCCACTCAGCTCCCTCAGGAAATGCATACATTTGTCACCAATGTTTGCTTACACTTGCCATTCGAGGCATCTTTTTTTTTTTAATGTTTTATTTATTTTTGAG
Organism: Cryptoprocta ferox; assembly: GCA_028646485.1. Taxonomy (NCBI): domain Eukaryota; kingdom Metazoa; phylum Chordata; class Mammalia; order Carnivora; family Eupleridae; genus Cryptoprocta; species Cryptoprocta ferox. The sequence continues at coordinate 25,979,498 of CM053575.1, forward strand.
AGAGAGAGACAGACAGAACATGAGCAGGGGAGGGGCAGAGAGAGAGAGGGAGACACAGAATCCGAAGCAGGCTCCAGGCTCTGAGCTGCCAACACAGATCCGGATACGGGGCTCAAACTCACAAACTGCGAGATCACGACCTGACCCTAAGTAGGACGCTTAACCAACTGAGCCACTCAGGTGCCCCCTGAGGCATCTTTTTGAGGAGGAAGGAATAGGAACACAGTGAGGGTTGTGGCTGTGCTTTTCTTCCAGAAGCGGCAACTCTTATGAGTGGGGAGTGAGGCCTGATGGGGTTAGGCAGTTTCACATGACATTGCAGAGTGACAAAGGTGGCTACTGTGCCCTTATCCAATAGTTGGTTCCTCCTTGTGCATAACTAGCATTTCAGAGCATCTATCTTCAGGAAATTCCCCAAACACCACCTATTTTATGTCTCCGTTCTAAGATTCTATCCACCTGTGAGTCAAAGATGAAGAGGCACATTATTTATTCCCAGTGACTATGCGGGAGCCAGAAACCTGGCGGATATACATATATATGTACCTATTGAAGATCACACATCCAGTTAGTGACAGCATAAGAGTCACATGCTGTTAGTCTAGAACAGACCTTAGGTGAAACACTACCCTTGCAATTAGCCTAGGAGATAAAATAGACATTAGTAGACCTACTCCCTCACTATGAGGAGCTTACACATGTTTAGAGAGCCTCTGTGATCTCTGCTTGCCTAATACCCTGATAACTTTCTTATGGTGAGAGCACTATGATGTTCTTTGGAGGCTACCCTTCCTGTTGTGGTTAGCCTGTGATTCAGGCTGGACAATCAAGCATCACATCCCCATGGCCACAACGATCAGTTACAGAGTAGGCACATGAGTTTGTCCAATGAGACTGAATCTCAGGGCTTTTACTAGAGCACCCAGGAAAGAGGCATTCTCTTGGCACTGAAGTTTCTAAGACAGGATATAAGCCAAAAATTGCTGGCAGCCAGTTTGCCACTATGAGGTAAAAGCCTGAAGAGGAACCAGCTAAAAGTGATGAGAGGGGAAGCTAAACACGGGGGGATGTTGTATGACCCCCTGGACCTGGTCATGCCTGAAGCCTTGACCTTTAACATTCACTGATGAATTCTCTTTGTATTTAACCAGTTGGTGCTGGGTTGCCATCATTTGCAACCAAAAGAATCCTGACTAACATAGGAGGAGCTTAAACCAAATATTATAAACAGTCCCCAATTGTTATCTGCAATTAGAAGCTTCTTTTAGGAATGGAGCATGACCTTGTGATACAGAGTGATTCACACTTCAAGGCATCCCCCAAAGAATTCTCATCCTTGACCTAATTACAAATCACTTTTTCAAAAAGCAGACTTCACAACTGTCCTGAGATTGCCAATTAGCCCATTTAGAAAAGATTTACTAATAAGGGTGTGTGTGTGGGGGGGTAAATACTAGGATTAGCAACTAATATTTAAGTGGGCTATTTTGGAAGTATTACAAACACAATAGTGAGACTGTGAGCCCTTTCAAGAACCTTGGACGTGGGTGAGCACTTAGACACTGGGGTGAACTCCAGTCTCCTTTTCCATCAAAGACAGTGTTCCATCATGATATCCAGCTTAAAGGCTGCTGTTTAACGTGGATCTCAATTGAACAGACCACCAATGTGTGCCTGGTGTGTAAGCAACTACTTAGAAATAAATTAGGCTCTTGGTAGAGGAATTACCTATTGAATGGAGTTCCATTAGGTACATTCATTTCTTGTTTGTATTTTGCTATATTTTTTAAAAGGTAATAAATTTTGAAACTTGCAAACTTGAAAAGTTTTTTACCTCTGAAAATACTGCTGCATGGATAGTGATAAATTTTCTTTGCATTTTTAGGAGTTTTTTTTTAATCCCACGATAAAGTTTAAGAAAGTAGTTTCCAAACTGTGTTCTGTGGAAATCTAGGGTTCCATAAAGATGGAATGGAAGCCAGTGAGGCAGAGGAGGGGGCCCTGCTTCCAACAGAGAAGCTCTGTCTTTGTAAGTTATTGCCTTAGGTTGGGCTCCCCTGGAAGCGGGCTCAGTGAGGATGTGAGTACAAATGGTTTACTTGGGAAGAAGTTCCAGGAGGCACAAGTTGGGAAGTGGGAAAATGAGAGAGAATTCTTGGGAAAGAGGCCGACCAAGGGTATGATATACAGCAGATTAGTATTCTGGGCAAATGGGGCTCAAACTTCCTGGAGTATGCGGCATAGTGGGATTAAAATGTAGGCTTTATTTTATTTAGATACGGCAAAACCAACAGATCAGGAGGTAACTGCCATTGAAAAGATGGCTTGTTATACTCACAATCCCAAGGGGACAGGGCGTGCCACAGGGCACCACATGGGGAGGCACCAGTGTCAGTCACAAGGCAGTAGGAGATAAAGGGAAGGGACTTTACTGTGGTTTCTTTGGAAGGAGCAGGCAAGGCAGAGTCAACAGGTTTTGGATTGGATTTCTGGAATAATTTCAGCAGCCCCCTGGGACATCGGGGCTGTTCCTGGTTGTGAGGTACCCTGCCCTCAGGGGGTTGGAGCCCAGAGTGTGACAGCCCTAGGTGAAGGAGGTGGTTGGGGCATGGACTCTGGCTTGTTTGGTTCACATATAAAAAAAAAAGGTGCACCTGCAGCCCAGCCCTTGACTGTCTCTAGGAATGGGCTAGGACAGCCCCCGGAGGGGCAGTTTCTACAGAGTCGCCAAGATCTCGGAAGCCAAATGGTCAAATCCAGAAGCTACAAAATGTTTTTACAACAGTGTGGCTTACACCTCAGAGTTCTCCTGCTGTGGTGTTTACCCATTAGCTCCTGTCTGTCACTGACTGTAACTGCTCCAGAGTGCATCGGCTCTGTGGCATTTCCGGTGGGGGCTGCTGAGAAAAAGCCCTCAAATCGGTGGCATAGATGCTCACAGGAAGTAGGATGCTGCTGGATGTAGGACGTACAGGAGCAGTGGGAGCCACAGGGATCTGTGAGAGGGGCTCTGCCAGCATCTGCCTTAGTTACATTGTGCCTCCGGGTAAGAGTTTATAACGTAAAAATGGGGGTGTTCTTCTGACTTTAAAGAAAAAGCTGTGAAGGAAGGCTCTTTTAAAAGAGGTGGGGATGAGTCAACATTTGGAATCTAAACGTTGTCTTTGATTTGATTTAATTTAGGTCTCAGGGTAAAATCCTGGTTACCCCCAGACTAGGGAATGATTCCCTCACATAAGCCTTGCAGTGGTGATGTCACTGAGGGTAGAACCTCTGCTGAACTGAGAGGACCAATGAACAGGTCACTCCCACCTGTGACAATAGACACCACACATGAGGCAGCAGCCTCTCAAGTCAACGACAGAGTGTGACAAGACTCAAGCCACCTCAGAGGGGTGCCAGGGTGGCTCTGTCGCTTAAGTGTCCAACTCTTGATTTTGGCTCAGGTCATGATCTCAAGGTTCATGAGATTGAGCCCTGTGTGGGGCTGCCTGGGATTCTCTTTCTCTCCCTCTCTCTCTGCTCCTCCCCCGCTCACTCTCTCAAAATAAATAAACTTAAAAAAAAAAAGTAACACTTCAGAGTTTATTACAAAGTCACTGCCACTGTCTTTTTCAGTTAATCCTTCCCTTCCCATTCCCATCCCTTGCTCTCATTGCCTCTCCATTCCTACCCCCACCTCACCCGATTTGGGGGTCTTCCGTATTTTTCCCTTCATAATGTTAAAAAAATTTTTTAAACATTATTTTGAGAGTCGTTCAATCATTTCTTCAACAGGAGAAGGAGAATGGACTACACACTCACACAGCATCAGCAGGCCATCGAAGGGCCTTGAGAATCTGGCCCGAGCTTTTGCTGAGCAGTGGGAATGCAGGTCTGTGGAAAAGAAGTTGTGTCCATTCTCCTTATAAAAAGCTTCAACTGTATTTACCAAACAACTTCCAAGCTAAGTTCCTTGTATTTGCACATGATCTTTGATTCTTTTTCCAAGTGGCAGCAGAAAATCTGGGCAAAGCAACTCTCTGCCCCGTCTGTAGAAGACCCCTGACTAAAAAGTCCCCAGGTGTGGCATACAAGCTAAAGAAGCCACCAGCCTTCCTATAAAATCCATACCCTTCTTCCCTCCTTTCTACAGTTATCAACATGGTGACACAGGCATTGTGAGCCCTGTCAAAGTGTGATTGTTACATCAACAGCTGATCAGACCTACCACGTCTAATTAGAAGCATGGTAAATGAAGCACTGGTTTAGAATTCCTTCTTTTCTTTACTAGAAATAAATTATATCAATTCCATTAATAAAATTGAGCCCCACCTCCCAACTTTATCTTGTGATCCCATCTGAGCCTGTCACATAGTCATTTTTGCTTTTAACAAATAACCCACTCAGGCCAGGAGCTGTCATGTCTCACCCGGTTTGTGGAGGGTGGATCTGCCAAAGCTGTGTATGGCATGGATCGGAGAGCTGGCACTCCCAAACCAAGGGGCTGGTGCCAAGGAGAATGTATATTTGAAAGGGATGGTCTCAAACCATGAAAATGCTTCTGGGTAGGTGCTTTAGGGTAGAGAGGGGAAGAAGAAAGATGGTCATGTTTAGCTTTGCTAAACCAGTAGGTGAGGTCACTCACTCTGCTTAGTGAGGAACAAAGCTTGGGATGATGCCGATCCAAACCGCTGGGCCTCACCAGGTCCCCCTGAGGCCAGGACCCCTTTTAGGCTGTTACATCACCTCACATTGCAAACACCCACGCACTTATGAGTAACTTCTGAGTTACTCTGAGGGAGGGTAGTTTTCTTTTTCTCCCATCAGACCTTAAATTCCACAAGAGCAATGACTGGGCTGTCTTATCTACCATAAAATGTTGAATGAGTGGAATGAACGAATGAATGAATGAGAAAAAGTCTACATAACCATGAGAGTATTCAGCAGCTTGCATGGTGCCCAATACAGAGTAGGTAATGATAAATGTCATATAAATGAACAAATCTATGAATTAAAGAGATGAATTCAGCACAGAGCTCTGAGTAGGTGTGTGTGGTAAGTACTTATTGATGCTGCATGAGAAGGTGGAGCATGAAATTTGCTTTTCTTATGCAAGAGCCAATAATTAATTGAAAAATACAATGTCCCTTGATCTGGAAGTTGCATAACCAGGTGGGTGATAATTATATCTTTATCCATCTCTGAAACAGCTACTGGCTTGGAAATATCATGAAGCTAAAGGACAGTTATGGTTGTTTGCCCAAGTATTTTTTTTTTAATGGCTTCAATTTTATTCTTTTCTAAACTCATTATGGAGCACTGGCTTGTACAGACCAGCATGGTCCAGATCAGCAGCCAGCAATGATCACAGTCCTAAAGACAGATCGAGAGACCAGGGCTGTATTACCCAAGGCACCCTCTGCCCTCATCCCACTAACAGTACAGGGACCATCAGAGAAGCCCTTAGACACTGCACCTGTTTTTAGACTCAGCAAATGGGGCACACAGTTCTGGGTCTGGATCCAAAACGTGCTCGATTTCCTTTGGGGTTTTCTCATACATCTTTTTTCTTTCTGTCTGAGCCTTGTTTGTCTCCACCGGTGGAAAGTCGTAATATCCCTTCCTCTTGGCTTTGAGGCGTAGCTTGTTCCGATAGTGCTCGATGTCTGACTTCTGCTTCAGGGCTTTGTTTACCTGGGGAGAGAGAGTGTATCTTAGGTCCACCGCTGACCAGGCGTGGCCATCAGGTGGGAGATTTTCATCAGGTCATGACTCCTGCAAAAGCAGTCTTAGGCTTCACCTCAGGTCCTTTGAGCCAGCCAGACCCACCTGTGTCCCATTCCAAGACCAGCCCCCAACAATGGGCCACAAACAGTGTGGAGCCCAACACTCACCTACATCACTTGGACCTTCCATCAGGGGCTTCTTCTCCCTAGTCTACCCTTTGTGGTATAGGGCTGATCCCACCCAAACTCCCTTGGTTCCCCTGTGTGGGAGCTTCTGACTTGGTGCTCTACTTCTAGCTCCAGCTCTGAGGAACCCAATGGCCTCCCCTGGCCATTTAGCTGGTGCCCAGATGGGTACAATAGGCAGGTCCTGAAAGAGCCGGAGTTGGCATGAACTTAGGGAGAAGGGAGAGCAGACATGCTGTTCCCAAGGTCCTTCCACTCTACCAACCTGCATGTGAGAGCTTATTTTTGTCAGACTGTATCTTTTTTGAGAAATAGGTAATTCTGAAGCCTTGTATGGCCACTAATGCCAGCCAGTTTCAGCTCTATGGGGTAAAGCCAGTCTGGTCATATCAAAAGGAACATGGCCAACATACCTTCTGACTTGTCAAAGATACAAGCAGATGGCTATGTTAAATAAATAACAAATGCTGAGGAAGTTACACCCACGAACGAAGCTGAATGATGAAGTCAGCCTGACACCTACTGGATTATATGGAAGACCATCAGAGCTGTTTGTAATCGGACTTGACTATATTAATATAACCATGTATAGCATTGTTACTATGTTTTCTTTAAAAGAATCTTTAAAAGAGCTTTCTGTAATTCATAAAGAGAAAATTCATCTAGTGGTAAGATATATATTAACCTAAAGGATGAGGCCCCAGGTTCACCAATGCAAGGTTCCATGTTAGATGTTTTTATTTTTACAGCATACTTTTTCTGACTTTTGCAAAGATCTCCCCAACCTGAGCCCTAATGATATTTTTAGGATGGTAGCATCTCACAGGTCTTAACTGTTCCCTTATTCTGCTTGCCACTAAGAAAACTAGAAAGGAGACGAAGCTAGTATGACATCCTCTGAACCAGGAATCCCATTTCTGGAATCTCTCCTTAAGCAACATTCCAAGACAGCTTCAAAGTCAGAGATGAAAGTTAACATCCCAGTAATCAGACATATCAGTATCACATATTTCCCGATATGATGCTGGCAAAAAGGCATATCACCCCTGTGGTTATGCCAAAAACACATAACTTCAATCCAATCATAAGAAAACATTAGACAAACCCAGACTGAGGGACATTGTACATGATAACTGGCCAAGTACTCTTCAAAAGTAATGGTCATGAGACAAAGAATGGTCACAAAGAATGACTGAGGAACCGTTCCAAACTGGAGGAGACTAAGGACACTACTAAATGCTATGTGGGATCTTGGACTGGATCCTGGGAACAGGAAAGAGACATAAGCTGGAAAACCAGTGAAATTCAAATTAGGTCTGTAGATTAGTCAATCACAGAGTACAAATGTTAATTTTCTGGGTTTGATAATTATCCTGTGGTTATGTAAGATGTTCACACCCGGGATAGGTAAAGAGCCAATGGGGCTTTCTGTACTATTATTCCAACTCTTAGGTAAATCGAAAATTCTGTCAGAGTAAAGAGGTTTAAATTTTTTTTTAATGTTCATTTATTTTTGAGAGAGAGAAAGACATAGAATGTGAGCGGGTGAGGGTCAGAGAGAGAGGGAGACACAGAATCCAAAGCAAGCTCCAGGCCCTCAGCTGTCAGCACAGAGCTTGATGCAGGGCTTGAACTCATAAACTGTGAGACCATGACCTAAGCTGAAGTCAGCTGCTTAACCGACTAAGCCACCCAGGCACCCCAGAATAAAGAGGTTTTAAAAGTCAGGCATGAAATTGCTCCATATAATAACCAGAACTAAAACTAAAACCAAAAAATACCTGGAAGATTTGAACAATAGGAGATCACTTTTCCAATCAATGGTATACCTACTCAACTAAGTCATTAACAATCACCATCCCAAAGGCCATAGCAACACCGCAAATGTTTAAGATACAAGAGAGAAAGTTGTCTGTAGAAGATTCTAAAATATACATGAGTTTGATCAAAAGTTTGAGGAGGAGGTACAGAAAATGAAAACAGGATATGCTAGGGTAGTGAGATTATAGTGATTTTTCTTTTTTCTTCTAAACATATTATGTAGTTATTGTGTTTTCTTTAAAATATTTAAAAGAATTACCTATAATTCATAAAAGGAAAATTTATGGCTTTGGGGTTGTGGTTTCCTCACAGACACAAGCCAACCATAAGAGAAGGAGGAAGAAAATCATAAGACAATCTGCCTTAAATGCTACAAGGCAGCAAATTACAGAGAGCAGTTCAGGGATCTTTTCCAATCCAAATGTCAGCAAAGTCCATTCCTTTAACTACCAAAATGAAACAAGTATCCATTTCTGGACAGGCAAAATGATCATCTGTTCTCCTACTGGGATGGGGTGATGGGCCTGGCAGAAAAAGGGAGTGATATGTTGGGTTTAGCTGAGATCTAGAATATGTTCCCATGATATTCACATTGCCAAGATGGGGTTTAAAGATCCAGGCATGGCAGCCATTATCTGGGTCCATACTGGGCAGAACATCCTGATCAAGAGCAGTTAGCAGTGCATCAGTGACAATCTCAGAGGTCTGTAATCACTGGGATGTGTGTCTGGTGGCAGAAGTGTGCCCAACGAAAGATTCAGTGGGCATGACTGGCTTTGAGAAGACATATAGGTCCCCAAATTATAGAACCAAGGAATATAAAATGACAAACGATCAATGAATCCTTGTTCATTGGGTGACTAATTAATAATAATAATAATACCAATGATACTGTACTTATTGTGTGCTAAGCACTGTTCTAAGGGTTTTACTTATATTAATTCATTTGATCCTCCCAATAGCCCCATTTTACAAATGGAAATACCGACACACAGAGAAATGAATTAACCTGCCTAAGGTCACAAGAAGAGTAAGTAGAAAGGCTGGATTCAAATCCTTGAAGAGTCTGTGCTCTTTTAAGCACAATGCTAGTTTTCACTAATGGGCCACAGTGAGTCAAAGAGAGGCAAGGAGCACTGGACAGGCATTCAGAGGGCCTGAACATCGCATCATGGCTATCACAATACCTACCGTGTGACTCTGGGCAAGCCACCTTTGGCCTCAGTTTCTTTGTCTATAAAATGAGGAAGTTGGCACAGAAGTGCTCTGTAAGTCTATAGCCAGTGAAATCCTTCTAAAAATGGATGAACCTTGGGCCTCAGGCCCCCAGTCCTGCCTCACCATACTGCCCACCACCTTGCACCCTCCACAGGGCCAGGCCCTTGCCAACACTGCTTGCCTCACCTGCATGGGTGACCTGCAGCGACCCATGCCTGGGGGTTCCCAGGTTGGAGTTGTCTTCCCAGCCCCACGAAGGGAGGAAACAAAGATACCTGTGGCATAACAAGCCCTCCTACACCTAATTAGTGGCCATGGTTGCCTGAGTGGTCCAGACCGCACTCTTCCACAGGCTGAAGCTGGCCCAGCTCATCCATCAGGTCCAGGCCACATTCCCCTTCTTCAGGGGTGACCGTAGGGCTGGAAGGATTCCATCCGCCACAACCTCTCTTCCAATCAATGCTCTGTAAGGTGCCAAAAGTGCTAGGAAACCCCAGGTCAAGGGCAACTTTTGGGCGGTCGTCATGAGCCTGATCCCAACTGAGGGGCTCGGACCATACAACACAGCCCTGTGTTGGCGCTGGCAGAGCAGGGGCATGTGGGGAGCCTCTACCAAGGACCTGGGCCCCTACATGCTGCACAGCTGGTGATACCAGCTCCCCAGTTCCCAGCCACCACCCAGTGAGGGCATTAGCATAAAGTCTTTGCCAGGGGACCCCAGGGAGGGGGCACCACGGGGCAGCCCAGGTCCTACTGGCTCTGGGCACAGTGGGGAAGAGGTGGTGCCCACTCCAGTGCTGCCCTCTGAGAGGCCTCTGTGGCCCATTTGTTTCTTCCCTGGGCTCAGCAGAGCAGAGGGGAGACTTCCCAGGGGGGAATCAGGAGGCTCTCACCCCTCTTCCCTGAGGACAGAGTCTGCCTCTTCACTTACTGCAGAGCACCCCAGACCCTAGGGGGCTGTCCAGTGGGAGTCATAGGCCTTCACTTTGGGGGCAGCTGCCCATCTCCTACTTGCCCATCTATACTCCCAATGTGATAATGCCCTTGATTCCACTACAATCCATATCCTGTCCCCAGTGCCCACCTTCAACTGGCCCAGCCTACTAGCAGGTGGACCCTGAAACCCATGGCCCCTCAGGGTTGTTCTGGGATCCAGATGCCCTCTTCCAGGGGATGCCCCTCAACAAGAGCATCTATGATGTGTGGGTTAGCCACATCCAGGATCCAGCTGCCTCCAAGCCAGGGGGCTGCTCTCCTGACACAGCCTGTGAGGCTCCCAGAGTCGGGGTGCTTTTCTCTCCTACCCCTTCCTGTCACCATTGGTTTGTTGGGAAATCAAGGCCAAGATGACCAAGAGGTGTCTACAGCCACAGAAGCCTGGAAACACCAGGCACCAGTGGTGCTGAGAATCCACGATGTTTATTGGGCTATGCCGCAAAGGGTTGTGACCCAGCTGGGCACCACCCTGGCCCCGATGGCCAGTCATGCCTCTCCTACCTCCAGAGGCAAGACTAGAAGGAATGGGGCTTTGCTTGGAGTAGTGCCTTCCTGATCCTACTTTCTCTGGCTTTCTCTGTTCGTCCATCCTTTCTTCCATCCATCATCCTTATGTCTCACTTCCCCTCCCTGGCTCTGGGCTGGGGGAAGGAGAACTGAATGGTGGCTCCAGCATAAAGTCCTGTCCTCCCTCATCTGCCTGGGAATGAGGGAGCACCTTTTTGGGGAAAAGATAACAGTAAAGGAATACACCCAAAACAAAAAAACCCAAAACTGATGAACCTCAACCCACCACACCTTTATGCCAGCTCAGTGTTCCTGTCCAGAAAGCAAGAGGAGCTTCCTGAATCCTATGTGGCCCGGATGGGGGAATGAGGATGAGCCCCTGATATGGTTTCAACACCCAGATATATAGGGGCCTGGCATGTTCCTTGAGGTGTGATGGCAAAAGGCTTTAAAACCTTGGAAATCTCCCACCCGTTGTAGGTAACAACAGCAGAGTATAAACAAATGAAATGATCAATCAACACAACAGCAGCACAAGAGAGAAAACCGAAGTATGTGAGTACCCATGTGTAAGGTTAATATTCACATGCAGGTTCCACATTGCACGTTCTTAAAAGTTCATAAACATTTTTAGCCCACTGACCATTCTGCTGCAGGAGGTAGAGGAATGGCAGATACTCCTTCCCTGGCTTGCCCTCTCACTCTTCTCCAACCTGCCCACACCTACTATCCATCCACCCATCTGTTTTCTTTGGTCAAATCATCATTCTCTGGAGTATGTTACCAAATTTTTCCAGACTCTTAGGAAAATTGATTAACACCATGATATGCAGTGATAGCCTCCTGAAAGGAGGCAGGAGGTTGTTTCAAGGTTGCTAAAAGAGGGAAAAGTCATTTCAAAGCCCATGTAGTAACCACATTCCTGTCTGTACGATATTATCTCCGCTGGTTCTGTATCAGCTCAAGCCCCTCCGTCCTACTACAACTGGCACCCATAATGAACAGTCTAGGAGTGTTACCAAAGAACGCAGAAGGTTGTGTGTGTAAGGGGGTGGGGAAGAATTTCTGATGTTTCTCTTCATCACTACAGTTTTTAAAAACCTATAATTTTAAAATAAACTCCACCCTCAATGCAGGGCTTGAACTCACAACCCTAAGATCAAGTGTCACATGCTCTACTGACTGAGTCATTCAAGTGCCCCCAGAACTACAGTTTTTAAAAAGTCCCCTTGGGCTTCCTAAGAAAGGCAAAAATTCCTCAAAAACAACACCCAACAAACTCATCTTGGGTGACTTGTGTCCTGATTCACCCCATCAAGTCCTGTGCACACGGAGGTAAAAATGACCGAGAGAGCCCTGTATACCTGGACTCAACCTGCACCCTGCATTCCCAGGTGGTGTTTCTTAGTCTGAATTCCCAGAGGCCTGGTGGCACTGGCTCTCCCCCCGCTCTGGGTCGCCAGGTGCTCACCTCACCGTTGAGGACGGCCGACTCCTGGCTCCGGTCCGATGTGGGATGCACCACGGGAAGGGCCGTGGGTTTTATTGCAATGAGCTGCACAGATCCAGAAGATGTGTCGAAGGGATCGGCAGCCACCTTGCCAGAGTTGTCAAAAAGCACCGCTCCTTCCTCTTCATCACTCGCAGGCACTGAAGCACAACATGAAGGCATTGATTTTTATTGTGTTGGGGAGCTGCACGATCCTGGGGGAGTTTGTGTAAGGCTCAATGCCTAAGGACATGACTTTATTCAAAGTGACCTCGGCAACAACAGCACCTGGTTCTTTGCCAAGGGCTCACTATTGTTCAAGGGTTTCTCTTAAGATCTATACAATTCATTCCTCCACTGCATGATCAATGGGTAGGAAAGAACTGTAAAGGTTTGAAGGTAAACGGTAAAAACCATTCTTTCAAAATTGTGACAAAATGTTTTTGGAAAAAAAAAGTAAAAATTTTTTTCTCTGTTTGAGTTGGAGATGAGAAAAGTACAGTTTGGCCAAACCTGGCAACTATTCTTAAAAATATGACAGTCAAAAAAATAACAGCATTCAGTTCAGTCTGTGCCATCAAAGGCACCCATTTTTGGACCATGTTAGGGTAATAAGTCTTCCTTGGTCAACCAGCCATAGGAATTGCTGCTAACACTTGGTTTACTTATTTTTTTTTAATGTCTTTATTTTTTTTTTGAGAGACAAGAGACAGAGAACGAGTGGGGGAGGGGCAGAGAGTGAGGGAGACACAGAATCTAAAGTGAGCTCCAGGCTCTGAGCTGTCAGCACAGAGCCCGATGCAGGGCTCGAACCCATGGACTGTGAGCTCATGCCCTGAGCCGAAGTTGGATGCTTACAGTTAAGCCACTCAGGTGCCCCTAGTTTATTTTCTTCTTTCCCAAGGCTGCTTCTCCAACAATTTGGGTTTGGGTTTTTTCATTTGTCGAAACAAAAGAAAGCTAAGAAATAGCTGCCAGATAAAACTAATTTAAAACTATAGACAACTTCCCTAATTAAATAGGGTGAATTCTGCCTTTGCTCTGTTAAAGTAATTCTCCCCTGACAGAGAATTCTGCCCTGATTGCTGGAAGACACCAGTCTGCCTCGTGCTTCCATAACTAAGCTGGCAGAAGAAGTTCCAGGGCCAGTGGTATCTTGCTGATTGACTTGTGCTTAAAGCACAGTCCCGTTAGGTAACTCTAAGAATGACAGTTTATTGAGCATGGCTGGGCAAGAGAGAAATTAAGGTTGTTCAAACAACAAGACCAGCAGGCAATTTAGGAGCAAAATAGGTGTTCTATAAAATATGAATGTAATAAAGTGTATTCATCTTTCCTACTGCTTACTCAAGAGATTGGGATGTCATTTAAATTACCGAGAAACACATGGTTTGTATCATATTGTCACTTTATCATAATCATAGATTTGTCAATTAAGCTGAGTAAATTGTTATTTTACAATGGGGCCAAAACACCTCATAGTCTAACAATGGGCTGCAATTGGAGTATTTCTTGGTTCTGTGGACTTATTTGCAAATAGCAGGCCACCAAACAGCAAATGACAGAACAAAATCTCTACTCACACATCTTTTAGAGTAGAGTTTTGCTGAGCAATTCTTGCCTGGTCAGACCTAGGTAACTACTATGAAAGCCATCTACGGCAGCCAGCCTCCAATATGGCACCCAGTAATTCCTGTCTCCTGATATTCACAGTCATGATGAATAGGACTGACCCGTGTAACCAACAGGAAATAGCAGAAATGACAGTGTGTTACTTCCAAGGCTAGGTCATTAAAAAACAACAACAACAAAAAACCTTGTGGCTTCCACCTTGCTCTCTCATGGATCACTTACTCTGGGGAAAGTCAGCTACCATATTATGAGAACACTCAAACAGCCCTATGAAGAGGTCCATGTGGCAAGAAACTGAGACTCCTTCCAATAACTATGCGGGCAAGCCATCCTGTAAGTGGATTCTGCAATCCCAGTCAAGCCTTTACATGACTACAACACAGGCCAATATCCTGACCATGACCTCCTGGGGTACTCTGAGCCAGAACCACCCAACTAAGCCACTCCTGAATTCCTGATGCACAGACATTACATGAGATAATAAACACAGATTGTCATTTTTGGTTGCCAGGTGTTGGGATCATTTGTTATGCAGTGATAAATACCTAATCCACCTAAACAACCTCTCTCCTGTGAGCTTCCACTCTTGTCGTCTTACCTAAGATACATAGTCACAGCAGCCAGGATGATTATCTCTTCAAAAGGTAACCAGATCATAGGACTCCTATGATCAGAACCCTCCAAAGTCTCATTTCTCAGAATAAAACCCTGCATCTTTGTGAGTTGGCCCTGACCAGCAGGCTGAGCACATTTCCTACCTCTCCCTTTATCCACTCTGCTCAGGCTACAATGGCCTGCTTGAATGGCCTACATCAGGCTTGTTCTCACCTCTGGGATTCTGTATTAGGTGTTCTCTCTGCTCAGAATACTCTTTACCTAGGTCTTTACATGCCTAGTTCCTTCTTATTTTTTAACTGAAGCTTGAAAAAGAACTTCCTTATCCATGAATCTAAAATAACCTGCCCATCAGCTTGTTATGTTCTACTTTCTTCATAGCACTTATCTCTGCTGACTTGTATTGATTTAACCTGTCCCCATCCCTGCCCCTGGAATATAGGCTCCATACCTGCCTACCCTTTAAAAAGCAGATGCCTATTGCCTTTAATGATGTCTCATGTGTAGTTGGCTTTTAATAAGGGTTTTCTGAATGAATGAAGGAAGGAAGGAATGACTACAATTTCCTGAATGAGAAAAGGAGATTGTTGTTAGTTGTTAGTGCCTGCAAAACAGGTGAACATGTAGAAGTTAAAAGTTCTGTGATCACTAAAGCATGCAGAGGGTGAAGAGATGGTACAGAGAAGTTTTACTGATTCTGGGTTGTGACACCCTCACCTTCTACCCCGTGTGGACAGAGTAAAGAGAGCACATAACTATATCCTGGAAGTTGTACAAACTACAGTTCTTGCCCATCCTTATTCTCAAATAAGATTCAATTGTGTATAATAGTCCCTCCAGGTTTACAAGAAAAATAATTAGTTATCCTGCTCCCTGCCAAAAGACTGATGGAAAAAGATATTACATTAAATATTGATTTATTAAAGTGTGGGAGTACAGCAGGTTCATGGGAATACTTGATGCATAATTAGTCCCTAAAGGAAAAAATGTGGGACAATGCTAAAGGGAAGGGCCACAGCTAACCTGTGGAAGTGTCCTAGACACCATTACATCAGTATCACCATAAATGCCACCGTCCCCACAAGTTGTGTCTTATTTTCACTGTTGGTTTTAACTTCCATAAATCAAGAATTCCTTCCTTCTTTCCTTCCTTCCTCCCTCCCTCCACTCCTCCCTTCCTTCCTCTTGTCTTCCAATCCAATAAAATACACTACTGATACTTTGGTGAACTCTAACCTAGTGGATGGATATATGAGAACGTGAAGCCCTATGATTAAAAAAAGGATAAATGTAGGTTCTATGGAAGGTCCACCCAGAATTCTGACGGGTTTCACCTCTGCTGGATTTTACCTTAAACAAATCAGTCCCATCATTTTTCTATGTGAAAATTTCAAGCTGAATCTCCCTGAATGGAAACCTGAGGTACAAGAGAAGTGGCCAACCTTGAAAACTCACTGGGTTTCCTTCTGGCAAAAAACAAAATGCAATGAAGCATAATAAACCTGGAGAAAGGATGGCTTTTTAATAGAACAAACATATTAAAACCTCAACATAGCACAGTAATTGGATTTCATTCATGCAGGCGGCTCTTGTTATTTCTGAGACTGATATTTAAATAAGCAAAGTGACCTAAACAATAAGGAGGCAGGTAGGGCGGTGGAAAAGCAAGAACAGAAGGTCAGCAGGAACATTTGGGCAGGTCAGTGTCTCCCTAGCCAGGGTGTGGAGTGATAGGGTCTGAAACAGGCCCTGCTCCCTCCTCCTCTGTGGATTAAGTACAAGGAACAGGGAAGGGCATCATCTTGTAAATGTGATTTACTGACAGAGGAGTCTGTACATTGTACATTTTTAACCAAGCAAAAGGGCACAGAACAGTATGTACATTGATTTGTTTTATTAAAAAACAAAGCAATACAACAAAAAAGATTGTGTGTGTTGTCATATGCATAGTAAGAACGTCTGAGAAAGACACATGCTGAGTAATTCAAGGTCATCTGAGGAGTCAGGTGGGTGATGGGACATGTGTGGGAGGACAGATTTTGACCTGACTATACATTTCTGGGAAGCTTTCTGTGAGCTGGCTTGGCAGAGAGGTGATAGGTAGGATTTCTGGTGGTCTCAGGTAGGGTAGATATTCCAAGAAAACCCCACGTGCCAGATCCTGATTCTGGTGTAGAAAGCACAGCCTCTGTGTTACAGGCCATGGGGAATTCAGGAGAAGAAAAAATTCATGAATCAAATCAGTATGACAATTTAAACCAGTGCTTTATATAATTGTGCTGGAAATGGGAATGGAGATCACATTTTCCTTGCAGAAGACAAATCCATTGTATAACATTATTCCTCGTCTTTCTTTTTTGGGTCAGAAAAAAGAAACAGAAGAATATTCTGGAACTACCTCCAAGAGAGAGTCCCTAAACCACACTCCATCAAATTCCTTTAAAAGGGAAGCACAACTAAGCCGTGTGCCAGACTGTTTGGCTTTTCACGTGGCATTTCTGTAGTATTCCACCTAACAACCCATTGAAACCTGAAAGGAATCTCTTCTAATCTGAGTGGCAGCACCAGGTACTTGAACCTGGGCTCCAGTCAGTCAGCATCACACATGGAAGCGGCACGTGGAGATGACAGTCAGGACAAAGGTGGGACCAGGAGGAAGGGACACACAAGGATGTCTGACAGACGCAAAGTATAGATAGTGCCACCACACAATAAGGCAGTTCTGACGACTTCGAAATAACCTCCAACACCCATCCTTTATAGGGAGGGAAAAGATCTGTGTGAGAGAGAAACCAAACAGTTATGTTTCCCTGGAGAATAAAGGCAGAAGCACAGGCTGACTTTTATGATGACAGATTTATTACTGTGTTGTTTTTCCCAGGAGAGGTGGATTCGCGGTGTCTGGATTTACTGGCAGAGACTGAGCCCTGAAGATGTATCAAAGTAGTTAGGGCAAGAAAATGAGGGGAACCTCCAAGACCAGCAGGAGTCAGAGAGTTGCCACCCAAGTGGACCTGCGGCTGGGAATCCTGTCAATTCAGCCAAGAATTAGAAACATCTCAAAGCAAACATCAGCTCATCATGCACAGGGCTTTTCTAAAGCGCTGCTCAACTCCGTAAGAACAGTGAGTAGAGGGCGTGAGATACAATAATTCAGAGAAGGGGAGAGGCGATGCCCCAGGAGGGAGGTAGCAGACTCCTGACCTTTCTGGGGCACACCAGAGAGAAGGTAGGATTACAGCACACGGGTGTGTGTGTGTGAATGTGGGCGCACATATGTGTGCAAGTGTGTGTGGGACGGGTCCAGGGGTGGTGATGGCAAGGAGGGCTTCTCACCATTTCTCTTCCGTGCCTCCTCCTTTGTCACTTTCTGCTGTGCCATTACATTCTGGGGCGAGCGCCTCCCTGAGCTGGGCTTCCCTGATTCCTTGCTGATGACAGAGCCATTCTCACTGGGCGACCTGCTGGAAGTAACCATAGTAACAGGGAGAAGGTGAGTTTCGACTCCAGCAGCCTCCTCTCAAGGTTATTTTATTTGCACAGTTTATGTCTGTCGCCTTTCATTCTGGTTTTATCCACAAAGAAGAACTGATACAGGAAAAGAAAACACAACAAGCCCCACACTATGGCGTGGGTTAAGCAGCTGGTCGCTGAGGAGTGCTTAGCTCGGAAGAGGAGTTCAGTGAGCATCTCTGTTCCATTAACCCTCAGTGTCTATGGGAAACGGCAGTATGGCATTTGTAAGTATGCCCTCCTTTTAAAACATAGCACTTTGGATAGTGTTGCAGAGCACTGATTCATGTGGCATCTGCAGGGATGTGCATTAGACACGGTTCTCCCTGCCTATTCCCTTTACAGAATATACTTTGACCACTAAAGCCTACGTCACCCCATCACTGAGTTCTTCATTCTGTCTCTCACAAACCTGCACGTGTGCACACTCACACGTTCTTTCACTGTACTAACTAGTAACCGCTTATATTTGAAACTACCAATTTGAGCTCTTCATTTCTTGAGAAATACTTCATGTGCACCAGCTCTGTGCTGGGCACTGTGCCAGGAATACCTGTATACAGAGATACTGGGACACCACCCATGCTCTCTAAGAGCTCCTCCTCAGAAGCACCAAGTAGGTGCCAAGGACTATGCAGAATGCTTTCAAAACTGTTAGTGGATCATTACGACAAGCCACTGGTTCGGTGACTGTCACCCTTGTTTAGCAAGTGAGGAATGTGATGGTCAAGGAGGTGGGGTGTTTTATCCTGAGCCAAGTCCGGGAAGTGGCAAATCAGTCCTGGAAACCAGGGCTTCCCCTGCAGGGAGGGGCTCTCCCCCCACACCAGAGCGCCTACAAAGTCCTACAATGTCCTCAGATGAGGCAGGCCTTACACAGGGCAAGCCACAGAGCCTTCTCCCCTTCCCTTAGGTGGGAGGATGATTCTGGTCTTCTGGAACTCTGGGGGAAATGGGCTCAGAGCCCCTGCTGGGGTTCATGTTCCCTCAGGTCTTGGATCATCATAAAGTCCAACTGCCTTCCCTTCTATGGAGATAATCAGGAGGCAGATATCCAGAGGCCTCATCAAACTTCTTATTCTTCTCTGTCAATTGTCCAGATTCAGAACCTAAAGCCCCCTATAATGGAAAATTGACTGGAATAACACGTAGCACTTGACGACTAAGTAAGCAGCCTCTTAAGTGGAAGCTATGCATCTTTGTAGATCTTCTTTGTCCTTCCTTCCCCTCCCTTCTCCCTCTTCGTCCTATGGGAATTTAGAACTCTCAGTTCTGTACTCTTTAGTGTACTTCAGCACCCCAAAACCATGACCAATGACAGCGCCCACTCACATCCATGGGATAATGCCAAATCTGCCCAGAGGTTTCCATAGAACAACAGAGCCAAATGAGACATTCCTTGCCCAAGTTCCACAGAGAAGTGTAAGTTTGGGAAATGTTGTTTATGATATTCCTTCTTTGAATAGTCCTAATGCACATTAACATATCAAAGTCCCCATCAGTCCTATAATAAAGAATCCTATCATCTCCTTTTGCTTAATCCAGCATTTCCCAGTTTATCTGGCCCCAAATCTCTTTCACCATAATATAGTGATACAAAGAATGCAGCTTGAGAAAATATGGAGAAGGCATTAATTTTTTTTAAAGATTTTGTTTTTTAAAGTAATTTCTACCCCCAATATGGGGCTCGGACCCACAACTCTTGAGATCAAGAGTCACATGCTCCACTGACTGAGCCAGCCAGGTGCCCCAGATAATTTATTAAGTATATATTATTTACCCAACATCTATTTGATCAGTGAGTGCTGGCTACATAAATATACATACAAAGAGAAGACATAAGCCCTTGGATTGTTTTCAGAACCTCACAGTTAATGGCACCTACTTTTCCAACTGGCTTTATTAGGACAACAAGGCTTTCACTGAGGTCTAGAAAGGAAGGAAGGGGAAAGCCTTCTTGTAACCTATTTTTACATTCATGAAATACTTAACAGCATATTATTTGCATATTCTTTCTTTTATTTGATCCTGAAACAATTTTTTCACTGTTCGTCTCACTCTAGGAAAAGGTATGGATAAACACATTTCTGGAGAAAAACTCTCAACTCTGCTTTACTCTTTCATCCACTCGTGGACTTATGTTTACATGGAGCCATCAACTCAAACTTCTGGTCAAAAACATAAGTTGAGATTTGCGTGAGTGTCCACTCACATGACAGTAACAAAACTGTTTCTGAAAGCAAGAAAGTGCCACCTGTGAGGCTGTAGTTTTAGGCTACTGAACTCAATAGTCCACCCCTTCTGGGGATATGGGTATACATGGAGCCCGGATGAAGAGTTATGGGGGTGGGGATTAATTGATTGCTGAACAATTATGTCCAATCACTGAATTAAAGTACCCATTGCCAGCGGCTGTCCCTATGAGGTTGATTCTCTATCCTCGCCCATTAGTCCCAGTCCCAGGTCAACGGAAGAGCATCATCCCCAGGGGCCTTAGTGAGAGGAAAGGACCTGCACCACCCGTCTGGTTATCAGCGAGTGGCTGAATCCTCAGATTTCAGTTTTAAAACAATTTTTAAAAATTGAGCTACCTTAATGACCATCAAATCACTGGTTTCTCCTATTTTTCACTTGTAAAACTTTTTGGATCACCTAACAGACCCATTTTGAGAGGTTATGCAGTCCTCAACCAGCAGGAACAAGGAAACTAATGTGGCAAGATGGAAAAGCCAGAAAAATAAATGCATGATGGGTTTGCTCTTGGTTTCGGCATCTTAATATCTTCCCAAATGAACTGGACTCCCTTGGTCAGCTGAACTTGAACAGAAGTGAGGTTTCTCGCATAGCTTTGGCAATGATACAGCCCTTAGTAAAGTTCTGTTTTTACATAACATTATGAAGCAAACGTAGAAATCATTCAGCTGTGTAGACACTGTTTTCTTTATCTATATTTGTTTCATAAACTAATATTTCCTAATAAAATTCTTGGGGTAAGTAATTGAATTTGTTCACCAAAAGTAGACTCCTCGCTACTTCAAGAAGAAATGCTTGTTTGAAAAAAAAGAAAAAAAATTTTTTTAATTAAAAAAAAATTTATTTATTTTGAGAGACAAAGATGGCATGAGTGGAGGAGGGGAAGAGAGAGAGGGGGAGAGAGAGATAATTCCAAGCAGGCTCTGCACTCTCAGCACAGAGCCCAATGTAGGGCTCGAACTCATGAAATCGTGAGATCAGGACCTGAGCCAAAACCAAGAGTCAGACGCTCAATGGACTGAGCCACCCAGTCACCCCCCAAAAAGTTATTTTTTTAAAAAAATTTTAAAGAAATTTTTAAAAGAAATTTTAAGGAAATCTTTACATGATTTAAATCATTCAACAAGAATGGGTAGAAAATAATTTTTATTCTTCCCAGCAGTGCTATGTTAATATTCTAATTCTAGTAATTCTATTTACCTCTTCTCAGTGTCCTCTAATAGGAGATAAATAAGTTTTTAACATGCCTTTATTTGGCAAAGATCATAATGAGAATAATTACCGTAGGTAATCCTACTTGCCAGTCAACTCAGATAAATAATCTATTGCTTCTCTGTATATTTCAACTCTTCATGCTGGGGCAGACCATTGTAGGTCTGATCCCAATTTATTCCCACCTCCCTGTAACCAAGGTTTGATAGCCTCTTTCCATACTGACTCTGGACTAGACCATGTGTCTTTCTTTGGCCAACAGGACAGTAGCGAATTTGACACAAGCAGACTTGAGAAGTGCTTGACCTTGGGGGCTTGTTTTCTTGCCATACACAGAACCCTGCAACCACCCTGTGAGAGAGCCAGAGCTGGCCTGCTGGAGAATGAGAGACCATGTAGCCAGAGGCCTCAGTTCCCTGGCCACCCCAGTTTAAGATTATCACCAACAAGCCAGCCTGGTCAACCTATCACCTGACTATAGACACTTGAGTGAGCCAAGCTGAGATTAGCCAAGCCTAACTCAGCCCAGAACCACCACCTACCTGAGCTGAACCCAAACTTCTGACCCACTGAAAATCATGAGCTAAATAAATGGCTGCTATTTTAAGCTGCTATGATTTGGAGTAGTTTATTGTGGAACAATAGATAGCTCATCCACATCGCTTCAACCTTCTTTCCTACCCAGGCTGAATTCCAATCCTCTGTTTCTCTGTACCTCTGAGGTACCAAGAGCTCCTGGAGGAAAAACACAGACTTACTGCATGACTCCAGTGCAAAATTTGTGTATTTGATACAGACAATCCTTCTTTCCCCTTCAAACTACTCCTTTCTCCTGGCTTCCTGGATTCCGTTTTTGCTTTGTCCCTCTCAGGGATTTTTTTCCTGATGCTTTTGGTCTCCTGTGCTGATTCCTCTTCATCATCTGGACCTCTAATCATTACAATGTTCCAGGGGTCAGGTCGTGAGTCTCTTCTCTGTCTATACTCTCGCAGGTGACCCCATCCAGTATCACAGCTTTAAAGAACTAAATACTGACAACTTCTTCATTTATATTTCTACTCTGGACCTCTTCTCTGAATCCCAGACTCCTACAGTTATCTGAATTCTGAACACTTCCACTTGAATGTCTAAGTGACATCTCAAACTTAACATGCTCACATCCAAACTCATGATCATTCCCTACCAATTTCTTCTCTTCTAGTCCTCTCCAATACACCAATGGCAAATTCACCCCTCTCTATTTCCACTCCTCCGAACAATCTATCAGCAAAGCAAGGCTTACTATAGCTCTTCCTTCAAAACATGTCTAGAATCCTATCACTTCTCACCCCACAATGCCTTGGCCCACACCACCATCTACATCACCTGGACTACTGTAATAGCCTCCTAACTATCTCTCTGCTTCCACTCCACTTCTATACCATCTGTTTTCCATACAGCAGCCAGAGTGATTCTTTATAACTGCAAGTCACATCATGTCACTGTTCTTCTCAAAACCCTCCATTGACTTCCAATCTTTACTCACAATAAAATTCCAACTCCCGACTCTGGTCAATAAAAGCCTAATATGATCAAATTCAGGCAACTTCTCTGATCCATCCACCACCACT
Organism: Cryptoprocta ferox; assembly: GCA_028646485.1. Lineage (NCBI taxonomy): Eukaryota > Metazoa > Chordata > Mammalia > Carnivora > Eupleridae > Cryptoprocta > Cryptoprocta ferox. Next base: position 26,002,258 of record CM053575.1, read on the forward strand.
TCCTCTCTAGTTCACATTGGCCTCTTTGGCCCTCTTGCTCTTCTCTAAGTATTTTAAGAGATTCCCTCCCCTGGGCTTTGCACACACTGTTCCATCTGCTTGGAACATTCTTCTGCAAGATAGTTTTGAGGCTTACACATCATTTCATTCAGGTCTTTCTCAGGTGTCACTTTATCAGAAAGGCCTTCCCTGACTTCCTAGCTAAAAGAGCATCACGCCTCCCTTTCCATTGCTCTATCTTCTTACCATGCTTTGGTTTTCTTCTTCATAGGCATCACTACCTGACTTACTATGTATCTATTTCTCTGTTTATTGTCTATCCCTCCCCACCAGATTGTAAGCACCATGAGAGTAGGAACGTTGTCTTGTTCACTGCACTCTCCCCAGTGCCTGGTAAATGGCAATCAGTTAATATCTCTTAGGTGAAGGGAGGGAGAGAAGAAAGGAGGCAGGGATGATGTAGCTTTTCTAGCCTCCATTGTGGTCTCAGGCAACAGAGAAGGGACTTGGCAATGGGAGTTGGTTTGGCCAGCCAACAAGCCTTGCCATAGAGTTTATTACCTCTTTATAAGACTATTGTAAAGTCCTTACAACAAGTCTCCTGGCCTCTAGCCTAACTTCTCCCATCTATCATCCACACTGCCACTGGAGCAGTCTTTCTAAAATTCAGGCTGGACATCACTGTCTTCCTGAAGAACTTTCAATGCTTCCCACTGCCCAGTGAATAAAGGTCAAACTCCATAGCCTGGCAGTTAAGATCCTTTACAATTTTCACCTATCATCTGATTTCATCCTCCACTGCATCCCAACCACTGTGAACTCTAAACCCTAGGGACATTCACATTAAGTGAATGATCTCTCCACAACTACTGACACTCCACTCACTCTCTGAGGTCCAGCTAAAACATAAGCTTCTCCACCATCCTTTCCCTCATCAATTTAAGTTCTTCCTTTCTTTTCCATAGCACTTCATTCAGACTGCTCCATGAGTACCTGCACATCATGCTTGGTTTCCAGGTATTTATCTCTCAGTCTCTCCATCATGAGATCCTTGGGGTCAGGAACAAATTATAAACCTTTTGGTAGGCCTTCCGATGCCTGTCAAAGTGCTCTGTTCATGGTAAAAACTCCTAAAAACAGTTTTTGAACTAAAACCATAAACTACTGAAAAACTGCCAGATAAAATACAACTCTACTGAATCAAAGGCACTGCTTTTAAGATAAGTTAAAAAAAATCTAAGTGTGATGCCAGTGCCAAATTTGTTGTAATAAATATGAAAGCAAAATCTCTGCTGTCGTGGCTAATCAGTGATGTAAAACCTTATAAAGGATGGCTCATGAGAAGCAAGTATTGGGATTCCTGTCACCTACTTTAGCATGAAGGGAAATTTTGTTTTTTTAATGTTTATTTATTTTTGAGAGAGAGAGACAGAGGTGAATAGGGGCAGGGCAGAGAGAGGGGGGGACACAGAATCCAAAGCAGGCTCCAGGCTCTGAACTGTTAGTATAGAGCCTGATGTGAGGCTCAAACTCATGAACTGTGATATCATGACCTGAGCTGAAGTCAGATGCTTCACTGACTGAGCCACCCAGGCACCCCAAGGGGAAAATTTTTAAGTTTATTTATTTATTTGGAGAGAGGGTGAGCATGGGCTGGGGAGGGGCAGAGAGAGAGGGAGAGAAAAACAGAGAGAGAGAGAGAGAGAGAGAGAGAGAGAGAGAATCCTAAGCAGGCTCCACACTGTTGGCATGGAGCCTGATGTGGGGCTCAAACCCACAAACCATGAGATCATGATCTAAGCCAAGATCAAGAGTTGGATTCTTGACCGACTGAGCCACCCAGACACCCCTGAAGAGGGAATTTTTATTTTTATTTATTTATTTATTTATTTATTAAATGTTTATTTTACTTTTTGAGAGAGCACAAGTGGGGAAGGGGCAGAAAGAGAGGGGATGGCAGAGGATCCGAAGTGGGCTCTGCACTCACAGCAGCAAGCCCAATGTGGGGCTCAAACTCACTAACTGCAAGATCATGACCTGAGCTGAAGTCAGACGCTGAACTGACTGAGCCACCCAGGTGCCCCTGAAGGGGGAAATTTTTAAAGAGAAAAGTGGTATTAACTTGAGGTTTCCACTGCTCTCAGCATCAATGATTCCCTTGCTGATCTGGAGAGGCAGAAGTTGGCCCCATGCCTACCTCTTTCTGGTTTCGGTGGACTTGGCCGTCTTGATGGTGCTTCCGTCCTGGGCGATGTCTCTTTCCTGAGAGGCAGGAGCATCTCTAACAGGGAGCGGTAGGACCACCGTTTCCTGAGTCACAGGGACAACCTCCTCATCTGCCCCTTGCTGGCCCAGGTGCTGTTTGGCATAATCAAAGCCTTGCACAGGCTGCAAAGAGGAAACAGATTTGTGGTCATGTTTCTGGCAAAGTGTGAGTCTAATGACAGCTTTAAGAGAAGATGGGCAGGAGAGCGCATGTGACAGGACCATACTTAGCTTTCTGATGAACAAGAGTTAACTCACTCAAATCTCCCTCATAATTTCTATCTGCAAAATCAGAATCTGTGCTAATTCTGCTTAGCTACAGAATCTCTACAGAGAAGACTTACTTGGAAAAATGAATAGTGAAAACAAGATGCAAATATGTGTGTGAGAACAAACTTCTTTCAGGAATTTTAAACCACCAATTTAAAATCACTAGATACTGCTAATTAGAGACTCTTAATTAATATATGAAATAGGTCCTGTATCATCTCCTGCCTAGGAACATTTTGTCATTCCTGAGCCCCACTTTCACATGGCTTTATGCATAGTAAGGGGTCTGGGGTTTTGCTAAGCTGCTGGAATTCTGAATCTCGACTTTTTCATCTGAGAAATGAAGATAATCAGATCTGCTTTACCTAAGCCACCCCCTAGTATGAAAGGGGAATCACAGTTCTGAAAACAGAGTGAAAGAAACATGCTTCCACACATGAAGCAGTACAACCATTAAAAATAAAATGGAATTTATGGAATCACTCAAATCCAGACCTATGGCTCTCCTATGATTCATTAGTGGGTAATTAGCAAGGCTTTTATTGCATAATGTCTGAAATCCCAAGTGAATAGGGCAGCTGTGAACAAAGCCCAGTAGACATCTATTAGTGGGGCAATAAAAAACCAAGAGGCATATTTAAACAATTCCTGGGAGTGTCTCTATTCTGCTTTACACCCCAGAGCAGCACAACACAGATTTAAGGCAGGACTGTGGGGTCAGTCTCCAAAAGCAGACTGGGTTCCAACCCCGGTTCTCCCACATTTAAGCTAGGTGACCTTGGGGAAGATACTGAAATTCTCAGCACATCAGTTTCTTCACCTATAAAATGGAGATCATAGTAGGGTAAACAGGATCAAACGTGTAAGTATGTGGAAGCATCTCAAAGAGATGCTGCACGTACTAAGTAGGTAAATGCATGTTCAGCATCTAGTGAAGTAGCTGGCATACTGTAAGTGCTCAATTGATATTAGTTAATATTATTTGCCTTCCTATTAAATCATGACCAGGTGAAATAGAAATCAATGATTCTTTTCAAGAAAATTTGGGGATGAAGGGTGCCTCAGTGACTCGGTCTGTTAAGCATCCCACAATCTCAGTTCAGGTCTTAATCTCAGAGTCATGAGTTCAAGCCCTGCATTGGGCCATGTTGGGCACAGAGCCTACTTAAAAAAGAAAAGAAGAAAAGAAAAGAAAAGAAAAGAAAAGAAAAGAAAAGAAAAGAAAAGAAAAGAAAAGAAAAAAGAAAAGAAAAGAAAAGAAATTTGGGGAAGAAACTTCACCTCCACCAGGTGGTTTCCATCAGAACTTGACATGGAGAGAGGCCCCTCCTTCAGCAGTGAATTTAGCTAAGAAATGTAACAGAGAGGCTCCAGCTAGATGGAACAGTCTACGACTGTGGCCCAGCCCACCAAATCTTACTACGGTATCTCAGGACAGGATGGAGTTTTATTGCTAAATCCAGCAAAGCTTCCCTATTTCGAGCTGTCTGTAGTTCTGCCATGGACAGTTCTCCTAATTCCCAGGGAAACTCACTCTGGAAATTGTGCTCAGCCCTCCCTCTTCACTGAGACACACACTCTGACCCAAATGGCAACCGCAGACGTTCTGTGCCAGGATCTGGGAACGTGTTTCTGAAACAGTGTTTGTCTGTTCATTGCTCTCCCTCCTGTGGTGCCACATGAAACAGAACAGAGCCTTTGAACAACCTGGTCACATTCCTAGACTATTGAATTGCCTGCTCCTCCAACAAATGGTCACCAACTGGATTCAACTGAAATGTTTCTAGAAGCTGAGCTTTCCTCTCCAGGTCCACTGGTTCATTGTCTCCTGGCTTGGTCTTGTTGCTTCCATTCATATCCTTTCTAGGCTCACCCTTGACCAGCTTCCCAAGTTATCTCTCTGAAACCACAAGTCATATTCTCTGCCATTAAAAGTTTCTCATGGGGGGCATCTGAGTGGCCCAGTCAGTTAAGCATCCGGGTCTTGATCTCAGGGTGTTGAGTTCAATCCCCACGTTGGGCTCTGCGCTGGGTGCAAAGCCTACTTAAAAAAAAAATGTTTCAGGGCACCTGGGAATCTCAGTCGGTTAAGCAACTGACTCCGGCTCAGGTCTCGATCTCACAGTTCGTGGGTTTGAGCCCCACATTGGGGTCTGTGCTGATGGCTCAGAGCCTGGAGCCTGCTTCACATTCTGTGTCTCCCTCTGTCTCTGCCCCTCCCCCACTCACACTGTGTCTCTCTGTCTTTCAAAAATAAATAAACGTTAAAAAAATTTTTTAAAAAGAGTTTGACACTCAAACTCTTCATCAAGGCATTTAAGGCCCTTTGCAGTCTGGCTGGACCCACCAGCTCAGCCACGCCTCCTGTTGGTACCTTTTCCAGAATGCTCCCATGCCCCCATTATCCTACTCAGCATTGTGCCAACTACAGTTACCGAGCGGTGGCTTGTGCCTTGGACCGTGTCTCGTGCTGGAGACGCAAAGATGAAAAATAGTTAGTCCCTGCCCTCAAGGAGCTCAGTTTCAGCCTCATTTCGTATGACTGGTACAGTGCTGAATGCATGACATCAGTTAGGACATTTCATCTGCACTGCAGTTCAAGGAGGTTGGTATTGTTATGATGATATTCCATTTTAAAGAAAAAGAAACCGAGGGTTGGAGAGGTTGACCAGCTTCCTCAGGCTTACACAGAGGGTGTGTGGTAGAGTCGGGATTTGCACCCAGTTCCTTGTGATGTGGAGCCAGGCGTCTGAGCGCTGCCTGATGGTTCTTCCCACGGCCTCTCCCTCCTTCTGCAGCCTACCATCTTGGTCAGGCATCTGCTACCATCTGGGGCCTGGCTCCCATGTGAGACTGCTGGCCTGTCTGTAAGGAACTAAGTCTCTGATGGCGGCGAAGACTTCCCAGGAACCTAGTGAGGACAACAAGTTGGCTCTGGTCCTCTCCCTCTTGCCCCCACTCTCCCTGGATTTGGCCCCCTCACCCTTCACACTGTGTTGAAGTTACCTGCTAGATACTTGAGGGACTGGGTTGATGGTGAGTGAGCAGAAACAGAGACATCAAGGAAGGACAAGCTTCAATGGTGGCCACTGTTATTAGGTTAATAATAACAGTTCTCACATATGCTCAGTACTTACAGCCTTAAAAACACTGACACTTCATTTTGTGCTCACAAACACCCTCTGAGGGAAGCAGGGCAAACATTACAGTCTTCATTTTACAGGCAAGAACACAAAAGCTCAGAGAGGTTCAATGACTTGCCTAAGGTCACACAGCTAAGTGGTGAAAGACTCAATACTAGTCCCTCACTCTTCTGACCGAGGCAGTGGTCTTTCAATCTTCAGTTTGAAAATCACCTGAAATTAATTGATTGTCAATGGAAAGACACTAGTGACCCTGATACTATTAAGACATAATGAAGTATCTATAGCTGCTTCAATGAGTTTTGTAAAATTATCAAATCAAAATAATCCCCAACAATTTCAAAGGTAGACATGTTATCCAGACCTTTTAAGAAAAAAAGCCTTTTTATAATAATAAAGGCCAACTTATATGTAATATTTATGTGCCAGGCACAGCTCAAAGTAACTTACAAAACTCAATCCTCACAACAACCTAAAAGTAAACACTGTTATCATCCCCATTTCACAGATAGGAAAACTGAGGCACAAAGTGGTTAAGTACAGGTCACACAGATAGTAGGCGAAAAACAGGAAACAGCTGGGCATCTTTAGGGGGTGACTGACCTGTCCCGAGCAGATGGTCATGCCAACCATTGTGGGCCCTCCATGCTCCATCCTGCATCTGGATGTGGCCCTACCTACTGTCCCGTAAGACTGCCTGTTCCAGGGAGCCATGTTCTCATCAATTATATGAAGGGAAACACTGGGCAAAGGCTGTGAATCCAATGACAAAGAGTAAAGAGAAATAAACCAGGAAGAAAGAAGGTCACAAGAGCCCTGACACCTGGCCCTCCTGCATTTATCATTTTCTCAACACTACCTACAGAAGCCCAGCTGACACCCATGGTAACAGGGTCATGTCCATGATACCTTGTCTCTGAAGAAGGGTACGGCCGTGCACGCCCTGGCCTCAGCTCCCAGCACAGCCACACTCAGCTCCTCTTAGCCTGTCAAGTCTATTACTGAGTCTCAGCAGGGATCCCGGGGAATGTCCTCTGGACTGCAGCCTGCATTCTAAAGACACAGTGATGTCCCTGGAGACCCGGAGACCATCCTCCCGTGCTATGGATTGGTCACCAAGGCTAACTTTTTCATTCCGCCTCTTCCCTTGGCATGAAATGAATTCTGCTCACACACACAGGTTGTGAGATGTGACTCGGGCGGCTCTCTCCTCTCCAACACTGCAGTGTCCCTGGGTTGCGAGGCAGAAGGACTGCAGTAAGAAAGAGGCAGTTCCACCCCGCTGGTTTCCTGTGATAAAGGAGCTTTGCAAATTACAGTGCGGAGCCCAGCATCATTAAGGGGAGAAAACAACCAGCGCCACCACACGCAAGTGAATCCAGCCTTCTCTTGGAACATAAATTGGCTTGATTTTCAACATCGGCCACGTATCTCTTCAAGCACAATTCACCAGGTAGGAACATAAAAGGGGCAATGAAAACCCACAAACATGAATCTCCTCCAGCTCCAAACGGCTTTCAAGCTGGAAGATACGCTGAAATCGGTGTGCTGCCCAACTCACCTTGGCAAATTAATAAAACTTTGGCTTAATCTGTAACACAGAGTTGGCATTTACAACCTCGGTATGGCATGTTTCGCATTCCTGGACTCGGCTGCAGTTAGATTCTGGTAATTACTGTTATGTCTGAAAGGCTCAGGCTGTAACTAAGCTAAGACGGAGATGAAAGACCCCTTCTTGGAACAGTTGTATTTGTCACCGCTTGGGCAATTCCCGACACCGTGCTGCGTCTGGAAAGCAGGTTCCCTTTGTGTCAACAGAAACAGAACAACCTTCTTTGGAGTTTGGCTCTTTGGTAGACCGAGCGTCTAATTAAACTGCAGCTTTGCAACAGGTGAACTAGTGTAACAAACAATAAAATTCAATTGATTTCTTTCACCGAAGCGAGGTGTGATCATCCAGAAAGAACTAGGCATGTATGACTGCTGGCAAGGACCATCTCCACGACATGCATTCCAGCAGACTAAAATTCCTTTTGCTGCTCCATTCCTGCACGGGGGGACAGAGCTCAGCAGTTCAGTGATGCAGCAGGCGTCTACCTGCCAAATCTCAGGGCTCAGGAATGTGGAGAATGTGGAAGGAGCCCAAAGACACAAGTATGGGCCTGAGTCGCTCTTCTTGCTACTAGTTATGTGACTTTGGACAAAGCCCTACAGCCTCTCTTTCCTTTGGGCTTCTCAGCAGTAACGTGAAAATAATAAAACCTGCCCTGACTATGACCTACCTTCTAGGGCTGCTGTGATGATCAGACAGAGTGACAGACCCAGAAGAACCCAGCCAATTGTAAGGCATTATTTAAATATCAGGTATTACAGATCACTGTATTTCCCTCGAGGGGATATCATGAAGGGGCTATGTGACTGGACAATTAGCGCTGGGAGTTTCCTCAGTCCATTCCCCTCCCCGTCACCAGAGGCAGGGTGGACGGGCTCCCAGCCAGGCTCCAGTCGGGCCACTGAACTGGTATGTGACAAGACTATGCAGCTTGCCCATCATGGCAGCCTTCAAAGACAAGTCACTCCAGTCAATGGAAGAAGGAAAATTTTGAGAGTCTAATGTGCCCAGAAGAGCCCTGCATTAGGAGCCAAAAGACCTGGTTCTACCATCAGTTCTGCTACTTACTAACTGTGATCTTAGAGCTACTTCTCTGAAAAGGGAGGATGTCAGATTAGATAACCTCTATGGTCCCCTTCAGGTCTATCTAGCTCCTAATTTTCTGTGCCTCAGTTTCCTCATCTGCAAAACAATGACCCTTCATTAAAGCATTGAGCTGCTGTATCTTAAACCATTAGAAGTACTTACAGCTAAGGGGGAGATTAGATAAGCATTAGCTATCTTGCCCTGACGACAAACATAAAGGGTGCACAATGATGGGAGTATACTGAAAAACACTGAATTGTACACTTAACAATGGTTACCATGGTAGCTTTTATGTTATGTATTATTTACTATAATTTTTAAAAAATCCAAATAAATAAAGGGTCTCCTTCAAGATGAGGGCTTGTTAGGCATGTTAATGAAGGTACTTGCAATGGTCTCAAAAGCCCAGAGAGAAAAGGTGGGAAGAGGCCCTCCTCCCCACTTCCCGCACCTTTGCTCTCTGAGGCAGGTTCATCACAGTGTCTGGCTTGAAGTCGTTCTTGTTCTTCCGGCAGAGCACGGCAGTGATGATGATGATGATGACTGTGACCACGGCAATGGGCGCCAGCACCGCTGCGATGATCCACAGGTTGTTGGGCGGATTCTTCACCACAGCTGTGGGAAAAGCAGAGGGAGGCACGTGACAAGGGGCACTGGGAGGGGGAGAGCAGCCCCCACACCCTTGGTCCCCAAGTCATGAGATGGTGAAGAGGGTTTGGGATCAGAAAGGCCCTTGCCTTGGGCAAGTTATTCCAGATCTCTGAGTCTCAATTTCCTCATATATAAAATGGGATTATCACTTTTAAGGCATCAGAGAGATGGGGTATATGTGAGGCTTTGGTGTGGTTCCTACTAGGTGCTCAATAAACGCTAGCCTTCACTATTATTAAGAGAGAGGAAGATGGATTGGTATCAATTTTCCCCAAAGGTAATGTCCATGAATCCAAAGAGAAGAGAGAAGAAATCTGAGGGTCAGAGTTGGATTAGAGGCGGGAGGCAAAGGCCACAGATAGACTAAATATTGTAGTGAAGCCACCCTCCAAGTGAGCAATGAATAAACGCAGCTGAGTGGATGGATCTAACCCCCCAGGGGCTGGCTGGGGAAGCTTGGAAATGCCTTGGTCTAAACATAAGGATCAGGCTGCTCTCAAAGCCAGAGTAAAAAGTAATCAAAGCTATTGTCAGCAGGAATAATGTGTTATTAGAACAGTAGGTGCCTCTGTGGGAGTGGGGTTGGAATTAATTAACCTGTAAAGGGCAACAGGGTGATGGTCATGCTCTATATCACGATAGGGGTTAGGGTCATGCAGGTGTATACATTTGTCAAAATTCATCAAATGGTATACTTACAACCTGTACGTTTTATTCTGTGTAAATTTTACCTAAAACATCATAAACAAGTATTGACTTCTAGGCAATGATATGCATGCTGAAATGTTTAGGGTTGAAGTCTGCTGATGTTTGCAACTTCAAAGTAAGTTGAAGTAAGAAAAGTAAGTAAAGTAAGCAAAGTAAGAAAAAAACAAGGTGGATTGAAGGACAGGGAAATAAATATGTGATAATGAAAGCATAGTAAAATGCGAATTGTGGAATCTAGGTAGTGGGAACATGGTGTTCACTGTACACTTCTTTCAACATTTTGATATGTTGGGTTAGGAAGATGTAAGAAAAAAGAAAAAGCCCTTGACATGAAATGGATGAGTCTCCCCTATGCTCACTGGCGGGGAAGCCTGGAAGATACTTCTGTCCAATCAAAAAGATCATTATGTTCTTAGAACTAGAGTGAAGAAAACAGTAGCCAAAACAATTATCTAGAAAAATAATTACTGGAAGGGAGTGGGTCTATAGAAAATCTGGAAAAGAGAGCCAAAGGGCAGGCAAGCCTTGTCCATGTCAGAAAAATATGCCCCAATGGGCAGACGCGGGTAATCCAGCTGGGACAGGTCTATCATGGTGAACAAGAAGGCTGCAACTGGCTGTTTCAGTTTAGTGATACTGTCCATTAATCCCATCCAAGTTCTCTGCTCTCCTATACCCTAGATGATCTCATAGGTGCTTTAAATACCATCTGTATTCATGTACAGATCTCCAACCAGGACCACTACCCTGAACTCTAGATTCCTACATCCAACTGTCACTTACACCTCCAACTGGGTACTTAAGAGATCTCTCAAATTTATCATGTTCAGAACCCAACTCTCAATTTCCCCCCAAACCTGTTCTTCTTGTGATAGTCTCAAACCCAATAAATTGCAACTCCTTCCTTCCAGTTGTTCGGGCCAATAACTTTGCCACCAATGTCGACCCTTCCCTTTTATTCTTACCCAACTTCCTATTCATTGGCAAACCCTGTTATCTCCATCTTCCAAATAAATACACAATCTGTTCACTTCTTTCTATTGCTGCACCCACTGTGGCCCAACCCACCAACATCTCTCATTTGAATTACTGCAATGGCTTCCTACCTTGTCCCTTGTCCTCTATAGTCTATTTGCAACACAACAGCTGACGTGATCCTTTAGAAACTCAGATCACAGAGCACTCCTCTGCTCAAAACCTTCCAGAGGTTCCCACTCCCCTCAGAGTAAGGGCCAGCATCCTTATAATTTCTAGAAGACTCTAAGTGATCTTCTTCTCCACCCACCCTGGATACTTCTCTGACCTAACAGCCCACTGCTCTTCCCTTAACTCACTCTCCTCCAGCCTCCCAGCCTCTGACTGACTGTTCCTCAAACCTGCTGGACATGCTCCTCTCTCAGGACCTTGGCACCAGTTTATTCCTCGACCTAGAATGCTCTTCACCTAGACATCCATTGCTCCCTCCCTCACTTCCTTCAGGGCTCTAAACAAGTGTCACTATATCTATTCTCTATCAGATAGCAATCCCTGACTCTGGCATTCTCCATCTCCCTCATCCTACTTAATTTCTCTAAAGCAGGGCCTCTCAAACTTTAATGTGCATCCTAATTGCCTGGAAATCTTGCTCAAATGTCCAATTCTGATTCTGTAAATTGGGGTGAGGCCCGAGACTCTGCCTTTCTAACAAGCTCCCGGGTGGTGCTCATGCAGCAGGCCCCCAGACCTGTACATGGAATGGGAAGGCTCTAAAGCATGCATTACCATCTGACATGATACATATGTATTTGTTCATCATCTGTCTCTGCTCCTCCATGAAAATGTACACTCCAAGAGGGCAGGAAGGCTTTTTGTTTCTTGTTCACTGCTACACTCCCAGGGCCTAGAACATGGCTTTGTACATAGTAGGTGCTCAATTAAAAGCCAAGTGAATGTACAAATGGACTACCATTTTGTTGCAACTTGGCTCCCGATATAGGTTTTCAATGGCAAAGAGTAATGGCCAGTTAAAGGAGAAGTCCCATCTCTTTGGTAGTTCTAGTCTATATTTTCAATTAATACACTACCAGTCTGGTTTATATATCAATCCCTTATAAGTCTATTAGCATAAGTCAGTCTTCCTGATCCTGCCGAACTCTGAGGAGTACTAGACCCACAAAGCTGAGGACAGAGCTCTGGAATAATTTAGAGACCCCACTGCTAAGTGCCACATGGTGAGTCAGCAGGTCTTTCTCTCTGACTTCAACCACCCTCTCTGACTTTAGCTGGTACCTTATTAGCCAAGATCTGCCTCTCATCAAGCAGCATGAGGATCTGGAATTCTGTGAGTATAAAAAAGACTTCTTTTCCATATTAATCAATTGGCAATTAATCACATTATTAACTTCTGAAAACAGTTCATTAGATAATGTGCTTCTGTTGACATCAAACATTTAATTGCTATGGCTTTTAGTAATTTGGTATTTATATGTGAGTTTTATGCCACTAACATTTTTTAAAGTTTAAGGGTTTCTATGAAAAATAACAATATGCCCCTTTTGGCTATGCTATTCTATCCTGATGAAGAAAAATGTATAGTATATCAGAACATGATACCCTAAATAAATATTTAATTAGCAAGAGTTAATATTTACATGTGCTCTGCTCTTACTTGGCTTTATTGTTTTGGTGTATATGTATGTTCCTTCTTGATGCAGCATATAAAATCCTTTCACTTCTATTTAAATGGAAAGAGAATAGATTTATTTTATTTACATTAGTAAACTCCTTTCATGGTCAAAGAGATAGTAAAGTTAGGTCAACTGAAATCACTCAAATCCAATGTATTCATTGACATAGTGATCTAAAACTACAAAGTCATGTACAGAAGAGGCATGAATGGTTATTTAATTTCCAAGAACATTAAATAGAGAAAGGATAAGGAAGGGGGGGGGCATGTTCTGAGCTTCTGCTGTGCATTAGGCACTGGGATAGGCTCTTTGCCCAGGTGCTATTCTTACTCTCAATTTGCAGGTGAGGAAACTAAGCCTTAGGGAGGTTAGATGGTTTTATGAAAAGTCACCTCTCTGAAATACACAGTTTGTCAGTTCTAAGTTAACACACATGCATGGAGGTGTTGTGTGTGTGTGTGTGTGTGTGTGTGTGTGTGTGTGTGTGTGTGTGTGTATGCAGGGGAGGGTCTAGCCCAGTACCCACCCACTGGGGAGCACTCAGTCCATGTCAATATCCTGCCCAACACTCCTGTGGCTCTCACTGCACTCAGGGTGCAGCCCTTAGGGCTCTAGTAATTGTGACCTCTCACCTGCACCCTGACCTCCTGGCTGCTACTCTCTTCCATCAGTGACACCCTCACGGGGTCTCAAACCCTCCCCCCTCTGCCTGGAACCTTGTCCTTAGGTAACCTCAGGTAGTCACTCACTGATCTTCTTTTTAACCCCCAAACATTTAAAATCATGACCATTAAGGGCACCTGGGTGCCTCAGTTGGCTGAGTGTCCAACTCCTGATTTCAGCTTAGGTCATGATCATGAAGTTCATGAGATCAAGCCCCATGTCAGGCTCTGTGCTGGCAGCCAGGGATTCTCTCTGTCTCTCTCTCAAAATAGATAAATAAATAAACTTAAAAAATAAAATAAAATCATGACCTTCCTGGATAGTCCCTTGATACTCTCTGGCCTTCCCTGCTTAATTTTTCTCCATGGCACTTATTAGCATCTAACATATTACTTATTTTGCTCACTTGATCTGCCACTCAGGAATGTAAGCTCCATTCGGGCAGGGGATTTATCTCCTTCATTCACTGCTTTATCTCCAGTGCCAGGAGACAGCCAGATACATAACAGGTGCTCAATAATACTTGTCGAAAGAATAAATGAACAAATGAACACAAATTCCATTCACCAAATGATCAGTCTCTCACTTTCTTAAAGTGACATTTTTTGAAATATGTCTGACGGCCATATAAGGTATACCAAGTCCTGCTCCGGTAGCTTCAGTGTGGGGAGAATTTCCCTACTCCACCAGCTGCTGGTCATTGCTCTGAAGGGCCCCTAACTCCAGAACCTGCCAACAGAGCAGATGAAAACCTCCGTCGAGAATGCGGTCGCTCCTTAGCAGTCATTGCTGTCCCGTTACTCAGAGGTGATGTGGGTCAAGGGGGCAGTGTGTGCTCCATTACAGGGCACTACACACAGGGCACTGCACACTGGCCCCAGTGATTTAGAAGATGCTGGAACCCACAGAACGTTAACACTCTCCCTTCAGAGAGACAAGCTGTTCGTTCAACACGTGACTCTCCATTTAAGGTGCTGACCTCAGATTCACATTGCAGGCTGACTTCAAAACTACTAAGGGAAAATGAGATTTAAGACATCTTTGTTCCTCTTCTTCTTCATTGGTCTTAGCTTCCTCCTCATCTGATCCTGAGCATGGAGGCATTTCCCAGGGTCTGTCCTCCAGCTCTGCACCCTCCTTGAGGAGGAATTTCTCTGGGAATTTATTTCTAAGCTGTATCTACAACATTCTCAAAACCTATAGTGTTAACTTTAATGTTTCTCCTGAGATCTAGCCTTGACCTCCCACAACTTTCCTAAACTCCACCCCTGATGTCCCAACAACACCCCCTCCATAGTCCATGACACACCCTCGATATCTGAATAGCAGCCCTTAATATCTCATCACCTTAACCTCAACATGGCCCAAAGTTAATCAATTACCTTCTCCCTTCCAAAAATGCTTTCCTCTCCAATCCTCTTCCTATTTTCATTACTAGCACACTTTTCTCTGAATTATATGGGTTCCTAATCTTAAAGTCACCTTTCCTTCTTCAGTCCCTCTCTCCTTCAATCCTTCTACCTTATAGATGACCAACAAAAAATTCAGTGGATCACTTACTAAGCACTCAGTAGGTGTGCACTAAGCCCCTTACATGAAGTAATTATCTTGTTTCATCCTCCAAGTACTTCTGTGAAGTCAGGGTTTTTATATTCCCATTTTACAGATGAGGAAAAGGAAGGTTAGAGAGAGTCTTTTTTTTTTGTCCTAGAGCTCCACAGCTAAACAGTGGAAGAGCAGGGGCATGAATCCAAGTCTGTCATGTTGCAAAGACTCTGCTCTGCTCTCTGTAGTGTCTTCAACCACATGCCTCACCCAGGACCTGGCAGACATTTAGCAAAGTTTAGTCCCTTGCTCTCACGAGAACAGAGCCAGGCAGTAGCTGGGGCTGGATATTCAGGGATGAATGAGATGTGGTACCTGCTTTCAGGGAGCTCATGAGGGACAGAGAGTGAAAATAACTTGTTGGCCCCACGTGATAAAGGCAGTGGAAGCATCTGGCACTAAGGGACATGGGGTCACGGGTGACTTCAGGGGACCAGAGAACGTGAAGAACAAATCCTTCTGTATGGCTGAAGCATGAGGTAGGAAGGAAAGAAAAATGGGCAGTATGATTGGAACAGGAGCCCGGAGAGCAGGTTGTGAAGAGACCTGAACATTTGTTAAGTACCTGTTGTGAAGGGCTGGGAAGATCCACATTAAGAACTTCAGATTTTATTCTGTGAACAATGGAGAGCCACCAATTTTTTTTTTTAATGGAGTAGATGTGAGATCAGAATCTGTGTATTAGGACGACTCTAATTACAGTATGGACAGGACATAATTGGCAGAGTGTCTGAGGCTGAGTCATTTGGAAAGGACCAGCAAAGTTCAAGAAGAGACAACAGTGAAATGGAGAAAAGGAAACACATTTATCTGTGAGTTATTAGACAGGAATGGAGAGGACCAAGTGGCCATGAAGGCAACAGAGAAGTGCCATTGAGGGACAGCTGCTTTGCAGGCAGGCGTTGTCACCCCCAGACTCTCATTTCCAAAAACCTCTATGCATCTTCTAGTCTGATATGATCTTTCTCTCCTGCCCATGCTCTCAAACTTTCCGCCATTTCAACCACCATAGGCAAAGTCTCCATGCCTCAACCCTTCCTCCTGACGCTCCATTCACTTTTTACTCTAAATAAAGTCAGCTCCCCCTTCCTGCCCCTTCCCAAGTACCACAAGGCCTGCATTAGAAGTGACAAGGTCACAGGACTGATTGGTTAGCACTGAGATGGATTTGGGACAGGAGAGGCGATGGAGAGGAAGAGACAATGAATCGGGTTTAAATCTCCAGTGAATTAAAGGGAACGGCTGGGGGTCTGGAGGAGACTGCAGTGAGGGGGAGGCAGCTTCGAAGGATCTAGGATTTTGAGAGACTAGAAAGAATGGTTTGGACATACCAGTGAAGCCTGACAAGGGAAGATTTCTCTAATCTTCTGTTGCATCCTTGCTCAAACACCACACACAACCTCAGCCTCACCTGCCAACCTCACCTCATCCTGTCCCAAGAGAGCAGAAACAATCACAGAAAATGTCCTCAGGCTTCCATTACTGAATGGCTACCTGACGGGCACCCACACTTGGACTCTGCTTCCCCTCCCAGTGCAACAGGATGAGCTGTCCCTGCTCCTCACTGGGTCTGACCCCTCCACTTGTGTCACCCGCCTTGTCCACTTAAGGACTTCACTCCAAGACAGTTCTTGTCTCTCTCTTCTGTGTTATCTATTTCTCCCTCTCTGCTACAGTAACACATCAATATTCAGCTATACCCCAATATCTCCCATGTGCCTCTCCAGCAACTGCACCATTCATTTCTTCCCTTTGTTGTCACTACCTCCCCACCCCCATCCTCCCCTCAATCCATTCTAGCCAAGTATCTCCACCACCTCTGCCTGGAAACCACTCCTGCTGAGGTCACCAACAATCTCTACCTTATCAAATCGAGTTAATCTCTGTCCTTATAGTATACTGCCTCTCAAGAATAGAAGTTGACAAAACAGCTCACTTCCTTCTAGTACATTCCTTTCTTTGCTTATTTCTGGACCCTACTCTCTCCTGGACTTCCTCCTATCTCCCTGGCTACTCCTTCTCAGTGTCCTTTGCTGGCCCTAGCTCTTTTCTCATGTGGATTACCAGCTATACTCATGACTAATCTGGTGAATCTTGCCTGCTCCCTTAGTTCCATCACCTGTGTTGATGCACCTGGGGTTCTAGCTCCTGGGCTCTGCATAGATGTCTGATAGATATCTCAAACCTAACATGTCCAAACCAAACTCTCTCAATTCTACCTTCCCACTCTTGCTCTAGCCCCAGCAAACTTCTTTTTTTCCTACATCTTCTGCATCTCAACAAATGACACCACAACCAGTACTCAAGCAAACACGTAGGAGTCACCCTTGATTCCTCTGACCCTTACCTCCTCCTGACACACACAGAATCCATTATCATGCCCCATCAGCAATGTCCCTCTAAATACGCCAAATCCATACATTTTTCTGGTCTCTACCTCTAACACCTTCACTTCTCACCTGGGCACCTGCCATGATTTTTCACTCCTGTCCTCTATAATTTATTCTCTACCTGGAGAGGGAGAAAGAGCGGAGAATGGAAACTTGGAGAATGCACATTAAAAGGCTGCAGCAAAACCAGTGAAGGAAGTAGCTGACCTGATCAGAGAAGGGGACAGGGCCCACAGGGAGGGAAGGAGAGAGGAACAAAGGAAGAGAATCTGGCTTTAAAATGTCATTTCAAAGATGAGATTGCACAGTGACCATCATTTTGAGGCAAAGGTGTGTCTGTGAGAATCCGTTGGCCAAGGAGAAATGACTCTGCATCGACATGGAAGCCACACTCACTGCAGATGAAGGCAAGAGATGAGCAGAAGAGGGAAACCATGAGCCAGGGGTCAGGTTCTTAAGGAGCGTGGACACCAACTAGGAAATCAATGGGAGATGACCTTCCATGCCCTGATGCTCATCGGGCTACCAAATCTAAAATGTCTACCACCTGATCTCTTATCCTCATCACCGCCCCCTCCTCATTTTCTTTACAGACCTTGTTTGGGTCCCCAGTGCCTGGGCCACCATGGAGCCTCCTCACTAGGCCTGCTGCTTTTTCATGGACACTGCTGACAGGTTATCCTCCTTTAGTACCAGGTAGTTCTAATGACACTACTCCCCCACATAGGAATCTTCAATAGCTCCCCACAGCCCACTATATTAAGCACAATCTCCTTCTCCCGCCACCCAAGACCCCAGTCTCCCAAGCAAAAAATTTTCTGAGCTCATCAACTCTTCCTCACATGTCTGCTCTCCAGGCAACTCCAGCCTTTTGTTTTTCAAGCATGTCTGGTACTTTTCGCCTCCCTTCCTTTTCTCATGTTGCTCTGTCTTTCTGGAATATACACCTTTCCTCTCCTCCTGCTGAAATCTTAGCATATGATACAGTTAAGAACACACATTTGAAGTCAGATAGATCCAGATTCATATCCTGGTGATCCAAGTGCTGGTTCTGTGATATTGAGCAAGTTAGTTAATGTTCCTGAGCCTAGGTTTCCTCATCTGAAATTTGGAGCTGAGTAAAGTTGCCCCAAAGAGAGGAGAAAGTGAGAAAATCCATGTAAGGCAACAAGCACAGTACCTGCAACGGAGGAGGCAACTATTGTGTTTAATACCCTTCTCTGTTCATTCTTTCTGGATGGCCCCTCAGAGCAAACTGTCCCTCTGCTGAGCCCCGGATCACTCTGCCTCCTCACTGCACTTACCTGCTTTCTGCTCCTTTATATCTACATTAATTCCTTCTCTGCTCCTTAAAGGCAGTGATTAGGACTTGCCCACTTCTGTATGTCCACCAGCACCGAGAACAGTTCATGCAGGACTCTATAAATGCTTACTGAATCAAATTATCTTTAATTCCCCAGAAGACAATATAATCCCAACCATGGTGATTTTTCTAGCTGTGCACAGGACTATGGTGAGGAGGAAGAGTGGGTAGGACTAGGGGCAAAGCAATATCATTATCATCATCCTAGTATCCAAAACATATCCCTTACCCAAAACCTACTGCTTCAAACCACACAGGAAATAGCTGACTGATTTAAGAACCTTCTGGAACACAAAATATGTTTAGCTCTGAGTCTATTAACATGAGTTTGGGGAATCACTTTAATTTGCAGGAAACATTTAATGGCGTTAAAAATAATGAATGGAAAGACTATCCCCTTACGGTCAGCTTGCAGAAGGACAACATGATGCAGGGTCAAGGCCATCCTTTGGGAGTCAATGGTGCTCAGGATCTTCGCAGCTGCGGTCCCCAGCAATGGCTTCCCGTTGTACAGGGTGTAGTAAGTCAGCTCCGCTGGGTCCTTGGGTCCCGGCACCCGTTGCATCTTTACCATCTTTCAGAAAAAGAGAGGCCATGTTTACAGGGCATCTTGCACCTACCCTGCAATCACCTGGGCGATCAGCGGGCTCTCTCCCGATTGCTGAAGCCTTCTGTACCTAATTGGACCCACAACATATTTTTTAGAGCTCAACCTTTGTGTACCTCCCCATCACCAGCATCCCAAGAAGCACTGCTATTGCTGGAAGGGGAGACAGGGAGGAGAAAAAGGTTCTGAAAATATGAACATCTGGAAAGAACAGCTTGAGACTGGAGAAGAAAACGCTGAAATGGTGATGTCTTCCAGTCTCCAGAGGACTCTGGCCTCATTTGAAAATAGGCCTACGCATTAATTCAGGGCATGTTAGGTTATTCTCAAACAAGATTTCTAATTTCAAACTCCTGCAATTGCCAGAGAGGGAAAAAAAATGAACTTATATGTCTGCAATTCAAAAGATCTCTGATAAAAGCAGTACTTGGAGACTCAAAGTTCTTTTTCTAAAATAACCTTTGTTGCTTTTTCTCTCTGGACAAATTATACATATTCACTACAGAAAGTATGAAAATACAGAAAGCCATCAAGAAATGAAATAAAATAAAAACAATTTCCAATCCCTCTACCACAAGCTAATCACTATTATCTTGGAGCATTTGCTTCTATTCATTGTTTTTTCCCACACAAACCTTTTATTTAGCATTTTACGAAGTTGTTTATCACACTCTCTATCTAGAATCATACACTGCTATTTTTACTTGCACCCTGAAATGACTTTAAATATAACAAAAGCATAAATGTTAATTTCTATATAGCATTCTGATGCACACCTCATAAACTTATTTAGCAAATCACTTATTGTTAAACACTTAAATTGGTACTCATTTTTTAGTACTGTAACTAATTGATCATCATTATAAATACATAAAACATAAATTTTTATACATAAAGTTCTGTCGTATGCATGCCTCATAAACTCAACAAACACTCCATTTTTTGAATGGTTACTTTATTATCAAGTTTTCACTACTATAATTAACAACTGATAAACATAGTATAGTATTTTCCAAAGTGTATATTACAGATTATGAGCTTCATAGGATATTAAAAGGTATGACAGAAGTGTTTACAGCACTATTAGTCACAAGAGCAGAAACCTTGAAAATTCAAAAGTCACAAAGTAGAATGGATTAATGAGTTATGGATAGTCACACAATGAAATAATTATAGAGTAGTATGGCTATTTGTATCAATATGGGTGAATACAAAAGCCTGATGGTGAGCAAAAGAAACAAATCACTGAATATAAAATTCAAAAACAAGCAAAATCAAATGATGTAATGTTTAGGGATATACACATGGATGGGAAAATCTATGCAGAAAATACAGGCATGACTTAAGACAAAATTCAGAAGCACACTCAACTCTGATAGAAAGGAAAGGAGTAGGTATAATCAGAGAAGACACATAAAAGTTTTCTGGGTTAAGGAAAGGGTAATGTTCTTTGGGTTGTGACTTCTTTTTATTAATGTTCTTTGAAGTCTACATGTCTTTATACTCCTTCGTATGTATGCACACGTAACAATTAAAAATAAGTATTATTACAGCCCAATAAAAAATGGGTTTAAAAAAATCTGACCAGATACTTCACAAAGGAAGATATCTTAATAGTCAGTAAGCACATACAAAATGCTCAATGGAGGAAAAAGTAAAACTACAAGGCACTTCTATCACCCAGCGGAATGACTGAAATAAGAAGGGCTGACAATACCAAGTGTTGATGAGTGTGTGGAGTAACTGGAACTACATCTGGATGGTGGGAGTGTAAAATGGTAAACTTTGGGAAAAGGTCTAGCAGTTTGTCACAGAGCTAACATACACCAACCCTATGAACCAGAAACTCCACTCCTACATACTCAAGAGAAATGAAAATATATGGCCACAGAAAGACTTGTAGAATAATGTGCATAGCAGCTTTGTTTAAAGTAGCTGAAGCACTTTCAACAATAGCCAAATCATGGAAAGAGCCTAAATGTCCATCAACTGATGAATGGATCAAGAAGATGTGGTTTACATATACAATGGAATACATGGCAATGAGAAAGAATGAAATCTGGCCATTCGTAGCCACATGGATGGAACTCGAGGGTGTCAGGCTAAGTGAAATAAATCAGGCAGAGAAGGACAGATACCACATGTTTTCACTCATAAGTGTAACAGGAGAAACTTAACAGAGGACCATGGGGGAGGGGGAGGGGGAAAATAGTTGGGGAGAGGGAGGGAGGTAAACCATGAGGGACTCTTGAATACTGAGAACAAACTGAAGGCTGATGGGGGAAGGCGAGAGGGGAAGGGGGTGATAGGCATGGAGTGGGGCATTTGTCACGATGAGCACTGGGTGTTACATGGAAACCAACTTGACAATAAAGTATAAAAGAAAAAAAATAAAGTAGCTGAAAACTGGAAACATTCTGGATGTCCATTAACAGAAGAATGGGTAAATAAACTTTAGTATATTCATACAAAGGAATATTATTCAGCAATAAAAAGGAATAAGCTCCTGGATAACACAATATGATGAGCCCAAGAAACACTACATGGAGTCAAAAAAGCTTTGTACAAAAGAGAATATACTTCCATTTATATGAAGCTCTAGAACAGTCCAAACTGATCTATGCTATGGATATGAATATATTTACCAAATATAAAATAGTAACATAGCACACTGTTAATTGTAGAATGTAGATGCTGAACTTATTGGTGTTCACTATGTAACTTTTTCAACTTTCTGTGGGCTTAAAAATGTTCATAATAAAATGTCGGAGAAAGACAGATATTACTAAAAACAAGGGTCTTATCAGCATTTAAGTTTACAAACCACTATGCTGACCAAAATTAAGGAATTTCTTTACTGCAGGCCTTTTTATTTTTATTTTATTTATTTTATTTTTATTTTTATTTATTTTTGTTTTGTTGTGATTCTTTTTTTTTAACTTTATAGTTTATTGTCAGGTTGGTTTCCATATAACACCCAATGCTCTTCCCCACAAGTGACCTCCACCATGACCATCACCCCCTTTCCGTTTCCCCCTCCCCCTTCCGCCCTCAGTTTGTTTTCAGTGTTCAAGAGTCTCTCATGCTTTGTCTCCCTCCCTCTCCCTAACTCTTTTTCCTCCTTCCCCTCTTTACTGCAGGCCTTTTTAGAGTCTTTGGTATGCCAACAGGCCTTGGGAATCTTCAAGAAGGGGACTTGCCCAAACTGATGTGGCCACAGAGCCTCTTTGCCCCAGGGCACCTTATAGGACCATTTTTCTGGACGCTCTCTAAGAAACACTGCTCTCACCTTCTGGTCTTTGTGTTCACCTCTATTCTCTTTAAACCAAATTTCCAGGAGTAAGTTTGTGACCATCCAAGAGGTTCTTGTCTAAATGCTCACTGGCTCTCCACAAAGTTCATACCCACTTACTGTGCTTGAAAGTGCCCATTTCACTGCATCCTCACCAACACCAGATAGTATCATCATAAATCTTTGGTAGGTGAAAACAATATCTTGTGGTAGTTAAAACTTGGATTACTTTGATGACAAATGGAGTTAAACATTAAAAAATGTTTATTGGTCATATGTATTTCTTCTTCAGACTCCATTTTTCAGATACATTCACTAAAGAAACATCTTTAAATTCTAGACATACAAGTTTCCATCTTCATGAAGGTGGCTCATCTTTTAAAATTATTTGAGCCCAGAAGAAAGGCCTCTGGGTGGAAGAATGATGTAAGCTATGTAAGAGCAAATTTTATTTGGGAAACTTGGCCACAGCATTCCTGTCCCTCATGGGAGAGAAGGTAAGGAGAGGGTTAGTACAACCAGGTAGAAGGTAAAAGGGCATTCAAATATTTAATAATTTCACTCAATTTCAATTTCAATTTTATAGCAAATTCTTCTTACCAAGATTTCTCCAAGGGTTATGTTAAGAAGGTGATCTACCGCCTCTATAAATTAGGGATTTGCAGAAATAAATCCCTACTCACTTCATTCACACTTTTCAGGCAGCTATGGGGCCAATCACATTGAGTACTCAGAAGAAATGGGGAAAGGATATCTTGGTGGGCTCTTTTAGACATGTAGAATGGGTGAAGTTTCTTAGGTTTACAAAAAACACCAGGATTACAGGGTTGTTCTTTCTCTCCCTTCAGCTGAGGCAAGTCCCATTTCACTGTCTGAGTCCCAACGACTTCCTTCCTGTTATTTGGAGAAGTGTGAATTATAGGGCTCACATGGACCCCAGAGAGAGTAAATCATAAACCCAGCACAAGAAATAAACTGTCATTTTACCTGGTCACAGGCTGTCACAGACCACAAAGACTTAGAATGAAAGCAGCATCTAAGAGGACAAGGGGCCAAATTCACCAACTGTGAATGGAGGACCTAAAGTCTCCCTCAAGGGATGATGCTTGACTCAGGCAAGGAAGTGTGGTCCAGAAAACGAGTTGTTTGTACTTTCAAAATTGCCTGAGGACACGGTCTACAGACAGATTGGAGTAATGTCTGTAATTCTCTATAGAACGCTTCCTCTCTTAGACATGGTGATACCAAGCATATATGTTTGGGTTAAGTCACACCCTAGATGTGGCAAATGCCAATTATGAGTTCACACTCTAGGGGCAGTCTGCTCAATTCCAATTAGGAAGCCCACACTCTGAAGGCACCCACCAGGAGCACTTCTATACTTTGATATCTTGCTCAACAGAGCTTGTTAATTAGTTA
This sequence comes from Cryptoprocta ferox, assembly GCA_028646485.1. Taxonomy (NCBI): domain Eukaryota; kingdom Metazoa; phylum Chordata; class Mammalia; order Carnivora; family Eupleridae; genus Cryptoprocta; species Cryptoprocta ferox. The sequence goes on from CM053575.1 coordinate 26,025,998, forward strand.
TAGCTAACAATATGTTAACATATAGCTAACAAATGTTAGCAATACGTTCTCAGTTTTGGTGAAATTAGTGGTATACAAGATGCGTGGATTGGCTAGAATGCCAGAGATGGTTCCCACTCTTGATCGAATTGAATAAAGGATCTAAAGAAGCTTGGAGCCCCTACTTTGGGGATGGCCATGTGTCTGTAGGGCTCCCTCTGAGGCAGACTCTGAGAAGAGCTGAATGCTTGTAAATGGATTATTTGGGAGGTGCAAGGAACTGACGGGAGGGTGCAGAGGTGATTCAGGGGGTGGAAGGAAACTAGCGAGAGGTACATTATTAATCTAGTTACCACAGTGGGTAGTTAAAGCTTAATTCTATGGGACATCTCTGGCAATTACTGAAAACATACATTTCAGAAATCCCCTAGCCGCAAAGCAAGAGAGCTGCTGTATTCACACCCCCACCACTAGTTAATTCCCAGGCACTTGCAGCCAGCCATGGCATGGACAAAGTGGGTTCTGCCATCCCAAGAACAGCCCTTCAATAAAGGTTCAGCAGTGGCTGCAGGAAGCTCAGTAGCATTCAGTAGAAATGGGAAGGGGATTTGGGCGATGCACCAGCAGTGTCTGCTACAGCTCCCTCGCCCGAATCCCTGTGTGATCACCTGACCATTATAAACGTGGGGGGCTGTTTGTTGAAACTGACTAAAGTAAGGATAACAGACCCCTGCGCCTGGAATATTGATTGGTGTGTCTGCCACTCATAGATAGTAGTTGTGACAAGGGATCTGAAGGTCCCAAGCTCTGGGACCTCATCCGGTCTCCAGAACAGGTTGGGAAGTAGAAAGTCTGGGCTTGCTTGCTAATCACTTTTGTCTAATAAATATGTGCACATGTGCAGAATTTGTTCTGAAACCTTACAATCTGGCAGGAGGACAGGAGAGCAGCTAACTCTCACCCTCTTCCATGACTTCGATGCTTAGGCCCATGAACCCTCCAAACCTAAGAGCAGTGTTGATTACATGGCTTAGTTGGTGTGCAGTGCAGGCGCTCATCTGCACACAACACAGTTTACTGTCTCAGGGCACTCCCACATATTTATTACAAGACTCCAGTGGCTTAGCACACACACACACACACACCCACCTGCACGGTGTAGCTTCCCAGGGTGGTGGCCCGTTTAAACCGTCGGCCTTGCTGCTGGGACATCATGAATAGCTGGGCCAGGCGCTGCTCCATGACCCGGGCGAAGCTCTGGTTGTGCAGGCCCACCAGCGAATTGTCCACGCCCTGTAGCACTGTGGATGCAGAAGGCAGAGGGGCTGCTTAGGGCATAGGCTCCCTGCGGATCCAGAAACCACAACCACCACTGGCCCTGCACCAGCCACTAAGGGCCATGGGCTCTATCTCATGTTAGGACTTGGCCATCCTTACCTCGCTTTACCTTCACAAGAGGCCCAGGAGTTGGGGATCACTGTCCATATGTTATAGATGCTGAAAGGTTATATGACTCATCTAAGGTCACACAGCTAGTAACCAGCAAAGCCAGGGTTCAAACCCATGCTTATGTAACTCCAATGCCTGGGCTCTCTCCTCCACAAGCTGTGACATGTTTAATGCTACTGTATTTAATCCAAACCTCATTTAAGATGTTATGTGTTGTTAGAGACCATATGGAAATAGAGCATAGCTGCAGGTGTGACTAATTGGATTTTTTTTTTTTTTTTACTGGTTTCCACTCAGAAGCCCTGGCTCAGGCTATCTTTATTATATTTTCCTCTCTCAGCAGCTTTGCTAAGGAATCTGAGCTCCACCCTGCAACTCAGCCCCTTATACATAGACAAGCGACCCTGTTCAGTGTCCTTGTCTCTCCCTCCTCTATGGAGGTGGTCCAAAAGGACCCACCTCTAAAGTGGCCCAGGGCCTTTCAGATACTGTCCCATTTGAGAGCGGAACTGTGTAATAAAAAGAATGGGTTCTGTCTCAGTGCTGGTGCTTGCCAATCGTGGGACTTCTGGCAAGCCACTGGCCCTCTCTGACTCCTAATCCTTCTCTGTAAAAAGGGAGTAAGAAAGTCGATATCATAGCACATCTACTCTTATGGGCTGTAAGGTTGCAATGAGGCAAGATGTGTAAAACAGCTTAGCACAGTGCCTGGTGCGTAGAAGGGAAATGAAGCCCCTCTTTCCATCCTTCCTCCATGCCCAGGGCTATCTGGGTAGCTGAGGCATTAACAATGGGATTCCAGGCTAGTGCACAGAGGAGGACCACAGTGAACACCACGGCCTGAAACAGTCTCCTACCACGGGAACAATTTCCTTTGGCCATCTACCCCCAAAGCCCAGTCCTTCCTCCAAGTCCCTTGGGAAACATACGTAACCCCAAACACACAAATATGGCCTCCAAACATAGTCATCCCTGAAATAAAAAATGCTTAAAAAACTTCTCAGCATTTCAAAGAGACAAAAACTTAGCATGGGCTGGAAATGTAATATAAGACTTTTCATGTAACAGAGTTTGTTCTACCACAGTCCGGCCAAGGGCCATTAAGACCACCCATCTACAGGGATATGGAAACAGTCTGAATACAAAATATGAGCTGTTGTTATGAGTGCATTCTGTGTGGGGCCAGAACAAGTGACTGATGACAACACGATTCAGAGAATGATGTTGAAACCGATCAAGAGAAAAATAAAACCCACAGCTGAGTCTCAGAAATCACTTCTTTGAAGCCACAAATGCTAAATAATCCCCATGGAGGGCATAAAGCAGCTCTCTTTCCAAGGCCCTAGTGAGGGACTCCCAGCTCATCTGTCAGCAGAATTCCTGCAAACAGATAAAACACGCCTTCTGCGTGTTCTTTCTGCGTTCCTTCTGCGGTGGGTCCCTGAAAGGCCCCTCAGAATCCCTCCTGTCGAGCTGCCAGGCTTAGGAAGGGCCGCCTAAGTCCTGGCCCCAGATAGCAGAACCCTCATTCTTACTGCTTCAAAGATGCCCCTCTAGTAAAATTATAGAACCACTGTTGAAAAACTACTTCTAAGTTGGCCTCTCCTGACTACAGACAAGGGTAAGAGTGGGGACACAGGATGGTCAAAGGGCATCATCACGGATTATTTTAAGGGAATCCCAGTGATGATTCAAGGACAGACATCAAAGAAAGGGACAGTCAAAGTCTCCAGGTGATGGAAAAGCTCCAGAAATAGTGGTGATGGCTATACTAATACTGTGAATGTACTTAATACCAGTGAATTGTATACTTCAAAATGGCTAAAATAGTAAATTGCATGTTATGTGTATTTTACCCCAATTTTTTAAGTTGAAGGAAAATAAAAACAAACCACAACCTTCAGGGCATTGCAGGTGGCTGTGGGAACCTCCCACAGAGTTACACAGAACCCACAACTGGACAGTTCCCATGTGCCTCACTGCTCTGTTTGCAAAGAGAATGTGTCCCTCCTAGGCAGCTGTTGAAGAATTGGGGGTTGAAACCGGGGGCCTGGGTTCACATCCTGCCTCCTCCTTGCTAAGTATTCTTGGGCAAGTCCCTTAGTTCCTCTGGACCTTGTCCCGCATCTGAATACACAGGGATCGTGATCTACTCCTGATTGTGTCATTATGGAGAACAACAATTTCTAAGAAATGTGCTTTGAGCGTTGTGCTAAAAGGCACTAGAGAGGATGCCCATAAATGCTGGCTGTTGTTGTTGCTCAAATGTGCCCCTTTCTTGCTAGACACATTCTTCCCAGAGGAAGAAATAACTATGTTCCAGGATCGTGGCTCCTTTCCTTCCCCCTGAGAAGTATGGCAGGACCCAGGCTCTCAGTCTTCTCCACCTGCCCAGAAGGGCCTGGAAAGGGGCATGAGATGACATCTCACAGTGACCCAGAAGCAGTAGGGGAGCTTGGACCCTGGCACAGGTGCTTAGGAAGGCAGCAGCCCATCAGCACACCAGCCAGAACCCTGGCCACCCACCTTAGCCACCACTGACTCAGCTTAGAGGAGGCGGCCAAGTCCCCAGCTGTGTTCAAAGGAGCTTGTCCAGAAGATTCAGTGGCTGTTACATCACTGAACCCTTATTTTTTCTTTATTTACAACTGCACTGGGCTCTAAAATTCCAGCAATCAGGTCGGCCTGGTTTAGCTTCCTATATTGAAGATGACCGCTTCAATCTATTGAAGAAGACTGCTCAGCTCCTATCTTCTCCTCATTCCACAGGTGAGAGTGTGATGCCCAGAGGGCCTGAGTGACTTGCTCAAGGACACACTAGGTTAGTAGCAGCTGGGCTAGGACCAGAAGAAATCATAAGACTGCTGGGTCTGGGATATTTTGACTGGTGGGTTCAATAAAGACAAGTGGATAAACCTAAGATGGGCTCTGACCTCTGTGAGGAAGCAATATGAAGTCTGTGCATCATCTCTATCCTGCCTCTTATGCACAATCCTGACTGCAGGATCCATGGACAGCAGAGGGGGCTGCAGGAATCACCCTAACTAAGCCACTAAGGAGCTATGCTCAGGGAAGGGAGAAATGAACAGCATGTTAAAACGTATTTAATATACATTTAGTGGGGAAGCAGATGGAAACATGTCAGGGTTTTATAATACCAACAATAGAAGAAAAAGTTGTTCTCCATCATCTGAGCTGCTGCAAATCAGGGGAGAAGACACAGTGCCCAGGACGGACATCTGGCAGTGAAGGGCAGAGTGGTTATTCAAGGAGATGTGCCTAAGAGAAGGATGAACAAAGCTATCTTCATCCCAGTTCCCATAAATGATGGTCAAAGGCTGGTGGTGGCTGGTGGGAAGGAAGGAGGGCCATCCTGAGGCCGGTTCTCTCCCCTCCCATGGGCACTAATTGGTGCAACCAGCCCCAAACACAGGGACAGAGGCCACTGTTTATTCCAATTAGCAGCAGCAACAATAGCAACAACATAAATACACGAGAGTTACACAGCTGAGTGGGCAAGAGGCGAAGTCCCAGGATGGTTTTGTGAAGGTTATGCCACTAAAACAGAGTCAGGGCAGGACCTTGGTACACGAGGAAAGGGTGAGACAGGAGGCTATCAAGGACAGCTGGTATTTGAGGGCAGATGTGTTACCATTTAGCATAAACCTTACAGTTACTAGGAGAGACGTCTGCAAGGTAAAGAGCAGCATTCCTGGTGGAGGAAACATGCTTTTGAAGTGTTTCATAACCTGCTGGTTCAAAATGGCATTGCTGGGTTAGCATCGTCTGCCTCTCGGGCACAAACTCCATTTTTATTTTTCTTTTAAAACAGACTTCTTGGGGCACCTGGGTGGTTCAGGCGGTTAAGCACCTGACCCTTGGTTTTGGCTCAGGTCATGATCTCACAGCTTTGTGTGTTGGAGCCCCACGTCTGGTTCTGTGCTGGCAGCATGGAGCCTGCTTGGGATTCTCTCTCTCCCTCTCTCGCTGCCCCTCCCCGACTCATGCTGTCTCGTCTTTCTCAAAATAAACTTAAAAATGGTTTTTACTTTAGTTTGTCTTCTTAGCAGGTAAAATAATGTCTGCATAGCCATTGCTATACCAGGGAGAAAGCACTGTGATTTTCTGCCATTTCGGAGAAGTCTGGGGCGGGCTTCATTGAGCAGGGCTGTGTGCTCCTTTTTCAGGATTCTGGGCAACAGCCTGTCTACTGCTGGTTTGGAACAGCAGGTGAGGGAGGGAGTAGGGCAGAGGAGAAGGGAAGGAGGTTTCAGACCAGCTTGCCCAGACACAACTTCCACGATTTACAGGATCTTCTTCCCTCTGTGTTAGGGGCTGAATTGTGTCCTCCCAAAATTCATATGTTGAAATCCTAAGCCCCCAGTACCTCAGAATGGGACTGTATTTGGAGATGAGGCCCTTAAAGAGGTGATTAGGGTAAAAAAAGGTCATATGGGTGCCCTCATCCAATGGGATGGGTGTCCTTATAAGAAGAGGAATTTAGGGGGCACCTGGGTGGCTCAGTCAGTTGAGCCTCTGACTCTTGGTTTTGGCTCAGGTCATGATCTCATGGTTCACAGGTTGGGCCCGGTGTCAGGCTCTGTGCTGGTGGTGGGGAGTCTGCTTGGGATTCTCTCTCTTCCTCTCCCTGCCCTTCCCCAACCTGCATTCTCGTGCTCTCTCTCTCTCAAAATAAATAAACTTAAAAAAAAAAAAAGAGGAGTTTAGGACACAGACACACACAAAGGGAAGTCGCCAAGGAGAGAGGCCTCAGAAGAAACCAAGCCTGGTGACACTCTGATGTCAGACTTCCAGCCTCTGCAATTATCAGAAAATAAATTCCTGCTGCGGAAGCCCCAGAAGTCTGTGGTACTTTGCTATGGCGTCCCTACCAAGTGAATACCATCCCCTCCCTGGCCCCCCTCTGTGTACAGCTGAGCTGGTCACTTCCTCCCACAAACATCTCTGTCTTCTCTCTTTGTTCCCAACCCTTGCTTTCTGTAAGATTTTCAGAGCGACTGCCTGGCTTTGGATAAACACAAACAAGAAGTTTTTTGCTGTTTCATAAGGCTCAGCTGGGAAATGTCAAGGAAAAAAAGAAAATGTCACCCAAACTCCCTTCTACTTCCATCCGCCCTCACTGTCAGGACACGGCTGGGTTCCACCAGGATCAGTGTAGGTGTGGGGCGTGTGCCAGAGGAAAGAGAAAAGTGCATGCCCAGCATTCCTCTGCCTTTCACTGGGGTTTTGTAGGGCACTGCAGAAAGGCCTACCATCTTTAAATAAACAACCACTCCCAGGGACATTCCCTAAACATCCACAGGTTACTGTCATACCTTCTGATTGTCTACTTTTTGCAAAGAGGAGGCCAGTGGATGGGACTTTACAGTTTGCTGTTTTGAATGGTTACCTAATATTCACCTTCAGTATGATATCTTTTCTTAGCTTACTTTACCCATTTCTGGCCCTATGGAAGTAACTCCTTGACTTATAAGACAGGACCAAAGAGGGGCACCTGAGTGACTCAGTTGGTTAAGTATCCGACTCTAGACTTCAACTCAGGTTATGATCTCACGGTTGGTGAGATCAAGCACTGCATCAGGCTCTATGCTGGCAGTGCACAGCCTGCTTGGGATATTCTCTCTCTCTCTCTCTCAGTTTCTGCCCCTCCCCTCTTGCTCTCTATCTCTGTCTCAAATTAAAGAAAAATAAACTTTAAAAACTATTTAAAAAAAAAAAAGGACCAAAGGAAAGATGCTGATCCTATCACTGAATGGCACGCAGTTTTAATTATGCAGTATTTAATTAATAATAATAATAATTATTATTATTATTTAGTTTTTGGGTCTTCTTTTGACATGCAGTTTTTTTAAAAATACACCAACCTGATAGGAAGAAAGGAAAGTAAAATAAGAGATTACCTGTTATTACCCAATAGTCTCTGGTGGTTTCTGATATATCGAGGTTGGGATATTCCAGCGCTAAAACAAATAAGAAACACAACAAGTTACTTTCACAGGTTTTATATGTAAGGAAAGGTTTTATTATTAAGGAAAATGGACATACATAAAAAAATATCAAAAAGCTAAATTCAGCTTTATCATTTTTGGGAACTCCAGGATATACAGGCCAAAACTATTTTGCTGTTCTGAAAAGTAAAATACCTAGTAAAGGGCTAACTTTCAGATGAAGAGTTTTCTAGGGTTTGTAAATTTCTGCTCTTTCTGATTTTTCATCAAAACCTTCCTAAGTGGAACCTCTTCATTATCAAAACTCACAGTTAGAACCTGTCTTAACTATAGCATTCTTTGTAAAAACTATCCAACCATCACTAATATTTTTAGGAATGATCCTCTCTTGAATGGATTTTTTCCAGTGTCAAGGACTAAGTTTATTATTAGCCAAATGTCTGTGACAAACAGTCCCGGTTTTTTTGCAGGTATGGTGGCCATAAGCGCTAATTCGTGTAAAGGGTTTAGCGCAGTGCCTGGCACATGGTAAGTGCTCAATAAATCTTAATTGTTGTTATTATAAGAATATCAAGAGGAAATAAAATAAGTTCTCACATGCTGCCATGTGACATACGCCATTTTTCATGACATCATCCTTTCCACAAAATTCAGAGGCATCTTGCCTTACTACATGGAAATTCTCAAAAACTTGTCATTAAAGATTCAAAAAAAATCTGAGCGGCCACTGTGTGCTAAGTACATCCACATACATAATTTTATTTATTCACAGTATCAAATGCAACCACAGAAGGAAATAGAAACAACTTTGCAACTATGGGTTTAAGAAAAAAACTTGACCAGTGACCTTGAGAAATGTATTAACAATTACATTTAAGAGCACAAATCTTGACTTCCTTTGGCTACCAAGTAAGTGTCTGGGTACAAAATGTAGGCTGCACTGTCTTTGGAGTCTATGTCTGCTGCATGGTAATGAGGATTATATAACTGAAACATCAGAGGAAGAGGAGGCCACAAGACTGCTATGGGGACTTCATCCAGTAAAGTCACGATGCTGATTGCAAATGAGTTGCATTATGGTATCTATAGCCAGGGCAAGGGCTAAAGGCCTGGGATTTGCTGATGGTACAAGTGGGTGGAAACCATAGCAACCCAGAATGCCACAAGGACAGAAGCCCTACAGGGCAATTACTGTAAGCTCAAAGGCAGACTGTTTGGGTTCAAACCCTAGGTTCCATGTCTCATTAGCTGTGACAGTGAAATCTTGTTACACCTCTTGGAACTTCAGTTTTTTCCTTTGCAAAGTGGGGCTCATTCTGTACTACTTACAGGGTGCTTTGTGAGGATTCGATGACATAAGATATGGGAACAGTAAAGGCACCTAGCAAATGCTTTTCTTCAGTGTGCGATACACTTGTTATCAATTCAATCCCCATTTTATCACCAATTCCAGTTGTTTCATGATAAAAGAGTTAGTATGTACCCAGCGCAAAAGATGTTTGTCAAATGGAGAAGGGACCCGGGGGGAGGGGGAAAAGGCAGCGTCCCTGTGTGGTGTGAACATACTCACGTTCAGCAATGGTGAGCGGTGGGTAGGTGAGGTAGAACCCAACCAGCTCAGCTGAGAGCTGGCGGAGGAGGCTGCTGGCGACCGTGCCGTTGAGGAAGGAGCTCCGATTGCCCACCACGTACACCAAGGTGACTGTCTGGGAGGCGTTGGATGTGCTCACAATCTGAATGGACACAGGAGGAAAGGGGAGGGAGACATGCCAAATAAGGTGAGGGTCTGTTTCATAGAAGCTGTGGGAGGAGAAGTTTAAGCAGAAGTTGAGGGCAGAAATGAGAAGGAGGTTAAGAAAAGCAAGGAAGAGACAAGAATAACAATATTCATCATTTATGGATTGCTGGCTGAGTGCGAGGCATTGTGCCGAGGACACGTGATCTCATTCAATCCTTACCACAACCCTATGAAGTGTATCGAGTTATGGCTCCATTTTAGAGAGGAGCAAACTGTGGCCCGGAATGATCAAGAGACTTGCCCATGATCACATAGATAATAGATAATAAGTTATGTAGCCAGGATTTGAACCCAGACAGTCTGGCTTCAGGTTTTAACCAGGTGTGTGTATCTCAGGTTACATTTATGGTTCTGAAAATACAAAATAGAGCATAGAAATGTTAAATCTAAGAGGGCTCAACTGCTCAGAGAAAGTCTGTGTTAAATTTGGGGAGAACCCTGAAGTTTCTACGCAGCTGATCATCATGCCAGTGAATGGACAGACTGATTAAACCTGATTACAAAAGGAATTCAGAAATATAAAATAGTCTCTTTAGACATTTCCTTGTGACCTAGTAATTCAATATATAATATGTAAATATTACTATGAGATCGTGTGGTTTTCTTCTTGAATTTTGTCTAAGTTTTCTCATCACTGGAAAATGGGGTTTTCTGGGTCAATGTATGGACAAAAATATCCCACAGATGAGATTTGAAAAACAGGTGCAGTAGGAAGCTATTTAATTTGGTGAGACAGCGTGGGGTTCTGTGCTGGGGTCTGTTCTGTGTCCCCTCCCCTACCAGATTCACTTGCCACCCACCCACCCTGGTTTTGCTCAGAGCCCCCAAAGGCAGACACTTGTGGACCACTCAGTGGGCTCCCTTCCCTCTGGCTTCAGCTAAAAGGAGCTCAGGAGGATGTGAGAGACTGGAAGGAGAGTGGAGTCAGAGAACTGGTGTGTCGGGGACTCCCTTCCCACAGCATGGCTCTTCTGGGAGCAGCTCTGGCCTCTGCTTCCCATAACTGCTCTTTCTCCTCACCCTGTGGTTTTCCTAGAGCCTCCCCATGCTTCTGCAAAGGGACCCTTTTATTAGACTTTCTTCAAATTACCTTTATCTGAGTATGCCCTCTCTTCCTGCAGGGAGCTGACTGATATCCTGTCTTTCCCAGACCTAGGTATGTTCAGACATAAATATCCCTGCACCCTTCCTTTTAGACATTATTTTTTAAAAGGTTGTCAAGAATAGCTTCTTCTTGTTATTTCTCACTTTTCCCCATAAGTAGAAGTTGCTATATAATTTTCTTTTTTTAATTTTTTAATGTTTTTTTTTAATTTTTTTTTTATTTTTGAGGGAGAAACAGACTGAGAGTGGGGCAGGGGTAGAGAGAGAGGGAGATATAGAATCCAAAGCAGGCTCCAGACTCTGAGCCATCAGCACAGAGCCCGACACAGGGCCCAAACTTATGAACCACGAGATCATGACCCAAGCTAACATCAGATGCTCAACTGACTGAGCCACCCAGGCAGTCCTAGGAGCTGCTATATAATTTTCTAACACAGAACCTGTAATCCCATTATTAATGATACACTCAGTCAATGTTTCCAGTCAACTCTTTCGCTCCTTTCTGAAAGTATTTTTGGAATGTGGTTGAGCCACAGGTATTCATGCCTCTATCTCAGAGTACCAAAAATAAAGGTGCTGCTTTCTGAACAGTTCAAAAGACTTCACCATACTGCCACCTAAAAAAAAATAATAATTAAAATAACCTTTTGACCATTATCTCTAGTGTGAACATTCTGTTTTTTGCTTTTCAACAAAACTAAATCTCACTGGATCCCAAAGGTGCCTATAGAACTTGCATTGTGAATACTTCTACAGAAACTACACGGGATCCAGTAAGTTATAATTTCTAAAAAATTGTGGCAAAATACACATAAATTTATCATGTGAACCATTTTAAGTGTACAGTTCAGTGGCCTTAAGTACATTCACACTGCCGTGTGGCCATCACCACCATACATCTACAGAACTTCTTCATCTTCCCAAACTGAAGCTCTGTACCTATTAAACAACTCTCCATTTCTTCCTCTCCCCAGCCCCTGAAAACCACCATTCTATTTTGTGTCTCTATTCGTTTGACAGAATTAAACACCTTTTGTAAGTGGAATCATACAGTATTTGTCCTTTTGTGACAAGCTTATTTTACTTAGCATAATATCCTCAAGGTTCGTCCATGTTGTAGCATATGTCAGCATTTCCTTCCTTTTTAAAGATGAATAACAGTCCATTGGGTGTATATACCACATTTCTTGTTCACTCTTCTGTGCATGGACACCTGGATTGCTTCCACATTTTGGCAGTTGTCAATAATGCTGCTATGAACATGGGTATACATATATCTGTTCAAGTCCCTACTTTCTTTTGGGTATATACCCAGAAGGAGAATTGTTGGATCATATGGTAATTCTATGTTTAATTTTTTAAGGAGTCACCATACCATTTGCCACAGAGCTATGCCATTTGAGCAGCTTACCAGCAGTGCACAAGGGTTCCAATTTCTCCATATTCTTACCAACACTTGTTATTTTTTATCTTTAAAAATTTTTTAACGTTTATTTTTTTTTTTTTGAGAGAGAGAGAGAGAGAGAGAGAGAGGCAGGCAGAGAGAGGGAGACAAACTCACGAACCACAAGATCATGACCTGAGCTGAAGTCAGACTCTCAACCTAACTGAGCCACCCAGGCATCCCTTTTCTTTTTTATAATAGCCATCCTAATAGATGTGAAGTGGTATATTGCGGTTTTGATTTTCATTTCCCTAATCATTAGTCATGTAGAACATTTTTTCATGTGCTTCTTAATCATCTATATGTCTTATTTGGAGAAATGTCTGTTCAAGCTGTTTACCCATTTCTTTATCAGATTGTTTTTATGTTTTTGAGCTGTAGAAGTTCTTATATATTCTAGATATTTATTCCCTGTCCAATATATGATTGGCAAATATTTTCTTCCATTCTGTGGGTTGCCTTTTGATCAATTGTGTCCTTTGATCTACAAAAGTGTTTATTTTTAAAGAAAATTTTAAACATTTATTTATTTTTGAAAGACAAAGACAGAGCATGAGTGGAGGAGGGGTAGACAGAGGAGACACAGAATCCGAAGCAGGTTCCAGGCTCTGAGCTGTCAGCACAGACCCCAACACAGGGCTTGAACCCACAAACTGTGAGATCATGACCTGAGTTGATGTCAGAAGCTTAACTGACTGAGCCACCCAGGCACCCCAAAAGTATTTAATTCTGAAGTCCAATTTAACTACTTTTTTCTTTTGTTGCCTATACTTTTGGTGCCATATCCAGGAAGTCACTGCCAAATTCAATACCGTGAAGTTTTCTCCTCTATTTTCTTCTAAGAGTCCTATAGTTTTGGCTCTCATATTTAGTTCTTTGATCCCCTTAAGTTAATTTTTGTATATGGTGTTAGATAAGGGTCCATCTTCATTCTTTTGTTTGTGGATGTCCAGTTCTCCCAATACCATTGGTTGAAAAGATTGTCCTTTCCCCACTGAATGGTTTTGGCACCCTTGTCAAAAATCATTTGACCATATATGCAAAGATTTATTTTTGCAATCTTCCTTGTATTCCATTTGTCTATACGTCTGTCTTTATGCCAGCACCACACTGTTCTGATTACTGTAGCTCTGTAGTAAGTTTTGAAATCAGAAAGCATGAGAACTCCAACCATGTTTTTCTTTTTCAAGATTATTTTAGCTATTCATGGTCCCTTGAGATTCTATATGAATCATATGAATTCTAAGATGGATTTTTCTATTTCTGCAACAATAAAAAAAGTCACTGGGATTTTAACAGGGATTGCATGGAATCTGTAGATCGCTCTTAGCAGTACTGACATCTTAACAATATCAAGTCTTCCAATTCATAAGCACAGATGGTCCTTTTTTTTTTCTTTTTGGTCTTCTTTAATAGTCTGATTTTTATAGTTAAGAAAAGTGTGACCATTCTTGGTGGCTGCTTAAAACTAGTTTCATAAATAAGAAGAGGTTCATAGGCCTGAGCTAAGGTCATGTCAACGCTCCCTGAAAGGGATGCCTTATCCCCAGTACAAGCAGCCTCTACAGAGAGCACTTTCCCATTACCCCTTTACTATGGCTTCTGACCTTATCTCTTACTTCCCACTCACTCATGCCACAATCTAGCTAACGAGACCTAAAAAATGCTAGTGGAATGGAATGCTGTTGTTTTGCCTACCGAGCATCCATTCTCCCTTCTTCTACAGCAGCACCATAATTTCCTCAGGCAAACACCTCTTCTCTCCAATTGAGCTCAAGCTCTAGGAGTGGGCATAGCTAGGTCTAGTTGATTGGGACATTTTATCTCCTTGGCCACAGTTACTGCTCCAGAAATGGGCACATAGTCCAGATTGGTCCAATGAGATAATAATACCAGGATTTTTACTGGAATGTCACACACAAAAAAAAAAAGGCACTTTGGTTCCATAAGACTGTGAGCAATAAGGATGAGGCAAACCTGGAGGTGCCAGGGGCCACCCTGCTGGGCCTGCAGATGATGCAAGCCCAGGGCAAGGTCAAGATAAAAGAGAGAACTTCATGAAGAAGTCATATAAGCACCTGACTCAAATTGGGCCCGAAGGAAATATGCTGTGAACCTTTCAGTTATATGAGCCAATCGCTTCTTTTTCTTTAAGTCTTATATGCTTCGATTCATAACCAAAAAGGTCCTAATTGAGTCTACTGTAATCTAGTCCCTAATACCAATGCTATACAAGTAAAAAAAAAAAAAAAGGCACTTCTCAATGACTCTGTGAACAAATTAATTAAATATTTATGTGGTCTTATTCCAGAAAGAATACAAGCTGCCCTCTAAATTATATTTAAGACCATAAAATGGAAAGCTATTAATTATAAAACCAGGTCAGGGAACAAGCCCAGGGGGATTAAATACAACCCTAGAGGGATGGTTAGCATGGTTAGCTAATATATGTATGATATAGGGGCCTTTGCACATAGGGTTCCAAATCCAGGCAACAAATTGGTTCTGGAATTCCTGTCAGCCATGGCAAAAAGCAAAATAGGGTTAATAAAACAATTCACACAATTATCCATTTATTTCAAGAGCTGTTGAAATGTTCAAGAGCATCTAAAATGTATGTAGATGCAGGGGCGCCTGGGTGGTTCAGGTGGTTAAACATCTGACTCTTGATTTCGGCTCAGGTCATGATCACAGGGTCATGAGACTGAGCCCCACATTGGGTTCCACATTGGGGAAGGAGCCTACTTAAGATTCTCTCTCTCTTTCCTTCTACCCTTCCCCATGCTCCCCGCTCACATGTTCTCTCTCTCTGTAAAAAAAAATAATAAAATAAAAAAATAAATAAAATAAAATAATATAAATGCAGTTTTCAAATTGTCTATTATAGTCTTTTCTAAGGGAAGTTTGCTACTTGCTTTACAAAGTTCATGGCTCATTACTATCATACAACAACACAAGAGAGGCTTCTTAAGGCCAAAGTTAGCTTATTTATCTTGATGTCTCTCCCAGTCCCTGATAAATAGCAGGCACTCAATGGGTCTGTACTTCCTGAATACAATCAGAGTATATGCCCTGCTGCTGAGCCCTAACTAGAATCATGCACCTGTGAGGATCACAAATCCAATCAGAAAGAAAAAGATCTCCCACAAGAGAGCTGAGTCATACTTCTTACATAAATCTTGTGTTTGTGACACGTTTTTAGATCTTAATCTAATATGAACCAAATCATAATGAGATACTTCCATATACACTTTGGATAAATCTAGAAAAGGAAAGCTACTCATGCAAATTAAATTGTATGCTTTCTACATCATATTGGCTTTGCTGATAATTCACTTATGCTAAATGTCAGTTTCAAAACCACCGGGTTTAATTGCAAAAGATTTAGTTCAGTAAAAACAGAGACACTGAGTTGTACAGTTAATCAGAGAAATTTGGGGGCTGCATGAATATCATTAAAAAGCATCTGTCTTTAGTGGGATGTTAGCTATATAATTGCAAAAAGTGGGTCTGAGAAAAGCTTCTAGTAGCATGTCTACTGTAAATCCAGTAAACTGAAATATAGTATACTAGGAGTAGGATTTTCCTGGGAAAGAATTCATGTGTTTGCCAAAAGTTTCATAGTATAGCATAGTGAATAAGATTATGGGCTTTGACTCAAATCTTTGTTCCATTCTTTACCAACCGTGTGATCTTCTGGAAGTTTCTTAGCCTTTCTCTCAGTTCCCTCTTCTGTGAAATAGTGATAATAATACTTCAGGAGGATGTCTTGAGTATTATGCAGCAAAATATTTCTAAAACACCTAGCACAGTCCTGGCATATGGTAAGCCCCAAATATAAAATGTGTATGCGTGTGTGTGTTTGTTTAAACTAGGGTGACTGTGTATGTGGATGTCTAGGAAATAACTCAATGCAGGGATGCCTTGGTAGCTCAGTTGGTTAAGCATCCGACTTTTGATTTCAGCTCAGGTCATGATCTCAAGGTTTGTGAGTTCGAGCCCTGAGTATGGAGACTGCTTGGGATTCTCTCTCTCTCTCTCTCTCTCTGCCCCTCCTGCTTGTGTGAGCTCTCTTTCCCCGCCCCCTCAATAAATAAATAAATAAACTTTAAAAAAAGAAAATAATGCAATGCAAATCACAGGATATGCAAGTCTTGATGAGTCAGCTATTTAGAATGGATTCATTTTATAAGACTTTGCTTCATTTTATGAGACTATATCTTATACAGCATATCTACTTCCATTTTTAAAATAGTAAATGTATTGGGAAGGCCCGAGGAAGCTTCATATGGGAAAATAAATATAAAATCCCAAACCATACCAGGTAGATAGCAAAACAGCCTCCCAGCTGTCATGGCCATACTCCAGCATCCTCATCAATGCCAGGACCGCCTCAACTCTGTGGCCCCAGAGTGGCACCTCCTTCTGTCTACATCACATGCCCAACGTACAAAGTTACATTTATACCAGGCAGCTTTAGAAGAGGGATGCGAGTCCCCTTGCCAGCATTTGCATCATGGTTGGCCTCTGCCAGCTACACAGTGGAGGTGCCCTCCTCCTTACCTGAATCGTCAGGTTGCTTTTGGTATTCAGGACTTTCTTCTCCGCATCCTGAAAGGCCTTCTGCAGTCTCTGCTCCATCGTCTGAGCAAACTTGCAGGACTGGATGTTGTCGGATTGGCTCACAAACTGCAGCACTGGAATGGGAGTAATCAATCCGTGCTCACCAATGTTGTGTGTCTTAGTTCCTTGGACTTAACAGCAGTCACCATATAAAACAGCATGATTTGACAGCAGAGAAATCAGGCATGTAAGGACTGACAAGGGTTGGTTGTAGTGCCAGAAAGGGCTCTTAAAATGATTTATAATAGAGAAGAGTTAAAAGCATGATCGAACCTGAGGTTCCTTCTAATGCAAAGGGCTTAGTGACCATTTGGTTGGACTATGCAGATATCTGCTCCAAGAATTATAAAAAAAAAATCAAAGAAAGATCATGTCTTCTTTTTCTGTGGAAGGGGAATAAGAGTCAATTGGTCTGCATCACTGAGCTGATGGGGTCTTTCAGTTTCAATGGCTTCTCCACTCTTGTGGTTTGCCAACCACATGATCAGAATCATGAGGGAACTTGAAAGAAAGATTCCAAGGCCTAAACTCAGAGATTCTGATTCAGTGGCATCTAGAATGTTTTGCTCCAAAGCATAGATTTTATGGATGCTTAGCTCTTATCAGTATCTACTGGTAATATGGGTGGAGGGGGAATACAGTACTTGTTGCTCACAAAGTACTAACTATATAAATTGGGAAGGAAGGCCCCAGTGAAGGACCATTTCTAATAAATCCAGGGTTAGGAAGGTTAGGCTCATGTACAGGGAATTGGACAGGTGATTAGCAGGGTCCTTTGAGGAAAGTACACAAGGACTTTAAGAGATGATGGAGCAGCTGGCACTGACCTTTCTAAACAGGTGTCCTCTTGGTACTGCCCCCGATCTCAGAACGGATAGGTACTTGCCTGTTCTCAGCTGGAAGTAGCCTGCAGGCTGGGGATTCCACGGGGAGGCAAGAACTGCCACCGACTGCAAGTTTGGGGTATGCTGCTTCAGATCTGCAGTGACATTGCTGACCCCATAAACACCCAGCATTTCGATAACTACGGCAGGCAAGTACACCAGTCTCCCTTTGGTAGCATAATAACCAACTGTGACGTTATGAGAATGTTCCAGAATGTCCACCTACAAAACAACGGACCCAAAGAACTCAGTGTTTATTTACATGGTGCTTTAAGTTCTTCTTGGTATGAAAACCGCAACTGTTATTTAGCAAGGCTGGGGAATAAGACGTTCTCATTCAACAAATATTCTAACAGTCTTATAAACACACATGGATTGGCAAAGTCTCAAAATATCAGAATGCAAAACAATACAAACATACAATTTATATCACACCTACATGGAATAGAATTAAATCTGTGGGAGTTTCTTTTTTTAATGCTTGTTTATTTTTGAGAGAGTGAGCAGGAAAGGGGCAAAGAGAGAGCAGGGGACAGAGGATCTGAAGCAGGCTCTGAGCTGACAGCAGTGAGCCCAATGTGGGGCTGAACTCACAGACCATGAGATCATGACCCGAGCCAAAGTCAGATGCTCAGCTGATTGAGCCACTCAGGTACCCCAGGTTTTCTTGATTCCTTAAATACATCAGTATAATCTTTTGAGTACCAGTGGTCACTCAAGAAGGCAGACAGGAGAGAGCCAGCAAAAGAGATTTTCAGAGATGAAATGCTGGGAAGAACAGCTTTATTATAGTTCTTATCATTTATGAAAATTAAAAGGCAGAAATGATAGATAAAGTGGGGGCTCCTTCAGGACAGGGGATCAGGTAATAAATGAGGTGAATTCCTCCTCTAAAAGTTGGCTTGTAGATTGGTTCAAGGCCAAGGCGAGGATGGGGATGGGCTATATAGAGTCTCTCTTAACACTGATGTGCTGAACTCTTTGTGACCCAGCTGGAAGATTTTGAGGCTATAGATTTTATTCTTGTTTTCTTTTGCTTTCTTAGTGTTTTATAATAGTTCAGGGTGGGTTTTTGTTGTTGTTGTTTGGTTTTTAAAAAATATTTATTTATTTTTGAGAGAGGGAGAGAGACCACAAGCAGGGGAGGGGCAGAGAGAAAGGGAGACAGAGACTCCCAAGCTAGCTCTGTGCTGTCAGCAGAGAGCTGGATGTGGGGCTCAAACTCATGAACCGTGAGATCATGACCTGAGCCGAAACCAAGAGGTGGGTGCTTAACCGACTGAGTCACCCAGGAACCCCCCTGGTGTGTTATAAACACACACTTCCCTCCCCACCCCCCACACTCTGACTCTTGCATTTCCATTAGTAATGTCATATGTACTTGTCAAAGAAACCAAGGAAACTGATTCTGCAACAGCCTGGGTGTGCTTTGCCTCCTCCACATTGTGTGCTCTCTGCCACTTTGGGACCTAAAGGTGGTGTTCAAGACGACTGTAGGTGGAATAAGAGATACTTTTGGATGTGACCTGGACACAGCATTAAACACCACCAGACCACTCAGTGAGAAAGTGACTTTAATTCCACTTATTACAAGGAGGAAGTCTCAGTTTGGGGATTACTTATTTTCAACACCTCTCTAATGCTTGCTAATCATATTTTTAAACAAAAGTACATAAGGGACATCATCAGCCTTAGAGCCTTCTGCAAGCAACATTGTCTAGGTTGAATTTAATAAGCTGTTACTGTTAGTCTTATTTTTAGGATTATCTTTTATTTTTGGCAGATGATCCCAATTTCTACTTAAGGCAGTAATATCAAACATCCTTTCAAAAGAAACATATTTAAGTTTCTAAAAATGAGACAGTTTTCAAAAACCAAATTCATGGGGTACCTGGGTGGTTCAGTTGGTTATGTGCCTGACTTTGGCTCAGGTCATGATCCCACAGTTTGTGAGATGGAGCCCCATGTCGGGCTCTGTACTGACAGCGCAGAGCCTGCTTTGGATTCTCTCTCCCCCTTTCTCTGCCGCTCCCCTGCTCATGCTTGCATGCTCTCTCTCTCTCTAAGTAAATAAATAAACTTAAAAAAAACAAACAAATCTAAATTCATAACCAATTGTCACAGTGGTCTGGGATGGTATACAGAAAAGGCAAAAAACTGTGAATGGTTTGCAAATGACTGAACATTAGTGAAAATTGCATGTCAGGTGACCAAATAGAAATACTCACATTTTCAACTTTCAAATAAAGTTTCTGGTGCAGAAACCACAGATGCCTATCATGAAGTGCATTTCTTACTTTCTTTCTTTTTTTTTCCCTCTCAGAATTAGATAAAAGAGATTGACAATGACTGATAAACTATGTACCAAACCTCGTTCCTAGTCCTTGGTGTGGTCACGGAGACCACGAAGCTGAATGTAGCCGTAGAACAAAACATCAAAGGAAAAAGCCAGAGCAATATTTTTAAGTGGTGAAAAGGGTTGTCTACTAACTGCCAATAACATTTAGGGCTTTGAAACTTGGAATCAATCCAAAAGAGTGTAAAGCAAGGCTTCCATCACTTGGATACACCATCACAATCAGCTTGCAGTTGTTAAATAGTACTTGGCATTAAAGTGCTTGGAGGAAAAAAAAATGTTCATTTCCCTGTCTGCTGCTGGCTATTTAAGCAAAGTTGGACTCAATTTACAATAATTTTTAAATATCCAGAAATAAATCACTAACTATTTACAATGCTGAGGGAGATAAAGGGAAAAGCAATGGATGGTTTCTTGAAAATTACACTAACAATACTAAATTTCCCTAAACAATGGGATAACAGGACAATTCAAAACAGGATATCCAGGCTTGAAAGCAAAAAAAGATTAGACATAAGGCAATTAACCTCAATTTTCCATCTCAAAATCTGACCTTTTTTTCCAGTCACCACACATTAGCTATTTGCCAAAATTAAGGAAGATTCTACTTCTGACAAGTATGGTTATGGTACCCAGGGAGGAGGAAAACAATCTAGCATCCTCTGGGCCCAAGAGGAAGATGTGGATGGCTTAATCTAGTCACAAAAGCAAGACGCTTACGTGAGCCAAGACATCATTCTGGTGGAAAGCCTTCCGCAATGCCTGCGTGAGCCCTTTGGCTACATTGAACTTCAAGGTTTCACTGATCTGCACTCTCCTCTGGGTCAGAAAGAGAACTGTGGGACCAAACAGAAGCACAATAGTCAGTATGAGTAATGATCCTTCCTCTCCTCTCCACCCTCCACCTCCTGCAAGTGCTGAGTAAAGCTGGTGAGTGCAGGTCCAACCAATGAGAGTGGTGGGCTGGATTAGTAGCTGTGTTGGTCCCACTCAAGTCCAAAGAAGGAAGGACCTAGTATTTGTGTGACCCTAGTGGGGACAGCTAATATGCTGGCTGCACTTCATGTCTGACCAACACTGACTCTGACTTTGAAAACTGGGTTCAGCAGTGCCTGGCCCTGATGGGTCTGCATGCAAGAAAACTCCTGTAACAGCGTTCCCTGACAGCCTGCTTAAGGGCAGGCCCTGACTTGGGTCCTGCAGCCTAAAACACCCCCTGAATCAGAAAGATGCAATCCCCACCCCACAACTGGGACAGAGACCAGGATGGAGAGCTGAGGTGGAAGATAGGCACCTGTGACCAAATGTGACAGGTGCTATTTGCAGGGAAGCCTACAATGCCATTGGAGGCCCCAGGAGGAGGATCCAGCTTGAACTTGGGCAAGGGGGTGGAGATCAGGGAAGGTTGCCTGATGCTTTCCCTGAGTCCTGAAGGATAAGGGGAGTATGCTAGGCCAGGACCCCCACCCCCCATCCGAGCAGAGAGAAGACCAAGTGCAAAGACACAGGGATGAGAGGTGAACCCTCAGGATACCTGTTTAGGATTGGTCCTGAGGGTGATGGAAGTGAAGGGTTTTCAGCAAAGGCATACATTTAAAAAGTCCCGTTGGCTGCAAACTGAAGAACAGATTGGAGAGGGGGATAGTCTAAGGCAGAGAGATAAATTTGGTTTGTTGTTGCAGAAATTGAATGATGACGACAGTGTCAACTAGGGAAGTGGCCGTTAGGGAGGAGAGAAGGGGTAGTCAAGGAGGTAGGACTGAAGGGTACCGGTGGTTGGCCAGGCGTGGGGTGAAGGGAGTGGGGATGAAGCAGGGGGGAGAATCTTCCAGACTTCTGCATCTAGGTGGTTGGGGTTGCCTGTCTCTCAGCAGGGGGGGAGTGGAAAACCAGATGGTATAACATCTTGAGAGATAAAAAGAGATACTGTACTTGTGCTACGCCTAGTTTCACAATTTCCCACTTTCGAAGAGGGTACGTCTCCAGATATAATTTCATTTAATCCTTTGTGGGGTGAAAAGGAAGGCGGGACGCGAGCATTCAGCACTGGCACGCTCTTTCAAATATTGTGTCTAATGCTTTTTACAGCAAACACTACCACACTATTAAAAGCACCCTGTGCCTTCCTGGCCTGCTTTGCTGCAACTGGGAGGTGGGGGCTAAAGAGATAGCATATCCCACCCAACTTTTTCAAGGCCTCTTTTTCAACATCAAAAGAAATCCTGGGCACCCACATCGTGTGGCTGTACTTTTACTATCTGCCGACTGAGAGAATACATTACAAAAGCCTCTCTGAATTCTGTAGAGCTTCCAAGATGTGATATTTTACTAATCATTTCATTCATTCATGTGAGACATCACTGATTTGCTCTACAGGCAGAACTTGCCACATGTTTGTTTTCTCAAACTTACTGGCAGAACAAACAGGTTTCCCTGGGGCCTCTGATATCAGGACTGATCCCTGGCCTAGAATCTGTGTCATGTTAAGCTCCCCCCTCGCCTCTGCTACTTGATAAGGATCAGAGGTTCTCAACCTCATCACTGTGACATTTTGGGTTGGATTATTCTTTGCTGTAGGACCATCCAGTGCCCTGTAGGGTTTTTAGCAGCATCCTGGTCTCTGTCTCACTACATGCCTGTAGCACCCTCCCTACCCTCCAGGTTGTAAACACCCAAAACCGTCTCCAGACATGGCCAAATGTCTTCTGGGGGAGAAGGAGCCAAACTGTCCCTGGTTGAGAACCACTGATCTCAAAGAAATCAAATAATTCTGCTACATCTCTGAGACCAGGACGTGCTTGCCGCTTTCAAGTAAAATCAGGACAGTGGACTCTTACCTGTCTTTACCAGGAGCTTACTGGACATCTGACACTCCAGGTTGGATGCCATTTTGCCGGTTGTGACCACAGCAGTTGACGCAGCATCTGTATTTTCTGCTGGCAAAGGTGGCAACCGGGTGGCCCTTACTGGGGCAGTAACAGATGTCAAGGCTGCTGTGATTGTCAGTGGGCGTGTGGTGGATGCCCTCGGCATGTCCGGGTTGGTGGGGTTGGGGAGGCCTGTGTGCATGGCTTGTGGTTTCCTGGGGAGGTGTGTTGTGGACAACAGGCCAGAGGCGGTGCCCGTGTTCCCTTGCATGGCTGTATGAGCACTCATGGTGTGTGCTGTTCTTGAAAACATGTAGGTTGGTGTGAATGAGAAGGCCGGATGCAGTGCCCCTGGTGTCGTCCTTGGGCCAGGTGCTGCGTTGTTTGTGACGTTTTTAGCTAGGGCAGTGGTCCAACTGCTCTTGACTAATGCTGAAGCCATGGCCGAAGCACTGCTGCCAGTGCCCTTGGCAACCAGGGCTGCAGACAGCGCCGGTGGACTTGATTTCCCCAGGAACAACGTGGCTGTTGATGCAGCTGTTGGTTCCGCCTTGGATGACACTGAGGGGTCCACTGCAAAAAGAAAAAGCAAAGTCATTGGCCCACAGTACACATGTCACTTGTTGTGGTGATGAATGGATGTAACTTATGAGTTTGCTGGGGTGAAAAGTCTGCTTGGGATTTACACAAAACAGCTCTAGGTTCATTAAGTCAATTACCCATAATGAGAATGCCACTGACAGAAACCTGTGACGGGGGACGGGGGTGGAAAGAAATTTGTGGTTGGTAATAAGGACATTTAAGTTCTGAATACAGATCTTCCTTACCTTGCAATGGGGTTAGGTCTCAATAAACCAATCATAAGTTGAAAATATCATAAATCAAAAATGCACATGATACTCTTAACCTCCCAAACATCCTAGCTAAGCCCAGCCCACCTAACAGTGCTCACAATACTTACATTACCCTACAGTTGGGGAAAACCATCTAACAGAAGCCTATTTTATAACCAAGTGTTGACTCTCTTGGGTAATTTAGTGAATACTCTGCTGAAAGATAGAACAGTTGTATGGGTGCAGGATGGTTGTAATTGTATCATTGTTGACTGTGATCTTGTGGCTCACTGGGAGCTCTGACTCACTGCCCTGCCCAACATCACCAGAGAGGAGTGTACCACTTATTGCTAGCCTGGGAAAAGATCTAAATCCAAAGTTCAAAGTATGATTCCTACTGAATGCATATTGCTTTTCACCATTACAAAGTTGAAAAATTGGAAGTCAAATCATTATAAGTTGGAGACTGTACTTTCAAAAGAATCAAGTCAGCAGAGGATCAAGAGCACGACTATCTGGGGCTGCTAACTCATTCATCATCCCAAAAGTGTGTGTCTGCTCCTTCTAAGCAAAACTGGGTATCTGTGTTGAGCTTGAAGATGCTTGTCCACAGAAGCAGTCATACCAATTTGGGGGGTACAGGGAAACAAACTACCTGCATGAGTGGCTGCACCTGTCCATTTCTCAGGGTGCTGAGAAGCCAGCAGCACTTTGGATGGGGCCCTGGTCGATAGAGGAAGAGATTCAGCAGTAGAGTGATATCTCAAGATACTCTGGAATGGTGTGGAAGCTCTTATCACAGGAGATGGATAGATGTCACTGGAAATTCGGAGAACTGTATCTGTTCCATCTGAAAGCGTTTCCTGCAAGCTAGCTGTGGAAGTCAGACTTGGAGAGGCTGGCGAAAGAGCATGTGTTGAATGCGCAGGCAGCTGTAGAAGCGGATGAGACACAGCATGTTGGCTTGTGGATGGGAAATCTTCAATATCAGCTGTTTGGAAGTCTCTGGAATAGTTTTTATTGGTTGTTGACAAGAAGTCTGTATGGTTTCCAACCATGGTAATCTCTGACTGTTGAATAGGCTGGTTGGTGCTTGTACCAAGGACTGGATGCTGAATGTTAGTGCCTTCTGCAGTCACTATATGCCCAGCACCATCTCTGAAATCCAAAGATTTTATTGTACTGGCAGCTGAAGTTGAACCATTGGGAGGAGGAGCTGAAGCTGAATGAGTTTCCCAACTGGTGGAGTTAATTGTGTGCCCATTTAAATCATAATTTGTTTGCCGCAGCAAGCCAGATATCATTGGCTCTGTGGAGAGAAATCCAGTTTCTGCTGAAAGAGAACTCCAGAAAACATCTGTGGTTGCTGGCTTTTTCACATGTCTCATTGTTGAGAAATCATAGACCTCAGTGGATGAGGGAAATGCTGTCACCTGTCGGGAAGTTGAAACTGGCAACTGAGAATGCTCTATCACAGCTGCATAAGTCTCTGGCTTGATGTCAGGCAAACTAGGGGATGGGGATGCAGCCTGGGTGCTTTGTACAGAGGGGCTGGAAGGTAGAGGTAATTCCGAAGGAAGTAGGTTTGTTCTTAATGTTGTGATGAAAAAAGATGAAATATGATCTGTGCTAGGATCAGAGGTGAACCCATTTGCAGTGTGAAGACCTGGAATCTCTTTACTTGGAAGGGTCTGGAGATCAACTGTCAAATCTGCCTTTTCATTTTTCTTTAAAACAGCTGTCACACTATCTTCTTTCTGCAGAGGAAATGCCCAGGTCGTGGAAAGAAGGCTGGGAAATTTGCTGGAGAAGGGGAAGTCTGTAGCTGCAGTCAGAGGGGATCCACCGCTGCCCCTTTTTTGAGGAGTTGGCATTTTGGGCACAGTGGAAAGAGAGGCATGGTTCTGTGCCAGCTGGGGGAAGGTGGGCGCAGAGGGAAAGTCTGCTGCAGTGCTGTTGGATGCCCCAGAAAGGATGGCTTGTCCTCTGCGGATTGTGGGGAGAGGCAGAGGAGAAGGTGCCAAAGAGGAAGATGTGTGTTCCACTGAAAGGAGGAGCCCTTCGGAATTCTCTGGAGCCCCTGACAAATGCAGTGGGTTAGTGGTGTCATTTGCAGTAGCAAGGGCTAGCTTTCTGCTGGTTGTTTCCACTGCCACTGATTCTGCAGTCTGGAAAAGTGAAGACACAGCCTCCTGGGTCACTGCTGCAGCCACCACACTCTTAGAAATTCGCAAAGTCACCCCACTGTGCACTCCTCCAGCCACCTCAGCTTCAACCGGCTGCGTGGATGTATGACTTGAAACCACTTCCAACACTGACCGTGAGGGAGTTCCATCTGGAAGCGGAAGAAGACTTCCAGGCACTAGGGGTGGGAGAGACAGATGGGACAGTTCTGCCACAGAGCTCAAAAACTCAGGTGTGGGGGAGACTGCTGAGCGAGGACCCTCTGTAGGGGGCAGCTCAGGATGCTGCATTGTGGAGTATCCAAAAAGACCTAGATGAGGGATGCCTATCAAATCCTGGGCATTTTTGGACAGAGTGTGGTTCATTTCCCCAGCAACTGGGTGTGGGGAATTAGCTATGCTCTGACTTGAAGAAGAGCCAGTTGGAGCTATTTGGGGAAAGAAAGGCACTTTTGTGGGTCGTTTGGCTGGCTTGGAAAAGATGACGGAATGAGGTGAGTCAGGAGCCAATGAAGAGGATGGATGTGGAGGAAGAAATGCAAGAATGTCTGATCTTGGGGAATGTTGTGGTGAAATGGAAGGAGTCCCTACCCAGACTGGCTGAGATGGGATAGTGGACAATGAGGGGAGCATGCTAGTATGAGGCAAACCTGACACGGAGGCTGTGTTCTTTCCCCCCTGAGGTCTTGGTTGGACCAGAGACTCGGTGGAATCCTTGGAAGGCTCGAGGGAGGTGCTACGTCCACTTCCTTGGTAAGGGGAAGAAGAGAAGTCCCCGTGAGCCCTGGCTCTGCGGTGGGTCTTGGGCGGAGGCGTTCGGGCAAACTGCAGCATGCTAGTGTTGTCAGGGGAGGGTCCCAGCACATTCTTGATTCTGGCCACTGCTGAGGAAGACGGGACTTCTGAGAAAGGCCATGTTGGTGAAATCGGTAACAATTTCCCATGAGGAAATGACTCCAGGGTTGGGCTGACTGTTACCCGTAGATTGTCTGTTCCTGTCAAACAAAATACCACACAGTCAGGCATCAGATGATCATCCAGTGCCTGCTGTGGTAGGTCCTGGAGAGAAGGGGGGGGGGCAAGACAGGCACCACTGGGATCTTACAGAGCTCCCACCCCAGCACAGAAGACTCATTAAACATATTTAGACAATGAGGTTAAGTAATTATGCATACGCAAATGTTATAGCTCACCTATAGGGCAGGGCTGGAAGCCACAGTCTCTGATGAAATGATATCTAAGCAAAGATGCCTAAGACACCTGTGTATCTTAAATCTTTTTTTCTGTACCACCAACAGGGACTGAACTGTGAAACTCATAATCTACAAAATCAAAGATGAATGTTACTACCTGCCATGGCCAATGACACCAAAAATAAACCTCATCCAAGAACTCAAAAGCAAAATGAAAGGACTGTGAATCTTGATGCAAATGTGTTTTTAGGACCCTAAGTCATCTCCAGCAGAATAACGAGGTTGCTTGCAT
This sequence comes from Cryptoprocta ferox, assembly GCA_028646485.1. Lineage (NCBI taxonomy): Eukaryota > Metazoa > Chordata > Mammalia > Carnivora > Eupleridae > Cryptoprocta > Cryptoprocta ferox. Next base: position 26,052,972 of record CM053575.1, read on the forward strand.
TTGGAAAGATGACACCAGTGGTATCTTTTTTTCTGAAAGTAAAACTACTCATATCCAGCCTAGGACTAGAGACACCTCACAAGACCCAGTGTCACTACAAGTACCTACAGAGAAAGCAGACGCTTAGCACCCACATTTCCTGTGTGAACCTGGAGGCAGAAAGGCAAGGAGAGAGGGCACAAGACGCTGAGCTCCACGGGAAAGGAGGCAAGGACATAACTGATCAGAAAGCTCGAAATTTCATGCTCGAGAAGAGAAACAATATCCTGTTTGATGATCTCTGGTCCCCCTCTCCATGGTCCTGCAGTGCTGATGGTGCTGATGACCCTAGAGGTGGCTAAGTACCCATAAGTTATATTTTAAGTTAAAAATAAAAAAGAAAGAACAGGTACTTCTAGAGTTTTCTCCACTATTGGCTAAAAATGTTAGAGCTATCTGACAGAAACAAACAAGCCCAGGGGAGCCGAAGTTAGAAAATCTGTTTTGAAGTGGAGTGGAGTGAGGTAGGGAAGTGAGGGTAGGTAATGTACAGGAGCAAATCTGTGTTTCAGAACAAGCATTCTGGCTACAGAGTAAAGAACAGGACAGACTGGAAAGGGGTGGGAATGGATGACAACAGAGACCAGAAGAAAACTCCCCAAAGTGGTTAGGCATGGGATGACTGGACAGTTGTAAAAATAAGTTGAGCCATGGTGGAAGACTGAAATATCATCCTCCATGATCCTTTACAGTTCTCAAGAGTTTAGGATAATGTAGTCCTTTAAATACATTTGTGTTTGTATATGTATGTACATGTGTGTTTTTTAAAGCATTTAGCCTTTTTATTTTTTAATTTTTATTTATTCTTGACAGAGAGACAGAACATGACTTGGGGAGGTACAGAGAGGGAAGGAGACACTAAATCCAAAGCAGGTTCCAGGCTCTGAGCTGCCAGCACAGAGCCTAACGTGGGACTCGAACCCACGAACCATGAGATCATTACCTGAGCCAAAGTCAGATGCTTAACTGACTGAGCCACCCAGGTGCCCCTGTATATGTGTTTTTTTTTTAATGGCTTCAAATTCTCCTATATGCCTCCCATTGAGAGGTGAGGTCTATGTCCCTATCCCCTGAAGTTGAGTAGGCTTGAGACCATTCAGCCCATACGGTAGGAAAGAAACATTGCATGTGACTTGCTACCATCACAAAAGGCCAGGCAGCTGTCACTTGGCCTCTTGGAAGGCTTGCTCTCCATATACTCCCTTACTCTCCCTCTTGGAACCAGTCACCACTCTGTGAACAGCCCAAGCCACATGGAGGGGCCACGTGAAAGTACTCCAGTCAATAGTCTCAGCTAAGCCAAGCTTCCCAGTCATTCCTGCCCAGGCACCAGACATGTGAATGAAGAAGCCTCCAGATAATTCTAGTCTCTAACCACTTGAGTCACGCTGGCTGTTTCAGTCTTTCCTACTGCAACCCCAGGAATCATGAAATAGAGACAAGACATCCTCACTGTGCTCTGTCTGGATTCCTGAAACCACGAGCATTACAAAATGGTTGTAATTTTACAACGTGAAGCTACAGGTGGTTTGCTGTGCAGCAATAATAACTGAAACAATACAGGATTGTGTCCCTCATTCCTGGGAAGTGAATCTCTTTAGCTTTAATTAGCTTCTCAAAAAAATTCAGAAGGCAAAACACAGTTAATAACTCTTTATTTCAATGAAAATTACTGTTGCTTTATTTTAAAATTATGTCTATGCTAATAAATAAAATGTTTCTGTATTAATGCTATATCATGGAAGGGACAGAAAGGGATGAAATAATTTTGAGGGAGAAATGAGAGGTAGATTTATTAAGAAGGGAAAAGTAAATTAGAAGTAGGACAAAACCAAATTACATAAATTTTAAAACACTCAAAAAAAAGGCAGTGAAGTAGAAGCTTGATATGGAAGTTATATATAAAAGTGTGTTGGACACACTCTACAGTATTCCCATGATCCCTGTCTCTTGGTGGCCATGTCTTTGTATGACTCATCTTGAGCATGAGCAGAATCTGTGAGTTGCTTCTAATCAATATAATATGGCAAAGGTGATGGGATATCCATTTGTGTTTATATAATCTAAGACTCAGTCTTGCTAGTAGACTTGCTGTCCTTAGTGGCCTGATGAACTGAGAGATCATACTGGGAAAACCCATGTGGCAAAAGATTGTGGGTAGCTTCTAGAACTGCAGGCAGTCTCCAGGAACTATGAGTAGCCCTTTGGAGCTGAGGATGGCCTTCCACTGACAGCCAACAAGAAGCCAGGGCCTTCCAGATGGAAGCCACAAGGAAATAAATTCTGCCAGCAACCTGAGTGAACTTGGAAGTAGATCGTTCTCCAGCCAAGCCTCCAGATGAGAACAGAGCCCAGCTGACACCACAATGGCGGCCTTCTAAGACCTTGTGCAGAGGATCCAAAGAAGTTGTGCCCATGGAAACTGGGAAATAATAAATGCATGTTGTTTTGAGCCAGGAAATTTGTGGTAATTTGTTACACAGCAGTAAAAAACTAACAGAGGTAGAGAGTAAGGGGCTGTGGAATGGGAGTTTAAGAAGAGATGAAGCATGAGGTACCATGACTAAAGAATAGCAGAAACGATGGTGAGAAGTTACCATCAAGACAGTAAAAAAGAAGCCCAAGTCAGTATGTTTGTTTGGAATTTCACGGAGAAGCTGTGAAATAAAAATTCGAACATAGTACCTGGGACTCAGAGGAAGTTATTTGAAGAGAACATTGGGCTTTGTAAGAGTAGAAACAAAGCCACAGCAGCAAATAACAGAAAACACAGTGGAATGTTGCTATGAAACATGTTGAACTTTTCTGTTTAAATCCCATTTTTCAAGAAAAAAAAAGAAGGCACATTCCATTCAAATTACTGAATTCTTTTTTTTCCCCCAGTGAAATCCTACTGACTTTCCAATCCACCCCTCTCTCCAGTACAAAACTGTTAATTTTTTTCTAGTTAGAATGATATGAACTATTCTTTGCTGATAAATACAGTAATGATCTTCAAAAAAATACACAAAAAGCAATCATATATCCCACATACTAGAGGGGGAGATGAAAGACAGTGGTGTTTCCCTGCACATGCTCCTGAATAGGTATCCTTTATGGACATTTTAAATATCACTCATTCTTCTTTTTTCATTTTTCAATGCTTATTTTTATTTTTGAGAGAGACAGAGCATGAGTGGGGGAGGGGGAGAGAGAGAGGGAGACACAGAATCGAAAGTAGGCTCCAGGCTCTGAGCTGTCAGCACAGAGCCCGACACAGGGCTTGAACCCACGAACTGTGAGATCATGATCTGAGCCGAAGTCAGACACTCAACCGACTGAGCCATCCAGGCACCCCCAAAATCACTCATTCTAAAGCAACACAAAAACACAAAACCAAAAAAAAAAAACCCCAAAAAACAACCCAAATATCACTCACTCTAGGGACAAGCCAACAATTACCTTCTCTTTGATAGTGTATCCCACCAAGGAACTAGTAACCTAAAGAAATTTGGAGGTAAGTAGATTAAATGGTAAAAGACTTAAGGAGGTTCTGGGTGAAGATAGATGGGGAACAGAGATGGATTTATGTTGGAAATAAGTGAAAGCAAGCAAGCTGAAGACCCTCAAGATAATGAAAAGTTAAAATGAATCATTTCTTCCCTTCTCAAGGAGACATGACCCCATTCCATAGACAATTGACCCACATATTTTAAACTAGGCTGGTTTGTGCCAGGTTTAGATAAAAGCATGGTTTTCAAAGCTACAAGAAAGCAAACAGTCACTCCTGTAAGAATATCAGACTTAATAATTGGCACAGGGACACCTGGGTGGCTCAGCTGGTTAAGTGTTCTTGGTTTTGGCTCAGGTCACCATCTCACACTTCATGGGATTGAGCCCCGCTTCAGGCTCTGGGCTGACTGCGAAGAGCCTGCTTGGGATTCTCTCTCTCCCTCTCTCTGGCCCTCCTGCACATTCTCTCTTTCTCTCTCTCTCAAGATAAATAAATAAACTTTATATATATATATAATATAAATAAATATATATCCTTCATATATATTCATTAAATATTATATATATATATATATAAAGAAATATTCTCCAGTCAAATTCAAAGGCCTCCCAATGCGGCCCTGAATCATTTCCTGGTTTCCTCAAACTACTCCTGTAATACATACAGGACATAATCAGTCTTTTTCCATTCAGCACTTCCTTCCTTTGACTGCTGGAGACACTGAGAAGGAAGCCTTCCCACAAGCAGTCTAGCTATAGGCATGACCCGTTTCCAACCACAGTCATGAAGCCATCCACTTTGTCCTGCTCACTGCCTGCCAGCACATTTTCTTAATTGTAACACTCAAAGAAAAGCAAACCTGATCAACAGCAGCTCTTGAATAGAAGAAACTAAGACAACCAGCTAATAAACATTAGTAAGTATCCCAAACCCCTCCTCTTTGTATGTCAGAGAAAAATATCCGCAGCTTTCTATTAGGCCCAGAGTCAGACTGCTTGGATTCAAATCCTACTGCTCTATTTGCTAGCTGTGTGACCCTGGACAAGCTACTTAACCTCACTGTGCCTCTCCCTCATTTGTAAAATTGGGGACTATTACAGTACCTATGTCAGGGTACCTATATTACCATGAAATTGTTTTAAGTGTTAAAATGAGGTGATACATGTAAAGTCCTTAGAACAGTGCCTGGTGCACAATACTCCCCAAATGCTAGCTATTATTGGTATTGCTGTCGTTGTCATTACTTGTTCAGCCCAGGGTGCATAGATGCACTCAGAGGCTTCCTCAGAGGCCCCGGATGCTAGTCAAAACACAGAAATGCCTTGCAGATCCCACACTGCCACAATCCCGCACATCTGTGGAACCCCTTAGAGTTTACAGAATCTTTTCATTCCCTCATTCCACCTTGTTCCTCACAGGACCTGTGAAGTAGAGGATAAAGGTCATCACCCCCATTTTACAGGTGAGCCAACCATGGCCCAGGGAGGTTAAATGGTTGGCCAAGGTCACACTGAGAGTTACCCTATAGCTGAGTATGATTCAACCCCTCTGATTTCAGATCCAAGGCTCTCTGCTCCTTGGAGCAGTAGTTCCTCCTCCATCTCTAGGCCCAGGGTAGGCTACATCCTCCTAGAGGGACCCACGCAGACAGGAGCCCACATGGTCATTGCCTCTGTGAGTTTGATGATGAGTCTCTCTTTGGTGCTGCTTCAGCAGACATTACTTAGCAGAGCACTAAATCACTGAGACCTCAATTCCCAGAAGGTCAAAAGAGATGAATCAAGCATCATTTCTATGTTGAAGCATTCGCCTCAAATCCACAGTTCTTTAGTTTGGTGCCTGGGACATTCTTCCTAATGTGATTTCTCTTGGGGATTTTTCAATATTCCAGTTAAACAGGATCAAATTGCCACTCCTTGAAGTGATGCCAGCAAATAGAAGGTTCTGTTTACTGCCTCAACAGAAGCTTTTTAACTTTCAAAGCTGTTTCACAGCTATTTGCTTAAAAAAAAGTTTATTGCTTTCGAATCTTTTGTGAAACAGGTTTAAAAATAAAATTGATCCCCCCATCATAATACATTTGCTCTTCCATTTTTTAGAACCTCACTTTGCATGATTACTACAGAAAATTTAGAAAAGATGGAAAAGTTGAAGGAAAAGAATCCCATGTGTCCCTCAGCCACCTCCACATGCATGTCCTGCCACCTCAAGGAAACCACGATTCACACTGTGGTGAACTGTTCTTTCAGATTTCATTCTTGGAAGAACTTTGGTTCATGTGCTTTTCAGACCTGTGGTTGCACTTCACATCCAACTTTTTTTCACATTTCTGGTCTTTTTAACATTGTTTTAAAGCATTTTTTCATATTGGATAAGGCTGCAAATTGTTCCCACTACGACATGGTATTATAATTTGTTTAACTGCCCTCCAACTATTAAGATACAGGTTATTTATACATTTTTAGTTTTATAAATAATAGCCTCACCTCCTTCCAATTCTGTCACTATCAACCCTGTGTGGCAGGAGGGACAGACACAATGACCTCCTCTTATGGACAAGGTCACCACACACATCTAACACCATCTGCATCAGAAGTAAATCAATGGGACTTCGAGTCTCTCTCCTCCCCTTCTGCTCTGCCACCATTTGATCTTTCTGATGGGGTTATTTATAAGTTTAAAAACCTCACCTCCTAATCGGCCTAAACTCAACTATAGAAAACGCAATTAACCACCAATTCCTCCAAAACAAAACTTGTTCCTCCAAAACAAGACAATCCTATCAGCGAACTTTTCTAAGCCTTCCTATTCATTTTTACTATTTCATTCTAATGGCCCTAAAGGGAGTTAAGACCATTTTTAATACATTAGGCAAGAAAGACTAAAGATGTAGGAAAGTCTGAACTAAATAGGGGCTTAGAAATTTGAGCAAAAGACATTTTACTGGGCTTCACGCCGTGTTGAAAAGTGTAAATGTAAACCACTTCTAAGTGACAGTCCCATAGTTAAGATGTTGTTGTTGTTCCCACAACTCTCCATTTTTAGCCCTATTAGAGTACTTTTCCCTTTCTGCTTAGAATTATAGCCAATTATCTCCCTTATTTGCTCAACCACTTAGCCTTTTATACACCCAAATCCTTTCTTGGATAGTCACTCCCTTATGAAGATCAACAAGCTATAATCCTTACCGGGAAGGTGGTCAAGTGTCCCAGTGAAGGGTGTGGGATCTGGTTCACAGCTCCCCTGCCTTGTTTCAGCTGTGTGAATTTAGGCAAGTTACAGACCTCTCTGTGCCTGTCTCTCCATTTCATGATGTGGACAATATTAATCTCTGTCTCACAGGTTGTCTTGAGGCCTAATCGAATTAACCCATGGAAAATATTTGGAACACATCCTGGTACGTAGTCAGCAGTCAATATATGTTACTTATTGTGATTGTCAGCAAGGAACACAAAATCTAAGAGATTTCAGAATATTTTTTTCTAAACTATGATAACAGTATATTATACTTCCATTTTGTGGCAAACTTATTCTAACTTCTCAGGACTAATTCACATTTCTTACAATGAGCCCCTTGTCTCCAACTATAATTCTCCAATGAGTACCTCGTTAATCCACCTGGCTTTCTTAGCATTAGTAAGCCTCACCGAGCTTCTGCATTAGATTTCTCCCCCGACGTCTGCTTATTTCCACAAGCAATCATGTGGTTTTGGAAATGACTTACTCAGCATAGCGGCAAAGCAAACACTTTCCCATTAGGATTCTTTACAAATCAGACACATGAATCTAACTACAGCCATGGCTGAGGTGCTGAGAGAAGGCAGAGACAGAGCAAGAACTTCTCACATATACATATCTTATCATAATAAATAAATATACATACATAAATGAATAACTTTCATAATCAAAATTAATCCAGAAATGAGAAACCTAAACAAATTAACATAGGAAAAAGGAGGCACTATTGAAAAAGGTGCCTTTCAATATATACCAGAATATACCAGATATATTCAAATGAGTTCTACCTAACAAAAAAAAAAGGCAATGCTAACTTTAGCAAACTAATTTGGGCCTTTGAAATATATGAAAATGTTTCCAATATATTTTATGACACGAGTACTAGTTTAATATCAAAATCAAATAAAGATATATTAAGTAAATAATTAATCATCAAAATATGTAAATGAATGCAGGTAGCCAAGCAAAAATGTGTGGTAGGGGAGGAAAAGGTTGCAATAAAAGTAGAAACCCATGTATATTCCAGGATCACATTTGTGCAATTCTGTAAAAATTATGTATGTGTATATATAATAATAAATCATTTAATGCATAAACTATCAATTAATAAATTAAAAATTTATAAAGTCTGTGACAGTCAACACAAATACATAAGTGCCTGCACAAAACATACACGGACACAAAAAGAGAATGTTAAGACTTTTCATCACATTTTAAGTCCAAATGGTATGATCATAGCCCAAACTCTGTATTCTTAAATGTTTTCCTGAAGGTAATTATTGGCAGTCCCAATCTTGTATCATATACAATGTTGTTCATGATAGGCAGAGACCTTCCCATTCATTTTGCGTCTCACAAAGTATTTTGTTAGACTGAAAAGAAAATAATCCTGTATTAGGGACATCCAGACAACCTGACAGTCTCTAAAACCGAGAATAAGCAAAGGCACCATGTCCCAACAACTGTTCCCATCAGTATTGGTTCCATGTGACAATCTGGGAGAAAAAATGGTTTTATATTCAAAATATCTTAGGAAACCTCTTACAGGGGAGTCACAGTGCAACAAGTACATAAAGTCTCCAAAAGTCTTAGGGTAAACAAGTTATGTTTAATCTAGAAAATCCCCAAACTATTTTGACTATGGAAGTCTTTCTTCTTCTTTTTTTTTTTTTTCACATGATACTAGCTAATATCCCAGGGAGCCACTGCTCTGAACACCTTGAGGGAATTTTAACTTAAAGTCATTACCCTTGAGCAATTTCAGATACAGAAAAACCAAAGAACTGATAAGTAGACTAAATCCACCATGGAATCTGAAAACATGTTCTTTGAAATTACATAGCTGGCAGATTCTGGAAGATACTTGTGATGGTTAATTTTATGTGTCAATTTATTGGGCCATGGGGTACCCAGATTAAACATCATTTCTGTGTGGGTCTGTGAGGGTGTTTCTGGATGAAATCGGCATTTGAATTGATGCACTCAGTAAAGTCAGTGGCCCTCCCCAGTGTGGGTGGGCCTGAACAGAAGAAAAATCAGAGTAAGGGAGGATTTGTTCCCCTCCTGCCTGTTTGTGTAGGGATAATAATTTTCTGCCCTTGGACTGGGATTCACTCCACCGATTTCCCTCATTCTTAAGTCTTCAGTTTTGGCTGGAATTACAGCATGGGCTTTGCTGGGTCTCTAGCTTGGCCCCTGCAGATGGTGGAACTTCTCATCCCCCATAATCACATGAGCCAAATCCTCATAATAGATCTTTTACATGATATATAATATCATATATATGCAGGCATTCTGGCTTCAGGGTTGATGTGCTTAATCACAAATATATCCTGCCTCAATACAGAGGAGGACATAAGGTGAGGCCCCTACCCCAAGTTGTTTAACATTGTTTAAGGAACTTGAAAAAGGTCCACCTTTTAAAGATATCATTTTTTAAATCACTCAACACAAGGTTTCCAAATGCTTGTCCACACTCCAATCTAATGCAAAGCGTTCACCTAACCAAGACAAAACAAGAAATATAACTATAATTGTGTGTATTTATGTGTATTTTCATCAACTGCCTTTCTGGGTCTAATGGACCATCCTCCATTTTTGGTGTCATTTCCTTGCTTTTCTAAATGATAATGGAGCATGGTGTAGCGATGCCCTTAGTTGACAAGATTAAAAGTTTGCCAATCTAAATTGGGCTTCCAAAAGTCTTCATTTTACTAGTCCATGAGCTCTCCAAATCTGAAAATCAATGATCAACTTTTTTTGAAGAAGACCTGAAGTTTCCTTTCACGGGTGAGTATGAGGAAGGCATTTTCCACTCATCATTGATGAAGTTGGAGAGGGAGGAAGGAAATGTGAGGAGGGCCTGACTTGGAGCAGCGGCCTCCACAGAATACTGTGACACTAAGAGTTGGGAGGGGCTTGTCTGGATGACCAAGGAAAAACTGAAAACATGATGACATTTTAAGGGGTGGAAAACTCTCTCCTTCTCTGATGGAGAAAACTCTCTCCTTCTCCCTAACGAAAGAACAGCTTTCTTGAAGTCAAGAATTTATCAAGCTTGTAATTTTCCACACTTCTTGCTCCAGTATAATTATAAATGCACAGCTTCTTGAAGTTAAAAACATACATTATTACCCTCAAGACAAATAACATTCAATTCTATCTTCCACCCTGAATTGTTAATGCTATAATTTTCACAGTAAATAATTGTTAGAACCATTACTAGTGAACTAGTGGCATGAATTATTAACTTCTTAACAAATATCAAGAGAAATTAAGTGTTTCTTGTGGCACATTGGTTGGATTGTTAATTACTTGTAACTGAGCCTCAAATCCTGGTTCTTTTCAAAAGTACAAATAATCAATGACAAACATGTCACTGTAGCAAAATATAGCATATCATATAGCCTTCATTAAAATCTATTTTCTCTCAAACTGGATTGAAATATTGAATAATTTAACTCAAAAAGTATTTTAGTAAAGTGGATTTGTTGGCTAAATTGCTTGTATGGTAATGATACACATGTCTTTATTCAGAAATTTGAGAATCTAGCTGGTTATTTTTCATGCCAAACTACATCAAACAGTTCCCCTTTTCAAAACATCTAGTCTACTTAAGAATGGATTCTCCAAAACCCAACAGAGGACCATGGGGAGGGGAAGGAGGAAAAAGAGTTAGGGAGAGGGAGGGAGACAAAACACGAGAGACTCTTGAATACTGAAACAAACCGAGGGGGGAAGGGGAAGGGGGAAAGGTAATGGGGGGTGATGGTCTTGGTGGAGGTCACTTGTGGGGAAGAGCACTGGGTGTTATATGGAAACCAACCTGACAATAAACTATAAAGTTAAAAAAAAAAAAAAAGAATGGATTCTCCAAGAAAAAGTGCTACACATGTGAAAATAAGTCACTTAAATCAGTGCCATAACTACTGGGAAAAAATTAAATTTAATAACAAAGGTAAAGGTAAAGATTATCTTATAGTTTTAATTGCAACTTTAGAACATTTTAATAGTGCTAAACAATACAAGTAACTTCGTAATGTCAGAGCAAGTAAAAACCAAACACTAACTTTATTCTGTGAATCTATAAGTCAGAGAATGTTACAGCTCCTGGGCTTACAGCCACTATACACAGGACAAAGCCAGAGCCAGTCTGCTTGAAAAGCAATTAACAGAGCATATTAACACAAAGAATCTCCAATATGTAGTCAACTCTACTGTGATTTTATCTATGTCAGTGAACTCAAGATAAAATTAATGTATGATAAAGATCATACTCAGGGGAAGTAGTAGAAGCCTCACACATGAGCCAGGATCTGGATTCTGACCATGGTTCTCTCACCTGCTCCCTTTTAGACATGAAACAAATCACTTTGCCTGCATGGGCTCCATGTTCCTTCTCTGTAACACAAGAGGGCAAAATCAAGTCATCTATAAGATCCCATTAATTATGGTTTGGTTTAAGTCAAGAAATCATTTTTAAATAGTTTTATCCCCCTTGTCATAGATTAATCTTTTAGCCATCATGTCTTTTAAGTGTCTTTTAATCTCCAAATTTTCCCTCCATTCCTTTTTTTTTTCCTTACAACATATCTGATGAAGAAGCTATGGAGTTTCCAGAGTCTGGACTGGGCCAATGCATACTTATGGTGCAATTCAACATGTTCATCTGTCCTCTGTGTTTACTGCAAATGGACAGTTAGCTCCAGAAATTAAAGTATGTAAGTCCTCACTGTTATTATATTTTTTTATTTTTTAAGTTTATTTATTTATTTTGAGAGAGACAGTGCAAGTGGGGGAGGGGCATAAAGAGAGGGAGAGAGAGAGAATTCCAAGTAGGCTCCACACTGTCAGCACAGAGCCCAAGGTGGGGCTCAAACTCACAAACCATGAGATCATGACCTGAGCTGAAACCATAAGTCAGATTTTTATTATAATATTTTAAAATGGAAATAAGTAACAACAGGAAGACATTTAAATGCAGTCTGCATGAACCATACCCCTCACCCCTTCCTCATTCATCTAGAGCACTACCCTTTTCCAAGGATGAATAAAATGGAATGGCCATGTTCTCTACCAACACCAAGGATTATTTTGACTAGAAAGCAAGCACTGGGTGCCTATGTATTAGCGATACAGATTTTATTCCAGGTCTGATCTTTGCAAAGGTTTTACATTTGTCTCCTTTATTTCTAGACCTGTAGTTTTCCTGCCTACAGAGCTGTTACATAAGGTGGCCCTGCCACAGGGAGACTGCCGTCAGTAACTATTCCAAAAAGAAGGCTTTTTGGCAGAAATAAAAAAATATTCTGCATTAGAAGTTTAAGCCCATCTCTCCTGGAGAAATGAACTCTAGAAGGCAACTTAAAAAACAGCATCCAGCAGGAAAGGCAGAAAGGAAGAGATGTTTCCTAACGTTGTTGTCGAGGAAACAATTGTGCCACCAGCCATTACAGCTGCATCATCTGCAAAAATGAGTGCTCTGTAGGCAGAGCAGATGTTCCAAAGCTGTGTCATTTGTAAATATAGATGAGAAATGTAAACTGAAGATGTGACCTCACTCACTATCATATTTGAGGGTAACAGCAATTAGGAACATTGAATATAATTTGAGCTGAGATTGCAAGGATCATTTTTCCAGTCCAAATATAACTGCAGAAACATATTTTCAAAAAGTAAAATAACTCTCACTGTTGCCTGCCACCACACAGTTGCAAAGTGAGCCAGTCTGATTCTGAGGCTCCCAGACAAACATGGATGATTCTACTTTGCTAAAAGAACCGTCGATTCTTCCTTTTCATTTCAGGAAGAAATGAAAGGCTGGATTGGATAGAGGTTAGAAAGTAAATAGAGTTTTTGTAAAAGAATGAATAATTGGGAAGAAAAGGGCAGAAGAGGGCATTTGTTTATTTTGTCCTTCAAAATTTCAGGGAATTAGGAATAATGGCTTCACATATCCCATCTCTCTAAGGAAAGTTAGAGAAAGAAAAGATAGTAGATATCTAGGCCTCCAGTTCTTGCTTAGAGATAGCTAATTAGTCACATCTCAGAGGAGGGTTGCCTCCAACTGATTGGTAGTGGCTGCCTGGACCATTGTGGAGGATTCTAAACGCAGTCTTGGATCAGCAGGGAAGCATGCTGGAATCAATTAGTAATGCCTGCCACAGGTGCTACGCTTGTAGAATGACAGTAGGAGTAGACATATTTAGCATCCAGGAAAAGGTGATCCCTAAGCTTTCTCCCAGCATCTAGCCTAGCTCCATTCATTTTCAGAAAATGAAACCAGGGCCAAAGGCGATTAAGTGACTTGTCCAAGGTCTGAATGAGAGGCTGGTCTTGGATTCCCTCTGACAGTGCTTTTTCCTCCACCAGATGTATCATGTTACTTTTTTGAACCATCAGCTGAGAGACAGAGAGAAAATGAAATGAGGAGAAGCAAAGAGAGGAGGTGAAAGAATGATTCAGAGACAAGGTGAAAAACAGAAAAAAAAATCAGCAGGATTAATAGAGAGGGGCCAGGAAACAGATACCATTTCCAGGCTGCAAGTGGCATGCAAATAAGCTGTTTTCACACCTGGTGAATCAAAGACACTGATGATTTTCTCCTTACCACCCACCTGAGAGAACCATTTTGTATCACCTACCCCCCTCTATCCCTGAGCATCAGCTCTCATAGCCCCAGCTGAGCAGACTGGTAATCACGTGACCTTGGCTTCCTGGCCACAGATGCTTGAACCAGGAATGGATAACTGGTCTGAGCTGTTCTACTTGAACTTTTCCCCAGGAATTTAAAACTGGGACCTGGAGACTTTGTCATTCCATATTGGGCCCTTGACTAGGGAAGTGGTAGAAAACAGGAAGCCATGTTTGGTGCACATTTATGCCAAAACAAAGAACGCTAATTTGGAAAGAGATATGAATGGAAAAAATGCACTGACTTGAAAGTGTGACCTTAAGAAGAGAAGTTAGAGAGATTAGCTGCTCCAGTTTCACATTTTATTTATTTTTTAATGTTTATTTATTTATTTTGTGACAGAAAGAGAGTGGGAGGGGGCAGTGAGAGAGGAAGAGAGAGAATCCCAAGCAGGCTCTGTGCTGCTAGTGCAGAGCCCAATGCAGGGCTCGATCCCACCAACCATGATATCATGACCTGAGCCGAAATCAAGAGTCGGATGCTCAACCAACTGGGCCACCTATGCATGCGCCCCCAGTCCCACATTTTAGATGGACTCAGCCATATACTCGAAACCACTGTACCCTTACATGCTTTTCAAAATATAAGCCTTTTGGCTTCAGCTGGTTCAAATGCATTCTGCTCCTTGCAAGCAAATAAAACCCCTGATTAAGTCAATTAAACCCTGCTTGGTTTCCATTTTCTGAACATGGTAACACTGCTGTGGGAGAGGGAAAGATAAAAAATGGCATTTTATTAGGGGTCAAATGTTCTCAGGAAATCCAAATTAATACACTAACCTTTGCAGTAACATACTGCCTTCTATCTACTAAATTAGGCATTCAGGCAATAAATCAGATTAAACAAGGTACAGCTATTAAAAATCTATGTTGATCATTAGCTCCATAAACAAATGTGAAACAAATTTATGTTATTTATGCATTTCCTGCACAATCACTCTAGAGTTTGGGCTACAAAATTCTGAAAACATGGCATCCATTTGCTATTCACATGTTACTAAAAATCCCAGATGGTAAAGCCTTTAAAATCAACTGCAGGAAAAATCAGTGTCTGCCTCCTGAGCAAGATTCTGGGGCTATAAAATTGGCTGGTGGTGTACAAAGAGTTCATAAAACTGTGATTAAATAAAACACCAGCAAATGCTCAGGAAAGCCTGTTGAAAGATTACTCAATAGGCTCCTTGTAGGAAAGCAAAATGATACGAAATCAGGAGAAATCAACTTCCCTAAAAGTTCACTTTTGTAGGGATTGAGTTTTCAGTGAAATCCTCCAAATTTGGGACAGATAATGAGAACACTGACGGAAAACCCTCTGGAGATGTCACCAAGGCCAGCACTGTCAATGGAGACCGGTAAAAATAATGCAGTTTACAGAGTGATCGTTGGTGGCTTCCACCACACATTCTGGGAAACTAATTCTCCAGACTCAATTTTTCATTGTTTCAGATTTTTTCAGTGATTTTGCATAAAATATCACTCTAGTTTTGCTTTTATCCTTCTTCTAGTTTACTTAAAAACCATATTTAATGTTTAACCTCTACAGAGATAAACCTCTGGTGTTTTCCAGGTTGTCAATCTTTCAGTAAACCACATGCCTCAAAAGAAAGATCTGAAACAGTGAGGGACAGTTGAGTAGCTCACACCATAACACGACTCCACTTTCTAAGAAAGATACACTTGTTACTGGTGCAAAGAGAGCTGTAGCTTCCTTTGTTATTTACCTCCTTGGACATCTGTCTGTCCAGATGTCTCAGACTATGGTATGGATAAAATTATACAGAATAGTTGGGACAGTCTTTATTTACATTTTCAGCCAGTAGAGGGTCTTATACGACAAATAAATGGTCATTTTATGCAGCTGTGGAAGACACCTTTGGAACATCTATTCAGCACACAGTCTCTTCTCTACAAAATACCCACTTCTGAAAACATTAAGTTGGTTCACTACCATCCCCTATTCTGAAAACATTAAGTTGGTTCACTACCATCCCCTATTGCCAACTGGCCCAAGCATGAACACCTGCCCAGGGGAAGTCAATCACTTCTGGCCTTGCTACGGTTAGTTGTCCCTGGACCACAAAAGTCTTCAGTCAGTTGTGTGGGGGGACACTGGGCTCTGTGCTGCCCTTTCAGGTTGGTTATTTGTACCAGAGAAAGTAGCATGAACTCAGAGAAACATAAAGGAGAGGGCAGAAAGAAACAGAAATAAGAGAATGCGTGGGGCAAAGAAAGAGGGAAAAAAGGGTAAAGATAGACAGATTAGGAAGTTGGCCAGCCCTGATCTGATGGTTCTTGTCTCACCAAGCCCAGCTATATCCTCTCTTCTGGGATGTGCCCTCTGCAAATAAAATGTAACTTCCAGTAAAATCCCCATCCCTGATTCAGCGTATATGAGTGTTAGCAACCAAAGACTTGACCATCCAAACTTTATGCACACCACCCCCACCTCCACCTCTATGAGGAAAAACAGTATAATATTCCACTTCTCTACCAGAAGATCTTCTATTGAGTTGGAAGACACCTGATTCATTTGCATTTTACCCATTTTTGTAGTCTGTGAACAGTTCAGTATAGTCCCAAATACCTCATAACACCTGAAACTCACTTTTTCTTAAAGATGCTTGATAAGATTTTGTTACAAATCTAGAAACTGAAAGGAAAGCTTCTTGGCTGATACTTCTGACCACTGTGTGGGGAGTGCCTGGGAGAAGGCACTGCTGATGTCCTCTGTCCCTCATGTCCTGAGGTCAATTGCACCACATCATCAATGGAACACTGCAGGGAGGGGGCCAGCACCAATGTGTGACACAGACAAAGGTCACACATGCTCAGGTGTCTCTACTCTGTGCGATGTTCTTTCAGATTTCTTTTCTCTCTTCAGTCTCAGCAGGTATGAACATGAGCCCTGGAATTTGACAGACCCAGATGAAAACCCCAGTTCTACACTTACTTGCTGTGTGACCTTGGGCAAAAGTCACTTTACCTCTCTCTGTGCCTCAGTTTTCTTACCTATGAACTGCCTTCCTCGAATAGTTGATGTAAGAAGGAGATAAAGCATTAAAAGGATTTAGAATGGAGCCTATTACAGAGTAGATAAAGAAGATATGAGATACACACACACACACACACACACACACACACACTGGAATATTACTCAGCCATAAAAAAGAATGAAATCTTGCCATTTGCTACAGCATGGATGGATCTAGAGGATATTATGCTCAGTGAAATAAGTCAGTCAGAGAAAGACAAATACCATATGATTTTATTCACATGTGGAATTTAAGAAACAAAGCAAACAAAGAAAGAAAGACAAAAACAAAAAACCCAAACTCTTAAATATAGATAACAAGCTGGTGGTTACCAGAGGGGAGATGGTGGGAGAATAGGTGAAAAGGGTGAAGGGGATTAAGAGTGCATTCATCATGATGAGCACTGAGTAATGTATATAAATGCTGAATCACTATATTGAACACCTGAAACTAATATAACACTGTATGTTAATTATACTGGAATAAATACATTTTTTAAAAGATTGGCTATCTTTTGCAAATACGTGTGACCATGTGACTAAGTTCTCACCCATGGAATGTGAACAAAAGTAATGTTCTTTCCTTACAAAGAAAATGTTGTCCCTATGCTCTTGCAACCCCTCCTTCGGGTTAGAACATAATATATGTAACTGGTAAGCAAGTTTCTACCCTATAAACAAGGAACACATCTTAGGAAATTGCTAAACAGTGAGCGAAAAGAACCTGGGCCTCTGGATTGCTTCATAAAGCAAGACCACCTCCTTGTCCTGCACCTCCTTTCTTTGGAATAGTTATGAGACACAAATAAACTAGATTGTCTGGAAGAAATGGCTATCATATTTATTAATCATTACTACCACTGCAGCATGGCAAGGTAAATATTTTAACAAAATGCTGGCCAAATTCAAAAGTCTAATTGCATTTATTTCAAAAAAATAATGATTCCACTGTAGCATAATTATTATCCAATGTTAAATTGCTATCTAATATTAAATATCCAATTACTCTTATAAAAATGCCATGATATCTACACTCCTTGTCTATTTTTAAACATAAATCTGATGACCTTTTAATAAAGATTTCTCACAATAATATAATCAGCTGAACAATCTAGCCACTGGAACTTTACCTAATCATTTACAGTGTTAAAATCAGAATATTCTGAGATAGGCCTATACCTACAGCAGTACATTATCAAGATTATCCAGGAGAAATGGCTAACCAGCTTGTGGAAAAGACCCAAGGCAAATTTCATACTCAGAAGCTCTCTAGATAAATGATCTTTCTCAACCTACTAATAGCTAACATTTATTATATACATACTAGCGCTGTGCCTGGCTAGGCTGAGTCTTTCAGATGCATTAATTCATTCAATCTTCACAGTGATGCTAAGGTAGATACTCTTAATACCCCCATCTTATAGGTGGGAAAGCTGAGTTCGGAGAGCCGAAAGCAGAGTAGCTAAGCATTATTAATCTAAACTAGAAGAGAAAGACATTTGAACTTGTGCAGTTGACTCCAGAGCCTGTGTCCTTGACATGTGCTATCTGTGCAAGGAGATTCCATTTACAGGCTCTACAGAACACCCCAATACCAGTGTATATTTGGGACTTAGATTTTACAGTCATCCATCTTGGGTGCCAAGGCTTTGGGTTTTGTGGCATGAATGACTATACAGCGTGGATTCTCCATGAATTTCAATGTTGAGATGGAAGTGTACACAGATGCTCAGTAATACTGCGTGACTGATCCCCTGATTAGGATGGAATCCTCCAAAAGTCTCCTCCAATGTCTTCTTCGATCTGGAAATTTTGTTCCTTTCTGAAAAGAATTTACTGAGGGCCAGCTACTTACAGATATTTGACATATGTTATCTCATTACTCCTCCCAACAACACTTTGACTAAGATATCATTGTCCTCATGTATCAGTTAGACTTCCATTGCAGAGGAGCCAGTATAAGCAGGCAGGGGTTAACCAAGGATAATAAATGGCTTAAGGAATGGCTTAAGCTTCCAGGAACACATCTAAAGAATCAGGATACCATAGAAAAGAAGCCAACACAGCAATGCCTTTGCTCTGCTGGAGAAAGAGCAGTAGCACAGGCGTGGCCTCTGACGCTAGGTATCATGGAAGATCTCTGATTGGCTAACCCTAACTCATATCCGGAACCCTACCTGCATGAGAGCCATGGAAAAGTAATTTTTAGCTTTCCAGTTTCTGAGGCCTAGGAAAGCACACTTGGAAAGAGGGTACGGGAAATGGGGTTTCCTGTGGTAATTTGTGTAAGTGGGACTTGAACTTGGTCCATGTGAATCCAGAGCCCGGGCTCTTTCCACAGCACCATACAACTCCAACTTGCTTTTCTTCCTGTTTCCTGTCTTGGTGGTTCCCAGAATCTGGCTTAGCATCTGGGGACAGCCATCTCACACTTACTGAGCCAAACTCACTGGGGTCTAGGCTTATCCACACTTGTAAAAGCTCCACAGTTGACTCAGAAGAACAGTACTTAGTTCAGCTTATTTCTTACCCACCAGGAGCTCAGAGCTGTCACACCCCCATGCTTTAGATGATTTTCATAAGCATCTGAGACACCCTCTGCTCTCTGGCTGTGTCCACATCCTCTCCAGCATCAGTACACTTTTGCTTTCATGGCTGCTGCTCCAGTTCTCAGAGCTCTTATCTTTCTGGTGAACATCTCAGAAGCCTGAGTCCAATACCAGTGTCCCTAAAATCTGGTTACTTTAGAGACACACAGTCCTCAGATTCTAGAGGTAAGCCACTCTATGCCATCCTAGCCAGTCCCTACGACACACACTAATGAAAGGTCCTTCTGCAGCTTCTTGGTCCAATTGTGACTGCTATACACAATTTCCAAAGACTTTCTCAAAATCCACTGCTTATTTGATGCTGTGTATAGATTTCTCCCCTGTATAAACATGACACCAGCAGAGCAATTTCTGAAGCAGAGAAGTGAGTCCTCAGAGGTGCTAGGTGGAGAAACAGAACTTCCTGGAGGGGGGAGTCATTTCTACTTGCCTCCAGTTTCTTGGGAGGGTCAGAGCAAATTACTGACGGCAGCCAGGGACGGCAGAGATGGCTACGTTCATTCGAAACACAAATCACACTGTGTCCTGGCTATAAATTCCAGCAGCAGCAGGTGTGTGCTGCAGAGGAATAGCTTCTGCAATTAAAAAAGTGACATTTTAATGGATTATGCAGATCAACGAAGGCTCTAAATCATATACCTCCTGCCTTAGATGGGATCAGGAACACAGGCCAAGCAAGAGGAGACAGCATATAAACACTATGAACATTTTATCGCTCCTTATGACCTTTTTATAGTTCACTGTGAAAATGAACATTAACCTTCACTTCCAGAGAGGCCCCTTTCTGCTGCCTAACAAAGGCAGTAGTTCTTTGTAATAACATGTGAGCTTGCTTGACTTTGTACTTCTTTTCTTTTTTTAATTGACTCTATTCCCTATGTTGTACTTTATATTCCTGTGACTTATTTATTTTATAACTGGAAATGTGCACCTTTTAATCCCCTTCACCTATTTGTACTTCTCAAACATCACAAGTATTATATGATGTGGTCCCATTACCACTGGAAATAAAATAAAAACTGTTGTTTTTGGCAATGGAGTGAGGGATGAGAATAAAGGGGGAGCAGGTGCAAGGCCCACTGGAGGTAAAATGCACAAACAAAAACTAAAGTGGGGCCTAGATTACGGCTTTGTTCTTTTCTTATTTCTTTAAATTTTTAATGTTTATTTACTTTTGAGAGAGAGAGAGAGAGAGAGAAAGTACAAGCAGGGGAGTGGCAGAGAGAGAGAGGGAGACACAGAATCCAAAGCAGGCTCCAGGCCCTGAGCTGTCAGCACAGAGCCCGATGCGGGGCTCCAACTTGTGAACAGCAAGATCACAACCTGAGCCAAAGTCAGATGCTCAACCAACTGAGCCACCCAGACATCCCTGGCTTTGGTATTTTCTATTTGCAATCTTGCAGTGTAGGATTGGCCTTTCTTCTCAAGTTAGGTAGGGTAAGGAAGGAGTCCTTATCTGTAAAGACTGTGGGGAAGATAGATGTGCCAGCAAATCATGACAAATACAATGGAGTGAGTATCAAAAATGCTAGAAAAGCAATAGAAACCAAGTAGTTAGGACTCCTCAGCGACAGTCAAGGTCACAGAGAGGGTGACATAGCCCACTGGTCGCACTTCAGAAAGCAAGCCACCCTCTCAATTATCATTTAAGACCTGAACTCTCCCAAAGAGATGACAGAAGCAAACAGTGGAAAGGAAGCCATATGCCCCAATTCTGTCATTTTATACATAAAAGAACTATAGCAAGAGGTTAAATGACTTGTCTAAGATCACACACTGTGTTACAGACCAAATTGTGCCCCTCCCCCCCAAATTCATGGTGAAGCTCTAATCCCCAATGTGACTGTATCTGGAGACAGGGCCCTTATAGAGATAATAAAGGCTAAATGAAACCATAAGTGTGGGGCCCTAAGCCAATTGAACTGCTATCCTTATAAGAAGAGGAAGATAGCAGGGACACATATACAAGAAAGCAGTCTTCAGCAAGTCAAAGAGAAGGGCCTCAGGAGAAATCAAACATGCCAACACCTTGATTTTGGGCTTCCAGCCTCTAGTGCTGTGAGAAAATTAATTTCTGTTGGTAAAGCCACCCAGTCTGTGGTATTTTGTTATGGCAGCCCTAACAGACCAACACACAAGGCAGGGAAACCGGCAGTCTTAAAGCAAAAACCCTGGCTTTCACTTTCTTTAAACAGCACTCTTACCCTTCCTCATTCAGAGGACACATCTCAAAAGGATTTGCAAGATGATGGTGGGAAATGTCTGGGTGCACAATAGAGATACCTATTTCTCATGCAACTGTGCGATGTGGCTTAATTAATGAATGACTAAATACTTAGCAAGCTAAGTACGAGGTGTAGTAGAAGGATAGGTGGGAGAGGAAGGATATGAGCCACATCTCCGTTGTGGGGAAGAGCGCCTTGCCCAAAGCCTGGGGTAGGCAGAATGGGGACAGTAAAGCTGGATAGACACTTGGGTATAATTCTTCAACTCTGGTATCCTGTACATTATACCAGTAGCCACCGGTTTTTAACCTTTCCTCTTTTATCTGCAAGAAGCAAAGTATAGCAATTTACTTCTCTTCTCCTTGCCTCTGTTCCCTTTGGAAATTAAGACTCTAATGGCCAATGGACTGATAAGGATGGGGAAAAGGCAGAGGCCAGTGCCTGGGGCTACTCACTCAGGAAGCCTCCATGACTTGACAGTAAAGTTTTAGTAGCATACTGTTGTAGAACATGAACTACCATGCTCAACACCCAATCCAGCCTGTTTCTAGCATACAGAGGCTGGAAAACAAAACATACTTCCCAGATGCCCTTGCAGCTGGGGTTTAGAGTGTGAATTAGGTTCCATCTAGTAGATGAACTGCAGAAGATTTTGATCTGGAGCTATGTGCAGAGAAAGGGAGGGTGAGGCACATCTGTCCTGGGGCCATGGGCCTTGGATACAACAGCATGATTTCCAACCATCAGGTATGGCAGCAGCTTCATAATTAGGCAGAAGCCTAGTTCTTCAAGACAGTTTTGGAAGCTATTTCTAAAATCCCAGAAACTCACTAACAGTTGAATATATTTGCTCTGTTCAAGTTATTTCATACATATCATATGATTCAATCATCAAAAATGTCTTGTAAAGTGGTATGAATATCTCCATTTCACAGGTAATGACAGGTCACACAGCTGGGAAGCAACTGCTCAGAGTTGGAAGGAGACCTGAGGACTGTCTACACCTACACAACTCACTGTCTACACCAATGTGACTAGTTAGCTGACTTCACAGGTGGGACTTTACTACTCCACTGTCTTCATCAACATGACTTTACTCTTCCAGGAAACTCCTGGACAGAAGACAAAAGTTACAAATTACCTCCCTAAAACCTACTTAAAACTGCCTGATTTTTCAGTGTATACCATCAAATGACTTGATATTCAAAGACTCTCTGAAACTCTTGCCTTGCTGTGTCTCTGAAACTATTATGTCTTAATCCTCACCCAATCCTAATCCAGAATGCTCAAAACCTCAAAAATATCCCGACTGTACTTTCATCACTCTGAGATGTTAAGACTCCATAAAGGCTATGTTTGCCTGACTAAAGCAAGCAATAAACTCAAACTTGTCTTAGCTGTAGAAAATTTGGTGGTATTTTGGGGAGGCAGCATTCAACAAGACCCAAATCTCCTTGTGTTCTTTCCCCTAGGCCTTGCTGTTTTCCACTTAAGGTATGTCCATACCAGCAATTAGGTAGGTGTTTTCCCTGGAAATCTAGCTGCCCAGGAATTCGCCACAGAAAACTGAGCAGGGCTGGACCTCATTCCTTCCTAGGGCCCCCAACCTTTGGGAGCCTCATCCCAAGCATCATGCCCTTTGGTCTCCATCTGCCTTGCATTGGGGCCCTGGTTTAAGCGGGGAGGTGGGGCTCCTGCAACAAACTGCACTTTGGCATCAGGAGATCTAAGAATGCAGAACTCCAATATTAAGCGAAGTCCAATTTCCAAAACCATCCAAATATTTTTATGTTCTTTCAGTGGGCCAAAATCAGGGGATTTTCATAGTTTGACTACAGCATAAATGTTGATGAAGCAATCCATTGGCTTGACAAAGTATCAGATGGCTTTCTAACACCAGTGCCTTGTAGACACATCATGTGTTATGAATAAAATCTCAGTGAACTGAGACTCCATCTCAAGGAGCGTAATACCAGGAGAGAACACTCATATGCTGCATCTAGCATTTACTTTCTAGCTCACAAAGGATTTTTACATGCAGCACTTTCATTGGACATCACATCACCCCATCTGTTCTTCATTTTGCAAAAAGGGAAACTGAGCGCCTCCCACCCCCACTTTAAATGGCCAGCTAATAAATGGCAGAGCAGGACCCATCCCAGTTTCCTAACTTCAGAGATAGAGCTCTTTCCAGAACACATCCACCACTGGACAGGGGAGCAGAATGATTAAACACTAGTAGTGTCAGACTGCCTGGGTTCAAATTCTGGTGTGGCCACTTTTAAGCTGACAGTCATGGGTAAATTTCTTAACTCTCTCTGCCTCAATTTTCTCATCTTATAACATGGGGACAATAACCGACCTCTCAGGGTTGTTGTTGACAAATTAATATGTCATATGCCGTAATTTACCCTGAATAATGCCTTACACATGGTAGGTGCTGAGTAGATATAAGCAATTATCATTATGGAGGTCAAAGACTAGAATCTCTCACTTTGTCTCTGAAATGTTTGGTAGTCTTAGAATCATATTCTCAGATGCCAAAATTCTGTCCATAAAAAACAAACCCAGAACTGTGGCTACTGGTGAGAAGGATCCAAGAGAAGACTCCTTTTCACTAATTGTTACAAATATTGCTACATTAACCTCCTAGAGAGCACAGATGGTGAAAGGAACTGTCCCCATTGCTTTGCTCAGACCTGAAATAACAGGAGGACCAGCAGACATTATAGATGAAGGCTCAATTTGATGACAATGAGAACTACAGATAATCAGAGGAAATGGGAGGGGGTTTAGCTGGGACGGGAAGTAGCCTGGATTTATACTTCTCTAGAGGTTTACCATTGATTTGGAACCCAATGCAAATCAAGTGTGGGAGTATCATGTGGCACAGATAGGGGAGAAATGTTGTATTGGCGGTAAAATATTGAGCTGGTTGGCAAGGAGAGACGAGAGAGAGTTCACAGTTGTAGTTTTCAACCTTCACTGTCTAAAAGCACAGATAACAGGTGTTTGCTGCAGATTCTCCTGATATCTGAGTAATGAACCTGAGTGAAGAGAACATTCATGTAAGTTAAGATTCACTTCTGGGAGTTTTGTGCACGGGGTGTTTTATACTTGTAATTGAAGTACTTATAAGGGAAGGACAGAGACCTGTGAGGATGTGTGACAGAGAGAAGGAGCTCTGACTTCAGAGTCCTGTGCCCTGGCATTAGAACCTTGACTCTGCCATTTGTGAACTGTATTGGAGCAACTTACTTAACCTCTCTGTGCCTTGGCTTGGAAAATCTGTAATGATTTCTATTTGGTGGGCCTGCAATGAAAATTAAATGAAATAACACATGTAAAGCAATTCACTCTATTCTCTGTCCACAGTAGGCAGGCAAAAAATGATGACGATGGTGAAGATGCAAGATAGCACAGAACTTCTTAAATCAGAAAGGAAAAACTTACATGACTAAGGAGATTTCAAATTACATCTTTTTTAAATGTAATTTATTGACAAATTGGCTTACATACAATACCCAGTGCTCATCCCAACAAGTGTCCTCCTCACTACCCATCACCCATTTTTCCCTCTCCCCCACCCCCTGTCCACCCTCAGTTTGTTCTCTGTATTTAAGAATCTCTTATGGTTTGCCTCCCTTCCTCTTTGTTTCTAACTATTTTTCCCCTTCCCTTCCCCCATGGATTTCTGTTAAGTTTCTCAAGATCCACATATGAGTGAAAGTATATGATATCTGTCCTTCTCTGACTGACTTATTTCACTCAGCATAATACCATCCAGTTCCATCCACGTTGCTGCAAATGCCATGATTTCATTCTTTCTCATCGCCAAGTGGTATTCCCTTGCATATATAAACCACATCTTCTTTATCCATTCATCAGTTGATGGACATTTAGGCTCTTTCCATAATTTGGCTATTGATGAAAGCACTGCTATAAGCACTGGGGTACATGTGCCCCTATGCATCAGTATCCCTGTATCACTGGGTAAATTCCTAGTAGCACTACTGCCAGGTCATAGGGTAGTTCTATTTTTAATTTTTTGAGGAACCTCCACACTGTTTTCCATAGTGGCTGCACCAGTTTACATTCCCACCAACAGTGCAAGAGGATTCCCATTTCTCCACATCCTCACCAGTATCTACAGTTTCCTGATTTGTTCATTTTAGCCACTCTGACCGGTGTGATCAAATTACCTTTCTTTAGGCAATTTTGAAGGTAGAACTTTTATGAATGTTGTTTGAGCGGAATAATGAAAATACCCACTCTACTTTTGACCATCCCTGCTGCAAGCCAAGACTCAGTGAGGAAAAGTGAATACTTGGACAGTTATATTCATACAATTGAAAGGTGAGAAAAGCTTGGACTAAACACTGAAACCATTATTGAAAGTCAACCAGTTTAAGCTCTGCTATATTTGAAACTGTCAAAACACTTTTTGATGACTGAGAGAAGTTGTCCCAGGGAAAGGAGCTCTCAGGAATAACATTATAAACACATCCAGTCATACTTCATTTTATATATGGGAATATTACTGAAGGTGTAGGTTATCAATATAATTTTGACAAATAGATTCATGTGATAAATGTACTCACTTATTTAAAAGAACCATGGGGCGCCTGGGTGGCTCAGTTGGTTGAGTGTCTGATTTCAGCTCAGGTCATGATCTCTCGGTTCGTGAGTTTGAGCCCCACATTGGGCTCACTGCTGTCAGCATAGAGCCCACTTCAGATCTTCTGATCTCCCTCCCTCTCTCCCCCTTCCCTGCTTATGATTGCTCTCTCTCTCGAAAATAAATAAATCTTTTTTAAAAAAGAATAAAAAAAAAGAACCTTAAGGCATATTCCTTTGTAAAAAGGAATCAGGAAAAAAAGTAGGGAAAAAAAAGGAAAGAAAGGAAAGAAGTGAAACCACTTTGTAAAACTATTTAACAGAGTCTACCAAAGCTGAGCAATCACTCATATCCAATGACCCAGAAATTCCACTCCTAGAAATATACCTAGTAAAAATACATAGAGGATCCTCTGGGTGGCTCAGTAGTTAAGCGACTGACTTCAGCTCAGGTCATAATCTCGCATTCTGTGAGTTCAAGCCCCGCATGGGCTCTATTCTGACAGCTCTAAGCCTGGAGCCTACTTTGGGTTCTGTGCTCCATCTCTCTGCCCCTCCCCCACTCACATTCTGTCAAAACTTTAATGGCTAGGAGTCGCTTCTTATTGATGAGCAAAGAAAGTGATATCTTGAGATGGAATCTACCCTAGGAAGATGCTGTGAAGATTGCTTAAATGACAACAGATGATTTAGAATATTACATAAACTTAATTGGTAAAATAGTGGTAAGGTTGGAGAGGACTGACCCCAATTTTCAAAGAAGTGTCACTATGGGTAAACTGCTATCAAACACCATTGCATACTACAGAGAAATCATTCATAAAAGGAAGAGTCAGTCAATGCAGCAAACTTCACTGCTGTCTTATTTTAAGAAATTGCCACAGCCATTCCAACTTTCAGCAACCAGCACCCTGATCAGTCAGCAGTCATAACATTGAAGCAAGACCCTCCACTAGCAAAAAGATTACAACTCACTGAAAGCTCAGATAATGATCAGCCATTTTTAGCAATAGAGTATTTCTTAACTGAGGTATGTACATTGTTTGTTTAGACAGTAATGCTATTTCACACGTAATAGGCCACAGTATAGTGTAGACATAGTTTTATATGCCCTGGGAAATCAAAAAATTCTGTGATACTGGCTTTACTGTGTGGTGGTCTGTAATAGGACCTCCAGTATCTCTGAGGAAAGTCTGTACATATACAATAGAAATGCCTACCTATGCTCACCAAAAGACATGTACTAGAATGATATTATGAAGGAAAATTCATAATAGATAAAAAGGAAACCACCCAAATGGCCACTAACAGCAGAATGGATTAATAATTGTGATCTATTCATAGTGGAATATTATACAGAATGAAGATGAACAAATCACAATTACACATACCAACATGGATGAATCTCATAAACATAATGTTAAGCAATCAAAGCCAGACACAAAAGATGTACTCTATAATTCCATTTATATAAATTTCAAAAACATTTAAGACTTACCTACGGTAAGGTGAGATAATAGGAAAGAGACATAAGTGGGTATTCAGGTGGGCTGGTTTCTTGATCTGGGTGCTGGTTACAAAGATGTGTTCATTTGCAAAAATTCACCAAGCTGTGTACCTATATGTTCTTTAAAAAGAATATATGTGTTCTTTAAAAAGATGTGTTCATTTGCAAAAATTCACCAAGCTGTGTACCTATAGTTTGTGCATTTTTCTATTGTGTATGTTATACTTATGTAAAGTTTGCACTGAAAGAGGAGAGATCGACTAGCATTTACTATTGCTAGGCAGTATGCCAGGAACTTCCTCTGCATAATCTCATTTGACCTTGACAGACAATTGTCTGAGGTTCAGTGTAATCCCCATTTTAAGACGTAAGATGACTAAGGTTGTAAGATTATTATTTTCTCAAGGTCACAGAGCTCACAAGTGGTAGATCTGAGGCTTGGATCCAGGTGTCAGGAAGCCTATGCTCTTTCAATGAAATCACATTATACTCCAAGAAGCATGTTTTGGTAACAGATAATTATTTCTTTGATATGCCTGTATTTGGCATTTGTTTGTTAGGTTTCTTCAACATTTAAAGTGGGAGATACCAATTTTCCCATTAGATATAATTTTTGTTTGGTATTGTAAATAAAATACTAAAATGGTATGGCAAATGGCACCCAATGAAATAAACTCCACGGTCAACTTGAGAAACTGAAAAGGAATACAAAGAAAGTGTGCCTGTGGACAGATTGGGAAGAATAAGGTCCATATATCACCAAGTTTCCTTCAAACAAAGGGGAAGCGGATGATCTAGAGAGATGTTCAAAGCGTTCAGTGCAAAACTTTCCATACAGCAAACTGGCACTCAGTCTCTTCCCCTGTCTCTGAAGTTCCTCTCAGAGATGGAAGGTAGTCACATAAAACCCCTGATTAAAACTGACTTCTCATGAGTGATGGGATGTAGCTCTATCCAGAAGCTAGTAGAGCAGAATCTCATTAGGAATCAGGTCTCAGCAACAGAATCACTGGTGTAAGAAGAGGGAAAAATGAAGATTGATTCATGAAGACCAGAAAGTTAAGCTCTGCAAAAGCAAGCTGCAAAGTTCTGCATGAGCTTCTCTGAAAGCCTTCCCTCTCCTGAGGTTCTGAACACCTTGTCTGCCTGTGTGCTTGAGAAGGTTGTTTCTCTTATCCTTCCTTCCCATATAATCTTCCTCTCTCCCTCACCACCAGCTTCTGAAGATCTCCAACACTGGGGTGGGTCCTGAAACCAGACTATCTGGATTCAAATCTCAGTTCTACCAAAGACTTATCACATGACCTTGGGAAAGTACTTAACTTTTCTGTGCCTCAGCCACCTCACCCACAAATTGGAGATAATAATAGTAGCCACCTCATAGAATTGTTGGAATTACTAAGTGAGTTAATGTAGGTAAGATATTCGAATACCTAGTATACAGCACTCAGTAGCTGTTAATATTATCACTTATATACAATGTTCTCCACACATATAATTCCCAAGAAGAAAAGATAATTTTCTTTCTTGAAAATTTCTTCATAGTATTTATTAGTATCTCAAATTATTTGTATTTATTTGTTTATCTACAGTCCCCCACAAAAATGCTATCTCCCAGAAAACAGTGACCTTATTCTTCTTGTTCACTACTCTATGTCTGGTTGCTAAACATGGTCCTTGGAACATAGAAGGCTTAACAAATAAACCTAAAATAAATGAACTGCAATTATAACTATCCTGGATTATCTAAATGACTTAATTTCTGAGACTGTATAGTTAAGTTTGTACAGTCAGAGATACTGTGTTATACAAATTTGTTTGAATCCTGTTTTTCTGATAACATGGGTAGCAAGAGTTTGGAGAGCAGGGGATTTATCTGAAAATATATTTGCAGCTATTTGATTTCCTGAGTTTGAATGAAAAAGGATACCTGTATTTGAAAAGAAAAGCAAATAAAGGCCTCTCTTTTTTCTCCCTGGAAATTTTTGTAAGCAAATAAGTCCTTCCAACAGCTCTGTCCATTTTGTCGCTATGTTTCTGCTACTTCTCCTGATCCTGACATCTATTTTCTTTCCTTCCTTCCTCCCTTCCTTCCTTCCTCCCTCCCTCTCTTCCTTCCTTCATTTATTTTGAGAGAGAGAGCGTGAGCCAGGTAGGAACAGAGGGAGGAGAGAGAGAATCCCAAGCAGGCTCCACGCCCAGGGTGGAGCCCAAAGCAGGGCTTGATCTCACAAGGATGACATCATGACCTTAGCCAGTATCTAGAGTCAGATCTGACCCGAAATCTAGAGTCATATGCTTAACTGACTGAGCCACGCCGGCGCCCCTGATCCTGACATTAAGAGCAAAATTCCTGGCAGAGATCAAACGGCAATGTGTCAGCACCATGGACAGCAACGTGTAGGGTGGAGGTATTTTGAGCGCCCCATTTTATGGTTCAGAATAGGAATATTGCAGATGTTCTGAGTTACGAAAGACCCCATATAAATAATTTATTTTGCTATAAGCTGTGCTGAGTTTTAAAGCAGAGTAATTCATGTGTTTTTGGTTTGCTTGCTTTATTAATAGGGAACGAATTTGACTTCTCTACAAAGAAAGTAAGTTTTAAGTGACTTTATGAGCCAGTCACTGCGTTGGGGGGCTTTATATATACTTTATCTCATTTAATTATCATGTCAACACTATGAGAGCACTGGATTTAGAGCCATAAAACTCTACATTTAAATCCTGACTCCGCCTTGGAAAATTATTTAACTTTTCTAATCTATAAAATAGAAACAGTATCCCATCAGCCTGGAAACTGCAGTATAAAACTCCTCTTTATAATAAATCTCAGTATTCCTATCTGTAAAACTGCGGAGTGATAACTACATGCTGTAGTTTGACTGGGAGATAGGAGGTAACACAGCACTAAGGTGAAAATGAATGCGCCAAATTTGAAATAGTGAGAAGAGAACCCTGATACCAGTGAAGGAAGAAGAGACAGGACACACATGGTTTAATATGTGGGTGGGTAAGGACAAGAGCCAAATTTCAGAGGACTTGAAAGCCAAACCAAAAAATTCAGATATGTCAATAGCTTTGAAGAACTTCTCTAATGACCAGGACTGTGTTTTCCATTTCTTTCTTACCACCCTCCCCCCTCTCCACACACACACAGTTGCTACCATTAGCCTGGCACATAGTAAGTGCTTAATATATGCACGTTTATCGAGTGAATGGTTTTGAAGAAGCTTAGAAAGTAGCTAATGACCTAGGAGGCATTCAAAAAGATTACAACCACCTGCAGTTATGGGCTAGCTCTAATAAGAAGTACAAGTAAGATAACTCCGAAGCCTTAGAAGTTTGTCCAAAAACTGCATAAAACCAAAATGGAGAGATAGGAATGTTCACTTTGGTTTCAGGGAACAGTAAGCCTCTGCACATAACATTCTCTTCACTCATTCAATCAACAACTACTCATTGAGCATCTATTATGTGCCAGGCCCTATGCTAAATAAACCATGGGGCTAGGACACAGACCCTACCTTCAATAAAGCTCACATTCTAGAGTGAAAATATAGACCTCCCCACCCCCCAAAACACCCAAATATATAAACTATAACCATACTGCATTACTTAAGCCCATGAGAGTTTCGATACAAGTCTGGATAATAAGGGCTGCTACCCAGTGCATTAGCTGCTCTCCGAGCTTCATCCAAAAAGTAACCAAAGTACTCTTGAGTAATCAAAGTTCAGATCATATGGATTTATTTAATAAGCAAATGTATCTACTCAGTTCCTGAGTTTGGATAGAGACGTCTATTTGCTGAAGTAAGCTGGATAGAGAAGACAATCAAGAGGCTAACATGAGAGGAAAGAGCAGATCTATGCAGCAGAATGTCAAGTTTGTCTTTTAATTGCTCAGTGCACTGGTTCAGTGGGGGGAAATCAAGCAAAACAAAAGCTGTTAGTGTTCATATTTAAGTTTAAAGAGCTACTAGCTTTAGGGTCAACCAACCACATTATCTTCACAGGGTTCTTTGAGAGTCACCACAGTGAAGAATCAGCCTTCCCACCTCCCTACCCTCTCAGGTTAATGTAAGAAAAGGATTGGGACCTCTGAGTGGTGGTCTTGTAGGGAGTGCACTGTGCATGAAGCATCTCTCTCTCTCTCTCTCTCTGCCCCTTCCCCACTTGCACTTACTCTAAATAAATAAATAAATAAATAAATAAATAAATAAATAATAAGTTGTAATCCTCCACTCCTTAAAGAACAAAATGAAGAAAAAAGGATTTTAAAAAGTTTTAGAATATTTTGAAGTTTTTACTTCAGACTGCAGTTAAGATTCTAATTCCTTTTGATGACTTTGGAGGAAGAAGCAAAAGGTCTTTGAAAGTGACAACATACCTAAATGTGTCCACAATTGTGCTTTCGATGGGCTGCAGTAGTGACTTTTTAGTTTTCTCAGAAAGAATGTCACTTTCTTATTAATAAAATTATATATTTAGGTGTGGCAATTTACTTGTTGAATGTTGGATCTGCAAATTAGGCTTTAATTAGGTTTCCAGTTACCCACTTTTTGCTGGGCAGTATTCCAAGTACTGAAGATACAATTATGAATTTTTTCAAAAATTCCTGCTCTTGTGTCATTTAGGCTCTAGTGGGAAAAAACAGTTGATTAGGACACGAAAGTGGTAAAGTTCTATGAAGAAGAAAAAGTAGGTGATGTGCTGGAGAGCTCCAGGCTACCTTAGAATAGGTGGGTAGTAAAGGAAACCTCAGAAGAGGTAACAGTGGAACTAAGAGCTGAGTGATAAGAAGGAGTAGTCATGGAAAGATTTGAGGGGAGATTCTAGGCAAAGAGAACAGTAATTAGAAGGGTTCTGGGGTAGGAATGAGGTCTGTGTTTAAAGGATCAGGGGTCCTTTAAGGACCAGGAGGGGTGTGGGGAGGGAAGCCATTGTGTCCAGAACATGATATGCAAAGGGAAGAAATATAGCAAATAGGATTAAAAGGGAGGCAGATGTTAAATCATAGGCCCTTATGTTTATTACAAGGAATTTGGGTTTGGTTTTGTTGAGATGGGTTGTTATTAGAGGCTTTTAAATGAGAGAGTGATATAATCTGAGTCGTGTATTTAAAAGACCACTTTGTCTGTCTTGTAAAGAATGGACTGCAGTGTTGGAGGTGAGGAAAGGCAAGAGTGGAAGCAAGGCAACCTTTTAGGAAATTATTACAATGGCCTGGCAAAGTTCATGGTAATTGAACATGAGGAATGGCAATGGAGATGCTGAGAAGGGGGTGGGTTTGCAAGCCACCCAAATTAAGATGCAAAGAGCATGTCTGGGCATAGAATTCAAAAGTTATGCCTTGGGGTGCCTGGGTGGCTCAGTCTGGTTAAGTGGTCAATGCTTGGTTTTGGATCAGATCATGATCTAACGGTTTGTGGGTTTGAGCTCTGCATCAAGCTCTGCACTGACAGTGTGGAACCTGCTTGGGATTCTCTCTCTCTCTCTCTCTCTCTCTCTCTCTCTGCCCCTCCCCTGCTCATGCTTTCTCTCTCTCTCTCTCTCTCTCTCTCTCTCTTAAAATAAATAAATAAACTTAAAAGAAAAAAAAGCTGTGCCTTGAGCATGCTAAGCCAAGATGCATATTAGGCTGGGAAGCAAAGTTGTGGAAGAGATGCTGGCACTATACATCGGCTGCCACCAGTGCCCCTTATGGTGCTGTCCAACCCAAAGTTCCTGGGATCCTAAGCCCCTCCTTCACAGGTGTTATAAGGAAGTCCAGTGACTTCAGGGGTTATCTGTCTTGAATGAAAGAAGCCCTGACAATTTTAAAGTGACAATTGCATTCTAACTTCTTATCTCTGAAAGTGGCCTAAGAAGGTTATTAATACACTTGACAATAATCCCCAATTACTAAGCCATGTGTGAAGCTCTTTACAACAATGCAGAGTTCTTCTTTCTTTGCACTTGATAAAGGATGCATATATTTCTTATCAAGATCATTCTGCTTCAATATTTGACTATGATTAAAAGTGATGTGACTATAAATGCAGATAAATTATTCAAGGCATGGCCCACCAAATTACAAATTCTTTTTAACTTTTTTTTAATGTTTTTATTTATTTTTGAGAGACAGAGAGCAACAGAGAACGAGCAGGGGAGGTTCAGAGAGAGAGGGAGATACAGAATCCCAAGCAGGCTCCAGTCTCTGAGCTGTCAGCACAGAGCCCGATGCGGGGCTCGAACCCATGAACCATGAGATCATGACCTGAGCCGAAGTCGGACGCTTAACCGACTGAGCCACCCAGGTGCCCCACAAATTCTTTCTTCTCACAGGAGAGCTGCAGAAGATGCCTCTGTACCTTCCTTCAAGGCCTGAAATTCAGCAGTGCACCTTGGGAGAAGCATTAAGCCAAAGTGGCTCTTGTCTGGATTTGCAACACAATCAAAATGAAATCTGGCTTTTGGAAAAATTTCCATTTTCACTGGCCACTTATCACCCTCATTCACTAAAATACAATTTCCTCTTCTGTAATGCCAACTGGAAAATCTAAGGCACTTAGAAACTCTTTGAAGGTCCAGAAAGCCCTCCTGTTGCCAACTACCTTTGAAGAGTGCCTGCAAAGTCCCTGATTTACACGTTTGCTGCCAGTAAGTAGCTATTTGGCCACCTGTTAATTTATCTCCAGTGGGCCTAGAGAAGGAAAAGAGAGCATGTTGGTAACTTAAGAGTGTCCTTTTACTTAAGCCTTCTAGGGATTCTTAAAAAAGTTTTCTCCTAATACCATGCAAGTCCCCAGTCTTTATGTTGGTGCAATAATGGGTTGATTTTCCATAAGCACATCTGGCTTTTCCATTAAGAAAGGAAGAATATTTGTTGGCTCTAAGCTGTCAGATCCATTAGTTCGGGGTTTCTTGGCAAGGTGGTTTATGCATTGGGTTCAGAGTAAAATATATCCATACAATTATTTTTTATTTTAATATCAGGGCTCATCTGCTACAAGAAACAAAATCAACTCCTATTAATTTAAATATTCTGAGGATTTCAAGATAGGCTTTTAGGTACTCATAGACTGAATGAGAAGGGTATCAAGGAAGCAGGCAGGTCTGGAGGCTCCGGAAGCAGCCTCTTTGGCAGTGGCTCTCATCCTGGCTGCAGGCTGGAATCATCAGGGGGAGATTTTAAAGCTTTTAAAGAATATTGATGTCTTGACCCCGTCCTTTGAGATTCTGATTTAATTGGTCTGGGATGGGACTAGTCTTATTGAAGACCTGCTGTTAGAAATGACTGCTCTTCAACTGTCTTTAGTCCCCTAATCACACTGTTTGAGACTGCAATCCCAGGGGAGGGAGGGTACTACTGACTCAGTTTGATTCACAAGCAGGCCCCTTGGCCAGAAGACAGGGAACCTGGTTACCAGCCCCGCCAGACTGGAGAAGACTCAATTCCCCAAAAGGAGACCATGGTACTATTTGGAGAGCAAATGAAAGTTAGGGAACCAAAACGTCAAAATGACAATTTTCCATCCTTTTCCCCAGACATAAAGGGACAATTTAATTGTTACACAAACCCATGGGAAACAGTACCCATGTTTTACTAGTACCATCCTTTCCAACAGAGCAGGAACTCAGAGAGACAGATATAAGATGCCCCCTAGCATCACATTAATATGCGTAGTCAAGTTCACCATCCCAGATGCAGCTCAAATGAAAAACTCACTGTTGCTGCAATGAGCCAAGCCCCAAGGGAGGGACCAAGACCTTCTGTCATCACTTTCATGAACTGAAGGTACAGGTGAGACAATGAAGAATCCTCTTCTTTCTCTCTTTACATTAAAAATCATGACAACAACATGAACTCCCACGAAAAGAAAACACTGTGTTCTCTAGATGATGAACATAAGCTGCATCCCCCTCTCCCCACCCTTTGCATTATTACTGCAAATACTAATGTTAACCAAGCTGAAAAACAGCTACTCCAAACAGAACTATCCACCAGAATGATTGGTATTCATCTGATGACAGTACTGCAGGCAAAGAGAATAATGAATAGAGTATGTGGGATTGCTTTTGATAGGAAACACTATACCCGTGCCTGGGACAATAAAACCTAATCTTGCTAAAGAGGCAGAACTAACACAGTGACCTATGTGGCACAATTATCATGGATGTTGACATCTCTGGTCACCTCTGAGACTATTTCTGTGTTTGTAAAGAAGCCAGGGTTTCTCCGATCAGCCTAAATAACAAAAGGTAGAACCCTGCCCATGATTAGTACCTGTGTGAAATTCCACTCAAGAAAAGATGAGAGAGAGAAAGAGAACCTCTTTAAATCCTTCCCCCCTTACACATACCCTAATCTTCACGTTTCTTTACTCCAGGGCTTCTTAATCTGGGGTCCAAACACAGCCTGAACTCACTGAAATCAAATGCAAAATTTTGTATGTATGTGTTGCCCTGGGCAGAGGCACCATAAATCTCTTCAGATTTTTTAGAGGTTTCGTGATCCACAAAAAGGCTTAGCCTCACAGCTGTATGGAAACTTGATCTTCTTCTTTTCCATGCCTTTTCTAGACCTCATCCTCTACAAATAGGTCTTGTCTCCAAGCCACTGGAACTCCAGACAGAAACTAGATCTCTCCTCAAGCACCTGATGGCTGTGTTCTCTTTTCCTGGTCTGTGGTCTGTCACTGGTCAGAATCAGAGCACCTGTGGCCTCAGAGGACCTCAAGGGTGCCCACTACCTGGGGGAGAAGTGTCTTTATAAAATGGCTTGACACTATCCCATTTCAGATAACTATGGCCCTCAGAGATTCCAATTCCTTAACAATAAGGAAAATAAAAATAAAAATAAGAAGAATAAAAACAAAATGTGAAAGGGTTTTGTTGGGGAAGGATGTATATTTTAGGGTTTTGTTTTGTTTTGTTAGTTTGGGCTGCAAAGCTACTCCCAGATTCAAAACCTAGTATGAGAAAACAGCCATATAGGAACTGCATTCCTCAATGTTGGCTGGATGGAACCATATGGATTTTGTATTCCAGATCGTTCTTCCTATACTCCCCAAATTAACCTTAGCCTGGCAATTTTCTATGAATCCCTTTAGTCTTTGGTCTTGCATCACATTGCAATGCCATATGAACAGTGAGGGAACCAAAGGACCAAAAGCCCCATGGGACCTGCTGATGGCCAGCTAGCAGTTTTCACACAGCACCCTACAGGGTGAGAAGTAATACCCTGGACAGTTCCTCAAGAGCAGGACTCTCAAAGCTTTTCTTCATACTTGTACTTGCAATCATTAGTCATCCACTCAAAAGACAGAGATTTAGCAATGCTTATGAATCAGGCATTAAGCCAGACATAAAAGTTTCAAGTATCAATGGTCTCAGGCCTCAAGAAATTCAGAATCTAGTTGAGAAGGCAGACACCTATCCCATTAGCTACAGTGCACGATAGTGAGTGAGATGACAGACAGGAACAAAGTGCTAAAACAAACTGAGAAGGGAGCAGGCTGATTCCCAAATTTTTACTATTTGAAGTGTAGTTGGGAGATCAGCAGGGTGGGCATTACCTGAGGACTTGATAGAAATACAGCATCTCAGGCCTTGCTCCAAACTTGCAGAAGAAGAATCTTCATATTAATAGGATCCCAAGTGATTTATAGGCATGCTAGAGTTTGAAAGGCTCTGTGTTAAATGTCAACGAAAAGGCAGGCACCTGGATCCCTGCTAATGTACCTGACTGCAGCTGTAAGTAGATATGCTGGGAATGATCAGGAGAAAACATTTTACATCTGTTTGAACATATGTGGATGCAGGATTTAGAAAAAGCTAGCTAATTAGAAGTACATTAAGTGGTTCTACCAACTCTGAGACCGGACCCAGACCCTTCATGCCTGGGTCTTGGGTAGGAGAGAGGGACAATAACTAGTGTTCCCCACATTCCTAGGCACCTCATTACTTAAGCCCTATATTGTACTATTAATGGCAAAAATGGGACTGGAACCCCACTCTCCTGACTGACCTGCCCCAAGAAGATGTAAAACATATGGAACAGTTATGAACACTGACTCCAGAATCAGAGAGACCTGGGTTTGAATCCAAGTTTTGCTATCAATCAACTATCTGTATGACGTTGGGAAAGTCACTTGATTTCTCTTAATGTCTCTCAAATTTGGCATGTGTTTGATATTTTCATTATTTTTAGCTGTAGCAGCAGAATCTGGCGAGCTGTTCACCAAACCCACTTTCCTTTACTCCTGATCATACATCTAGACTTTTCCCAGACCTCCATTCTGTTTGGAGTGGCCAGTGGGGTACAGTTGGAAGAGACAGGTGCTACTTCCAGGCCTGGCTCATCAAAACCTCCTGTGTGACCCTCCACTCTCTTTCCTCCATGTGCTGCTGGATGGCGTGGCTTTGGAAACCATGGGCTGAAAACGGCAGCCCATCAGTCAGCCCAGGCCCCTGAATGGCTTATATGGAGCAAAGCTACACCACCACCATGATAATCATCTTCACTGCCGACTGGACCAAGTTCAAAAAGTGCCGTTGCTCACAGACTGGATGACCTTGCATAAATTATATACACTCTCTGAGCCAATCTAGAAAATGAAGGTAAAAATAACACCTCACAGAGGCTCATAGGCAGGTAAGGTGGGCTCTTAAAAGTAAATGCATCATAGAAATAAAGGCTGTTATTCTAGAGGCAATTTGCCTTAATGGTTAGGAACTAGTCTTCCTGAATTCAAATCTCTGATCTTCTACTTCCTGGTTAGTAACCTTAGGCAAGTTAACATTTATATGCCTCAATTTCCTTAACCATAAA
The DNA here is from genome assembly GCA_028646485.1 of Cryptoprocta ferox. Taxonomy (NCBI): domain Eukaryota; kingdom Metazoa; phylum Chordata; class Mammalia; order Carnivora; family Eupleridae; genus Cryptoprocta; species Cryptoprocta ferox. The sequence goes on from CM053575.1 coordinate 26,091,239, forward strand.
ATTGGAAAAATAATAGAATCTACCTCATCTGGTTGTTGTAAGTACTAAGTGGATATGCATAGAGCCCCTAAAATAGCATCTAGTACATGACAGGCAATTAATAAACATTGATGGTGTATTACTTTTAAACAAGACATCATATTAAATCAATTACCCAAAAACTTCCTGCTTTGACCATTTGGCTTCCCTTCATATTAAACTATGCAATATTTGATAAATTCAAATATTTTTGACAACTAAAATAAGTAAACTTAGTCCTTTTGTCATCTTTTGGTATTTGTTCAAGAAAGCTGAGGGGGACATTTGTAGAGGGACTATCTCACATTTAGGAATTACCCAGAGACTGGAGCAGAGGTCTGTAAATAATTATGACATTAGTGTAACTCATTTTCCTAACACTCTCTCTGGGTTTCAACACCACAAACATCATAGACTCACGACTGCAGGAGTGGGACAGCACAGAAATGCACATTTTCCAAACCATATTTCAAACTGAAAAGATTCTAAAATTCCAAGTCTTTGTTCCACCAATTAGAAAACTGAGATTCTGACACTTTAGGTACTTTGGCCAAGAACACAGCTAGTTATAAGACAATGGAACAGAATCTAAGTCTCTCAATGCCCCTGTTCCCTGACCATTATATCATCCTGCTCCCCAAGGGGCAGTAAAGAAAAAACAAGAAGCAACAGAAATGAAAAGGAAGAAAAACTCTGAAAGATCATTCTAGATTTAATTTCTAAGATTTTAACTACTTGTAAGACATAGAGTTCTTATTCACCAGCAGGCTCCCAACCAGCTCTGATCAAGTATGGATTCTAACACACCTAATCTTGGGTTTTCAACTTCAGACTACTACCTAAGTCTTTCTTTTAGTCCAGAGGTCCTCGACTTTGGCTGTACATTAGTGTCACATGAGAAAACTTTGGAAAAATACTTATGCCTAAGCCCCACCCCAGATTAATTAAATCAGAATCTCAGGATAGGGCCCAAATATCACTTTTTTTTAAAGTTCCCAAGTGATTTAAAAATGCATTCACACTTACACACCAATGCTTCAACTCAAGGATTTTGAGAGCTAGCAGGGGAAAGAAATGCTTCCAAAACTAAGATGCTAAGGTTTTGCTAGAACATCCCACACCCCCCCCCCAAACTCCATGGCATTCACTCAGTAAACATTTTAAGAACTTCTTTGTGCTAGCTGCTAAGGATATAAAAGCAATAGACCACAGTTTCTTGTCTCTAGTGCTCACCATCTAGCAAACTGCCTCCATCAAGTGGACTGTACATCCTGGTCAATACATATCTCCTCCCCACTGTGCAGCCCTGCCCCCTCCAAATTAGTCTCTATGGTCCTAAATGATGATCTATAGTTGGAGCCAAGAAAAAGAGATGGTTAATAACCTTCTCAAATGACCCTGTCCTTGCTGGAAACTGACCTCAAAACTTTGACATCTAAAAAAACCACCAGCCTTTTCATTATTAGATGTTATCTTTTCCTGATTAGTCGACCTCCTTGAGGTCAAGGCACAGTGAAGAAATGCAATTTATTTATGACTGGGTGAATAATCAATTACTATGGAGATCTGTGTAATACTTCTTGATATTCATCATGTGCAGACTCTGTTGAAAATGCTTAAAGCCACTTGCTTTCATAGGCCCACAAAGTGTTTGATGGCAATGTAGTGGTCCCAATAAATGAAACTGTTAGGAACTGATGGGCTGCAGTAAGTCTTGGCTAGAACAAGGCTGAGAATACCTGCTCTATCATCAGTAATCAGGTTTCTGTGACATACTTAATCACCATCAGAAATTGAGTTTTACAGGCAGCTCCGTGGTTGAGTTATTCACAGATTCTTCTTCTTTTTTTTTAATCTGGAAAGACCTTGACATTTGAAAGATGTTAAAAGAATTTCTACATATAGGCAATGATTCAAAGGATAATTTGTCCTTCGTTAGATGATAAAGTAGAAAGCTGTTATGATGTCTCCCCATCAAAGATCATTAGCCTTTAATAAAAGATTGTTCTGAGTACAATATCACTTATTATAGAGACTTAATTAAATTAATTATACAAACTATGATTTCATAGATAAAGTAAATGTTTACTTTTTTTTTTTCCAACAAGTTGAGTAGCAGCATCTCCCTCTAATGGAGTCCCTTTAGACTAAATTTGCCAAAATAGAAAAATATAAAATGTCTCACACCAACAGAAACAATAATAAAACCGAGGAAGGACAATCCAAAACCCACCCTTAAAAACATAGATCCTCAAAAGCTTTGTTAACCCCAAAGGGCAAACTGGCAAGATGACCAAATGCTCCTCTTTTTGGCCCACGTTTTCCAATGGACAGGCTACATTAGGACAAGAGACCTTTCCTTGAGGAAGAGAAGCACCAGGGCTTCAGTAAAAAATTAAGCCCCAACTTAGGTCATAAGGCTCAAGAATGCTCGTCTGTGAGTGGCAAAGAAAGAAGCCATATCTGTGCTGGGCCATTAGCATCAAAGTCAGGGGGTAAGGGAAGCCTTCTGATTCAGGGAGATGAAAAAGGAACGCAAGCATATTGGGATTAAGTAGAAGAGGGGAAGTTGATCCTAAACAATGGCTCTGATTTTTTGAAGGCCAGGAAGAGCATGGTGAATGACTACTATATATTTTAAAGATGCAGGAAGAAATAAATTATCAAAAACATTATTGGGCAGTGAAGTTAGGATACTACAGTAAACTTACAAACTGCAGAGTGGGACTGAAAAAAAGGGGTGGGGTAAGTAAACACATCAGTGATTACAACAGTGTAATATTGTGATTTGTAATAAGGAATATATATATGATCTTCACCCATTCTTCCTGGAACAGAGTTCCTGAAACTCTTGGAATTTCCTAAGTGATGAGAGCAATAAAGGTGCCTTGTTATGTTAATGAGGTGACTTTGGACATCTCCTAAGGATGGGGCCATTGACAGGAAAACCAACCACGTGATTTAAGGACTGGGACGACCTCCGGGAGGGAGAGAGGCTGGAGGTTGAATCAATTGCCAATGGTCAATGATTTAATCATTCATGCCTATGTAATAAAGCCTCCACAGAAACCCAAAAGGATGAGTTCAGAGTGCTTCCAGGCTGGTGAAACAGAATACTTTGAACATGTCACCATGCCAGCCCTAAGCTCCTCAAGGACAGAAGCTCCTTTGTTCAGGACTTTGCCCTATGTATCTCTTTGTCTGGCTGTTGATTTGTATCTTTTGATATCCTTTGTAAGAAACTGGTACTCTAGTGAGTCAATGGGTTTCCTGAGTTCTTTGACCTGCTCTAGCAAATTAACTGAACCCAAGGAGGGGGTCATGGGAACCTCTGGTTTATAGCCAGTTGGTCAGAAGCACAGGTGACAACCTGGACTTGTGACTAGTATCTCAAGTAGGGACCATCTGGTGGGACTGAGCCTTTAACTGGTGGAATCTGGTGCTCTCTCCAGGTATTGTATCAGAATGGAGTTGAACTATAGGACACTCAGCTGGTGTCAGAGAATTGCTTGGTGGTATGGGGAAAAAACACACACAATATAATTGGAGCCCAGAATATTTAAATGGAGAACACACAAAACCACAGAAAACCTAATTTATAGCTTTACCATACCAAGGGACAATAACAATGTAGCTACAGCTAACATTTATAGAATACTCACCTCTCTCAGGAACTGTATAAAGCCTTATATATGGATAGTCTCATTCTTACAACTGTATGGAGAGAGTGGTCATGATTCTCATCATATAGTTGGAGAAGCCAAGTTATACAGGACTTAAATAACTGGCCAAGGTCATTCTGACTTTAAGTGGTGGAGCTGGTGTTAGAAGCCCTTGCTCATAATAACATACTACACTTCCTCCACTACAGAAGAAATAGCCATAACTGGAAACAATGAAGATCCACACCGTGTGACATAGACACGAGGAGAAAAAGGGAAAACAAAGGCAGCAATACTGAGATCATAAGAGGCCGGTGGCTAAAGACCACTGGTCTTTGCTGAAAGACAGTCTCCATGTAGGTTATCAGTCAACATGCTACAGAGTTAGGTTCAGGAGTGAAGTCAAAGAGAAGTTGGAGACTTGCACTTAACAGTGTCCTAAACTTGAAATTCAAAGAGAAACTCTACAAGCTCCTCCCCAAAATTAGAGTTAAGATTGAAATAGTAAGAATAACCTTAAGATTCCACCTTTCACACTTAGGAAAAGAAGAGCTCCTGGTAAGGACCTTCCCAAAACGAAGCCATTTGCAACCCTCACAGTATGCACAGGACCTGATCAAGAAGACTATTTTCTAGACCCAAAAGATGAAGAGCAAATGGGCAAGCTGATTCCTTGTTTGGAAAGATAACTATCATAGACAGAGGATCCCCAAGAGCAAAAAGAGCTGATCCTGCTTCCTTGCCTATCCTACCCAGTTGAATGTCATGTGGGACCCATGCCACCTCACTAGTCCCTTTCATGCTCTCTGAAATGGGAATGGTCATCCCCACCATTCTAGGTCAATTGTCCTCTTTAGGTAAATATATCCAACTCCTGAATAGTTGGCCCACCCATATCACCCCCAAAGTCATCTACTCAAGGTTGGCATATTCATCTTCTCAAAGGGGACCCCATAGTGTAGGATTCTCCTGCACAACAACTTACAATCCCCTTGCCCACTCCTCAAATAAGATCACTGTTACTACTGAACTCACAGGAGAATTTCTCCAAGCCACTTATTATAGAAAGAATCTTCTATTCTAGAATGATGACACTATTAACTAGGTTAGTTAATAAAGTGATGGCCTTGACTCCCAAACCTGACAAAGATACCACCAGAAGCAAGGGATGGAGAGGGGAGAGAAGAGAGAGAAAAAAAGAGGAAGGAAGAGGAGGAGGAAAAAAAGGGGAGAAGGGGAAGGGGAGAGGAGAAGAGAGAGAAAAAATAAAGGAGGATGAGGGAAGAAGGAACAAAGGCAGGAGATGGGGAAAGGTAGCTGGATAGTGGTTTATTTCCCTAATGAAAATATCAGGAAAATACTGAACATTTAGTATCATTAGTAATCAAGTAGAGTTTGTCTCAGTCATGTAAATCTAGTACAAATTTAAAAAAAACAACACTATTTTAGGAGCACCTGAGTGGCTCAGTCGGTTAAACATCTGACTTCGGCTCAGGTCATGATCTCAGGTCCATGAGTCTGAGCCCCCGTCAGGCTCTGTGCTGACAGCTCAGAGCCTGGAACCTTCTTCGGATTCTGTGTTCTCCTTCTCTGTCTGCCCCTCCCCTGCTTACACTCTCTCTGTCTCTCAAAAATGAATAAATGTTAAAAAAAAAAACCTATTTTTACAATGTAGCATATTCAAAGAAAGAAAATTCTTAGATACATATTATTATTAAATATGTGCCAACAAGGAACTCAGTAAAATGGAGTATTAATTTTTAATTAATTTCTTTTTTAAAATGGTGCAGAATTTGTCCTAGCCTGGTGAAAAGGATAAGCATACTAACTGGAAGCAAAACAGCAAATGTCCATTGCCACCATCCCTATTTGACCTAACTCTAGAAATACTAACAGAAAACTATTGAAGAAAAAAATTATGTGCAAAGACGGTGATGGGGAAAACAAATACAAGTATCACCCAGAAAACATGTTTGTAGTCCTAGAAAGATAATCAGAAAATTACTTGTTCGAAATTGAGTATAAAAAATAAATCCACAAAAATCAATAACTTTTGCATATACTATGCCAGACAGCTTAAAAGTAAAAAGTCAGGTGAAATAAATGATATTTGCAACAGCAATACAACACATTAAATATTCATTTAACTTGAGACACATAGGACTTGAAAAAAACTGTAAAACTCCATTACGAGAAATAAAGAAAACCTGAATAAATGGAGTAGTGCTCCCTGCTCCAAGGGTAAATTTCCAACTTCCTCTGAGAAGAAGAGGAAGAAACAGGGAAACTGGGCATTATGGGGGACATGGAATGAGCCCCTGGGCTTGACAGGGACAGTTAAGGGCATAGAGTTGGTTCAGGTGATGAAACTATGTCCTACATTGACTTACAAATTAATCCAATATCTATTAAGATCTACTGGAACACTTTCTAGAACCAGACAAGTAAGTACATCGTAAAGCTCATCTGGATGAATAAGGAATAACAAAGACTTTTTTTCCTTAAAAAAAAGTGAGGCTGGATCATCCCACTGGATTATAAACTATAAAGCTTCAGTTACTGAAACTATATGGGGCTGTATTAAAACAAATATCACCAGGTTGACGTACACTTCAGAAACAGAATTCAAACTAGTAAAGGAATGTAATAAATGACATATGAGAAGCAATACAAAAGTGGAAAAAAGACAAGAGACACAAGAAAAGATGCTCAACATCTGATCATCAGGGAAATGCAAATCAAAATCACAAGATACCACCTCATACCTGTCAGAATGGCTGGTATCAAAAAGACAAGCAACAACAAGTGCTGGCAAGAATGTGGAGAAAAGGGAACTCTTGTGTACTGTTGGTGGGAATGTATATTGGTGTGGCCACTGTGGGAAACAGTATGGAGGTTCCTAAAGAATTAAAAATAGAAATACCATATAATCCAGTAATTCCACTACTGGGTATTTACCCAAAGAAAACAAAAACACTAATTTGAAAAGATACATGCCACCCTGTTTACTGCAACAATATTTACAATAGCTGAGATACGGAAGCAACCTAAGTGTCCATCAATACATCAATGGATAAGGAAGATGTGTTGTATATATTCACAATGGAATATTACTCAACCAAAACAAGAACGAGATTTTGCCATTTGTGACAACATGGATGGACCTAGAGGGTATTATGCTAAGTGAAGTAAGTCAGAAAGAGTAACACACATACCATGTGACAAACAAATGAACAAATAAACAAAAAAAGTAGACCCATAAATACAGAGAACAAACTAACGCTTTCAAGAGTGGAGGGAATGGGGGGAAAGGGTGGGCAAAATGGGGGAAGGGGAGTGGGAGGTCCAGGCTCCCGGTTATGGAGTGAGTCACGAGGATGAAAAGTACAGCACAGGGAATACAATCAATGGCTTTGTAATAGCCTTGCATGGTGGCGGCAGATGGTATCTTCAGCTGTGAACACAGCATCACACACAGACTTGTCAAATCACTATGTTGCACACTTGAAATGAATATAATGCTGTGTGTCAACCACCCTTTAATAATAATAAATAAAAGTGGGAAAAAGAACTCTTGTTAAATGCCAACCTAAAAATGATTGATTGTGCCTTACATACCAGTGAGACAAAATAACAAATCTCAAACAGGGCAGCAAACTGTGTATTAAAACTGATTTGAACTGAAGTTGACCCTTGAACAGCATGGGTTTGAACTGCATGAGTCCATTTCCACGTGGATTTTTTTTTTCAATTAATACCGTACAGGACTGTAAATGTATTTTTTCTTCTTTGCAATTTTCTTGATAACATTTTCTTTTCTCTAGCTTACTGTATTATGAGAATACAGTATATAATACATAGGACATACAAAATCTGTGTAAATTGACTATTTATGTTATCAGGAAGACTTCCAGCCAACAACAGACTATTAGTAGTTAATAGTAGTTAATTAGTAGTTAACTTTTGGGGAGTCAAGAGTTATATGTGGAGTTTTAGCTGTGTGGGGGTTGGTGCCCCGAGCCCCCATCTGATAAAGATAAGAGTCTTACTACTAAAAAAAAAATAAAAGAAAAGATCAATGGGCTTGGGAAATTAATTAGTTAATTAGAAGTAATGTGGAAATATGACAAACATAACTAATAAAACTCTCACTATTCAAAACAGTATATATAAAGAACTGATGTAAATATATACAAAAAAATCCAGATTCTATTCATTAAGGGGGCCAGAGAAGATGGCCCACTTAACCCAAAGGAAATCTAAACAGGAAAAAAAGAGAGAGAGAGAGAGAGAGAAATATAACAGCTCTAGCCATTAAAGCAAAACAAACTGAAACAACTTTAAGATCACCCTGACTAAGTAACGACAAATGGGAAAACTCAATGCTGGTTGTTACATGCGGGGGGGAGGGGGGGGAAGTAAGCTGCTGATGGTAGATTTAGTGGAGGATGGTAATGGTGCCATGTCCCTCAGTAGCAACTAAGGCAGATTCCTCCTTCCATGTGATATCCTAGGAGGTAGCTGGGCCTCTGAGGGGGGTAGCACATGGCTACCAAGGAAGAAAACTGAAAGTATATCAGTGTTGGCACATAGTAGCCATCCCATTGCAGAGTTTGGCACGGAGGGACTAAGAGGTCCCAGAAAACAGCAGAACCAGTAATTTTCAAATGCACCACACAGACTTGGACAATGAGCATCTTGTGGTGTTCATGTGGACTGAAGTACAGAGATCCTTCCCCAAAATGTACATAGTCTGTTGTAACTCTGTTACAACCTTACAGCTAAAAACAATACCCCAAACATAGAGTTCCCATGTGACCCAAGAATTACACTTCTAGGAATATGCCAAAGAGAAATGGAAACATAGATCCACACAATAAACTTGTACACGAATGTTCATAGCACTTATTATTCATCATAACCAAAAGGTGGAAACAACCCAAATGTCCATCAACTGGTGAATGGGTAAATAGAGTGAGGCATAGCCACACAAGTGAATAGTGTTGAGCCATAAAAATAAATGAAGTTCTGGTACATGCTACAACATGGATGAATCCTGCAAACATTATGCTAAGTGAAAGAAGCTAGTCACAAAGGACTACATATTGTATGGTTCCATTGAGTAAAATGTCCAGAATCAGCAAATCTATAGAGACAGAAAAGAGACTGATGGTTGCCTAGCACTGAAAGGATTTGGGTACTGGTAATGGGTGCAGGTTTTCTTTTTAGATTAATGAAATGTTCTAAAATTGGGATAGTTGTATAACTGTTTGTATACTAAAAAGGCACTGAATTATACACTTTCAAGGGTGAATTGCATGGTATGTGAATTACATCTCAATAAAGCTGTTTTTTAAAAACCCATATAACACACCGTTAATATGAACCTCCTTCCCACCCTGATAAATGGAGGTTTGCAGCCAAATTTAACTGAATTTAGGAAAATAAGCTAACAGGATGTTTCTGGTAGCTCAGTCTTTCAGAACAAGTTCCTGCCTACTATGTAGCACATTACAAATTTTCAACGGGGACCTTAGTAGAGCTCTCAGCCTCTCTTGGTCCTAACTGTCCTATCTTTTCTTCTTTCTTTTTTTTGTCTTTTAAATTCAGTTTAATTCTCTATCAAAATGGAACCAGCATTAGCTCCTGTTTTCCCTCCCAACGAGTCTGCCAAAAACGCACACCTCAATTCAATTTCCACACCTAGAGTTATGCTCTTAACAACAGGAGATAAGGCGTGGGAATCGCAAGATCTCTATTCTACTACTAAAAGCTTTCTCTTATCCCCTCAATGATGCTTTCATTTCAGATTTTCTAATTCGACTTTCATATTTCCCACTGATTTCCCATGCTCTTCCTGGCACTTCCTCCCCTTTCTCTTTGTCTCAGCCCCTTCAAAGACCAGTTTGTCTTCTGTGCAGCCCAGACCTCCTGCCCACTGCTCCCTTACATTTTGATCAAAGATTTATTCTCATTCTTTGCCAACCTCTCTCAACCTGGATGTCCCCCAATCTCATCCCTCAACAAGCCATCTGTAAATTCCACATTCTGGCTTTTCTTCCTAACGCTAGCCAATCACAGACCCTCGAGGAAAGACCAGGTGGTGGCCCCCAGGTGGTCTGTGTGTGGCTTGAATGCCCTCTGGCCTTTCCTCGGAGTCTCCTCAGTTGCCACATAAGCAGCTGAGGGCTCCTTCCCCAAGCCCTCCCAACACTTCCAGACTCCAGTTGACAAATCCACAGAGGTTCCATGCCCTTGGTCATGCCATTTCTCCACCCAAACAAAGGCAAAGAGAACAAAGACATCACAGTGATCTCTGTTGAAAAAGAAATATCTGAAGTCTTGCAAATTTGTATGTATCCCATTTACGTCTTTAACTGCCTTGGGTTCAAACACTGGCTCTGTCATTTATTAAGTGAGTGACTGTGCGGGAAACATGCTTAACCTCTCCAAGTCTCAGCTTCCTCATTTGTGAAAATGGGAGTAATCAATTATAAGGATTGAACCAGGTAGTTCAAGTAAAGGGCTTAGGACTGTGGTCATTCTATCAGTTCCTATAAAGCAAAATCATAGATTACTCCTTACATGAAGGACATTATAAAAATCAGATGAGAAAATGCCATTACTGTCTGTGACCAGCTCTTTACAAGGACAGAAATGGAGAACTCCCCATCCACCCTCCCTTGTTGCTATGCAGCCTTCTGCAGGCAGAGCCTGTTAGCTCGGAAAATCTGCTCCATGTGGTTATAACAGCTCTGCAAAGCCCGAGAAACCTCTTTCTTTCTGTTCCTCCCCTCAACCAGTTCAGGACAATCTGTGTTTTTCCCAAGACAAAACTGCAGTCCCTGCAAGACACAGCTTCGCAGAAATCCTTGCCCATTCTGGGGGCTGCAAAGCCATCCAAGCCTGTTGGGCTGGAACAAAACTCGCCTCTCTCAGAACCCTGTTAGCATGGTTTCTGTTGGCAGCTGCTGCCACGGGACTGCAGGTGGTGGTACAATGATACCATGTTATCAGGGAGTTCAAGGTCAGGGGAACTTGTATGCCTTTGAAGACAATGATTTTAATGTTGGAGTTTTTTTACCCTCTGTTCCCTTTTAATTTAGGGAAGTAAATCCCAGAGAAAACCTAAAGCCTTGTCCTTCTATGTGACAAGCCAGCAACCCCTCTGGCTGAATCTTGACCTGCTGTCCAAATGGCCCGTTCATCTTACCTATAATTCATTCACAGGTTTCCACACAACACACTGCTTCTTCCACACAACACACAGAGCACATGTGCTCTGTGCCCCTGGGGCTGTTTCCTGGTTCCATGAACTTAGACAAAGCCAAAATATGTTCCTGGACACAAGTACGTGTGCATACATTTGTGCATTCGGCAAACATACATTATGTACCTACTGTGGGTCGGGCACTGTGCTGGGGGAAAGGGATATAAAGACAATAACACAGTTCTTTGAGAAACCCACAATTCCGGGGAGGGGGTTGAGGGGATAGTTAACTGACAAGCTCAGAGGGTAGAATATGCTAAGAGCAATCTAAATGAGAGACCCTCACCTGGTGCCCAATGGTTCCCAAAGCAAGCGGCACCTTAATGCAGGTCAAAAAGGGAAGAGTTAGCCAAAGAGAATTGTGTGCAAAACAGATGTGCATGTGTGCGTGTGTCTTCCTCGGTACCCCACACAGGCACACTCCACCACAAACTATTCATCATGGTGCCTTTCTAAAAATCCCACAATACACGTCTTATATCTTGAAATTTATTATGTTCCATCCCATTGGGCAGAAGGTCAGAGGGAACATTTCTGTGAGTCATACTTCAGTGGATTTCTACATCTTGTTAAATGCACATTCATGTTCTCAGAGATGTCAGAAACAGACCGCCCGGCTCCCCTTCCCTGTGCACCTAAAGTGAGGGTGGCCGTTCTGCCCTGTGGACACACTCCTCCCTTTGGACTCAGGTCTCAGCCAGGAGGCTGTAGGGAGATTCCTCCAGAGGAGCTGACTTTGCTCTCTTCTTAGCTGATGGAATTCTGATGCATTACTGCCCTTGACCTGGATGCTGACCTTGAGCTGCCAGAATTTTATTCTGGGACCCCAGGCCCCTGGGCTCCAGTTTCCTAGCTTGAGATCTAGAATCTGTATTCATTCATTCATTCACTCAAGCACTTATTTATTGAGCTCCCACTCTATGGCTAGCACTGTTTCAGATGCCAGGGATACATAACTGAGTGAGGCACACATGTCTGCTCTCATGAAACCTGCATTCTAATGGAAGAGACAACTAATAGGTAAGCAGATAAGTAAATAAATGAGAAATTTTTACAAAGTGATACATTCTATGAGAAAACACGAATAAAACAGGGTAATGCATTTCAAAGTAACACTGGGGGAGGTTATTTTTAATAGGGTACACAAGAAAAGCTTCACTAAAGTGACATCTGAGCTTAGACTTAAGCCATGAGTAGGGGTGCGAGGAGGTTGGTGGGAAGAGGACAGGTAGATGCCAATAGGCCTCTGTACAGAGTTTGGATTTCATTACAAGTAAAGGGGAACCCACTGGAGAGTTTCAAGCAGAAGGGTGACATGAACTGATTCAGTGCATCCAAAGGGCTCTGGATTCTGGCCCCATAGCATCTACCTGTTCCTCCTTTCCTTGGATAGGCTCTCTTTGGTTTACTACACTTGAGTTTCCCTCTAGTCCAATATCTGGCCCCAGCCTCTCTACTGTCCATAGTGAGAGAGGAAGGTGAGCCTTCTCAATGAGCACACCAACCCCTTTCATTCACCTAAATGCCTTGTTCCTTAATCAGCATGGTCTGTGTGTTCATTAGCTCAGTCCCTTGATTGCAGAGTAAACTTCTCCTTCAACGAAACTGCAAATTCTCATTCCCTTTAAAGCCACCAGCTTGGCAGCTTGCCAAGTTCAGCACAGTAATAGATTTCCTGAATGGCATTCCAATTTGCCATCTCTCATTCTGTCACTGGTCAGGAGAGATACTTCACTTAGAATGCAAGAAACCTACCTAAACACCTGGGGTTATCATGGACACCTGAATAAACCACTAAATCACAATGAAGCAGTGCTATACTCATTCACTATCCTCTCTTTCAGCTACCACCATACCTCCTTCTTCCTGCAGCCAGAATCTTCAATGGAAGTGGTGTTCTAGCATTAAAAACTCCACTCAGGAACCCAGAATAGCCAAACCAATCTTTGAAAAAATGTCAGAGTACTCACACTTCTCGATTTCAAAAGTTACTATAAAAAAGTATAGTAATCCATTACTATATTACCAGACTGTGGCACTGGTATTAAGAACAGACATACAGATCAATGGAATAGAACTGAAAATCAAGAAATAAACTTTTTCATTTATGATCAACTAATTTTTGACAAGGGTGCCAAGACCATCAATGGGGAAATAATCATCATTTCAATAAATGATGCTGGAATAACTGGATATCCATATTTAAAAGAAAGAAGTTGGCAACCGACGGAATGGGAAAAGATAGTTGCAAATGACATATCGGATAAAGGGCTAGTATCCAAAATCTACAAGGAACTCACCAAACTCCACACCCAAAAAACAAATAATCCAGTGAAGAAATGGGCAGAAGACATGAAGAGACACTTCTCCAAAGAGGACATCCAGATGGCCAACAGACACGTGAAACGATGCTCAGCATCATTCATCATCAGGGAAATATAAATCAAAACCACACTGAGAAACCACCTCATGCTGGTCAGAGTGGCTAAAATGAACAAATCAAGAGACTACAGATGCTGGCGAGGATGTGGAGAAACGGGCACCCTCCTACACTGTCGGTGGGAATGTAAACTGGTACAGCCGCTCTGGAAAACAGTGTGGAGGGTCCTCAAAAAACTATCAGTAGAACTCCCCTATGACCCAGCAATGGCACTGCTGGGGATTTACCCAAGGGATACAGAAGTGCTAATGCATAGGGGCACATGTACCCCAATGTTCATAGCGGCACTTTCAATGATAGCCAAATCATGGAAAGAGCCTAAATGTCCATCAACTGATGAATGGATCAAGAAGATGTGG
>CM053575.1:26105487-26123471 GCA_028646485.1 Cryptoprocta ferox
ACTGATGAATGGATCAAGAAGATGTGGTTTATATATACAATGGAATACTACATGGCCATGAGAAAGAATGAAATCTGGCCATTCGTAGCAAAGTGGATGGACCTCGAGGGTGTCATGCTAAGCGAAATAAGTCAGGCGGAGAAGGACAGATACCATATGTTTGCACTCATAGGTCTAACAGGAGAAACCTAACCTGGGACCATGGGGAGGGGAAGGAGGAAAAAGAGTTAGGGAGAGGGAGGGAGACAAATCACGAGAGACTCTTGAATACTGAAAACAAACTGAGGGCTGAAGAGGGAGGGGGAAAGGGGAAGGGGGGTGATGGTCATGGTGGAGGACACTTGTGGGGAAGAGCACTGGATGTTATATGGAAACTAACTTGACAATAAACTATAATTAAAAAAAAAGAATAGGGGCGCCTGGGTGGCTCAGTCAGTTAAACCGCCAACTTCAGCTCAGGACCCGCGGTCTAAAAAAAAAAATAAAATAAAAAAGATGAATAAGTTCTAGAGATCTGCTGTACAATATTGTGCCTATAAAGAATAATGTACACTTAAAATTTTGTTAAGGGGGTGGATCTCATTGTAAGTATTCTTACCACAATAAAATAATATTTTGAAAAGAATATAGCCATTTAAAACACAAAAAAGAATAAAAGAAAAGAAAGAAGTTGGACCCCTACCTCATACCATATACAAAATCAATTCCAAATGCATTATCAATCTAAATGTAAGAACTAACACCATGACGCTCTTAGAAGAAAACAAAAAGTACGTCTTTATGACCTTGGAGTAGGCAATGGCCTCTTAGATATGACACCAGAAACACAAGTGACCAAAAATAAAAAAAAGATAAATCAAACTTGATCAAAATTTAAAACATTTGTGCTCCAAAGGATACCATCAAGAAAATGAAAAGACAGCACACAGAATAGGAGAAAATATGTGCAAACCATCTGATAAGAGACTTGTATCCAGAATATATAAAGAACTTACAATTCACTAATAAAAAGACAAACCAATTTTTAAATGAACAAAAGGAAACAAGACACCATGATACACCTATTAGAATGGCAAAAATCTAAACACCAACAACACCAAATGCTGGCAAAGATGTGGAAAAAAAGGAGCTCTCATTCATTGCTGGCTGGACTGCAAAATGGTGCAGCCACTTTGGAAAACAGTTTGGAAGTTTCTTACAAAGGTAAAGTTACTCTCACCCTATGATTCATCAATTGTACTTTGTTATATTTATCCAAACGGGTTGAAAACTTTTGCCTGCCTACACAAACCTGCACATGAATATTTACAGCAGTGTCATTTGTATCTACCAAAACTTGGAAGCAACTACCTCCTTCAGTAGGTGAATGGGGAAACTGGGGCACATCCAAGGGAATACCATGCAGCACTAAAAGAAACGAGCTATCAAGCCATGAAAATACATGGGGATACTTGAATGTATATTAATCACTAAGTCAAATAAGCCAATCTGAAAGTCTACATACTATATTATTCCAACTATATGACATTCTGGAAAAGGCAAAACTATGGAAACAATAAGATCAGTGGATGCCAGGTGTTAGAGGAACAGAAAGGATGAACAGATGGAGCATTGAAGGAGGCCTTTTAGGGCAGTAAAACTATTCTGTACGATAGGTATCATAATGGTGGATACATGTCACTATACATTTGTCAAAACCCATAGAGTGTACAACACCAAGAAAAAACCCCAATGTAAACCATGGACTTTGGGTGATACAGATGTTCAATGTAGGTTCATCAGTTGTAACAAATGCACCAACCTGGTGCGGGATATTGATGGGAGTGGGGCTATGCATGTGAGAGGGCAGCGGGGTTCAGTTCAATTTTGCTGTGAACCTAAAACTGCTCTAAAAAAATAAAAATTGGCTTTCAAAAACATATTAGTGGCCAAAGGATCTGAACAGACAGTTCTCCAAAGATGACATACAAATAGCCAATAAGTACATGCAGGGAAAGGCAAACCAAAACCACAATGAGATATCACTTCACATCCACTGGGATGGCTAACATCAAAAAGACAAACAATAACTAGTATCGATGAGGATGTGGAGAAAATACAACCTTCACACACTGCTGGTAGGATTGTAAAACAGTGCTTTTGGAAACTCTGGGAAAACACTGACAGTTCCTTCAATGGGTAAACACAGAGTTACCATATTGCCCAGCCATTCCACTCCTAGAGAGAACTGAAGACAGGCCCACACAAAAACTTGTACGTGAATGTTCATAGCAGCATTGTTCACAATACCCAAAAAGTAGAAACAACATCAGTATCCATAAACTGATGAATCAAATGTGTTATATACACACACATAATATTATTCAGCAATCAAAAAGAAACAAAGCACTGATATTTGCTAAGACATGGATGAACCGTGACAATGCCAAGCTAAGTAAAAAAAAGTTACACACAAAAGGCCACGCATTGTACCATTCCATTTACGTGAAATGTTCAGAATAGACAAATCCACAGAAACAGAAGGTAGACTAGTGGTTGCCTAGGGCCAGGTGGAAGAGGGGATACAGAGACTACTAATGGGCAGAGGGTTTCTTTTGGGGGTGATGAAAATTAATTTATTATTTTTCATTTAAAAATTTCATTCATTCAATTCATTTAAAAATGAAATGATGTTGATGGTTTGGACAATTCTGAGCACATATAAAAATCATCGAGTTGTCCACTCTGAATGGATGAATTTTATAATATACAATTTGTATCTCAACAAAGCTGTTTATTGAAGAAACAGAAACAAACACAAAACCTCCATTAGAGGCCCACTGCTGCCCAGACCCAACACAGCCCACTGTACATTCTTGCTCCCTCTTCCAACACTACTTCTTCTACCTTCCTGAGGACATTTTACAAACTATTTGTTGATATCCCCACAACATTTAAAAAGAAAAACAAGCTTGAGCTCTTCATTCCACCCAAGACTAGGGAGCGATAAAGTATACTCACAAATTTCCAATGGCACAGACGCCAGAATTATGATCATGTCGCCATATTTTAGCTGAGAAGAGTTCATTACAATATATATTTTTAAAGCAGTACTGAAAATGATAATCAACACTCACAAAATTTAATCTTCTCACTGCATACATGGTGTTTTCTCCCAAGTTTTATTAATAACACACATCACTCACCAGTACATAAAAGAGGAACAACGGACAGGAGGGGAGAGAGGGGCAGAACAGTAGAAGAAGATAAGCACTCTGTCAATATGCACCATCCTAAATCATGTGACAGTGACAGACCTGAGGCCACGGGTGTGTCCCAGGTCTGGAATGATAATAATCTCCAACAGGCACCACTCGGTGCTAGCTGGGTGACTCTGGAATGTTCTTTGCCAGGGTTTGGGATTCCCCATAACTACAGTGAATTGGAACTAATTTCTTTTTGATAATTTTTTCAAAATTTATCACACCCTTAGAGATAATTGGAACTGCCCTGGAGTGTCGACTGCTACACAAAGATTTTGGTGCCATGGAAACTACTGACAGCAGAAAAATATGAAAATGTATACCCTTGAAAAACTTCCTAACGTGCTAAAATCAGCAGTTCTTTTTGAAGAGCCAAGTGTAATACTTGCCAATCGATCTGTTTTAGGATCCAAATGGCTTTGCTCAAACCGCTATGGCCCCACTGGGTGAAAAAATCTTTGGCACTTAAAAAATGATTAAAAACTCCCTGCTATTTATAATGATGGAGAAATGTCACTGAGAATTAAACGTTTTGTCAGTGGAAGAATATGGTTGTCTGGAAAAGGCTGTAGATACATGCAGAGAAATTAATGACAGGGTGCCTGTAGGCATCCACTGCTCTACTCCAAGGGAACTCACGGGACAACCTTTTGTTTGTTTGTTTGTTTGCTTGCTTCTCTCTCTCTCTCCTTTTTCTTTTTTTTTTTAAGTGCAGGGTTTCTCACCTTCTCATTCACCTGAACCCTGGGATAGTATGAGACAAGCAAGTCAGACTCCAGAGTGTTACATGTTTCTCACTACAGAGTGTCACTATTTTTTTTCTCTTCACTCTCAAAATAAAGCCAGTATCTCTCAGCCCAAAGTAGATATTCATTAAAGCTGATCTAGAAACAAAAAATTGGATCAACTATGCTGTGCAGAGAAAGCAATGAAGAAAATAAACACACAACAGTGCTGCTCTCAGGATCTGATGTTCAGGATTCTGCTATGCAACCAGATAACCAGGCTACTTATGGCAAACTAGCCCACCCGCATGCCAAGCAAGACACTGTGCTAAGGTCTCTACCAGCCTCTCCTTCTCCCATGGAGAACCTCAACTCCAACCAGACAAACCTACTAAGCTCCCAGTATCTGTCCCATGTTCCCTGGAGCCCTTCCGCTTGGTTCCTACCACTGATTTAATGTCACGTGCAGCGCTGCTATATTTATTCATCCTTCAAAGTCTGGGATGAAACCTTCCTTTTGCTCCGAAGTCACTCTCTCTGCTGGGCATGCTTTTTATATAGAAATGTTTCCATTGATTCATTAGCATGGGTGTGCTTGTGTTGTTTCCTATTTGTTAATCACATACTCTGTTGTAGAACAAAAGATTCTAGTATTCTCATCTCAATAAATTATAGACTGTCTTTCTCACTCCTCTCTTCCTCTGACTGCTGCTACTTCTCAAAATTTTCAACTTGTACTCTTTCTTGTATGTGCTTCTCAGATGTAGGTCAATCAACTTAGCCACGTGTATTAGGGTTCTCTAGAGAAACAGAACCAATAGGAACTACATATATATATATATATATATATATATATATATATATGTATATATATAATATTTGTTATATGTCATAATATATAATATTATAACATAATATATATTAGATATTAGATTTATTATAAGGAACTAGCTCAGGTAAAAAGTCCCACAATCTGCTGCCTCCAAGTTGGAGACTCAGGAAAGATGGTGGTGCAATTTCAAGGCCCAAGAGCCAGAGAGTTGATGGTATAGATTCCAGTCCAAGTCTGAGGCTTGAGAACCAGGAGCACCAAGAGCCAGAAAAGATCAATGTCCCAGCCCAACAGTCAAGCAGACAGCCAACCCTCCCTTCCTCCACCTTTTTGTTCAATCCAGGCCTTCAACAGATGGGATGATGCCCACCTACACTGGGGAGGCTTAACCCAGTCTACCAATTCAAATGTTAATCTCTTCCAGAAGCACCCTCACACACACATCCAGAAATAATATTTAACCAGCTATCTGGGCATCCCATCATCCAGGCAAGTTGACACAGTAAATTAACTATCAGACTATGAAAGCATACAAGATAAAAGCTAACCACTTTAAAAAAATTTTTTTAATGTTTATTTATTTTTGAGAGAGAGAGAGATACAGAGTGCGACGGGGGAAGGGGCAGAGAGAGAGGGAGACACAGAATCTGAAACAGGCTCCAGCCTCTGAGCTGTCAGCACAGAGCCGGATGCAGGGCTTGAACTCACAAACCATGAGATCATGACCTGAGCTGAAGTCAGATGCTTAACCGATGGAGCCACCCAGGCACCGCAAAGAAAGCTAACCATTTTTTAATGCTTACTTGTTAAAAGTCAGAAACAGTTATTTTCTTCCTATCAGCATATAAATTTATGATCCACTCACTCAACAATGTGTATTAAGCTCCTACTATGTGCCAGCCAGGATGCCAGCTGCTGAGGACTGAGCAGAGGACAAGATCAAGCCCCGGCACTTCCAGGCCAATAAAGGAGATAAACAAGTCTACAGAAGGTTGTAAAACTAAATGCAAATGCCCTAACTGGGTCATGCATGCAGAGGTCAGGGACCCCTGACCGAGGTGCTGAGGTCAAGGAATATTCCCACAGGACATGACGGTGAAAGAAGATAAGGTCTAGCAGAAGTTGGGGGATGGAGGGTGGGGGGTGTTCCAGGAAGGGAGAACACCCAGAACAGTGGCCAGAACTCAGAGACACATGGCATGTTTTTAGGTTTCTTAGATGTGTAAGTTCAGTAAAGCCAGATCAAAGATTTGGGGGTGGAGGAAGATGCGGGGCTCAGGAGCCTGGACTGTAACATGAGAGCATCACAGAAATCCCAGATAGCTGAATCAAGCACATCGCAGCAGAGGGAGATGCAGGGCTGATCAAGAAGGAGCTGGTAAGCCTTGCTAAGAAGCCTGGACTTTATCCTGGGGCCTTTAAGAGCCATCAAGGAGTTTCAAGCAGGAAAGGGATATAAGGAGATATGCATCTGGAAACAGCACTCTGGCTGCAGCATAGAGAACGAATTTAAAGAGACATGGCAGGGGAATGGGAATGCTACCTTTTTTGAGCAGGTAAATGTTAATATTATGCAGGGGGAAAGTGCAAGGGTCCCAACTAGCTTGTACACACACACACACACACACACACACACACACGCACACACACACACGCACATGCACACAGGGCCTTGCAGTCATGTACGTCTATAATGTGTCATTGTTGGCTTGTCTGTGTCCTCCATTGTGATATAACGGGGGAGACTGAGTCTTATTAATCTTATATCTTCGGGTCCCAGCTCAGTGCCTGACACAGAGCAAGCAATTAATAAATGTTCATTAGTTGAATGAATGCCTGAATGAGTGGATGAAAGTATGAATGAACCAACAAATGACAGAGGATGAGGACCTCAGGAAGTATTCATAGAAAGATTATGGGCTTTGAATCAGGCAAGACTTCACTTAAATCACAGATCTACCATTTACTGGCTGTGTGAGCTTGAACAAATCTATCCACTCTGAGGTTGTTTCTTCATTTGTAAGAAGGCGATAATAATATCTGCTCACAATATTATCACAAAGATCAAATGAGATGGTGTGTGATACTCTGGTTTCTCTTCAGATCACATAAATCTTTCGCCTTTTACAAATGAGATGCTATGTGTAAACTGCCAAGCAAAGGTCTGGCATGGTGTAGGCACTGAACAAACTTATCTCTGCCCCTTCCAGTTTTATTTGCCCCCTCCCACCTGGCACCAGCACAGTGTTCTGGAAACATAGCATAAGGAGAGAACTTCTAAGAAACAGAGATCCTAGATCTGTGGCTGAGGCAATGTGGAAAAAAATATTCAAAAATTTCCTTGTTAATGGGCAGAACTGAGCCACTAAATAGCAGGAGTTCAATTATTTAGAGAGCAAAGAAGTTAAAGCATTTAGGAGAGGTGTCATAGAAAGTAATATAAAAAAAACATTAAACAGTCTTTCCCAAACATGTCCTGCTGAGGAGAAAGAGGTTAGACTACCTGTGACCAATAATTATCAACCAGAAAAATAATCACTGATTTCATCTGAGCTACTTTTTCAGTGGTGTCCCTGAGATTAGCCTGACCACAAATACTCATTGTTCCTTTCCTCTGGTACAAGAACATGTGGGTATGGACTTGACTGTTCTCTTGCCCAAGAGGTTGGTCTTTGTTCTGAGTGGTTTCAACTGATGGTACTTAAAATTAATGCGTCTCATAACACTATCTACATTTTTGGGGGGCAATTCATTTATACTGGCTTTCAAAAGGGACTAACAAATGAAACAAATAAAACTGAAATGAAAGGAAGAGAACAGTTAAGAGGAGGCGCAAGCAGATGAGACAATAAGAAGGTCAATTGTAGCTCCTGGGACTAAGTATGAAAAAAAGGTCATAACATTCATGATATTCATGTGCTAAGTGATATGCATGTGTTATTTTCTGTAGTTCTTATAATAACCCATTGAGAGAGCTACCATATTTCAATGAATACAAGGCATCATTAAGAAAGAAAAATCTGCTAATTAAATTCTAACAAAACACTTTGATTTTGAAGATGTAAAAGGTTAAAAAAATGTATGGCTGAGAATCAAGGAAACATGGCATTACTATTTCCATTTTGTTGGAAAGGAAACAGAAAACAGGGAAGTTAAGAAACTTATTCAAGGTCCCTGCTCCATAAATGGAAGGATCAGATTTTGAACACAGGACCTCAGGTCCCTATTACCTGAATACGTGTCTCTCTACTTCCAAGGTTCCTGGCAGACATACATTGAATTATATAATTCTTATTATTTGGGAAGAAACACACTAGCTTCTCAGGGAAGCCAAAGCTTTTCCCAGTCCAAAACCCGGAGAAAAATCTCTTAGAGATATTACATAAGGAATATATCACAGATTACCTTATTGAAAACTTCAAAAACAATTAGAAGGCTAATATAAAACACAGCTAAATGAAAACAGTTTTTCACGGATAAGGTCATGTTGTCCAAGAATGTCACCTTCTCATAGTCTACTATCAGCCACAGTTCAGAACTAAATGTTTCCAAAGAAATAGAGAATATGCTCCTTAAATTATCTTTCCTAAATATCATTGCTCTCCATCCAGTTTTTACTGAAAGCCTGTTCATTACACAATTCAAAATATTCTCCAGCAAAGGTCTACAGGAAGAACTCTGCTGACTGATAAAGTCTGTCCAGGTAGTGATCCACTTATGAATTAAGAATTGGCCAGCCACTCAATGACTCAGACACTTTATGGGATTCAGCATCCACCATCATCTCTTCCAGAAAGCTCCCACAGCCCTGGCTTCCGTGTGGAAGAGGCTTAGCAATTTTAAGCCAGCAAGAAGGAAGCCAAGACTTTCTTCAGCATCTTGTCCTGATGAAGCAGGTGGCTCTGGAGTTGACTGCCTAGATCTTAAACCAGCTCAAATACTCAGTAGCTGGGTGATCCTGCATAAGTTGAGATATCTTGATGCCTCAATTTCTACATTTGCAATAGGAAGATCAAAATGCTAAATCTACCTCCCAGGGCTGTTGTAAAAACATAATGACACAAATCATATAAAGGGACATGCCTGGGGACAAATAGCAATCCTGAGGTACAGCAAATTCCTTTAAGATCTCACACCAGCGATCCTGGCTCTCTTCGTGTCGAGGGAGGCAGCAGGATATATGGGATGAACCAAAGTTTAGAGTCAGACATTTGCTCAAACCCCAGCTCAGCACTCACCTGCTACTGCAGCCTCAGGCAGGCTGGTTAACCTCTTTGTACCCCATTAATAAAACACTGATGACACCACCTCCCATGCAGTGTTGTTGGAACAACTGGAAGTAATATGTGTGAAGTACCTGGCATACCATAGATGCTCAGTACACAGTAGATAGGATTATTATAGCAGCCTACCAAATTTTATTTATTTTTTATTTATAGTTTATTGTCAAGTTGGTTTCCATATAACACCCAGTGCTCTTCCCCACAAGTGTCCTCCTCCATGACCATCACCCCCTCCCCCTTTCCTCCTCCCCCTTCAGCCCTCAGTTTGTTCTCAGTATTCAAGAGTCTCTCGTGATTTGTCTCCCTCCCTCTCCCTAACTCTTTTTTCCCCTTCCCCTCCCCATGGCCCTCTGTTAGGTTTCTCCTGTTAGACCTATGGGTGAAAACATATGGTATCTGTCCTTCTCCAAATTTTATATTTAAGTAGCAATTTTTCTCTTTATTGAAAGAGTGGTCTATATAAGAATGCTTTGTTTCTTTTCTACTAAGCAAAATAAATCCATTTCTTATGAAGACATGACATAATAGTGATTATGCTTTTGTGGTAGGGAATTATGTATGTATATATAGGAAAAAAATCAATTCCCCAACTGAATTTTAATTATCTTCTTTTTAAACCCATTTTTAAATACTCCCAGCAAAAGCAATTTCACTGTAAAAAATGAGAAAATAGAAATGAAATAAAAAGAAGAAAATCAGTTTCCTATAATCCCATTGGACAGAGATAAACTACACATGGCATTTTAGTGTTTATTCTTCCAGACTGTTTTTCTCTACAGATAAACATATAAAAAAGAAAGGAAGAAAGAAACATATACATGCAAATCCATTTTTAATAATCCCACACAGCTAAGGCCAGGAATTCCAATTCTCTCAGGATCATCTCTGCCTGTGCCAATCTCTGCAAGGAACAAAATGCAAATGCTTAAGAGAAATGTTAGTTTATTTAGCAGAAGCACATAGGTAAGGGAATTATTTTTAATTAAACATCTTATCCCAGGCCTACAGCCTTCCCAATATGTATAAACGTCCCTGTGACCAACAATATGTAACTGAATACCAGGCACACAAATACACATACATTCACGACTGATGCTGAATATTCAATACTCCTGTAGAAAAGCAAGCTAAAGACATGATGGCTGTGTCAGCACTCAAATACCACTCCACGTTTTTGAGCCAGTAGATGGCTCCGATAACCCAGGAACCCATTAACCACCCCTCAGATACATGCACAAAACCGTGTGAGTCCAAAAAATATAATTTCTTTCCCATCACACATCTCCATCCTCACAGTGCCAGGCAGCTAACTTGGGCTGTTCTGTGTGTAGTGATGGGTTCTGGAGCACTTCCAAGTCAGGTATGTACATGCTCACCCACATCCCTTTGCCCCTCTCATCTCAATCTCTGCGCTCCCACCCCTCCCATCAAAAGATACAACTAAAAAGCCAATTTTCTAATTCCACTCCAGTGGAGCTGAGCTGAGGTTCCTCCCTGAGGCTGCTGAGCACTTAGGATTAATTGTTCTTTGCTATGTTGGAGTGATACAGGTAGCCTTGTCCAAGGTAGCCATGGTCAGTGAGTGCTCATACAATTTAATCAACTGCTGTGAAAGGAAGTGCTCTCATGAAGAGTAGGGAGTGTAGTGAGGGAGCATAAAAGATATGCTGTGGGTTGCTAAAGGAGAGAAGAAACAAAGAGAAAAGGAGCAGGTGGGACAAAGGCTATTTCTACGAGGGAAACAAAGGAAAAGACTGATGGATTGTTTTGATGGAGCCCGTGAATCAGAAGTGGTTTTCCATATCCTCCAGGACCCTGGTTTTTCACCTCCTCACCCCTTTTATAGTGACAAAAAAAAAGGTAATATGTTATGCGGCTAATAGAACATTGCTGCCCCAAGCATACCCTCATGGGCCAAGCCTGATGAGACAGAACTTATGTGAGACAGCACAGCCAAGTGGCCATAACCAATGTGATATTAGATGGCAGATCTGTCAGGTAATGGCTCCAAAATGTCTAAGATCATTGACAAAAACCACCCTTCAGAAAGACATGCCTGCCCACCTCTCTACCCAACACACACACACACACACACACGCGCGCGCGTGCATACATATGCACAGGGGAAACAGACCTCTGAAGCAATGGAGTCAGTGTATATGTCCAAATGAATGCAGACGTGACTCTCTCCCTGCCCCCAACAAGATTAAAAATAGCTGTGTTGGAGCTAAATGGGTGAAGCCCAGCATCCCTTAACACTATTATCAATTCAGGCTGCTGTAAAGTTGAAAAAAACTCTCCACTAGCACCCAAATGTCCAGATTTATAAGTGAAGTCCATTTAAAAAGCCCACTTCATAGCAGCTGGTAACTGCAATCAAAACTGGAGGGTTTAGGATTATAAAAAGCAATGTAAGTAATAAACATGTTGTTTAAAAGCTTGAAACTCATCTTGCCACTCCTACCATCCCAGCTGTCACTTTCAGATGCCACCATTTCCCAAATCCTAGGTCTTAGGCTCTCAAGTTTAACACTGTTAAGTCTGCACTTTCCCTACCTCTGTGCAGAGCTTCCCATGGGGGACAAAGCACAAGCCCAGGGACACCTAGAGATCTCATCCCAACCATAGGAGGACGGGGAAACCTGTCACTTGATCTGCACAATCATTAGTAAAAAGCACATCTGGGTAGGGACCATCTGCCCTTTCTCTCCTTTTTCAGAGGTCTGCATTCTGAATATGACAGGTCCTACAAATAGAGCCAAGCATCAAGTTGCTAACCAGTATCATTCTCAAGTCCTGCTCTGTGCCGGGCACCATCTACAATAGGCCTACTCAGACACAGTTCCCCTCAGATACCCACACTCCCTGACTTGCAGCTGGCCTGAGCACACCAAACTGAGACTTCCTATAATTGCAGTTTTCACCTAAAATTCATCTGATTCTTGGATCTCTTCCTAATTGGGATTCTTTTCTAATTAATCTAGGGCTAGCTTCTATCCCCGAGGCATGCAGCTATCCAGTCACCCAAATTAATGTGCTTACCTGTAGTCCCACTTCTAACATTTGTAGAACCTCGGACAAGAGCACAAATGGAGGCCCAGAGGCCATAAATGTATATATTTTAAAGTTATAAATCAAGGTGACAAATTACTAAAATATTTTCTATCCTGATATTGACTCCTTCATAATGATCTAGAAGGCCGGCTTCAAATACAGAATTCTCACTCTGGCCCTTGGTCCCTGGTCCTCTGCTGGTCCCACCAGCAATTCTCACACCCAGCTCCAACTAATACCACTGAAGACCTCATAGAAATGGAAATCCTAGGCTGCATATAAATCCTTCTGTCTCAGCCACCTGGAACAGTCACTTCTTTGTCATCCCTTGGGCATATAGGTGCACACACTGATGTCACAGTCTGCCTCTGGGAGGAGCAAATGAAGCCCATACAGGCCATGGAGGCAGATGTGGCCAGGGAATCCAAAGTCCTGAAGACCCAGACCAGGATGCTGATTTTACATTCTAGAAGGAGGGCATAGGCTCTGGGTGGCCTTTAGCCCTACATATCCCCAGGCCCACAAAGAAATGCGGCCCAAGCAAGTCCACAGTGGGCTGGGCCTCATCTTTGTAGCCATATGCTGTGCCTCTCTCAAAACCCAGTTCAGAAGACATCACCACCTTCAGAAAGTCTTCCTTGACCACTGCACTACCAAAATCCAGCAGGCTCAATGAATGCTTATTAAATCAATGCTATGGAAACACCTAGATGAGCATGGATTACCTATAATCCAGACTAAACTTGTCTTTGTCTTTTCTCCTGGTAGAGACTTAAATCCTTGTGGACAGAGGCCACATTAAACTAAAATTCCATGAAGTCTTGGGTTCATTATCAAGTATGTAGGAATCGAGGTTCCCAGCTGAGAAGCCTCTTGAACTAGGCCTCCTTCTGGCTGAGAGATCTAGATACTTTTGTAACAGGGTGTTAAAGTCTACTTCTTCTGTGTTGTTGGTGTTCCACAAGGCAAAACCATTCAGTGGATGCCAAGAACCATCTTGGCAGGACCTACCAAGAAACTGAGTTTCCCAACCTCTTTAGCCTCAACCGCAGCAACTTCTTACTCAACAGGTCTCCGAAAGCAAGGGAAAGAAAAGCAAAAATGAACTATTGGGACCTCATCAAGATAAAAAGCTTATGCACAGGAAAGGAAACAACAAAACTAAAAGGCAACCAACAGTATGCGAGAAGATCTTTATAGAAGAATCTATAAAGAACTTACCAAAGTCAACACCTGAAAAACAAATAATCCAGCAAAGAAATAGGCAGAAGACATGAATAGACACTTTAACAAAGAAGACACCCAGATGGCCAACAGACACATGAAAAGATGCTCAACGTCGCTCATCATCAGGGAAATACAAATCAAAACCACACTGAGATACCACCTCACACTGGTCAGAGTGACTAAAATTAACAACTCAGGAAACAACAGATATGGAGGAGAATGTGGAGAAAAGGAACCCTCTTGCACTGCTGGTGGAAATGCAAACTGGTGCAGCCACTTTGGAAAACAGTGTGGAGGTTCCTCAAAAAATTAAAAATAGAATTACCCTACAACCCAGCAATTGCACTACTAGGAATTTATCCAAAGGATACAGGAGTGCTGATTCTTAGGGGAACATGCACCCAAATGTTTATAGCAGCACTACCAACAATAGCCAAATTATGGAAAGAGCCCAAATGTCCATTGACGGATGAATGGATTAAAAAAGATGTGGTATATACATACAATGGAATACTACTTGGCGATGAAAAAGAGTGAAATCTTGCCATTTGCACAATGTGGATGGAAAAGGAGGGTATTAGACTAAGTGAAATAAGTCAGAGAATGACAGATATTATGTTTTCACTCATATGTGGAATTTGAGAAACTTAACAGAAGACCATGGGGGAGAAAAGGAAAAAAAATAGTTACAAACAGAGAGGGAGGCAAACCATAAGAGGTTCTTAAATATAGAGAACAAACTGAGGGCTGATGGGGGGGTGGAGAGCAGGGAAAATGGGTGATGGGCATAGAGGAGGGCACTAGTTGGGATGAGCACTGGGTGTTGCATGTAAGTGATGAATCATGGGAATCTACTCCCGAAGCCAAGAGCATACTGTATACACTGTATGTTAGCTAAGTTGATGATAAATTATATTAAATAAACAAACAAAAAAAATATATATATATAAAAGAAACTGAGTTGCCAATTCTGCCAGCTTGAGCCCACCACCCACCTTCAGGCTCTAAAAGAAAGAGGGGAAAAGTCACAGGTTGGCTGGGGGGAGATTTTCTATGGAAAGGTATCAGTGTGATGCATGTTTCAATATATCCACCCCCTACTCCGAGAGGGAACTGAAGCTCTTCCCTCACTTGGAAAAATAAGAAGCCTCGGCAACAGGGGAGCCAGAGAACCCTCAAAAGCACCTCGTGATGAGCCAGCAGTTGTGGATCCACCGAGCCAGAAGGTCCTGTATCAAACTACAGTATCAGGGGAGATCGTTCCTCATCCTTGATCCTTGACCTTCCTCTCCCCCATCCCCAATTCTCTTCACTACAGCAGCCAAGGAAAGGATGAAGAGAGCAAGAACTGGAGATGAAAACCATTACACATCTCTCCTCCCCAGACCAAGGGAGGCCTGCTCTGGGGATGGGGAGAAGTTTTAAAGTAGGTGTTTTACGGAAGGGGAAGGGGGAAAGGTAAAGGGGGGTGATGGTCATGGTGGAGGTCACTTGTGGGGAAGAGCACTGGGTGTTATATGGAAACCAACCTGACAATAAACTATAAAGTTAAAAAAAA
The DNA here is from genome assembly GCA_028646485.1 of Cryptoprocta ferox. NCBI lineage: Eukaryota > Metazoa > Chordata > Mammalia > Carnivora > Eupleridae > Cryptoprocta > Cryptoprocta ferox. The sequence continues at coordinate 26,120,409 of CM053575.1, forward strand.
ATAAAGTAGGTGTTTTATACTGGATTTTTAAAAATATTTTTTAAAGTGGATCCTGATGGTACATTGGACCAACTTTTTTAATACATGGGAGAAGAGACTATTTGTTTATTATCTAAAAGTGGCTAATAAAGTGGAGAAATTAAAAGGGAAGGAATAAGAAAAAGCAAAGTTGCTTCCTACATGCAACCTAACAAGTTCAACATGCTCCTTAAACCAGTGTGTTTTTATCACTCATGTATATAAAATATCTAGGTGCTAGAGACACACATGGGCCATTATGACATTCTCATGATCCCCACCTCCCACAGAGCACTGGCTGCCCTTGGGGGAAAAATAAATTAGGCCACTGATTTGAGTTTTATAAGATTGAAAAAGTCATTTTGTTCCCGCTTCAAATTATAAGTTAGCTATTAAACTGACTTTGGTTTCTCTTCTTTTCATCTTAAATCCACATATATCATGAAGGCTATCAGCCAGCTAAATGGAGTGTCCCCTTGGTCAGTAATTGAATACCTTTATCTTCCCTGTAATTCACTGGTCTTCCTCTTTTCCTAGGAAATGCCTTCTTAATATGGCCATCATTCACAAATCAGGCCACTGGTGAGCTGGTGAACATTTTCTCCTCAGATAATTTAAAACATAATGGTGTTCCAGTTGAACATATCTGTGAAGAAGAAACATTTTTGCTCCCTAGAATCTATTTGGAGGGGCACTTGGGTGGCTCAGTCGGTTAAGCGGCTGACTTCAGTTCAGGTCTAGATCTCACAGTTCATGAGTTGTATCCTCACATGGGGATCGCTGCTGTCAGCATGAAGCCCACTTAGGATCCTCTGTCCCCCTCTCTGTCTGCTTCTCTCTCTATCTATCAAAAATAAATAAATAAAACATTGAAAAATATGTAAAATATTTTTGGAAGACCTGGTTGATATTTCTCCCCTACTGCTTCCAATGTATATCTTGCAGAATGAACTCTGAAAAAATGAAATTAAGTAGACCAATTAGTTCGCATGGAATTAACCAAGAGCCTTGTGACCTCTGTGATTTTTCCAGAAACCTCTGTACATTTGGGAAAAAGGCTCTCAGAAGCATCACATTTTCAAATAATTCCTCTGGCCACTCCTAAATTATGCAGAAACATTACACTCATGAGATCATTTCAGATACAGCATTTTTCAGACTATGACCCTAACAGAACCAAACCAACTGGAATCCCACTATGAAGTTAATTCAAATACTCAAACACCCATAAACCAACTAAGAAACTAATACTGACAGATGTCCATATGATTGCTTTAATCCCCACATGAAGCTTTGCTTCCTCCTGACTTTCTATAGTGGTGATGTCCAAAACCATTTCGGTAATGATGGAAATATTTTATATCTGTGCTATTCAATATGGTAGCCATATAAACCACAGGTAACTAACTAGTGGACACTTGAAAGTGGCTAGTCCAGCTAAGGCACTTAATTCTTAAGTTTAAATAGTCCTATGTGACTGTTTGGTAGTCATATGGCTATCGTTTTAGATAACTCAGTTATAGCATATATTATTGTTGGCAATCTAGAGAATTCCTTTGGAGAATCAGTCCTTGTGGCTCACCATGCTTTCTGGAAAACCAAGCAGCAATCACAAAACTTGTATTTTGCCAAATGGTTTTCAAACTCTTTTCAAATTGGCAATTCCTTTTCACCTTATTTCTCCATTCTTTTCAAAAGATATTTTATGGTAACGTCACTGCTTTAGACATTTGGAAGGGTGTCTTTCTAAAATAGTTTAAGAAAAAAAATGCAGTATACTCATATACCTTCTTAAATCGCATCTGCTGAACATAGTTTAATTTTCCTGCGGGCCTCAGGGTCATCTTTATGAACACAGGCTATCAGACTCAGAAGAAACACATCAATTACTATAATGCACCTTAATGCAATGAAGCCTTCAGAGTAACTGGGCTCAGTGGGGCTATTTAAACTTACCCCAGGCACAGATTTTTTTATAGCTTGCTGTCACATCTGTTGCCTAGCTATTAATGTCAAGCCCTGTTACTGTCAGGGTGTCTGCCCGTATTTATTTATTGCCTACCATGTTTTAAGAAGGTAGTGGCCTGTGTCAGTGATAACCTCTTTCCCATCTCATTGGTGCCTCTGCTTTGATGACATTTCAAGGATGCTAGAACTGGAGTTAGTTAGAAATGTTTGTAAAGTAAGGATACTTAGAGCATAAACAAGGGTTTGAAGATTTCTTAGTAAATTTCATTTCTGAGGCCAGGGCCTCGTGATATTTAATTCATCAGCTCAGCATCTCTTCTGCTTACTTCTTGGTTCCAGGCAGAGAGCTTCTATAACAGTTGCTTGCTTAGTTTTCTGCTACTGGAAGGGTTCTTCCTCTTGCCCTTATTTTTATTTACTTTTTTAGTCAGTATTACTGGTTTCCCCAAAAAGAATATAAACAGTTTTGTAATAGAGGAATCAAAACCTGGGGGAATAAAGGAAGGACAGAATGTGTTATTCTTATTAGTATTCCCTATAATATTTTGCCCAGCACTATTCACCTAGGAAGGATCAATGGGATGTTAAATGAAGAAATAATGTGTTTTGTTAAATATGTGTTTATTTTCATATAGCATAAGAATAAAAATAGTTTTTCAAAAATAAACATTACTCAAAGCAAAAACTATAGATGTTCAACAATGACTAAGTATTAATATTTCTTTGCTGTTTTTAATTGATTTGTTGGGAATTTAAGTTGAAACTTGATATCATCCACCTGGTCTTAGTCAATTATATTCATAATATGATTAGATGTCAGACACTTCTGAAACTCCTGCTTTATGACCTCAGGAAAGTGACCCCGAAAGATTCTAGAATTCCTTAAACAAACAGAACTGAACTAGTGAAATTCCAGAAATGAACCCAATGCTCTAGGAGGATCTTCCCAGCATCCTGAGTATGGGAGAACAATTATATGTGTGATTCTAGATGCCATATTTCTTTTTTTTATAGTTTATTGTCAAGTTGGTTTCCATATAACACCCAGTGCTCTTCCCCACAAGTGCCCTCCTCCAT
>CM053575.1:26123571-26148633 GCA_028646485.1 Cryptoprocta ferox
TCTCCCCCCCCCCCGCTTTCCCTCCCCATGGTCCTCTGTTAAGTTTCTCCTGTTAGACCTATGAGTGAAAACATATGGTTATTTCTATTAACGTGGCCCAGGAGGGAATCAGCCTTTAACCATCCCTATCATATTGCTGACTCATACTAGAACTTAGCATCAACTAGAGAATCCCCCATTAACAGTCTTACTTTAATAGCTATTGTCCTCCATTCCCTACCCTTGCCAGTCATTCTAAGATTTGGAGGAAGCTGAAACTAAAACCTTCCCCAGAAAAAACTCAGAGAATATCCCAGTAGATGTTCTTTCTGGAAATAATATGACTCCTCCATGAAACCTCAAAATTTTCACAGCCTCTGCAATTCACTGACACTCTCAGCAACTCGTTTGCTCATCTATCCTGTGGCATTTGCAAGGATCCAGCTTCCACCTGAAAGAGCAATGCTATACTATCTGAGCCACTCTGAGGATGCATGTAGCTTCCCAGGAACTAATCAGATTCATCAAAAGAATCTTAAAGGTGCCATTCCAGCTTGAAAGATTCTTTTTTTAAGCTTGAGCATGAGTATATCCTGGCCAGGTCTGAATCACCAGAGTGGGCAGTAAGAAGCAGGAAAAACTCTTGCTTCATAAAAAAGACTAGACATAATTCAAAACCAGACAAAGACCCACTAAAAAGAAGAACTACAGACCAATTTCCCTGATGAACGTGGATGCAAAAATTCTCAATAAGATACTAGACAACCAGATCCAACAATACATTAAAAGAATTATTCACCACGATCAAGTGAGAATTACACCTGGGAGGCATGGTTGGTTCAATATCCACAAACCAATCAATGTGATACATCACATTAATAAAAGAAAGGACAAGAACCACATGATCCTCTCAATAGATGCAGAGAAAGCATTTGACAAAATACAGCATCCTTTCTCAATAAAACCCCTCAAGAAAGTAGGGATAGAAGGATCATACCTCAAGATCATAAAAACCATATAGGAGAGACCCACCGCTAATATCATCCTCAGTGGGGAAAAACTGAGAGATTTCCCCCTAAGGTCAGGAACATGACAGGGATGTTCACTATCACCACTGTTGTTCAACATAGTATTGGAAGTCCTACCTCAGCAATCAAACAACACAAAGGAATAATAGGCATCCAAATTGGCAAAGAGGAAGTCAAACTTTCACTCTTCGCAGATGACATGATACTCTATATGGAAAACGCAAAAGATTCCACCAAAAAACTGCCAGAACTGATCCATGAATTCAGCAAAGTCACAGTTTATAAAATCAATTTATGGAAATCAGTTGCATTTCTATACACCAATAATGAAGCAACAGAAAGAGAAATCAAGGAATCAATTCCATCTACAATTATACCAAAAGCCATAAAATACCTAGGAATAAACCTAACCAAAGAGGTGAAAAATCTATACACCAAAAACTATAGAAAGCTTATGAAAGAAATTGAAGAAGACACAAAAAAAATGGAAAAATATTCCATGCTCATGGATTGGAAGAACAAATATTGTTAAAATGTCGATACTACCTAAAGCAATCCACATATTTAATGCAATCCCTATCAAAATATCACCAGCATTCTTCACAGAGCTAGAACAAACAATCCTAAAATTTGTATGGAATCAGAAAAGACACTGAATAGCCAAAGCAATCCTGAAAAATAAAACCAAAGTTGGAGGCATCACAATCCTAGACTTCAAGATGTATTACAAAGCTATAATCATCAAGAGGATACAGGTGTGCTGTTTCCAAGGGGCACATGTACTCTAATGTTTATAGCAGTGCTATAGACAATAGCCAAATTATGGAAAGAGCCCAAATGTCCATCAACAGATGAATGGATAAAGAAGATGTGGTGTGTGTGTGTGTGTGTGTGTGTGTGTAATGGAATACTACTCAACAATGAAAAAGAATGAAATCTTGCCATTTGCAACAACGTGAATGGAACTAGAAGGTATTCTGCTAAGCGAAATTAGTCAGAGAAAGACAAATATTATATGATTTCACTCATATGTGGAATTTAAGATACAAAACAGATGAACATAAGGGAAGGGAAGCAAAAATAATATAAAAACATGGAGGGGGGCAAAACATAAGAGACTCTTAAATATAGAAAACGAAGGGTTTCTGGAGGGGTTGTAGGTGTGGGGATGGCTAAATGGGCAAGGGGCATTACAGAAGACACTTATTGGGATGTGCACTGGCTGTCATATGTAGGGGATGAATCACTGGATTCTACTCCTGAAGTTATTGCACTATATGCTAACTAACTTGGAAGTAAATTTAAAAATTAATTAATTAAAAAGAAATTAATTAATTAAAAAGAAATTAATTAATTAAAAAGACTAGACAGAGACATTGACCCCATAATCTACCACACTTACCCCAGCCTCCAGGTTCCTTGCAAAGCAGTAAGATCCACAGTTGGGAGAAGACACTCAGTGAGGGGTGAGTGTCTTCTCCCAATCACCACAGGGTTTCTAGAGCAAGAAAAAAATGGAACAACCTTCCTTCCCCAGTGGGGGTGGCTATGATGGGCATCTCCCTTTTCGTACTGTTTCTCCCCGCTTTTGCCAACCTCATAGATATGAGAAGAAAGACAGGACAATGAAGGGATTATCAGTGTGAGAAAACAGGTAAATGAAGACTATTTTAAAGTCCGTTGGTTTGGGAACTTATTTTTTTTCTTTCATTGGGATCTTGATTTAGAAGTAGCTAAGCACAATGTGAAAAACACTGGTTTCTGGAGTCAGGCAGACTGGCATCCAAATTCTAACTATGTAATTTTGGCCAAATTACTTGACTTCCTGGCCTCAGTTTCTTCATCTGATAATGTGAGAGAATTCGAGGTGAATATATGTAAAATTCCTAAGATGCAGAAGGCCTCAAAAAATGATAGCTCATTGCTCTTGACTTCTTGTCCCAGAAAAGCCTAAAAGAGTGAAAAGGAAGTGGGGGCTGGCTCTTTGAAGACTCGTCCAAAGAAAAGGAAGATCCTTGCTTTTGAGGTTTTCTTCTGATTGCCCAACTCAGTTCCCTAAGTTGGGGTACATTCTGGAGAGAAGCTTAGTTTACTTTTGCCAAAACATGGCTAATGGGTAGAGGGAGGAGGATGAGAGGATCTCACAAGTAAGACACTTCTGTTCTCTTCCAGACAAGAGCAGAACAACAGTTCTTCAAACAACCTTTTGGCTACAAAGCAAACAAATTAACTCAGAATGGAGAGTAAGCAGAATTTAATGACATTTATGAAGGATGATAAACTTAACACAGTGTGTGCATAAATAGAAATAATGTAGGGAGAAATGGCCATATGTTAGAGAAACTTCAGGAAAATAAACACATTTCTTCAGGTGCCTGTGGATGCTTATAAACATATCCAGGTTGATTGTTTATGTTGTCCTCTCATAAACAGTTAAAGAGCTGAGCTCATAAGTTAGCTTTACACTTTGGGACAATTTCCACTTACAAATTTGTAAAATCTGTTTGCCTGTGGGTCCCATCTGCCCATGTAAGGCTATCAATTCCATGTCTTTTTTCTTTTTGAATCTTCAGTGAATTGCACACAGTAGGCCTCACAGACAACTGCTAGAAAGAAACTTAGAAGCTTATCTACTTACAAGCCTGAGAATGTGTGTGTGTGTGTGTGTGTGTGTGTGTGTGTGTGTGTGTGTGTGTGTGTTTAAAAACTATATTCTTTTAGGGGTGCCTAAGTGGCTCAGTCAGTTGAGCGTGTGGCTCTTGATCTGGGCTTAGGTCATGATCCCAGGGTCATAGGATCGAGCCCCGTGCCAGGCTCTGCACTGAGCATGGAACCTGTTTAAGATGTTCTCTCTCTCCCTCTGCCGCTTTCTCCCACTTGCATGCACTCTCTCTCTCTTAAATTAAAACAAACAAACAAACAACTATATTGTTTTCTTAATACCATCAGGAGTAGCCTGCATGGGGTGGTGGGTGCACCGGCCTAGGGTTTGTGTGGGCTGTGAAGAATAATTGGAAATTAGGAGGCTGAAAGAGAATGGGTAGATTTAGGGGCCAGGCCCTCGGACTCCCCAGATTTGCTTGTGGGTATGCAACTGTATAGTCAGAGGGGATGGTCAGGAGACAGCATCTCAAAAGCACCAGCCGAAAGGCATCTTGGAAGGCACTGCTCATGCAAAATTGGCCTTAGTAGCTTCACATGCCCAATTACTGATAACAGACAGTTACAGAAGAATGGTTGTTTCTGGCCCTTCTTGATAGGAACCGAGAGTTGTGAAGTGAGAACAACTGTTTCCTCTTTGGCAGCCTGACCCTGGCTCGGACAACCCCTGTGGTCTCACTTGCTTGGCTCTGCCTTGCCCCGCTAACCTTCTCCAGGCAGCTTTTAGTTAATATGATGAGAATCCTCTTCTGCCATTTGAAGCCATCACTCAATCCACCATTGCTGACATTGAAAAATGAGCTCTGAAGAGGAAAAAGAGGAATCAAAATCTATTTTGCAAAAAAGAATGCCTAAAAATCACATATTGTAATTGAAAAGCAAATTTTCCAAAAAGTTCCTTGGTTTTAAACTCACTATAAAATAATAATACATGTCCATTACTGACACTTTGGGGAAAATGAAAAGTAGAAGGAAGACAAAATACCCATAATCCCACTGTCCACAGACAATTACTGTTACCTTTTTATTCCAATTTAAGATCAAATTTAAATTCCACTTTTTTATTAGAACCAAAATTAATTGCCTTTCCAACACATGAAGATTTACTCTTTGGTACTGAATATTTATGTTGCTAAGTGTGAGTAGATGTGGATTTTAAAAGAATCAAAATGAGTTACTAAGGAAAAAAATGGGGCCCAGAGAAAATTCTTAGAGCCAACTTGCTTGTTTCAAAATGTTCTTCAAAGGTGTTAATACTTCCAGATTATGTGAACATGGTCACCACTGAGGAGAATTTCATAAATACAGTACCTGCAAATCTATGAAGGTTTTTCTTTTTTCCTGAAGTTCAGGGACAAGGGACACACAGAGGTGTGAAGAAAGCACTTTTAGGTGTGCCAACATTCCTGCCCTGGAAAAGAGAACTGGGACAATAATAACCTACAAAGACCTGAAGCTGGTCCTAGAGTATAGTATATACAGTATGGGATTCAACCTTCCTTTATCACAAACCTGCAACCTGCTTTACTATAAAATAACCTGAACTATGGCTCTAATACCAGTGGGACATAAAAATGCCTTCAAGTCAACAGAGATGCCAACAAACACATCTCATGTCAAGTCTATAGGAAAAACTAAAATGTACTGCCACTGCAGCAAGGAATTATATTTAAAAGATAAATGCATGCAATATTGAGGATAAAGCTCAATAATGGGAAGGACATACAACTCTGGCATTCTTGTTCCATATACAGCCAGAGCACAAGAACATTTATCAACTAGTGGAGTTTTAGGTTCAGAAATATCTGCAAAGGATGCTTCCTCTGATGAAGTTTTTTAAATGAATTATTACATAAAGGCAACTGCTGGAAGATGCTTTTCTTATCTTGTGATTATACTTTTAGTTTCACAAACTACATAGAAAGACAAGCATCCTCTAGAACTGTGGCCATACTCTCATATGTCTCCATTCCTTTGCTTACAAGATCTCCTCTGTCTTGAATGCTCAGCACATCCACCTGGCAAGTCAGTTCAGACAGCAAGGACTCTGCAAAGCCCTCTCTAACCATCTCCTTTCCCCACTTCAGGAAGACCTGGACATTTCCTCCCCAAGTTCCCACAGCATCTTCTGCACATTTCTATCACATCCCCTCACTCTTATTCAACCACATCCTTATTAAGTCCCCACATGTGCCAAGCATTATTCTAGGCACTGGGGATATAACGACATAAACACAGGCAAAATTTCTGGAGTCTATATTCTTGGGGTTTATATTCTAGAGATGAAAACAAGCAATAAGCATAGAATACAATACAATGCCAAGTAGTAATTAATGCTATGAAGAAAAAGTAAAGCAGAATATACTCAAATTGTGTGTGTGTGTCCACAAAACAGAAAGTGTGTGTTTTCTTAAGAGACTATTTGTCATATAGTCCAAATGTAATTAATAAATGCTGCTTAGTCAGATGATGGTTCGGTAGGGAGATGGATGGATGGATGGGTGGATGAATGAATCAATGAATGGATGCAGTCATGAGTATCCTAAATACCACAAAGGTATTTCAGAGAGCAAATCCTTAAAGAATGTGACACAATTTTCTTTCATTTGTGTGTGTAAGTACAACTGTTACAATCTGTCATGACTACCATCACATCAGTCCCGTATAGTTAGGTCAGTACTGACATCATCACCACATTCTTGTCCCTGCCCGACCAGAGACTCCGCTCCAAGCCAACAGGTGTGTTCAAACTTCCAGGGTATATTATGCTTATTCTGGCCTCCGTGCCCTTCCCCTTTAACTTCCTTCTGCCCGGGACACTCCCTTCCTCAGTTCTTTTCCTTCAAAACCAAGCTCCAGCTTTGCCTCCTCCTTTCCTGACAAGACTCACCCTATGCCATATCTACATCACATCACTTTCCACATGATTACATGTGTTCCTCCCCAGCTGTCTTCGCCAGCCTCCAAGATAGTCCCCAAGGATCCCACCTCCTCCTACCCAAACCTGTGTATAATCCCTTCCTGTATTGAATCAGGGCTGTGAGACAGATAAAATACAGCAGAGAGGATGGTGTTTGGTTTCTGAGGCTAAGCCATAAAAGGCATTAAGTTTCTGTTTTGGGCTCTTGGATCACTTGCTCTGAGGAAAGCCAGATACCATATTGGGAGGACACTCAAGCAGTGCCCATGTGAAGAACAACCACCTTGCCAGGCATATGAGTGAGACACTTAGAAATATGTCCTCCAGCCCCAGTCAAGCCTTCAGATGACTGCAGTTCAGGCAAACATTTTGGCTGTAAGTTCATGAGAGACCCTGAGCAGAACCAGCCAAGCTGATCCTGAACCCCTGATCCACAGAAACTGTGAGACGTAAGTCATATCTATCAGGGTTTCAGGCTACTGAATTGGGTAATTTGTTACAAAGGAAGGAAGAAAGAACTAATACACCAACTAACAGCTGAGTTCTTTGAAGATAGAAATTATGTCTCTGTTTAGCACCTAACACAGAGCAGGAGCTCCAAAAGTGTTCAGTGGATCAATGAGTGTGTTTTGCCTTTTTGTTAAACCACAAAACTGACATTTATTGAATCCTGATTATGCCCAGCACTGCTTGGCACTTTACATAGGCACTTTTCTCATATTAGCAATGAGAAAGTTGAAGCACAAAGAAATTAAACAACTAGCTCAGGGTCATATGGGTGACAAGAAATAGAGCCAGGATTTGAACTCAAGAATCTGAATTCAACATATCATTCTTCACCATTGTGCTAAACTAATTTCTGATGATGAGCTACTTAGGCAAGAGGATCTATCTAATTCATCTCTGTGTCCCTCACAGGACACACAAGACCTCAACAATAAACATGGAGTAAATGAATGAATGAATAAATGAATGAGCATGACCAGACATTCCATTCACGCTTGATTACAAATCCTTTCAATAACTGACACAAATTATTTCTTACAGAGTCTTGATATTAACCAGCTTGTGTGTTCCTTCTGGATTCAAATCAAATTCTAAATATAAATTGAATTTCATTCTTGAAAGGCACTGTGAAATTTCACTGAACAACTGCTGTTGCCCAATTTCTCTCTGATTTGCTGCCACCTACAGCCCCCACTGTTCTGCCAGCTTTGTCTCCTCCACCAGCAAGCACCCCCAACACAGAGGTTTGGGGACAAAACCAAGGACATCAGGGAATGGTGCCCTCACCAGACAACAGTCCTCCTTGGTTTCCTTTCATCGCCTCCACCCTCCCCTTGGCCTCCAACCCAGCTGGGAACCACCAAGACATGGGGTCTGGCTGCTCTGTGGTGGGATTCAGCACCCACTACTTATCTCTATATCTCTAGACTTCATTCCTGGCAGGATCAGGAGTGACTCATTCTTCCACCATTTATTGTGGGTCTGCTCTGCGCCAGGCACCGTGTGAGACACACTCCTCCAGGAGTTCACAGACCAAGGAGAGGAAGAGGAAGAGAACACAGGCAGCTGCAAAGCAGTGTGTATACATGGAAGGAAGACACCAGGTCCTAGGAGGACATTCAGGGACATGGGGGAACACCCTTAACTGTGAGCCTCGCCATCCACACCCTGAATTCTTATTTGAAGGAGGCCTAAGTGCTGAGAATTTCTTCTTGGTGCACTGAGTAGTGTATTAATTAGTGAAATATGTTATTTGACAGGCATAATTAGTACATATTCTTTATATGCTTCCATTTCATTTTAATATCAATAGCTGCTAGAAGCAAGGGCAATTCATTAGTTAGAATCACTAATACATGCACATGGCAAAACATTCAACCAGTACAAATAGATACACAATGAGAAGTCAGTCTCCTCGTCAGCCTCCAGACCTCAAGTTCCCCTCCCAGAAATAATCATTGTTACCAATTACCAGTGCCTCCTTCCAGAAATATCACGTTTTATTAGCAGACACATTTTTACAAGTAAGAATACATGAAGCACTCATCCACACCTTTTCTTTTCCATGTAATGACATATCTTAGAGTTCATTCTATAAGAGCACATATATCTCTATCCTGTTTAATGGCTATATAGGATTTTATTAGCCATCTTATAGAATGAATATAACATAAAGAATCAATCCTTTAGGGATGTTCAGTTAGACTGCTCCAAAGATTTGGAGTTCAATGTTTTCTTTCATATTTCAATAAATAAACAGTATTTCATTCTATTATGACAGTTAATAAATAAATCACAGCTTTCCAAAATAAATTGATTCTGTTTATATTCCCTTATTTTTGTTTATTTTTTGAGGTCACCTTTAACATATGAGGTCAATAATCCAGGGAGCACTGATCTTGTCTAATTTCATTTTACCAGAAACAAAACTGAGAATTCAAAAGGGTCCTTTACAAAGTACCAGGTTCTTACCACAGTAGAAATGCATTATTCATACATATGTGATAAGACTTGCGGTGCCTATCTAGCTAGAGCTGATACCAGCTCTATCTCCTCTTAAGAAATTGAGGAAATCAGTCATACCATAAACTACTTTTTCTTTTCAAGAATAGAGATGTGGAGCACCTGGGTGTTCAGTCGGTTAAGCGTCAGACTTCAGTTCAGGTCACGATCTTGCAGGTTGTGAGTTCGAGCCCTGCGTTGGGCTCTGTGCTGATAGCTTGGAGCCTGAAGCCTGTTTCTGATTCTGTGTCTCCTTCTCTCTGTGCCCCTACCCCCCCTCTCAAAAACAAATAAACATTTAAAAAATGAAAAAAAAGAATAGAGATGTTATTTAAATATGTCATCGAGGTTAATAACCTAGAGGGTCTTATACACTCTTCAGGGTCTGTGAATAAGGTTGCGTTTCAATGTAATTGGCTTCCTTTTCAATTCTATGGATTTTGTTTTAAGTATTAAAACCGTCATTCTGAGAAGGATCCATAAATTTCACCAGACTGCCAAACAGGTCCATGGTACCAAAAAAGAGTGAGACTCTCTACTAGTGAATTCAAGTCAATTGGGGGTGCCAAGCAAAATCAACTACTTTAAGAAATGCAGCCTCTTACCCATTCACTGTTCACACCTCCGAAAATTTCCTGACATATTTCATTAGCAGGAGCTGTTTCTAAATCAGGTGCAAGAGGCTCAGTAAACCATGCTCATTTACCGGGTTCTTGACTTGATATTTTAAGATATTTCTTATAAAAACAGCTTTCTCTCAAGTAGCATATGATTCCTAAACAGACCACTGGATGATCAGAATCTCTTGCATCAATTTTATTATCAGATGTGTTAATCATTTCTTTAAGGAAAAAAACACATTTTCAGCTTTTCTTTTTCTCTCCATGCTTCCAATTTTTAAAGGTATGGATTTATTTGAATACTTGAAGATAACTAATTGTTTGTTACTCCTTGACCTTTCTACATCACTGATAAAAATGAGGCAAAATCTTCTGTTAATAATAACATGGCTTTAAAATGAGTTTAATTCCATAAGAGACTCTTAAATACTGAGAACAAACTGAGGGTTGATGGGGGGTGGGGAAGAAGGGAAAATGGGTGATGGGCATGGAGGAGGGCACTTGTTGGGATGAGCACTGGGTGTTATATGGAAACCAACTTAACAATAAACTATATTAAAAAAATAAAAATTATAAAAATAAAAATAAAATGAGTTTAATTGCAGAGAAGAGTTATATTCATGCCTTATATGATTGCTCTCAGCTTGTCACTAAGTCATTTTCAATCTCACACATATCCTAACAATCACATAAGGACAACTGCTTTAAGCAGATGTAGATGCTGTCTAACTCTGAGCCCAAATTTAAGGGCTTTTCTACCATGTTGTCCTCACCATGAATTAACCAATCACCTAATAATGAGGTGGTTTCATTCAACTAATAGTCAGTAGATTCATCTTACAACACAGTGATGGAATGATTAAAAGATACAAATGTATAACGAGACACAGGATAAAGTCCCTTGCATGGGTCACTATGAATATTTTAAAAGATAATGGGGTGCCTGGGTGGCTCAGTCAGTTAAGCATCCGACTTCAGCTCAGGTCATGATCTCGCGATTCGTGAGTTTGAGCCCTGTGTCAGGCTCTGGGCTGACAGTTCGAAGCCTGAACCCTGCTTCCAATTCTGTGTCTCCCTCTCTCTCTGCCCCTTCCCTGCTCATGCTCTGTCTCTCAAAAATAAATGTTTAAAAATTAAAAAAAAAAAAAAAGATGATAGTTTTGGGGCACTTGAGTGGCTCAGTCAGCTAAGCACCGACTCTTGATTTCAACTCAGGTCGTGATCTCACGATTTTGTGAGTTCAAGCCCCACATCGGGCTCTGTGCTGACAGCATGGAGCGCTTGAGATTCTCTCTCTCCCTCTCTCCCTCTCTCTCTCTGCCCCTCCCTCGCCTATACTGTCTCTGTCTCTCTAAAAAATTAACTGAAAAAATAAATTAAAAATATAAAAGATGATAGTATTCACCACCATCTGAAATTATCTTAGGTATTTATTTACTTGTTTCCTTTCTCTACCCCCACTGAAATGTAAGCTCTGTGAGAGATGGGATCTTACTGCCTTGCTCATTCAATACTATATTGCAAACATCTAAAATACTGCCTAGTACCTTTCTGGAACTAGATGGGTGAAGAAGCCTATTCTAATACAAATCACTTAAAGAAAGGGGTAAAATATATTTTTTAAAAATCTGGTTTAAAACGTGGTCGAGGTTGCAATAAAGGGAAATAGTTGGAAGCCAGAAACTAGAAGAAAGTGTAATTTTACTGTGTAATGAAAAGCTAGCATTTGCTCCCAAGGACATCAGCTGACCCAGGAGCCTGGGTTTTTACACAGTGCTTTGGTATGTGCACCTGGGGACAAAGCCTGGGGCTTGATCATACTGAGAGACCAGATCTAGTACTTCTATCCAAAACGCCACAATGCTCAAATGGAAACAACCTCAGAGAATGAGGCAGGGGAAAAAACCACGTCCTTCAGAAGGACACTTAACTCTCCTGGCCTTGGTGAGGCAGAAAAAAAGAAAAAATAAATATCCCCTAAAAATCCCTAACCAAAAGCCCACACTCATATAGGTGTAGGGCCAGAATTCACACTATACCTTGGTTCGGAAGAACACCAACAAACACCACTGAGCTGAAAGTGTGATTAAAGTAGCCCTTGGTTGTCATTACCCCATGGCGAGGACAAATGCAAATCCTTCCTCTCTGGAGAAAGACACTTCAAACACATGGCTCTAATAATTCCCAAGGAAAAAGTTTCAAGGAACATGAGCTCACAATAAAAAAAAAATCACTAAAAATAAGAGTAAGCAAGTCACTATGAGTGAGAGTTATCAGAAAACTGGAGATACAGCAATAATCAGACAAAAAATACCAAATAATTCAGTTTAGTATGTATAAAGAAATAATAGAGGGGACTAAAGATACGATGAAAAAAACTGAGTAAGCAAATTTTAAAAAGAGCCAAATAGAATTTTTGAAATAGAAAATATAATAATGAAAACCAAGAAACAGGTAAGTAGCATATTAGACACAGCCTAAGACAGGATGTGGAAACCTTAAGATAGATTTCAGGAAATCACCCAGAATGCAGCACAGAAAGATTTGTTAAAATGCATTTTTTTAGAGCACTTTATTTTTCAATTTTTAAAATTTATTTATTTTGACAGAGAGAGAGAGAGAGAGAGAGAGAGAAGGGGGGGAGCAGAGAGAGAGGGAGAGAGAATCCCAAGCAGGCCCCACACCGTCAGCATAGAGCCCCATGAAGAGCTCAAATCCACGAACTGAGATCATGACGTGGGCTGAAACCAAAAGTCAGTCACTCAACTGACTGAGCCACCCAGGCATCCCATTAAAATGAATTTTAAAAGCTAAGTTATATGAGGGACAAAGTAAGGTTTAACATATGTCTAATCAGATTTCTGGAAAGGAGAGGAGTACCTGGGTGGCTCAGTTGGTTGAGCTTCCGATTCTTGATTTTGGCTTAGGTCACGATCTCAGGGTCATGGAATCAAGACCCACATTGGGCTCCATGCTCAGCATGGAGCCTGCTTGGGATTCTTTCTCTCTCTGCCTCTGCCCCTCCTCCCCAAAATTAAAAATAAAAAAGATTTCTGGAAAAAAGAAAAATAAGGAGATTGAGGTAGAAGTAATATTCAAATAAATAAGGGCTGACCATTTTTTAAAAAAATTTTAATATAATTTGTTAAGTTAGCTAACATACAGTGTATACAGTGTGCTCTTGGTTTTGGGGGTAGATTCCCATGATTCATCACTTACATACAACACCCAGTGCTCATCCCAACAAGTGCCCTCAATGCCCAACATCCATTTTCCCCTTTCCCCCACCCCCTCCCATCAACTCTCAGTTTGTTCTGTTTTTAAGATGAATTCTCAGATTGAAGACATACAATAAATCCCCAAGCAGAATAAATAAAAAGTAATCAATACGTAGACATCAAAAATTTCAACACTTAGTGAAATTGGAGAAACCAAAATCAAGGAGAAGAGAATAACAGCAGTCAGAGACAAGACAGATCACTGACAAAGACTGAACTGACTTCTCAGCATCAAGAATGAAAGTAAAATGACATCTTCAAAGTTGAAAGAAAACAACTATCAATCTAAACAAGAAAAACTATCTTTCAAAATATTTTCAGGCAAACAAAAATGGATAGAGGTCATTACTAACATATCCTCACTAAACTAATTTTAAAATAATGTCCAGTTCAACCCTTCAACAACATGAGAGTTTTAGGGATTCTGACCCTTCACATCATCAAAAATCTGCATATAACTTTTGACTTTCCCAAAGCTTAACTACTAAGAGCCAGAGACTTACCAATAACAGAAACAGTCAATTAACCCATAGTTGAAATTCAGTATGAATACATACTGAATTCTTACAATGAAGTAAGCTAAAGAAAGTATTATTAAGAAGATCATAAGGAAGACGAAATACACTTACAGTACTATACTGTATTTATCGAAGAAAACCCGTGTGTAAGTGGACTTGCTCAGTTCAAATCCATGTTGTTCAAGGGTCAACTGTATTCAGAAAGAAGGAAAGTGATTCAGAAGGAAGATCTGAAATGTCAGAAGGAATATTCAGGCAGGTAAGTCCACCTATTGAGTTTGAGACTTATCCAAGCACCCATGCTAGCTAGAAAGGAGAGGCTAGCTGGGGCTTATTACTCACAGATATAATAAACTGTACATGAGTAACCATGAATTGCTCAACTAAGAGATGTTGGACATAACATTCTTTCATTTTCATGCAAACCATAATTGCTATAATTTAATACAACCCCACAATATAAGAGAATTCTACATGCAAATGAAATCAAACTTCAGGGTGGAGCAAAATTCAAATTTTCAAAGGAATGGTTATTTCACCAAACTGTGAGAGTTTTTTTATTATTATTATTAGGCCCTCTTTTGTTCAATAATTTCCACCTTTTATCTGGGGCTTGTTCCCTCACAAATGAATGACACATGATGATTTGGATTGCCCAGGCTTACTAACTAAATCATGAAGATTTCCCTTCTAAGGATTAGGATCCACTTCAGATAATAGGGAGAGAAAGTGGAAGAATCAGAAATGTAGTCAGTTCAGATAGAAGGTGTGGAGACTTTTTTTTTTTTAGCTCTAAATCGCTAACTGACCAGAATATGTTCAGAAATGACCAAAGGTAAAAAAATTAAAAAATAATTAAAAAGAAATGACCAAAGTTACCAGCATATGACAGATCTGATAGGTCTGTGCAAAATAAGAATCACTATTTCTAAGAGCCCCAGGGTTACGTCTTAAGGGATCTTCAAATCCCTGCACTTTGATCACACAGATGCTGAAAGGAACAAAGGCGACAGAAGAACAATTCTCACCCAGGAAATGGTGCTTTCGGGAGCCACAGCAGAGTGACGAGTGCAGTCCCACTAAAAGTGGCAGCTCACACACCTGGGTCTCTGAGCAATGCTTCTGGAACTGAATCCAGAAAAGGTAAGGAGATAAGATAAGATGGGATAAAAACCAGGAATGGGACCTAAGTCTGTGCCTAAACCTGCAGCCAGCTTGACTGTTGCCAATTTAGTGAAGCCAATGGAGTCAGTAAACCACCAGCCTCACTGACTTTCCCCCCAGAAATGAGCAGGAATTTGACTCAACTAACCAAATTTTACTATCTCTGTTGAAATAGTGTAGCTCCTTCTAAAATGATCCATTTTATTTTTTTTTAATTTTTAAATGTTTATTTAGATTTGAGAGAGAGAGAGAGAGACCATGCAGGAGCAGGGAGGGGCAGAGAGAGATGGAGACGGAATCTGAAGCAGGCTCCAAGCTCTGAGGTGTCACGACAGAGCCCGCCATGGGGCTCGAACTCACCTGAACTGAAGTTGAATGCTTAAATGACTGAGCCACCCAGGCGCCAATAAAAAGATTCTTTCTAGATAAAGAAGATGTGGTATGTGTGCGTCTGTGTGGGAGTGTGTGTATTGTGTGTGTGTATACATATACACACACACAATGGAATATTACTCAGTCATAAAAAAGAATGAGATCTTGCCATTTGCAATGACATGGGATGGAGCTAGAGTGAATTATGCCAAGTGAAATAAGTCAGTCAGAGAAGACAAATACCATACGAGTTTACTCATATGTGGAATTTAAGAAACAAAACAGATGAGCATAGGGGAACTAAAAAAAAGAGAGGGAAGCAAACCATAAGAGACTCTTACCTGTAAAGAACAAACTGAGGATTGATGGAGGGAGGT
This sequence comes from Cryptoprocta ferox, assembly GCA_028646485.1. Lineage (NCBI taxonomy): Eukaryota > Metazoa > Chordata > Mammalia > Carnivora > Eupleridae > Cryptoprocta > Cryptoprocta ferox. The sequence goes on from CM053575.1 coordinate 26,138,997, forward strand.
GGGCAGGGGATGAGTAAATGGGTGATGGGCATTAAGGACAGCACTGGTTGTGATGGGCACTGGATGTTGTACGTAAGTGATGAATCACTGAATTCTAGTCCTGAAACCCATATTACACTATATGTTAACTAACTAGAGTTTAAATAGAAACTTGGTGGAAAAATGATCCATGTGAAGCAAATCTTCCCCCCAAAAAATTAACAAAGGAAAAAAGATGTACACAGTTTGACATCAACAGCCAACGATGGAAAATCAGGAACAGCCAACGATGGAAAATCAGGAACAATAGTGACCTGGACAGGGCTAAAAAGGGATAAGCAGGTGGCAATGGGCCAGCCAGCCAGGCTAGGTTCAGACAAGGAATCCACAATGCAAAGTAGAAACCAGGCAGGAGACCGCTTTATCCAGTCTGGGCATATACATCAAAGGTGGGAGACAGGTGCTCTGTAATCCAGTCAGATCTGGTCACTACAGGTACAGGAGTGAGGTAGGAAAGAGCAGGCAGCGTGAAGGTCTTTACAACAAGTGGCTCAAGGCTGGGAAAGGCAGGCCCAACAGTAGGAGGTGGGGGGCGGGGGCTGTAAGTTATCTATCAAGGGCTTAATATGTGGGCATGCACCGACAAGCACTTCTCATCCTTACAACCATCCTGTGAGGTACTAAGTATAAGTCCTGTTTTACAAAGGAGGAAAGGTTCAGAGAGGTGACATGATGTGTCTCTTTGGTAAGTAGCAGGGTCACAATTCAAACCCAGCAATGCTGGTTTCAATGACAGCAGTTGCTATAAACCCTTACGTTCTGGTCCAGGGCTCTTCAATCTCCTTCAGAGCTGCATCCCAGTGATCATGCTGCTTGAATAAACACCCTTTTGTCTTCCATCATCTTCTTTTAACTCATTTATTCCTTTTTAATCTTGGCTAAGAGGAGGTAAAAGCCTTTTTTCCATTCATATCCACGAAAGACCATCACCCGAGAGTAAATCTACTTTGTCAAGCTAATCCATTTTTTAAATAATGTGTATATATGAGAGTGCTCTAAAAAGTCTGAAGTGCTTTAGAAATGGAAGGTAGCGTTATTTAAAAAATTACCATACTCATCCATGCAGCCCAACTCATCTGAGAATCTTCCAGGACTGGAATACTATGGTCACAAATTATAATGCTGATAAGGTGAGACAGCTAGAATTACTGCACAGAGTGCTTAAGTCAACAATTCAAGTGCAGAACTGAAAGTGAACTTTTTTCTTTTCATAAGCGAAATGTTCATTATGCAGAGGATACCTCATGCTGGAGCTGAAGGACTCCAGGGGGCTGGGCCAGGTGTCAAGAGACCTGGGTTCAAATCCCAGCTCTGCCTCTAACTGGGTAGCTATACTGAGGCATGACACTGGATCCCTTTGCTTCCCTCCTCCCCTACCCTCCTCCCCCATCTGAGACACCTCCTCTGCAAGGTAGTTGCAGTACCAATTCAGAGTGAGGATTTGGGGGGAGCCAGACTGCCTGCATTTTTGTTCTGCCTCCATGATTGCTAGTCATAACGCTAGACAACTTACCCAACCATTCTCTACATCCATGTCCTCATCTCTGCAAAAGACAACAACAGTACCTACCTGTGACAGTTAATTTTATGTGTCAACTTGACTGGCCACAGGGTGCCCAGATATGTGACCCTCTTGTGAGGGTGGTGCAGCATGAGACTAACATTTGACTCACTAGACAGAATAAAGCAGATTGCCCTCCCCAAGGTGGGTGAGCCTCAGCCCCTCTGTTGAAGGCCTGAATAAAATAAAAGGCTGAGTAAGAAGGAATTCACTCTCTCTGTCTGGCTGTATCCAAGCTGGGACACTAGTCTCTTGCCTTCAAACTCAGACTCAAATTGGACATAAAACCATTAGCTCTCCTGTGTCTCCAGCTTGCTGACTGCAGATCTTGGACTTTTCAGCCTCCATCGGCATATGAGCCATTTCCTTATAATAAATTTCTAGATACGGAGGAGCCTGAGTGGCTCAGTCGGTTAAGCGTCTGACTCTGGATTTCAGTTTAGGTCATGATCCCAGGGTCGTGGGATCAAGCTCCGTGTCGGGCTCTGAGTTGAGCCTGGAGCCTGCTAACATTCTCTCTCTCTCTCTCTCTCTCTCTCTCTCTCTCTCTCTCCGTCTGTCCCTCTCCCCAGCTCGCGCTCTCTTCCTGTAAAATAAAATAATAACAATAATAATAATAATCTCTAGATATCAATATAGGTATATATATGTTATATATATATGTATATATGTGTGTGTGTGTGTGTGTGTGTGTACACACACACATATATATACATATACACACATCCTATTGGTTCTGCCTCTCTGGAAAACCCAGACTACAAGACCTCAGAGTTACTTTAGAATTAAATAAGGCAACGCTCTTTGGACAAAACCCAGCACATCACATGACCTCAATAAATATTATAATTGACCACTAGACATTTAACATCTCAGTCCTATGAGTCTAATTAAAAGAACCATAAAATGTGTAGTAGCAAAACGGTTTTTAAAAAACTACAGAACTGTAAAAATTTAGGTCACTTTACCTACAACCACAAATCTCTTCATTTTCCTTTCTGGAATATGTGTGTGATTTACAGAGACACTGTAACTATGGTGACATCTATTAAAAAAAACTCAAAAAAATTAAAAAATAAAAAACCCTGATGCCAGCGTCTAAATTACATCCCCATTTGCTTCCTCACCTAAAGAGGTTTTACTATCTCTTTCAAAAGCAAATGTCTGTCCCATCCCTATTCAGGTGGCCTTTGAATCTGCTGAACTTAATTGGAGCAAGTCAAGAGACTAATCCTCAGACATTAGCACTCAGAGTTAATTAGCCAGATATAACACAATTCTTCTTACCAGGCAAATCAGAGAGCAACCCGGAAAAGCTAAAAGGAAAGGGAACATCATTCTATGCTTAAGAAAGCAGGCTAAAATACATAAATCTTAAGCTTTTCCAAGCAATCTTTAATTTTTCCAATTTCCAGAAATAACATTGCTCTTCTTTTGACCACTTCTAGGAAATAAAATATAAAACCACCATTTACCCTGTAGGCTGACCATCATTCCTTCTATCTTTTCAAAATCAAAGGATGACACAGACAGGTCATTAGAACAACTTTCTTCTGAGAATGCCGATCACACAAGCTACTTTATATACATTATGGTGGCTTTCAAGTGAAAAGCCCAAATGGGATCTTTTTTTGAAATCCATTTAACCACGAACTATTCAGACTAACTGCAGACTCTTTCCAAGAATGCCCATATTATTGTTTGTAAGCTAAGATCATGACAATAGGAGGGAAAGTGCTTTGATTTCCATTCATAACATATTCAAACGTATTGTCAAAGAAAATTCATTGAAGCTGAACCCTAATTACAAGTCACCATGAGGTGGTGAAGGAGCTTTCCCTGGTGCTACTTCAAAGGTTCATCCAACAAATATTAATTGGCCACCTCTTATGTGAGCAGCATGGTGCAAGTGTTTGGGTCTACAATGGCAAACCAAACAGAAAGAGCCACTGCCTTCTCAGTGCTGCTTCTGACAGGGTCAAGGTAAGCCTGGTCCTAGAACAGGACAGAGGCGGCCTAAGCAACCCTCAGGATGCTGACATCCCAAAGGGCACAGTGAAGATCATCTGGGGCATTGAGACAACAGCAAAGAAAGGGCAGGCTTGAACTATTTCAATAGTTCTCGGAGAAACTGCTTCCAAGTTACACCACACTTGACTTATAAATATGAAACTATGCAGAAATACTCAAATGTAAAACCACTTTTCAAAACCAAAGAAGAAATCATTGGCCAGATCTTACCTAAATGAGTTATCCAAGCATACCCTCAGGATAAGTTCAAGCCTTTTGGATGTACATTTTTCCTACATGCTGAAATGCTTTATTAGTCAAGGGAAAAAGACTCAGATTACATAACATTCACCACCACCATCACCCCAAATATGACTTACAAATAAAACACAAAGAAAAGCCTATTCCAGCATTTCCCAAAAATATTTTGTGAAAAATAGGCCCTATGGGTATTTAAAAAAAGGTAAGGGAATATTGCAAAAATATCCTTCTTAGAGATTTATAATGGAAATTTACATATTACAAAGTAGGAAAAGCCCCCAGTATCCATGTTTTTATATCAGGCATAGCTGTAAACAATGGGACCAAAGCAGTAAACAAACAAACAAACAAACAAAAAAAATCCCTGCTTTCATGGAGTTGATATTCCAAGAGGGGAAACCAAGCACTATATAAGACTAAGGGAAAAAATTAAGCAGAGGAAGGGAGATCAGAAGAGGGAAGAGGATGTTGCTATTTTATATAAGATGATCAGCAGAGACTTCACTGGCAAAAGATACTTGGGCAGAAATAGGAAGGGAGAAAGCCATGTGGCTTTCAGGAGGAAGAGCATTCCAGGCAGAAAAAGCAATATGTGCAAAGGCCCTGAGGCAGGAGTGTGTTTGGCAGGATTGCAGCACAGCAAAAATGCCAGCAGCGGCTGAAGTGGTATGAGCAAGGTGGAGAGTGATAGGAAACAAGATGGAAGAGGAAGCCAAGGCTAAATAATACAGAGATTTTGGCTCAAACTTGAAATAAAACGAGATGCAATTGGAGGCTTCAGAGCACAGCTGTAACATGAAATCCGACTCACAATTTAACAGGATCTCTCTGGTTGCTGCATTTCACACAGTCTAGATCATGGCAGAGGGAGGGAGAGAAACTAGGAGGCCAATTTGTAGGGTACTTCAAAATTCCAGCTAACAAATGATGGTGGTTTAGAACAGAGTGACCACAGTGGAGGCTGTGAGACATGATCAGAGTCTGGATATATTGTGGAGGTAGAGCCAGGTGGGGTAGAGCCAGGAGAAGGTAAAAGACAGATCAAGGACAGCTCCAAGACTGATGGTCTGAACAACTGGAAGGATGGGGTGACTCAGGGAAGCGAAGATTGAAAGACAGGAGGTGTGAAAGCTGAGGCATGGGGAAGTTTAAGGCTGGAGGTCATTCATGAAGATGAGAAGGGACCAGCAAAGAACACTGAGAAGAACTAAGAAAGAATGGTATCTGGGAAGCCAAGTGAAGAAAGCACATCAGGAAGGAAAGAGTGATCCCGCTTTAAATGTTGCTGTGAGGACAAAAAATTAGGACTTGAGAATGGACCACTGGGTTTGACAAAGAGGGAAGCCATTGGCAACCTTGATAAGAGTAACTTTGTGGGATGACAATGACGAAAGCCTGATTAAAGTGGATTCAAGAGAGAATTGGAAACTCCACAACAACGACAAATAACCCAGTGGAAAAAAAGGGCAAAGGACTTGAACAGACATTTCTCCAAAGATACAGAAATGGCCAACAAGCACATTAAAAGGTGTTCATTAGCCATTAGGGAAATGCAAATCAAAACCATAATGAGATACCACTTCATATCTTCTAGGGTGGCTATGGGAGGAAAAAGGCAGGAAATATCAAATATGGATGAGGAGGTAAGACAACTGAAACACCTGTGCATTGTAATGTAAGACTGTCCAGCCACTTGGCCCAAACCACCAAACACCTCGGCGGATACTCAAAAAGTGAAATGTAGAATTACCATATGACCTAGCAATTCCGAGGGATAGGCCCAAAAGTACAGAAAACAGATACTCAAACAAATACTTGCATATGGACGTGCATAGCAGGACCACTCACAATAGCCAAAAGTAGAAACGACCCAAATGTCCATTAATGAATGAACAAAATGTGCCATACAACATACAATGGGATACTACTATGCAATAAAAGGTAATGGAATTCTTAGGCATGCCACAACGTGGATGAACCCGGAAAACATCATGTAAGTGAAATAAGGTCAACATCTTATATGACTCAATTTTATAAAGTATACAAAATAAGTAAATCCGTAGAGATAGAAAACAGTTTGGTGGTTGCCGGAGGCTAGTGGGAGGGGAGAATGGAGGGTGACTGCGTAACAAGTAAGGGGAGTTCTTTGGGGATGAGGAAAAGGCTTTGGAACTAGATGAAGGCGCAAGTTACACAGCATTGTGAATGCACTAAATGCTACTGCCTTGTACCTTTTAACATATTAAAATGGTTTTATGTTAAGTGAATTTCACCTCAGTTTTTAAAAAGAGCAAGAATGGGAAGAAAGGAATCGGAGACAGTCAGTAAGAAAACTCTTCCAAGGAGGCTTGCTGAAAAGGAAAACAGAGGCACAGAGCAGCAGCTGAAGGGGGATGTGTGGTCAAGGTGGGGGGTTTTCTAAAAGTGAAGATAGATGGCATGCCCATCTGCAATTGGAGAGAAGGGGCCAGAGGCAGAACTGCTGGCAGGAGGTGCTCAGTCTTGTGCACAAGAATCAAAGATGCCTAACAGGCATCTTTAACAGGAGAGGAGGCAGGATTAACAGGAGAGGAGGCAGAATTCAGGCAGCTTGGTCAAGGTAGCAGCAAGGGCTTGCAGAAAGTCTCTTGGACTAGTTTTTTCTTAGGGGATGTGGGGATGTTAGGAGTGGGGAGAAGGTGTGAAGCAGTTATCCCAGAGAGCGGGTCGGTGACTGGACTAGGGCAATAGGGTAGCAGTGCTGGGCAGCTTGAACAGCCCACTAAAGGTTAATGGCAATAAACTGATGAGACTAGTAAGCCCAGTTGTGTGGTTTTCTCCAACTGTATTCAGTTGCCTGGGTAAAGGTGGAGAGCTATTTAATTTATTTATCCCTAAGTTCCCCCCAAAGATATCTGACCATAGAAACCTATTAACAGCCCCCAAAGAGTCTACATACAATTCTACTCTACGATTAAATAGATAACGGAGGATAGAAAAATACCAGTACCTCCTAATTCCTCCTTTCTAACCAGTGGTAGATAGATAAATGATAAGAGAGTGGCCAGGTCTGGAGGCCCACCAGGGAACACAGGCATTAAACTGCCCAGGAGGGCACCCATTAAGAGGGAGAACAAAATGGCACAGTTGTTAGAGTCTGAGCTTTGGAGTCAGATTTCCACTCCAGCTGAGTGATCTTGGGCAAATGAATCTCTGTGAGATGTATCACAAAATGGGGGAAATATCATCTGCCTTTCAAGTATGTTATGAGAATTAATGATGATAAGTACTTAGCCCTCAAGTTTCTAGCATATAACAGGCATCCCATCTAAGGAGGGAACTGTCATTATTAGCCAGTCAGATCCACCAGATCAAACAGATAAAAGATGATGCAACTACAACTCTGTCAACCCAGGTGCCCAACCACCTGTGCACTAGGATTGTCTTTGGGGAATCTGAAAGAGTTGGCATGACTCCCTCTCAATCTACAGTGAGGAACTTCACCAGTCAAGATACAACCTGCCTACTTTAGCTCAAGAGTAAGTTGGTGTTTCTAGCTCCTAAGTTAATGTGCAAAAATGAAGCACCCTCCACTTCCTATAAAACAGTGCATTTTGCAAAAGCTGCCATGCATCCCAGTAGCATGTTTTTAACATTTGAAATAATTTTAGATTTACAGAAAATTACAAAAACAGTACAGAGAGTTCAGTACCCTTCAGCCAGCTTCCTCCAATGCTAACATCTTACATAACCATAATACAACTGCCAAAATCAGGAAAATAACTGATAAATTACTAGTAACTACTTGACAGACCTTATTTGAATGCTGCCAGCTTTGCCTCTAATGTTCTTGTTCTCATGCAGGAACCAATTCTGGTTCCCACACTGCATTTAGTTCTCAAGTCTTTGCTAGCATCTGCCCACCTGTGACAGTTCCTGTCTGTCTTTGTCTTTCACAGCCTTGACATCTGCCAAGAGAACCGGTCAGGTATTTTGCAGAATGTCCCTCGATTTGGATTTACCTGATGTTTTCTCATGATAGAGTGAGATTGTGCATTTTGAGTAAGAATCCCCCCGATAGGATGTTTTGCCCTTCTTAGTGCATCAAAAGGGGGCACATCACAGGGTGGCCTGGGTGGCTCAGTCAGTTAAGTGTCCAACTTCAGCTCAGTTCATGATCTCACAGTTTGTGGGTTCAAGCTCTATATCAGGTTCTGTGCTGACAGCTTGGAGCCTGGAGCCTGCTTCGGATTCTTTGACATCCTCTTTCTCTCTCTGCCCTCCCCCACTCAACCTCTCTCTCTCTCTCTCTCAAAAATAAATAAACATTAAAAAGGGGGAGCACATCACAAAAGTCACTACATCTCAGTCCTGGTGCTGTCACCCTAAGGTGGTGTTTGCTGGGTTTCTGCACCCATACCGTATTTGGTACAGTGTAAAACAGAATCCTAGCCTTTTTCCTGGTCATAATGGAAATAACTAGATATTTCCATTTGCATCCCAACATCTGTACACCAATAAATATAATTGTGCTCAGCACCCAAAGGGTTTACTTTCATTTATTTCTTTTGATTATATGGTAGGCTATTTTAACCCCAAATATGTTTAAAAGAGGAGAGAGATAGAATTTTAGTTACATCCCCAGCCCATAGCACTGGCTTGGCCATACCCAGAATCCCTTCTCAACCTAAGTGCTCCCAAGTCCCACATGAGAACTGAGATATCAAAAGTATCAATAACAAAGATTATCAACCCCATGATGAGCACTACGTTCATGGCTCTTTACATACATCATCTCTATTTCTCAGAACCTTGAGGATATATGTTATTAGCTGCATTTGAAGACATGAGGAAAGCTCAGAGAGTTTAAGTACTTTGACTCATATCAAAGTATGATACAATAATACATAATACAGTAGAGCAGGACCTCTAGGCCACCTGACACTCAGCCTCCTGACATAGCACCTGAGGGAGTATTAAGTCTGACCAGTGTGGGAGGAAAATAACTTTCCAAGGCCCAGCCCCCCAAATGCTAACAAAATGTATAATCCAGTTATAATGACAATTACTCTTTATATGGTGTGGTCTTTCCCTGGATATTCTCTTTTTTAATTTCATAAACAGCTATAAGATGGGTAGTATGCACCCCATTTCACAGAGGTCAGAAAGAGTAAATAACATGTCCAATATCCAAAACCAAGACCCAAACCCTAACCTAAATCTGGCCATGCCTCTAATTTATAGAAAATATGCCACGAAGATACAATCAGCAAAATGCAGACTGACAAATTCCATAAGCAAACCAGCTGGGTTTTTTTCCCCTTGCACTTTCATATGATAAAGAAAGAGACAGAGAGAGAACCTATAAGTTAAAAGATACTTAAAGGACATTTTTTATAAATATCAGATGTGGAGTTTGTTTGGATCCTGTTTGAAAGAAAGTGTAAAAAGAAAAAGATATTTATGACAATTGGATTCTATTGATATTAAGAATTATTAATTGGCTCGGATATGATAATGACATTTTAGTTCTGTTTTTTTGGGGGGGTTATAAAACAATTTTATTTTTTTTAACTTTATATTATTGTCAGGTTGGTTTCCATATGACACCCAATGCTCTTCCCCACAAGTGACCTCCACCAAGACCATCACCCCCCCATTACCTTTCCCCCTTCCCCTTCCCCCCTCAGTTTGTTTTCAGTATTCAAGAGTCTCTCGTGTTTTGTCTCCCTCCCTCTCCCTAACTCTTTTTCCCCCTTCCCCTCCCCATGGTCCTCTGTTAGGTTC
>CM053575.1:26148733-26542583 GCA_028646485.1 Cryptoprocta ferox
CTCCACACTGTTTTCCAGAGCGGCTGTACCAGTTTACATTCCCACCGACAGTGTAGGAGGGTGCCCGTTTCTCCACATCCTCGCCAGCGTCTATAGTCTCCTGATTTGTTCATTTTAGCCACTCTGACTGGCATGAGTAGTTCTGTTTTTAAAATTATCTGCTTTCCTTTTGGTAGCACACGGCGGCAAGATGGCAGTGCCAGTTTCCAAGAAGAGGAAGCTGGTCACTGAGGGCATCTTCAAGGCTGATCTGGATGAGCTTCTCACTCGGAGCTGGCTGCAGATGGCTACTGAGGAGGTGAGGTCTGAATTACACCAGCCAGGACAGAAATCATCATCTTGGCCACCAGGACGCAGAACGTCCTTGGTGAGAAGGGCTGGTGGATCCGGGACTTGACTGCTGTGGTTCAGAAGAGATTGGGCTCCCCTGAGGGCAGTGTAGAGCTTCAGGCTGAAAAGGTGGCCACAAGAGGTCTGTGTCCTATCGCCCAGGCAGAGTCTCTGAGTTACAGCCACCTAGGAGGTGTGTGGAGGGCTGCTGTGGTATGCTGCAGTTCATCAGGAAGCGTGGGGCCAAGGACTGTGAGGTCGTGGTATCTGGGAAACTCGGAGGACAGAGGGCTAAATCCATGAAGTTTGTGGATGGCCTGATGATTCACAGCGGGGACTCCATGAATTGCTCAGACACAGTGTGCTGGCATTAAAGTGAAGATCATGCTTCCCTGGGACCCAAGTGGTAAGAATGGTGCTAAGAAGCCCCTGCCTGATCAGGTGAGCACTGTGGACCCCAAAGATGGGATATTTCCCACCACTCCCACCTCGAAACAGAAGGGTGGGAAGCCAGAGCCGCCTGCTAGGCCACAGCCAATACCCACAGCATACAGCATAACAAGGTCTCCTTGGCAGTTCGATCTGGAGTCTGGATACTGCTCTGTAAGGACTTTTAATAAAATCTTTGAAAAAGAAAAAAAATTATAAAATTAACAAATAAAGAGTCCTTATCTTTTTAGAGATTCATATTAAAATATCTAGAATATGACATCTTGCATTTTATTAAAAATTATATTGGGGGAAGATTAGACGCTATTACCGTTGAAACAAACTGGCCATCCATTAACAGTCACTGAAGCTGAGTGATGGGTAAATGGGGGGTTCACTACATTACTTTGCATATTTTTGTGCGTACTTGAAATTCTTCCTAATAAAATCTTACAAAAGAAAAAAAATGCCCAAGATAACACATATTGCAAATGAAGGGCAGAGTCGGGACTTGAACTCAGGAGATCCAAATCCAAATGCCGACTTCCTCCCACTCTTGCTACTGAGCCTGGATGTCTCTCCTATGTATTTATCGTATTTCGAAGCTTATGTCTCAAAAGGAAATGCCACAACAAATTATTATAAGCCCAGAGTTCCTTCAATGAAAGCTGCAATACAACGTATAAAATATAGCTGTCAGAGAAACAAGTATTAGCGGGAAAATCCCTTGATACACCATGGTGATACGGAAATACTTTCAAAACCTCCACTTCCTTTGCTGCACATACAGAGCAAATCAGAGAATGAGCCAACCAAGAGAACCAAGAATCCCCTAATTTAGAAATGTATATAATAGGCCTTCAGAACCAACAAGAAGAGCTGTTTGTAAGAAACACAGAAAAAGTTCTCTTATGATCCAAGTAATAATGCATATTTAACACTTTAAAAAGTGCTCTCAGGGGCACCTGGGTGGTTCAGTCGATTGAGGGTCTGACTTGAGCTCAGGTCATGATCTTGCAGTTCGTGGGTTGGAGCTCCACTGCTGTCAGCACGGAGCCTGCTTCGGATTCTGTGTCTCCCTCTCTCTATGCTCCTCCCCTGCTCATGCTCTCTCTCTCTCTCTCTTTCTCTCTCTCTCAAAAATGAAAAAACAGGGGTGCTTGAGTGACTCCATTGGTTAAGTGTCCGACTTTGACTCAGGTCAGTTCGAGTCCCACATCAGGCTCTGTGCTGACAGCTCAGAGCCTGGAGCCTGCTTCAGAGTCTGTGTCTCCCTCGCTCTCTGCCCCTGCCCCACTCATGCTCGCTCGCTCTCGCTCACTCGCTCTCAAAAAAAAAAAGCATTAAAAACTTTCTTAGGGAAAAAATAAACTTTAATTTAAAAAAAAGAGGTGCGCCTGGGTGGCTTAGTCGGTTAAGCATTCGACTCTTGGTTTCGGCTCAGGTCATGATCTCGCGGTTCATGAGTTCAAGCCCTGATAAGTCCACAATGACAGTGCGGAGCCTACCTGGGATTCTCTTTCTCCCTCTCTCTCTGCCCCTCCTCTGCTCTGTCTCTCAAAATAAATAAACTTAAGAAAAAAATTTTTAAAAACTAAAAGAAAAAGTGCTCTTGGGTTAATTAATTCATCTTAGGCTCTCAAAAATTCCTTGAGATAATTTGGAGTACATAATAACATCCCTACCTTAAAAATGAACCAAATGAGACATAAAGAGGTCAAGATTTGATAGCCAGATGGGAACTCAAAGTCAGGATTTCATTTGTTCATTCACTCATTCGTTCATTCATTCATTCAACAAGCACTGACACCTAGCCTGCTTTCTATTCTAAGTGCCTGGGATATAGAGATAGAGACCCAGGGTCTCTGGGTAGAGGAGTTTAGGACTTCCCTGTGCCCTTCAAACAGAGAGTCCAGGAGGGCATCCTTTTCCCCAACCCCATCTCCTGTTCACCCCCCATCCTGAGTCCCACATACATCCAGGATTCTGCAGAAACAGGCCAGCTCTTGGAAGTTCCTAGGGAGCCTTGTGCCTTTAAAGCCTGAATGAAGAGCATCATTTTCCTGGTTGAATCTCTTCTATTTGCCTGCCTATTTGCAGGGTATGAATTTCCACACATAATAAACGACCAAAGGAGCAAAGGAATGGTGTCAACTTCACCCACAGGAAAATAAATCACATTTATATCATTCAACTAATATTTATTGAACACTTACTATCAGCCAGGTACATGGGGGACCAATATGATGAATATAAGACAGTCTCAGCTATCTGAGAGCCTACGATCAACAGGGTCTATAATCACATACTTAACAGCATTAGGGGCAATGTTATTTTGTGTAACATACGACTGAGCTTTTAATGCTTAAAACTTTGAGAAGTCATAAGCTTTTCTTACTCTTTTTCTTGTTTCTCACGGCAACGTCCCCTGACCTACACCTCACAATAAGCCACATTTGTCATATATTATAAATGCAACTCAGAAAGAGGAAAGGGCTTGGGGAGGAATGAAAGGGCTTCTTAGAATTGACTGAAATGTAAGGACTGGCATCTCATTTTAAAGAGCTTATTTTAAAAGAAAAGCACAGTCTAGGGATCACATGCAGCTGGGGGATCAGGGAAGTCTCAAGGGGGATGTAGCTTCTGAGGAAGACCTAGAAGAACAGGAAAATCCTGCGAGTAGATGCAGGAGGGCATTCCCAGTGTAGCAGTGGCCCAAGCAAAGTAACTAAGGGCCAAGAAAAGGGCAAAACATACCCTAGGAACTAAAAATGTAATGCATTTGGGAAGGAGCACACATGTGTGTCTAAGAGTCACCCTGGGATGCTTATGAACTGTCCTGTGTCCCGCTCCTAGGGATTCCGATTCAGAAGGTCAAGAAAGTGGATTCTGGGAATCCGTAGGTATAGGTGGATGGTGGACAACACAATGGGAATCAGTAGTAAAGAGTTATGGGTGACAGAACACAGACTTCATGGGGCAGGGATCACATAGACAATCACACAGACAAGTGCCACTCGATTGCCACAATCAGAATTATACCTGTCAAAGTGAGGTTGCCAGACAAGCAGTAGCATCACCTGGGAACCTGTTAGAAATACAAATTCTCAGGGCGCCTGGGGGGCTCAGTTGGTTAAGTGCCTGACTCTTGGTTTCAGTCTAGGTCATTTCACGGTTTGTGAGTTCTAGCTCCGAGCAGGGCTCCGCGCTTGGGATTCTCTCTCTCCCTCTCTCTCTCACCCTGCCTCTCACTCAAAATAAATAAATAATTTTTAATTAAGAAAAAAGAAACAAGAAATACAAATTCTCAGACCCTATCCCCAAATCTACTAAACCGGCAAATCTGGGGTGGGATCCAACAGTGTTTGAACAAGCCCTCCGGTGATTCTGATGCCTGCTCGAGTCTGGAAAGCATCGCTCTAAGTTCACACTGGCAATGGTGATTATGACCAAAACTGCATGAAAATCCCCACTAACTGCAGTCCTGGCTAATCTCACATTATTGTTGTTATTCTCTCCTTTCTTCCCTATAAAAGGGGAGGGGCTGCAAACCAGCATGGTTTGAATGACTTACTAATCCGCTTTGTAAGTCACTAATATTTAATGCTTAACCAAGGGTCAGCAAAAGTACTAAAATGAGAGTGCTTAGTCAGCACTTCTCAAACTTTCATGCACATACGAATCACCTGGAGATCTTGTCTAAGTGAAGATTCTGAATCCATAAGACTGAGTTAGGGCCTAGGCTTCTGCATTTCGAACAAGCTCCCAGGTGATGCTATTGCTACCAGTCCACAGCCCATGCTTGGAGTGGCAAGAAATTGCCTAATTCTACAAATCTAAAAGCCCCTGTAGGAGGATGCCATCTCCCCACCAGCTGGGCTTCCCTCTCCGACCTGCCCCCCAGCTCCCCCCACCCCATGGTATGCTCCAGCAGCCTCTCTACCCACTACCCCCACACCCTCCCTGTGCCTTCCCTTTTCTCCTCATCAGCCACTGCGTCAAAACTTCCATTGGTATAGCCCCCTGCCTGAGAAGAGGGGCTTTCTGGGCCCCCGTGCCACGGAGGGAGTTAATATGCTGCCCCAAGCACCTCCAGCCTCCTCCAGAGGGACTCTGGCAAGAGGAAGGATCTGGCTCATTTGTTTGCAGAGCTAAGTATGCATTATTTAAAACATAAACTATCAGCTTAACTTCATCTGAGGCTGTAAATCAACAGTCATTCCTCAGGGCCAGAGGGTCCCTTGTCACCCTCCCATAAGCTCCATCAGTGTAGAACAGTCAAAATCCCAGCTGGGAATACCGCATTAACTCAGTTAAAAAAAAAAAAAAAACGTGATGCAGGCAGACACACATCCGTAACAAGTGCAAGTGCAGTATCATCCTGCTGGATACACTGAATCAGTCGTCTGCCCCACACACTCATCGAGTATTCTGTGGTTATGAAACGTTTATGCTAACAAAACTGCAGAGTTGCAGCTCAGGACGTCACTGTAAATATTTATTAACCAGGGCCATCAAGACACAGCTTCTCTTACTTCAGGGTCCGTTTTCTGGCTTTACCCACCCAGTGGTTCAATCACTACTCTCTCTGTCTGTCCTTTAAAAAAAAGAAAAGAAAAGAAAAAAAAAGTACTTCTTACATAAAACTGTTTAGTGAAAATCCACGTGACCTCTTTAGAAGAGCCCAACCAATATTAATAAAAGATTCCTGATATACAAACCAGGACAATAACATTTGAGCTCGATGAGTGGAGAGTAGCTTTGTGGATGCTCTTTCTGTGCCTAAGATCATAAAATGATGATTTAATCACTAGGGAATATTTATCACAAATAGTGTCAGATGATGTACTGTAAAATTTATGCATCTAAAAGCTCGAGTGTACAATATAAAGAGATTGCTCAGATGTTTTGGACTTATTGGCCCAGCTCCACTGTTTATTACATGGAGGCTTAATACTATAATAGGCTCTCTTTGAAGACTTCCTGTTGAAAAAAAGAAAGTCATTCAACAAATTATATTTACTGTGTACACTCAACTAAGGAGAAAAAAATAGCACCATCCTGATGACTCTCTAATGAAGGACAGGGAAAAAGTCTAAGGAATAATAAATCTGACTATAAGGCAAGATGAGGGAAAATACGCCAAGAATAGAAACACTTTGTGCCTTCAAAATGGATTCAAGAACCACCAACATATCCGTAGTGTAAGCAGAAACCATCAAATACAAAGACTGGCTAATAAAAATTTCAAGGTATGATTATAATTAGATAGCTATCCACAACCCCATTACTCAGTTCTCATAAAGCTTGCCACTCAGCACTGAAGCAATAATAACTTTTTTTTTTTTTTTTGGTTGGCCATTTTTATTTCTAGGCTGAAAGGAAAATGTAGGAGAAAACCCTATAGAGATGCATGGAGAGGTTCTGGAATGAAAGATGAGACCTGAGTTCTAGTCTTAGACTCTCAGAGATCTACAGTATCAGCGAAGATGGGACACCCCACCAGTAACCCAGTGCTTCCATATCACATTCTGCTTGTGATTATTTCCCTGCACCTCCCTGCACTGCTGGCCCCCCCCCCACTTGGTGACTCTACTAAGGGCTGCTTTTACTCTAGAAAAACATTAGAGTTAGGGAGACGGAGGGAGACAAAACATGAGAGACTCTTGAATACTGAAAACAAACTGAGGGCGGAAGGGGAAGGGGGAAAGGTAAAGGGGGGTGATGGTTATGGTGGAGGTCACTCGTGGGAAGAGCACTGGGTGTTATATGGAAACCAATCTGACAATAAACTATAAAGTTAAAAAAAAAAAAAAAAGAAAAGAAAAACATTAAATCTCTACCTGACTCCTCTAATTGTCTGATGTATATTCAGACAACATCCAGCACAACGTTCCTGGACCCATACACAGCAGAGTCCCAAGACACCAATTAAAATGTTCAAAAGGACAAAGATGTATCTACCTTCTTCTCTAGCATATCTATCCCCAGTGCCCAGAGCACGAGTCAGGTCACTGGGATGAACTCGGTATCTCCAAAGGAATGAATGGAAGTTCCCACAAACCTCTCACCATACAAAGCCATAACAAAGGGTTACCTGGGTGGCTCAGTTGGTTGAGCATCCAACTTCGGGTCAGGTCAAGATCTTGTGGTTCATGAGTTTGAGCCCCACATCGGGCTCTCTGCTGTCAGCCTGTCAGCACAGGAGCCTGCTTCAGATCTTCTGTCCCCCTCTCTCTGCCTCTCCCCTGCTTGTGCTCTCCCACAAAAAAAAAAAAAAAAAAAAAAAAAAAAAAAAAATTTAAAGCCATAACCAAAAATCTCAGTAAGATCATGGGGCCCTGTCTGTTCAATTATTCAACAAATATTTATTGAAAGCCTATTTTAGATGCTAGAACATACCAGCAAACAAAACAGTCCCTGTCTTCATGGAACTGATATTCTAGCTGGGAAGGCAGACAATAAGCTAATGATATCTATGTCAGGTGATGAATGCTACCAGAAAAGCAAGCCAGGATAAGAGGCATAGGGAGCTCCCCAGAGCATCCCAGTAGGGTGGTTTAGGAGAAGATCTTTGGTGAACAGTAAAGTAGACATCTTAGGATGTGAAAAATGTAGTCACGAGATGACACAGGGAAAAGCACACCAGGCAGGGGGAACAGCAAATGCAAAGTCCCTGCAAGGGGGCCAGATGCAGAGACCAGAAATAAAAGGTAGAGAAAATGGCTAGAGATGTGGGGCAGATAATGTAAAGCAATGTTCTTAAACCTGTGGCTTATAACCCACTCATGAGTCACAAAATCAACTTATCAAATCAAAACCACCATTTTAAAAAATGAAACAGGGGCTCGTGGGTGGCTCATCAGTTAAGCATCTGACTTTGGGTCAGGTCATTATCTCACAGTTTGTGGGTTTGAGCCCCATGTAGGGCTCTGTGCTGACAGCTCAGAACCTGAAGCCTGCTTCAGATTCTTTATCTCCCTCTCTCTCTGCTCCTCCCCTGCTCACACTCTGCCTCTCTCTGTCTCTCAAATAAATAAACATTTAAAAACTTTTTAATAAATAAATAAATAATGAAACAGAACAGGGGTGCCTGGGTGGCTCAGTTGGTGAAGCATCTGACTCTTGATTTCAGCTCATGATCTCATGGTTCATGGTGTAGAGCCCTGCAACCAGCTCTGAACTGACAGCGGGGAGCCTACCTGGGATTCTCTCTTTCTCCCTCTCTCTCTGTGCCTCCCCCAGTTTCTCTCAAAAATAAATATACTTTAAAAAAAACACTTTGATATGAACATAGATTTTTTTACACAATTGTGTTTATATATTCACTAAATAGTTTAATACTATAAAAATTCTCCTGAGGTACTGAAAAATCTCATATTTCAACTGCTAAATGAATAATAAAAACAACACTATTGCTGGTCTTTAAGGCTGTCAATCCGAGCTTACAACTACACTCCTTTTAAAAAATAATAATAGGTGAGGTACCTCGGTGGCTCAGTCGGTTAAGCGACCAACTCTTGATTTCAGCTCAGGTCATGATCTCACAGTTGGTGAGATGGAGCCCCGTGTCAGGCTCTGTGCTGACAGTGCAGAGCCCCCTTGGGAGTATCAGTCTCTCCCTTCCTCTGCCCCTCTACCCGTCACAATAAATAAATAAATGAAAACTTTAAAAAATGAAACAGAACAGAATGAAATAGAAATTAACCACTGTGCACTGCCTGCAGTAAGGCTAAATATTGTCTGGTGAAATTCTGGTGATGGGGGGGGGCTTGCTCAGGCACATACGGTGCATCTGTGCTGCAGTACAATATAAAATGTGCTTCTCACAGTGAATGACAATTAAAAAAAAAAACATGAATGCAGGGCTTTATAAATCTGTGCTGTCCAACCAGCCACATGTGGCTATTTAAATTTAACCAAAATTAATCAAAATTTAAAATTCAGTTCCTCAGTCACACTAGCCACATTTCAAGTATTCAATAGCCACTTGTGGCTGGTGGCTACTGCATTATACAGAGCAAATATAAAACATTTCCATTAAAATGCAGAAAGTTCTCTTGGAAAGCAGTTATACATATTTTTCTGTCTCTGAGTCTGTGACCCTCTAATGTCACCTGATAGAATTACAAGTGTGTCTAGGATGATCAGATGAATGAGTTTCCTGAATAAAAGGCTCTGAATTTATACTGTCTCATAATACAGCTGGTATCCAGCTGGAGATAAAACCAAAATATACTGAAAATCACCCTGACACCGAGCAGCCATATGCATGGCTGGTAAGAGTCAGTCTGCCTCAATTTCCTTCTCCATAAAGTAACTATTAATAAATAATCGCCCATTATTTGTTTTGAATTATAAGGATTTCCCAAGGGGAAAACTACAAAATTTGTAGAGTCCCAAAGGAGAGCACTTCAGGAATGGGCAGCTGACCAACTGTGGTACAACAGTGTAATTTTTAAAAATCTATTTCCTGGCCCTGAGCAAGGGCTGAAACCAAATCCAATGAAGGCATAATACGGCCACATGTGACCCTAATGATTATCAACCAGTGTTCTCATCAGAAGGCCCACAGCCCACGAAGCATTGATACCTCACATGGAGAGTTTTCAGGGCACCTAACTCAAAGGTGGTCACCCTACCACAGGATAGGTCCTCACCCTGTGGGGTGTGGGGTTGGCTGCTGCTAGAAGGGGGTCTTTTACATGGCTGGGAATCATCAGTGTTTACAGCTCCTGCACTTTGGCCCTCTCCCCTGGGAACAATGTAAAGAAAGATGCTTATGGATGTGAGGGTCCCATCTCAGGCTCTAACTTCTGTGCAGCTTAGAAAGGAAATGAATGAGCCAGCATGAGCAATGTGGGCCAGGGAGTGATGACTGGGACTTGGCTGTTTCACTGGGTACCCCAAACAGATGTTACTCTCTCTTAGAACAAGGAGGAGCAATGTTTACCTTGCATTCACACCTCCCACTGCAACGGGACCTTGGTCCCCTTCCAGCTGCAGCCTGGATGATGTACCTGCCTCTGGACCCAGATGTAGACATGCAAAGAAGGATCCCAAATGAGCATGTTACCCAAGGATAGCACATCCATACATTCAGAAGCCAAATTCAGAACAGGAAATCTGACATCGAAGACTGACAATATAGTAGAATACATATTTGAAATTGAAACTGTCTGAAAATCCATAATGGGTACCATTTTATGCAACCCAGATGCATATTGTGCAATCCGGCATCCTAACACAGGTGCCTAGAACATCATGGGTACTTGATAAATGTTTTTGAATGAGTAAATGATTGAATATGAAATGTATAATGCCCTACACTAACCTAAAATAGCTACAATTTCATTTGTTTCTGAAGCAGGAAGCAGGGAAAAGTAGGCTTGCTTTGCCTAATATTTCACCAGTATTATCAATAATGCACTGAGGAAAGAAACCATAAAGGAAAAGATTCATTGATTTGGCTATATTAAATGTGAGATGTCAAAAAACACCATAAAAATTAAAAGGAAAATGATAAATTGGGGGAAAATACCTGTAACATATAATAAAAATATGATGACTCTTTAAGGGGTCTTCAAATCAATAGGAAAAACATATAGTAGCTTAATAGAAAAATGGGTGAAGAATATGAAGAGAATCTTCAACACACACACACACACACACACACATACATACACACACAGCTGACAGACACATAAAAAACACAAAGTTCAACCTCTTTTGTGCTAATCAAAAAAACGTACATTAAAACAATATGATCTACGATACCATTTTCAACTATCAAATCGGCAAAAGGTCTTCTGTTGTTTTCCTTCTTAGTGACAACACCCAACATTGGCAAGGTTGTGGAGAAATCAGCTCCCTCCCGCACTTCATACATTTATATGGAAGACAATTGATAGCATGTGCTAAAAGCCATAAAAAT
The DNA here is from genome assembly GCA_028646485.1 of Cryptoprocta ferox. Taxonomy (NCBI): domain Eukaryota; kingdom Metazoa; phylum Chordata; class Mammalia; order Carnivora; family Eupleridae; genus Cryptoprocta; species Cryptoprocta ferox. Next base: position 26,159,427 of record CM053575.1, read on the forward strand.
GTGCACCCCTTTTGATCCAGTAGCTCCATTCCAGGAATTTATTCTAAGGAAATAATCAGAGATGTAATCAATGATTTACGTGAAAGACATTTATCAGATGTTTATGGTAGGGGAAACCATAAATGGCCTATAAATCCATCAGGAGAAGGTTGTTAAGTGAACTATATTATGAGCCTATGATAGAAACTATACATCATTTTTAAGAAGTTCTTTACAATATCACAACAGCCAAGAGTTAGAAGCAACTCAAATGTCCACTGGACTGATGAATGGATAAAGAAAATGTGTTATATATATATACAATGGAATATTACTGAGCCTTTAAAAGGAAGGAAATCCTTTCACATGCTACAACATGGATGAACCTTGAGGATACTCTGCTAAGTGAAATAAGACCATCACAAAAATACAAGTACTGCAGGCCACTTACATGAAGTATCGAAAGTAGTCGAATTCACAGAAACAGAAAGTAGAATAATGCTTATCACGGGCTGGCAGGAGGGAGAAATGGGGAGATGTTGTTTGATGGGTATTGAGTTTCAAATTTGCAAGATGAGAAAGTTCTGGAAAACGGTTTCACAAAAGTGTGAATATATTTAACACTACTGAACTGTACGTCTAGAAAACGGTTAAGAAGGTAAATTTTGTGTTATTACAATTTTTTAAATGTTTACTTATTTATTGGGGGGGAGAGTACAAGCAGGGAAAGGGGTAGAGAGAGGGAGACACAGAATCTGAAGCATGCTCCAGGCTCTGAGCTGTCAGCACAGAGCCTGCCGTGGGGCTTGAACTCACAAACAGTGAGATCATGACCTGATGATGCCAAAGTCGGACGCTTAACTAACTGAGCCACCCACAATTTTTTAAAAGTTCTTTTATAAGACTATCTAGTCATCCATGTGTTATTCATTTCATAAATTACCACACCACAGAATATACTTCAAGTTAAATCCATACTGCACTTAGCTTAATTTTTCTGTGATTTTGAAGGCACTTTAAGAACGTTGTGGAAACTCATTTATAATAATGATCTCCAAAACTACTGATAGCAATGTACTAGGCTTATGTACTAATTGAGAGTGGCAGTTAATACAAACACTAGTTACCAGATTTTCTGAATTAAGAAATTATAATGTCACCAATGCTTTGTCAATGGCTAGTTCAGGATTTTCAGGGAATTTTAAATATTCTCTAACCATAAACAGTCTCTTGGAGACTGAAAGTCCTACATGTCATCACATGCAAATCCTTTGTCAGACTCCTGCTCAGATTTTCTTTTCGTAAACATGAACACCTCAAGTACAGGTACTAGGCGTACTTCCATATTCTCACCCTCTCCAACAAGACTGCTGTGCAAAGCTGTATGCAGTGTCCAGATATCAGTGCAGCACACAAGTCCATACCAGTGCATGCAGACCTCTTAAGACATTACATTTCTCATTATAATTGTCATTTTCATTGTCTCCCCAATGCCTGAAACAGTGTTAATAAAGATAAAATATACCTCATACAATAAATAAGTGAAGATAATTCATTAATTACACATATTATACTATAATATAAAAAGACCATGGGGCACCTGGGTAGCTCAGTCAGTTAAGCGTTCGACTTTGGCTCAAGTCATGATCTCCCGGTTCATGGGTTTGAGCCCAGTGTCCGGCTCTGTGCTGACAGCTCAGAGCCTGGAGCCTGCTTCAGATTCTGTGTGTGTGTGTCTCTCTCTCTGCCCCTTTCCTGCTTGCTCTCTGTCTCTCTCTGTCTCTCAAAAACAAAAATTAAAAAAACAATTTAATAAAAAAAATAATAAAATTTTTTAAAAAGACCAAAGTCATCAGAACTTTTAGATACAGTTGACCCTTGAACAACAGGGGTTTGAACTGCACGGGTTCACTTTTACATGGAGTTTTTACAGCACAGGCCTGTAAATGTACTTTCTCTTCCTTGTGATTTTCTTAATGTTTTATTTTCTCTAGCATATTCTATCATAAAAAGATAATATATAATAATATACAAAATATGTGGTAATCAACTATTTATGTCATTGGTAAGGCTTCCAGTCAACAGTACATTATTAGTAGTTAAGTTTGGGGGGAGTCAAAAGTTATCTGCAGATTTTTGAATGCACAAGGATCAGTATCCCTAACTCTTGCCCCCTAGTTGTTCAAGGGTCAAGTGTATTTACATCTTTTGCTAAGTGATAAATCATAATCCTAACTGAGCACTGTTAAGGGAAAACATCTTCTCCTAGAATTAATTATTCTAAATCCATGTCCAGCAAAAGTCATGTTCCACAGACCACTCACTCTGCAAAATGGTAATAGGTATTTTTCATAAACGGATTCCATGTTCAAATAAATTGGGGAAACTCTAGGGTAAACAAAGTAAAACTGGTTTCTTTGCCTCCAAACTTCTGTAAAGACACTCATTACTATACAAGACTATGTACTTCAGTACTAATATTAGAGCAACACAGTACCCAGAATCACCATTTCTTGCGCCAATGTAGAACCTAGCCAGTTTCCCAGCATAGTGCAGCCTACATAGTCTTATTTATAGCAAGTTTGTAAGGGTGTTAGTAATTCAGCGAATGCCTATATTAGCAAGATTTAGCCAATATACTTAGTCTGCAAAACAAGCCTCAAGAATAATACAATTCTTGATTGTAATTCTTTTTACAATTTGGATATATATAACAGGAGTTATTCATATAATAACCCAAGAAGACAAGTTTCCAATAGCCACTGGACATAATGTTGGGTAAACATACAGACTTTTCTTCCTGTGTAGTTCATATAAAATATTCATGTAAGAAATAGAACACTAGCTGATTTAAACATCATCATTTTTATTGGCTATAACACAGGCCTAGAAACCTTTAACTCTAATGGAAATTAAATGCTTTGCATTTAAGATGTTCCCTGCTCTGACCTTTAAACATTAAAATAACTAGAAGCACCACAAAGCAGAAATGATAATGTTTCACTTACATGGTGCTACATTTCAGACCTGCAATTGTAAGTAAAAAGATGTTTCACCTTCAAGGTCAGAAAGGACAAGATGTCCTGTGTGTAGCTAGAATAGAAGGCATGACTGAACCACGAGAACCTTCTTCTCCACAAAAGAAGCAAGAGATGGCTCAAATGGAGGATGCCCTGAATCCATCAACTCTAAGTCTCTGACTTGATTTCTCCATAGTTCTCTGTGATGCTGTCTGTGCTGGAGAATGCAAATGAGTTTTACTTCATACAAATGCACTGTTCCTGAAACTATGAATACACAGAATGTCATGCGGAAGCACTTGGGAGAGCTCACTCCTTAAAAAGAAAACTACAAAAAATGCTCCCTTGTCCTTTAAAATGTTACCAGCACTTGTGTCCCTCCCATTAGAACTTTACAAATCAGTAAAACAAAAATTAAGTATGAGTAAAAATGAAAACAAAACAAAGCAAACAGGGTTGGGTAAAATGAACCAGGAGTTTCCAGTTTTTAATTTTGCCAAATAAAGGCTTTGAAACATTGAAACAAAATGATAACCACCCTCACAAAATTCCTACCATGCACTAGCAGAGAGATTCATCATCCTGGCTGGACAGCAGAGTTACTTGAGGGGCAGCAAACCCACACCAGTACCTGGTCTGTCCAGGATTCAGATTCAGTTATCTGAGGAGGCAGCCAGGATCCTATTGTTTCTAAAAACTCCCCAAGTGGCTCTAATGTGCAGCTACAGTTGAGAACCGTCATCATTTCATAACAGAAAAGGCATTTTGAAACCAAAAAAAAGTTGAGTATAATCAAAGATTACAGGATGACTATTAAAAATAAATAAAATTAAACGTACGAAAAACACACTACATTGTATTTCTTATTTCATCTCTAACAACCTAGGCTAAAGAACCTGTGGGCCAGCGATTGAAGATATTTGGTCTACACTAACAGACCGCCCTTCCTCACCTGTCCTCCGTGTGTAACCCCATAACAACCTGGCTTGTGTTGTCTCCACTCCACCAAAGTGACCCTTGCAAAGTTCAAGAAGGAATCTTGTGTAGCCAAATCCATTCACTTTTCTTCATTCCGCCTAATTCCATATTTTGCAACACTTCCCAGAAGTACTAGTCCCGCATTCCTGAAACTGTCTTCCTCCAGGTCTGCAAGACAATTCACTATACCCCACACGCATCTTGCAAATCCTTGCCTCTGGCTTTGCTCATCCTGCTCCCTTTTCTTGGAACTCCCTTCTGCCTTCTCCACAGACCCAAATCCTGTATCTTCTCCAAGGACAAAGTCAAATGCTTCTACCCATTCCCTATGCCCATCTTTGTTCCATGAGTAGGTCCACAGGAAACCTAGTAGAATTTAAAATGCAGTATTAATTTCAAAGGGTGAGATGAGGTCATAAACTGAAACGCCAACCTCAAGGTCAAAAGCCATGAAGACTGAAAACCTTGGAAAGCAGAGCACAAGATGGATCAAGGCAGGTGTTTCAGATCCCAGGGGCCGTTAACAGAGTCCATTATAATAAGAAACCTGTAACAAAAACTAATCTATATACTGTCTCTGACCAGCTTGTGATAATAGTTGCCATTTTCTGGAGTCATTTCCTAGGCACTGCCTAGGAACATGAAATTCATCATCTCACTTAACCCTCGTAACTCCACAAGGAATATTACCGTCCCCGTCTACAAATGAGGTATATATCAGCCATACTGTTAAGACTTGCCCAAGAGCACCCAGCTAGTAAACGGCTGAGCTGGCGTGTGAGCCTACCCTTTTGCAGACCCAAACCTTGTGAAAATCTCTCCTCTGCAAAGCACTGCCTCCTATCATGGTACCTTCTCTAAATCTTAGCTTGCCTTTTCAAAAAAAAAAAAAAAATGAGGGAGTTGGTCTTCATGATTCCCATGGTCCATGCTCCACATCTAATATACACAGTTCTGTGAAAAAGGGGAGTGAAGGGGAGTGAGGCAGAAGCCCAGACACAGCAGAGGGCCATGAACAAAGAGAAATAAAAGACAGAAAGGCAGCGATAAAAGAGGCGAATGAGAAAAAATCAAAATGGCTTTTGTGGCCCTCACCAGCCCAGACTCCCCTGGGTTTCTTCCTGGCTGTTTTAAGGGTTTTTTTTTTCCTACTCTGAGATGGGTGAAAGGTAACTCTATACAGTATTGAGCTTTCCTTCCAAATCTCATCCCAAAATGCCCTGAGGACTTACAGAAAACCACTATGGAAATAAAAGTGCCAGGAAGAAAAAAAACAAGAGAGGTGAGAATACACTGGAAAAGCAAGCTTTGGGGTTTTCACTTTAAACTAAGAAAGAGTATTATGATAATGATCAAGTGAAGCCATTCAAAAGGGGTGTTTTCCACAGAAAGAATAAGTGAGGAATGAGAACAGAAAGGAAAAAGCAAACAGAATGACCTTGATTTAGCAACTGATCTTTATTGATTTTCTTTCACCTTCTTACTTGATTCTGGGAAAAATCACAATCCAAAGTGTGTGACATTAGAGCCTACCCTTAATGAAATTAGTGGATTAACAAAAATGTCAGGGAAGCACAAAGGAAGGAAATATCTTTTAAAAATGCTACCTCCTTCAATCACTAGGAAAACCAGCAAGGGGAAAAAAAAGAACATTCAGTGGAAACCTTCAAGGTGGAAAATGTCTTCTATTTTACTTTCCTACAAAAAGCCCTTTAGAGAACAATAAATTATGAACCACCACCTTTCTGACCCTGATGAAGAATTTTTGCAAAGCCATTAAACCAATACATCAGTACACCAGGATCTTAAAGAGTCTGGGATTTCACAAGTGTCCGCATTGACATGATTTGGTTTCAGTGTTGGAGGCATAGTTTTTAGATTCTTCCAAACTCCTCCAAAAAATAATAAAAGACAACCAAACACAGATGCTATGACATCTGCCCCCAATCCCCAGCATCTAACCTCTGACCACTGTATTATTTTACAGGAGAAAAGGTTTTCCACACAAGTGACCTTTGGCCTTTTTTAGAGTCCAGTTTAAGGGCAGGACACCTAATCTTCAGAACAGTGTTGGAGGTGAGGCAACGAACCCTTTAACAGGAAAATCTGTTTCACCTTGGACATGGAGAGCTGGGATGCAGAGATGTGTAGAAAGCCTTCCTAAAGGTTTAGGAAGCTCTAAAGTCAGTTATATGACCTTGGCTTTGGACCAATTACTTTTGGGCTAGATTAGTCCAAAGCCAAGGTCAGCTAAGTGGCAAAGTCCCCTGCATTACACTTCCAGCTTAGAGTTTAGCTTTCAACTCCCCATTGCCCCCACAGAACAGTTATTAGTTAAAAGAACTTCCTTCTTAGCTCCAGAACATATTAGCTACTATGTGTTTTAGAAAAGAAGGCGCTGCAAAAGCACTTTCCAATCTTTATGTTTTGTATACAACAACTATCCCTTATTTCAAAAAAGTCAACTTCACTGCAATTTTTTTTTCTAGAAGGTAGATAACAAAGTAAATAAATGAAACTTCTATGATCTTAACATTTCCTAAGAAGGGAATCTTGGAGCACCTGGGTGGCTGAGTCATTTAAGCATCCAACTCTTGATCTCAGCTCAGGTCTTAATCTCAGGGTCATGAGTTCAAGCCCAGCGTTGGGCTCCATGCTGGGTGTGAAGCCTACTTTAAGAAAGAAGGAGAAGGAAGAGGATGAGGAGGAGAAGGAAGAGAAGAAGAAAGAAGAAGGAGAAGGAGGAGGAGAAGGAGGAGAAGGAGAAGAAAGAGGAAGAGGGCAAGGAGGAGGAGGAAACCATCAACAAAATGAAAAAGCTACACACCAAATGGGAGTAAATATTTGCAAATCATATACTGATAAGGGGTTAATATCCAAAATATATAAAGAACTTACACAACTCAGTTGCACACACACATACACACACACACACACACACACACACACACAAATTCAATTTAAAAATGGGTAGAAGAACTGAACATTTTTTTGAAGAGGACATACAAATAGCCAACAGTTACATGCAAAAGTAATTACTATCAGTAATCATCAGGGGAATGTAAACCAAAACCACAATGAGACATCACCTCATTCTAACACCTGTTAGAATGCCTAAAATCAAAAGATCAGAGATAAGTGTTTCACTGTTGAGGGGAATGTAAATTGATGCAGCCACTATGTAAAGCAATACAGAGATGCCTCAAAAAATTAAAAATATAGCAATGATATGATCCAGGAGTTTCACTTTTGGGTATTTATCAAAAGGAAACAAAATCACTATGTCAAAGAGATATTTGCACCCCCATGTTCATTGCAGCATTATTTACAATAGCCAAGACATGGAAACAATCGAAGTGTCCATGAATGGATAAAGAAAATGTGATATGTATATATCATATGCTATATACTATATAGTATTGTGTGTGCATATATATATATATATATATATAGCATATATATATGTATAGCATTGTGTAATGACGAATATTATGCAGCCATAAAAAAGAAGGAAATCTTGCCATCTGCGACAACATGGATAAACCTTGAGGGCATTATGCTAAGTAAAATAAGTCAGACAAAGATAAAAACTATGTAATCTCACTTATATGCGGAATCTAAAAAACTGAACTCATAGAAGCAAAGAAGAGACTTGTGGTCACCAGAGTCAGAATGGAGGTTAGGGATAGGTGACGTGGGTGGAGGTGATCAAAAGGTACAAAGTTCCAGGAGAGCCTGAGTGGCTCAATTGGTTGAGCATCCAACTCTTGATTTCGGCATGGGTCATGATCTTGCAGTTCATGGGTTCCAGCCCCACGTCCGGCTCTGAGCTGACAGTGTGGACCCTACTTGGGATTCTCTCTGCCCCTCCCCTGCTCTTTCTCTCTCGAAATAAATAAATAAACTTATTTTTAAAAAGGTACAAACTTCCAGTTATGAGATAAATAAGTTCTGGGGATGTGATATAAAAATTTTTTTCTTAATTAAAAAATATAGTCTTCTGTATACCTATAAATGTTTCATTTACATGGGCTGTTGGAACAAATTAAGAAAAAGGACTGAACTCCCTACCTAGATGGCCATGTGAAGAATAAGGACAGAGAGCCCCTAAACTGAGCTCATTCAGTGCAAGCAGAAGCTCAAAGGCAGAAGTGAGTGTGAAAACATAAGCCCCAGAAAATTGGCAGGAATCTCAGAACCTTATGCTTCTACCTGCAGGCAACAGGGGTGTTTGAGCCAATCTAAAAAGTAGAGTTTAAGGAGCAAGAAGACCTCATCTGGCATCTGGGTAGATGAAAGCAAAGGTTAACCAAAGAGTTCCAGGGGAAAAAATGAATAAGAAGAACCCAAAGAAGCAGCAGCAATCTAACTGCTCCCTGGAAGATGCCCTGATCCTTTTCAATTCGATTTGTAAAGATGATGTAGTGGGAGATAATCCCTTCAGTGCAGTGTGGGGTCAGGGGGCCTTAAGAAAGAAAGTACAAAGCAGAGAGCAAATGTCAGTCTCCCAGAATTTCAGGGCTTTGGGGAGCTCTGCTAAGGTGGTCAAGATTTCTGCCGGATTACGACATAATGTTAGCAAGGATAAGTGTGTGCTTCAGCCCCCCCCCCCCATCTACATCCACCTGTCTGTGAGACATACGAGGTCATACTATTTGGACCAAAGATCATTTGAAAACAGAGACACCAAATGGAAAGCCTAGGGGTCCCGGCAGCCATCCCTCCCCTGCACGTGCACATTCCTGTGGCCATATGGCCTGTGCACGTGTGAAGCATAAGTGGGAGCCTGCAGGAGCCCCCTCCCCTCCCAGCCATTCTGAAAGCGAGCCAAGCAAATTAAAGCAACACTCAGTTACTAACAGAAATGCGAACAGCGGGTGTGTTGGGGTTGTGGGATTCTGGATTATAATTTTTCCCTCTTCTCTGCATGCCAGTTTTGGGGGGAACAACATGGTTTTGTTATATTCACACACAAAAGAAATATAATAAAATTATATTTTGTTACTAAACCACCCCCCAAAAGACTCATCACAATGGTCATTTTCCATTCTTTGACTCTTGTCAAAGTAATGAGTCCTTTTTGCTCCCTGCCAGAATCCCTCAGGGGTGGTACACACAGGTAATAATAAATTGTGCTACTTGGAGGAATCATGAACCTTCCCTTTAGGAGACCACGTCCATAACCCTACAGATATATCGCCTTCCTCTTCTGAAAACAGGGCTAAATACTACGTACCACATGAATAAGATACTATTCTTAGACTAGGTTTTGGTTCTTTTGAAAACGAAAAAGGGGGTGCCTGGGTGGCTCAGTCAGTTAAGTGTCCAACTCTCGATTTCAAAGAAGGTCATGAGCTCACAATTCGTGGGACTGAGCCCCACGTAGGGCTCTGTGCTGACAGCGTGGAGCCTGCTTGAGATTCTCTCTCTCTCTCTCTCTCTCTCTCTCTTTCTCTCTCTCTCTCTCTGCCCCTCCTCTGCTTGTGCTCATTCTCTCTCTCAAAATAAATAAATAAACAATTTTTTTAAAAAGAAAACAAAATGTATAGGGATATAGATATTACCAGAGGGTATTTAATCTGAAAATTTTTTGTTAATTTATTATGGCGATTTTATTTGAATTGTCTGTTACTCAAAACCACTTTAAGTCATTTTGTAGCCCAAAATAATATTGCTCATCTTGTAATGTGTTTTCTGTTACTCCCTATTCAGCCCCTTCCACGCGCTTAACCTAAGTTTTTCTATTATATATTTCAGCATCAATACATTTATGATATTTATTATACTTACATCGATGCTTTATTTATACTTTATTTCTATTTCTCATTCTTCTTTTCTGGATTGAAAGATTCATGAGGGCAAGAATATTTATTCTGTTCACCACTATTTTCTTCATTCCTATTACCAAGGACAGTTGTTGAATAAATGACCTGATATCAGCCAAAAATGTTTTTTTCCTTGATTGTTATTTTATTTGACTTCAAGTGAAGATTTTATTAAACCTCCTTCACCAAGTAAATCCTTTTTATGGTGCCTCACCCAGCTTTTCTCTCCCACATGTGCAAGAGATTTAAAGGATCCATTTCACTCTCCCTGAGAGTCTGCAAGTATTAACTTCATTTAACAACAAATACAGGACATGTCAGAGAGCTGACACGAAGGGCCTACATTCAAAATAATTATCACTAATTTCTATGCTTGGGTGCACCAAACTGGCAATGTCAAATCCCACTGAAAATAAATTATCTAAATCAGTGGTTATGAAATCTGTTTTCATCAGTCCCCTTGGAAAGCTGAGAGCTAACGAAGTTCCTCTCTCCCAGAAAAATCAGGTATGGTATATACTATATTTAAACACATAATCTTTTTAAAAATATCTTTTAACGTTTATTTATTTTTGAGAGAGAGAGACAGAGAGAGAGCGTGAGTGGGGGAGGGGCAGAGAGAGAGGGAGACCAATCTGAAGCAGGCTCTAGCCTCTGAGCTGTCAGCACAGAGCCTGACGCAGGGCTCGAACTCACGAACCGTGAGATCATGACCTGAGCTAAAGTCGGACACTTAACAGACTGAGCCACCCAGCTGCCCCTAAACACATAATCTTAAGAATTTATAGATACACACACACACACACACACACATACACACTCACACACACACCCCAGGGTTAGTGTTTTTCAAAGTGTGGACTGTGATCCATTACCAGATCATGAAATCAATTTAGTGACCAGCTGAAGCAAAAGGGAAAAAAGGAGGAATGGAGGAGAGGAAAGAAAAGGGGGAAAGAAGGAAAGAAAGGAGAAAGAGAAGTAATGGTAAGTATTATTTCCCAGCACTTTTTTTTCAGTTGTGTGTGTGTGTATGTGTGTGTCTAAGTGCTGAGCCAAAATTTAAAATGTGGTTCTTACTGCGTGTTGCCACCAAAATAAGTTAGAAAAGAACACTCTAGGGGTTCATGGACTCCTGATCCAAATGATCAAGGATGAAACTGCCATCTTACTTGGTTGCCAAGATCCTCAGGAAAGAATACTGCCTCTTGTGTGAGTTTTAACCAGAAGAGGGAGATTGCCAAGGCAGAGGTATGACACAGAATGCCGGCTTTGAGGTGCTCCCAGAAATTAAGCTTGATGGGCCCTGGACACAAGGACTGCTGGGGGGTACCTAGCAACCTGAAGAGGCCCAGCTTCATTCCACAAGCCAAAAGCCAAGTGGGCGACAGTGAGTAAACCACACCTGGGAAGGTAGGGTCTGTGACTAACTGGAGAGGGTGCACCCATCTAAGAGGCACAGCTGTCCTTCTGTCCAGCCAGCTGCTGTCTTGGAGGAATGCAGAAGCCAGAGGGCCAGGGCTTCTGGTTTTCACAGATAAGCAAGAAATCTGGAGTTGTTACATGAAATGTTCGGATTTTTAATACAGGCAAGTAAAGCCAAAAGAAAAGTGTTTTTAAACATGGTATAGGCTAATGCTATGTGTCAAATAAACGTATCTGTAGGCTGGATACAGTTTTCAGCCCTCGGCTAAGGAAGGAAATGTAATTTGTTTCCTGATCTAGAAAGACCTAGGGAAGATGGACTGATGGAGGAGGGAGGAAAGAGACCAGAGAGGAGGTGACAGAAATCACCAGATGGGAGATCACAGGAGCCTGAGTAAAGTCTGTAGGAGGAAGGAAGAACACGGGAAATATTAAGGAGACAGAACTGAGAGACCAATTAGATGTGCCGGCTGAAAGAGAGCAAAGGCCCTTAATGATGATTCTGGTTTCTCGCCTGCATTGCCTCGCAGGCAAAGGCTCCGTTCACCAAGACCAGGAATATAGCAGGAAGACCAGGAGAGGAGATCAGGTCCACAAACAGCTGAGTGCAAGGTGCTTGGAGAGCATCTAACTGGAAGTGTTCACAGCACAGAAGAACAGGGCTGGAGTGAAGCAGAAACCATGGTGGAGATGTGGCGCTTCGAGTTGTCTGCACCTGGATATTGGTAAAGCCAGAAGTAAGGCTAAGATGCCTTGGGGCACACCCACATTTAAGGGACGAGCAGATGAAGAAGGTGCCACAAAAGACATCTACTGAGAAGGAAGGTGCACTGGAAGGCTGGAAGCAGTTAGAAGGTTCAGGGAGAGTCGTGGCCATTCAGAAAAGCCATTTGGGGAAACAGCACTGATGAGGAATCCATGAAGAGATCGCAAGTGGCGCCAAGGGCCCTGCAGAGACGAGCAGCGTTGGACCCGCTGACTACAGGGATGCTGGAAACAAGAATCATCAGGGCACAAATTACCAGTTGTATTTTCACACATTCAGCCTCCTGTGGGTTGAGGCAGAGACAGTGAATGGCAGGAGTATCGCAGAACTGAAGGTGTGCGGGAGGAGAGAGACAGAACAGCAAGGAAGCTAAGACATGTATGAGGCTTGGCTGGATGGAGAAGAAAGCAGATGCATGATGGGGGGAGACAGACCAATATAAAAGTGAGAGGTGGAGGGGGCTGAAAGCTCAGAGAGGTCAAAAAGTAGGCCAAGTGGGAAAAGGGGGCAAGTGCCAGAATAATAAGAGGCTATAGACAGAGTGGAACACCAGAGTCCGAGATTTCAGAAGGGGCACAAGCTCCTGCAGGTGGTCAAGGGTGTGGCCACCCTGACCTGAAGTGAAAACAAAGATGGCTCCAGTTAAAAAGTCAAGCAACTCGGAAGCTGGGGAAGGAGAGGGTGGGGTAGCCACATGGATTCTGAGGGTGCTTGCACTGACAGCAGGACTTGGCATGGGGAGAAAGGCTTTGAGAGTGTCAAATCCTCCACGTCCCTATAAAGTCAGAAGGTGACAGCAACAAGGAGGGGGAAGACAGGAATCTCAACGGAAGAGGACACTTTATATGAAGGTGAAGGAATAAAACTAGCAGGGAGAAGCAGAAAAATTCAAATCAGCTTCCCACCCACACACTGCAGGTAGTGCCAGAGAACAAGCAACCTCACGGCAGAACCCAAAATACCACATATCAAGCTCCAAAATATCATGCTTGTTCACCCTAGATCTTCCTTGCCTTCCACTTACAATCTGTTCTCCCCTTTTTCTTTCCCAATGAAGCACAAGGGCACTGCTCCAGCCAGGCCATGGTGGACAAAGAGACAGGACACTCGGGCTCCGGGTCTGATTCCATCATTAACCAGCAGAGTGACCACAAGCCGATCATTTAATCCCCATGTGCCTGAAGTTACTCATCTAGAAAATGAATCTTATGATATTCAATTCTCTTTGCCACTGGTTGGCTATTTATAAAATTATAAGAGTCAAAGCAGGAAAATGTTTTAAAGAGCAATTTTATTCCTTAATCCTACTGGTGGAGCTTAAAGCCCAAGGGGTCACTAAATCCTAAAATGAAAGCTTCAATCCTATTGGTTCCTTAATTTGACCAAATAATTCTTCTTGAAGCCTCAGTATCTTATCTGTAAAATGAGGGAGATAGGTTAAATGACTGTTAACCTGTCTACCCAGCATTCATTTATTTTGTTTGCTCCTGTGCGCTGCAGCCTGGGAGTGTTTCTTTGACCAAGATTCTCTGAGCCTGAGCTTAACATATAGATATTTGTGACTACGCCCCAGCACTGGGTAATCAATCCCTACAGATAGTGGGCTTCCAGAAAATATTTGGTAAACACTCAGAAGTGGTCACTCAGAGGTGGTTAGTGGCTACCCTGAGAAATGGGCTGGACCAGAGTAATTGTGAGTCTTCAGGACAGCACAGCACCTAGCACACAATAGGCACTCAATAATTACTGTTGAATAGATTAGTGGCATAAGAAATCTATTGGAAATTTTACTGAGCATACAGATGCAAGAAGTTCTTAATACCCATCTCAGATCCGGTTCTCTGGTATAAATTTATGTGAATTCTATAAAAGGTAGCTGGAAACCAAAACATTATTTTCAATATTGCCAGGATGAGAAATGCAGCGGTCACTGAGGGCAGAGAAAATGACGAGTCCCCAGACAAAAATCATAATTCACCAAGCTCAAAGGGCAAATTCAGAACCATATCCCACGGCATCTACATTTTATTTAGATGTGGCCACAGTGTGACTCAGGCTATGGGTTTTTAAGGGCTAAAACAAGACCAAAGGCACAAATGATTCAATCTGTGTGCGTGAGCTGTGAAAAATTCCATAAAATTATTCAACATTCTTGCCAGTATACTTGAATTTCAAGCATTATAGGAGTCAAAACCCCATCTAGTCAGTTCTCATTATCCCCAATAATAAGAGCTTGGAAATACATACCATTTAGTGTGTTTCTGGAATCTGAAATGTGGAGACACACTCATACCCGCTTTGTGGCCAGGTCATACAACAGAGGTGGCAGATGTAAAAGCTCTCTGTAAAGCATATAATATGCACCTATCAGGTAAAACTGCTTTATCTCATCCTCATGAGAGGCCTGGGATAAGGCTCGCTGGACAGAAGGTGAGCAGATACAATCACCAAGAGCACTCAGCATAGCAGTGGGACAGAGCACAGGCCCTGGGGTCCAGGGACAAGTCCAGCATCATTATGCTCTGTGGTCCTGGCAAAGTTACATGGTCTCTCAGCCTCAGCTTCCCCATCTGTAAAATGAGAATCATTTTACAGCCACATCTCATAAAGCTGCCATGAAGATTAAAAGCTGGGGCGCCTGAGTGGCTCGGTTGGTTAAGCATCTGACTCTTGTTTTCGGCTCAGGTCATGATCTCACAGTTCTTGAGTTTGGGCTCCGCATCAGGCTCTGCACTGACAGCGCGGAGCCTGCTTGGGATTCTATCTCCTTCTCTCTCTGCCTCTCCCCTGCTCTCTATCTCACTCTCAAAAATAAATAAATAAAAATTTTTAAACAAAGGTTTAAAGCTGTAATACGCACGTCGGGCACTCAGCACAGAGGCAGGAACACAGTAGGTGTTCACAGAATAAGTGGAAACAATTACTTTCACTATAACATACATGTCACAGAGTTATTTAATAAAGATATCCTATAGTTTCAGGTAATTCAAATAAAAACTGTTTAAAGATAACTATTTCCACAATTTCTACTGTCTTGTGGTAAGAATATATTTCAGGAGTAAAATGCCAACTTCTTTTTTTTAAGCTTCTGTTGCTGGTGCCTGCCTGATTCTCTAAGACATGCCCTGGTAAAAATAAACAATTTGGAAGTTCCCAGGGAACTTCTAGCACCATCCCAGACTATGGGGGTCCCAAAACACAGACACTCAGCAATCCTTGCTCTTTCAGAAAAGTCCTCAGTACTAGGGACCCACTAGTCCATTCCTACTAGAACCCAGAGAAAAGGAGATGTGAAATTTCACAGTCCAGGAATAAAAATGAGATAAATTCTTTTAACTTCATTCTCTGTACCATTCACTTTCCACCTGGAAACTTTACCTTCCACGTTCAAGTCACTATATTCTTGGACCATGTCCTTGTGTATATTCCTTAAAAGCACTATTGGCACCACTTTGGAAACCTCCCCTAGCACTGGTCTTACTTAGGACATCATGCACATCTGGAAATATTTGATGGGTTGATTTCCACACATTTACAAATATCATTGGCTCATAAATATGTGCTATACCTAAAAGGCCAGAAACCAGCATGACTGTTGAAATTATTGTCAAAATATGACATTATGTCAAAATAATAGAAATTATCTTTCTATTAATTAATACTAAATTCAGAACAGATTATTAAACGTCCTTCTTAAAGACAGCTTGAGATAAGTAATGAACTAGCGAGGAATCAAAAATCGGTTTCCTATGAGCCTGAGTGGGGCTAGCTCTTTCCAGCAAGGGCAGGCTTAATGATGCTGTAAGCCAAAAAGCTGAGCCCACAGGCAGATGAGCCATGCATGACAAAGAGGAGCTGGAGTGCCACAGCCTATGACAAACCATGGCCACATCCCCCTTTCTTCTTCATCTTTGTTATTCTGAATTCATAAAACTGAGTGAGTATAATTTAGAACCATTTCCAAAGCTTAGGAAGAGATTTAAAAAAAAAAATAAGACCAAGGTGGGCACAGGTGACTCAGAAGAGATCTGATCATGCATCAGCATGCAAAGCCAAAACAAACCCTGGGGTGGGGGAGAACAGATGGCCTGTGGGCAGTGGACAGAGCCAGGGGGGATTCAGAACGATGGCCCTTGGGATGGCATTCCACCATGGGAGATGCCTATTTGTGGGAGGTGATGTCCATTTCACCAGATGGCCAGCTCACCGCCTGGCGTCTCAACCACCAGGTAAGCTTGGTGACTTGTGAGAATTTAACCTCACCTGAACAGAGAAAAACAACAAAGGACAAAAACAAAAACTGCATCTTCTGTAACCCTTGGGATTAATGAGTGTAGAATACTGAAAAGGTTAACAGAACATGCTTGAATTATTTCCTAGCAGTTCTTGTCTGCATGACAATAAACCAAAAGCATTTAAAACAGAGAAAAAAAATACTCTTTTCTCCTCTCCCTCCCGCCCAAAAAACACAAAAATCTCAGGGTGTTATAAACACTAACTGGAGCTGAAGGATCTGAAAATTCCTTTAAAAAGAGGCAATTAGGAGACTTAAGTGATTACTAAATCTTTAACTCAGACTATAGATGAATCACAAAAATTGCCCATAATGTCAACTAGGAGTCTGCATCTAAAGATTCAGAAACCACGATGGATTATGGTTACAATTATATTTGTAAAAGGCATTTGAAGCAAAGGGATGTAAGGAAAGACAGCAATCCTAAGAATGGTTCGATTGCTGGGATTATGGGTGATTTTTCTTCTGCTTCTAACTTGGCTATGAATAGAAGAGTAAGTGATAACAAATGAGCAAGCAGTACAGAGCACTATCCATGGCAAAGGACTAGTGCACTGTGTCTTTGTTAGTTTTTTCCATCACCAACAGCTCATTGCATCTGCAACTCACCATGTGGATTCAATCCCACCCAAACTGGTCTAGTACCTGCTCTGTGGGGCAAGTCCAGCAATCACACACACACCTGATGTCCCACAGTGTCTAACTGCTATGTTTTTACGCCTTTAGTTCCTGTACTTATCTCACCATAGACTGGTAAAAAGTTGTGGGGCTAACTCTGGTGTAGAGAGGATGCTGCCCTAACATTAGTATTTAATAGCTGACCACCAAATGGGAACTTTTAGTTTCCAACTAGATAAGAATTGAGGCATTAAGGCAGGGAATCTGTAAGTGATGTTTCCTCCTTTCAAAACTTTCCTTTAATATTATGATGATGATGATGATGATGATGATGATGATGATGATAGAGAGACAGCAAGCAAGCACAAGCGTGCGGAGGGGCAGAGACAGAGGGAGAGAGAGAATCCCAAGTAGATTCCATGCTGTCAGTGCACAAACCGTGAGATCATGACTTGAGCTGAAATCAAGGGCTGGACAATCAACAAACTGAGCCACCCAGGCGCCCCTCATATTATTAAAAGGTCACCTTGTAAAAAAATATATTTTTTAATGTTGCCTTGTGATACATGTTTTAAATAGGAAAAAAAAGTTTTAACTTTTAAAGAAATTACGACGAAATTTACAGAGGAGGGAAGGCCTAAAACTAAGCATTAATTCATTACTTAAAGCTTTTAAAAGAGAGAAAAAGATAGAAAATGAGTGCTTATTGGTGAGGCAAAGGGAGCAAAAAGAATGAGTGAGTTTAACTAAGTCTGCTTTTCTCTCCCTCACTCAGGTTTTCTTGAGTTTCCCACTGTGGCTGGAAACCTCTCAAGTCAAAGTTTTCCCTTGAAGGACTGGTTCAAGGTCCTCCCTCAGATCCACCCAACTTCTCAGAAATCCTGCCAGCACCATCCCATTCACCCTTTTCTTCTCACAATACTTCTGTAAATATCTGAATGATCTACTGCTTTGGGGTATGTGTTTATACATTCCTATTTTTCCTATGTTCTTCCATCTTCGTAGGGACAGTTTCCAGGAAAGGGGGCTTCAGTAGATGGGGGATATCACCATCTGCAGCCCCTCAAGAAATGGAAAGGTCGATTCCCAGTAGCCTGATGGCCATGCAATAGTGTATACTTCCTGCAAAGGTGATTACACTTCCAGCTGCCCCAAACGCTGTGCAATCACCTTAAATTGCTCAAGGCAAGGTCTTCAGGCTGTATGGCCCCATAATAACTAGCAAAGACACAGCACCAGGGACAACAGGATGTGGAGGAGTTTACCTGTATTCCTGTGGGGAAAGAAAAAAATACAATCAATTCCTTCCAGTTAGCCTCAAACCTACTCCCAAATAAATCAGAAAGTCAGAACGATAACAACACAAAATTGCTTCACATGTACCACAGTCCAAAACTCGAACTATAGGAAAGCTATCAGACCATCTGCCGTCCACGCTGTATACTGCTGAAAGCGAGATGACTCTGGAAAGTGATGCTTTTTTGACAAACAAAAGATAGCAGATCACGATCCATTTAGGTACAACTGAGTATGATACACTTGGAATTTGTTACATACAGAAAGGAAAATCTTTTAGTAGCAACCATCTGTCTACCAAAACTACAGAGGTTGAAAACAACTGATCTTTCCCCCTAACCATCAGCCAATATATTAAATTTTCTCATCAATATATTGATAGAGGGAACCCCAGAAAAACATTGAAAGTCAGAGACAAGAGAAAAAGAAATTCTCACATTTACCCTTCTTTCTAATCCTGCGGCTATCATTACTGACCAAATCTCAGCACTCCTTCCCTGAGGCAGCACGCAGCCTACTAACACAATTATGTACATAATAAGCGCTAAGTAAATGGTAGCTATTATCATCTAGTTATATATCATTCTGCTCAGAGCAGAAGGGGGATTCATTCATATAATCAACGAAGATTTGTTGAACACCTACTGTGCGCCAGGCACTGCGTATACAGCAGTGACCAAAACAGATCAAGCCCCTGTCCTGCTGGGGCTGACATTATACTGACTTGACCCCAGGTTTCTTTAAATCTCTAGGGATTGCAAACTCAAATGCCTAAAGGTGCCAAGAAGGTTAAATAAATGAGTTGGATCAGATACTAGCTGGCTGTTCACCAAGCCTGTTTTCTCTTCCTTCTGGGCCCACCATTATATTACACTTCCCAGCCTCTTTCTGCAGGTAGATGTGGCCAAGTGATGGAGCCCTCATCCTTGGAAAGTGAACAGGATGAGACAAAGCCCTTTTGGACTGTTTCCCTTTCTCGTCCCCCTTCCATCTGCTGGATGCAGACAAGCACAGCAGCCTTGCAAGCCACAGACTGAAGATGGCAAAATCACAAAGGAAGGATCCTGGGTCCCTGAATCACTGCTTGGTAGAGAACTCCCGCCAATCAGGTACACTCATTTGGTCTTTATGTGAGTGAGTAATAAAACTCTATGGCTTTGAGCCATCATAGATTTGAGTACTGGACTGTTACCACAGTTAACCCATCTTGGTCAATATGTGATTTCAGTGGGACAGGCAGGGGCTTGTGACACATGCCCCATCTAAAGGACATGCCACTATTCAACTTTAGCTAACTATGGCCATGCAAGAATGTAATTTATTTTACCAGTGTGGTCAACCTTCTGATCCTTTCAAGAGAGCCTAGAAATCCTGATTTTTGTGGAAAAGCTCCCAATTTTTAAGTGATTCTTATTTTTGTTTGACAAGTGTTTAATTTTTGAAAACACATCTATAGACAGAAGTCAGTCCTATGGGCTGTGATCCCTGCACTCCATTCCACCCTATCAAGTATTTTTTGGGGAGAACAATCAAGAAAGGCTTTAAGACCAGAAATAATAGAACAGGATTTTTATGAATATGGTGAGAACGTACTAGGAAATTCTCTTCCTTCCTTTATACACACCACAATTATCCTGTATGTATTTTGTATGTGTAAGACCCTGTATTAAGACAAATAAGACATGATCCCAGCCTTTGAAACTTCAGGGGTTTTCTGCACACTTTCATCCTTAGAGCTGAAACTGATTCCACAGTCACCCCACCTTTTAGCAATTAAGTGGCATTCCTTCCTGTCCTGGTATCTCTGACTACTTACTGTCTCCTGTGCTCAGGAGCCCGTATCTGGGCTGTCCCTTAGAACTGCCTTGACTGTAGTATATTATTCCCTCTTGCTCTAGCAAGTTGTCTCACTAGCCAGTGAGCTCATTGCTTCTCCTTTTTTTTTTAAGGGGAGGGAGGGGCAGAAGGAGAGGGAGGGAGGGAAGTGGGGGAGAGAGAGAGCGAGAGAGAGAGAGAATATTTTAAGCAGACTCCACATCCAGCACAGAGCCCAATGCAGCCATGAGATCACGACCTGAGCCAAAAGCAAGAGTCGGACGCTCAACCAACTGAACCACCCAGCCGCCCTTCATTGTTTCTTCTAATAGACATGGCTATAACAATATAGCCCCTTATTGTCCTTAGTTATCATGAAAACAGTTTTTGCACATGGATCATAGCTGTTGTGAAAAGGTTTCCAGGACCCCAGTGAACCTGGGACTATCTTTAGAGACTGCTCTAAGGAGCCCACAGTCTGATAAAGGAGCCAGACCAGTAGACCATTCAGACAGTACAGGGGGTGGGAGTGGGAAGGACCGCTTCTAACTCCTGCAGACTGTGTGCCAGGAAAGACTACTTGAAAGATGCAAGACTTGAACTGAGCCCAAGCAGGCAGGGCTGAGAAGTGCTTCCCAGGCAGAAAGAATAAAACCTAAGGGGCATAAATGAGCTTTTGGGGAACTACGAGTCTAGCTATGGTGGCAGGTATGGATTGAGGTAGCTCATTCATAAAGTATCCAAATCACTAAGCAATGGAGATGAACTCCACTGAAGGGTTTGGGTAGATTTATGTTTTATAAAAATCTCTGGCTGAAGGATGAGATTGGTTAGCAGGGGCTAGAAGGAGGGTGGTCAGTTAGGAGGCATGGCTCTAACAAGAGCACACAGACCACAAAGAGGGAGGGTGTGAAATGAGGCAGCAGAGAAAGAAAAGGGACAGAATTATAAGAGCCTTCAAAAATATAACTATTAAGATTTAGTGGCCAAGTAAATGAAGGGAAGGAGCAAAAATCTGAAATGGTTCTCAGATTTCTGGCTCCAATGAAAAGGTGGTTGGTCACACTCATTGAAATAGCAAAAACAGGCAAGGAGTAGGACTCCAAAGAAGATGAGTCAGTCCCCTTTGAGGGAGAAATGCTGAAGTGTCGGTAGCCAAGGGTAGAGATATCCAATAAACAGTTGCACATAGGAGTCTCAACCTCAGGACAGAACGGAGAGCCTTTTACATCACCAGAACAAAAGTGGTTGTTAAATCCATAAGTTTGGGAAGAGGCTATCTTGGGAGGCTCTACAGAATAATAGAGCAAAGGGGATTAGACAACTGTCCCAGGATTTAAGCAATCAGGCAGTCACTTTGACTCTAGGAGGATCCCTTTCCAGGGAGGAGTGGGCAGTGGAAGGGATTTAGTTGAGTGAAAGAGACAATGAAATGGAGGCAGTGAGAATGGAAGGAATGAGCAGGCAAGAGCTGGAAGCACTGAGGATCTTCACTGAGTAGCTGTTACTGCCTGGGCAGGCAGACAGGTGAGGGAGAAAAATCATGAGGAATCTGAAGACTTGTGTAGGATTCATAATGTAAATTAGGGTTCCCCTAAAACTTGGAAGCTTTATGGGACACCTGGGTGGTTCAATCAGTTATGCATCTGACTCTTGATTTTGCCTCAGGTCATGATCTCACAGTTCATGATTTCGAGTCCCATCTCAGGCTCTATGCTGACAGCTCAGAGCCTGCTTGGGAGTCTCTCTCTCCCCCTCTCTCTCTGTTTCTCCCCCACTTCCACACACACTCTCTCTCTCCATCAAAATAAATAAATAATCTTTAAAAAATATACTTGGAAGTTTCATGCCAATACTATTTAATTTTAGCTATGATTCCAGAGCATATAGTCTAGGTCTCCTCTCCATCCAACTCAACTGATTGGGTAATTGAATGTCAAGGTCACACAATGGCTTTCCATCCCTCTTAAAATAAAAGCTAGAGTCCATGGCCTGTCTCCTGTGTGATGTGCCCCTGCCCCCTCTCCTGCCTAGTCCAGCACACACTATCCTCATGGTTCCTGCCCACTAGACACACCCTCCTTCTCTCTGGTTCCGGAATAAACCACACTTCTTTCCACCACAGAAGACAGTGCCCACCTTTCTCTTCATTCTAAATCTCTGCCTGGTTATCTCCTACTCATTCTTCTGATGTTGGCTCAAGTTTCACTTCCCCAGGAAAACCTTCCCTGATCATCCTCCTCCTTACTCACCAAGCCTCCCCGGCATCCAGGACTTCCCTCTCACAGCACTCACCTCCATCGGTGAGTGTATTTATATTCCTATGAGAGCTGAACCATGTCTCTCCGTCCCCCATGAGCCAGTGTCTGCTTCCTTCCAGCTATGTCCCTCGCACCCAGCACAGTACTTGTCACATACCAGCTGCTCTATAAATAATGCCTCAATTAATACATAGCAGGAATAGTCCATTTAGAAACAACAAGCATCATTATTTAAGACTGCCTGGTATTAAAACTAAGCCATGGTGAAAAAACTGTGATGCCTGGGGTGGGTAAAGCTGGTGAAGGAGGGGAATGTCTACAGGAGAGCAAGAGGGAACTTACCTCCTAGGGTGATGGTCATGTTCTAAATCCTAACAAGAATTTACGTTACACAGATGCATGTGTTTGTCAAAACACAGGAATGTACACTTAGGATTTCTATATGTCTCTATATATAAAAATTAGCTACAAAAATAAAAAATAAACAAATATTGAAGTTTAATCAATGGCATGCATGCTGAAGTGTTTAGGGATGATATGTACTGATGCCTGTAAGTTTGATAACTTTGAATATATCAAAAAGAAGAGAAAATAATGAATGGATAGAACTACAGACAAGAGGGGCACCTGGGTGGCTCAGTCAGTTAAGCATCCAATTCTTGATTTTGGCTCAAGTCATGATCTTGTGGAGCCCAGTGTAGAGTTCTGTGCTGTCAGCATGGAGCCCGCTTGGAATTCTCTCCCTCCCTCTCTCTCTCTGTACGCCTCCCCTGCTCATACTCCCTTGCTCTCTCTCTCTCTCTCTCTCTCTCTCTCTCAAAAATAAATTTTAAAAAATTAATTAAAAATAAAAAGATGTACCGACAAGATATATGATAAAACAAATATAGCAAAATGTTAATTGGATCATCCAGGTGGTAGGTAACAGCCGTTCGCTGTACAGTACTTTCAACTCTTCTGTGTGCTTGAAAATGTAATAAGCTGAGGGGGAAAGCTAGCACCACGTAGCTGAAAATGTATTTACACTGTAGTCAGATTTGGTTTCAAATCCCATCTTCACCACTTACAAACAATGTGCCCTCAGGTAAGTCAATTTCTTAAATGTTCTCTCAGTCTCCACTTCCTCCAAGCAAAGTAGACAAGAATTACCTCATGGTGTCATCATGGGGGTTAAATAGATAGAACTCTGATCCAGTGACTAACACAATAGTAGCCATTTCATAAATGTTAGTCCTATTCAGAAGTCAACATATCCACAAACTAGGACAAATCTCCAGTGAAACATAAAAGAAGAATCGTGTCAAATTTTTCTCTCGCTACAGCCCCTGGGAAATTAAAAGAATAAATTAACTGTGCTATTTTTATAGGTAAAGACACTGACCTTCCATCAGTAGGACACTTGGGACTCCATGTCTGAAGGAGATCTATGCTGCCAACACTTTCTCCTTCCATCTCCCAATGGCCAACACCACCCTTTGTTAGAGCTGGCCAGAGTTAGTGACATAGTCACATCAGGAGGACAGATCAGGAACGTTGGCAGAACCGTAAGTAGCATACAGAAGCCAAGACTCTCAGTCCCCTCCCAGACGTGCAAGGGAAAAGAGCCAAGCAGACAAGACTTGCGATCTGTGATGGCACATGATGTGTTGTCACGGGTGGTAGTCACAAGACTGTCTTGACTTTTAGCATAATTACATGAACTGAGAGATGGTCTTATCATCATAAATAAAAGCCTCCAATCAAAACTAATAGTGTTTACTCAACTGGAAGGTGTCTCATAGGCCACCACATGGCCTTCACCTCTCTAGGTTTGTAAGGTGGAAGAAAGGAGTCTGTTAATGATGACACCAAATGAAAAGGAATTGCTGACATCTGAAAGCAAGGAAAAATACTACCTCTCAGTGCCAGACAACAATACCCATGCACCTCCAAGAAAATGAGGTCTGACATCTTAAAATCAGTGAAAATGGTTAATTCTATGTCACAAGTGAGATATTACAGTCAAGGAAATTGTAACTTTTTAGAAAGCATCTCTGTGTGCCTCCTAGATTGCACACTTAGGACTACATACTTCAAGCTATTTTGGGCTGTGCATGCCCAATCTAACTTCCACCCTCTCTTCCTTGAAATAGTATTTCCTTTTACATAACTATAGACCCACCTAGTTAGTTAGCCTGTTAAGCCCAGACTTTCAACTTCTTGGACACACCCTGCACTTACTGTGTACACTGCATGGGTAGTGTATGCAGCCTGCAGATGGACAGGACCACATTGGCGCTGAGCCAACTGTGTGCATCTCTTCCCAACTCCATCACGCTGGTAGCTTGAAATCAGCCATGATGGGAGTATTTATACCATGGAAATCGGCCAACACTATAAATCAGGCCACTTGTCCTCCATGTCTTTCACAGAGCCAGCTTACCAGCACATGAACCTGGTTTTTTACTGCTATGGAAGAGACTGATTTCGGGAAGCTTGCCCTCTCCATTCCACCTTATCTAAAACTGCCCTCTACCACAGTCATGGCTGAAGGAGAGGGGGGCAGCCTAGGAAGTCATTTTTGTTCCACCTGCCCATTCTCCTCTGGCCTCTGCTGATCAGATGAGGGGTAGACTCCTCACTCCATTGGCCAGATGATAGCAGCCTGATTTTCTCTCCTGGGAAATACAGAAATGGGACAGAGACTGGATGGTGGGCTCTTAAACTGAAAAGGCTCGCCAATCCTGGCTGCAGTGAGCACCACAGCAAGCAAAAGCACCCAGAAGATTTAGTTACAGGGGCTCAAGAAGCTTTGGATTAGCAGAGAAAGCCAGTCCACAGGAAGAGTCAGAAGAACAGACCCAGCCTGCAGGAAAAGAGAGGGACAAGAGGCCACTAGGTCCCTGAGACACAGAGCCAGGAAACTCTGCTTCTTACTGTGGAGGAAGGCAATATAATGAAGCTGAGTGAGGGCTAAGGGATTAAACTGCTTGGGTTCCAATCCCGCCTCTGACACTTACCCATGTGATACGGGATGAATAACTATAAAGTTACTCTGTGCCTCAGATTCCTCATTGGAAACATGGGGGTCCTAACAACCTACTTCATAGGGTTGTTGTGAAAATCAAATGAGCTGATACAAACAGTCAATGCTCAAAAATGTTAGCTATTATTTCTATCAATTAATTATATAGTCCACATGGCCCAATTATATTTTCATTCCTATTCTGAATATATCACGTGAGATTCCCCTGTGGCCAAAGGCCCCATACTTGAGCTAGTTTTAGTTAAGTATCTAGGTAATAATAGAATTGTGTAATCGTACAATCACAGAATAATATAGAATTCCTGAATCACAGAATGATGTAAAAATCCCTGGGCCACTGGGTGACCTTTAGCAAATCACTTCCTCAACCCTCTCTTAGAGGAGCAATATAAGATTCAAATAAGAGAGTGAAAACTTCAACAACTATGCGGTGCTATTCCAAACTCTGGAGACTATTATCCCTGTAGGGAAAAGTAAATATATCACATTAGCCACTGTATGGAAAAACATTTATTTAAAATATTGTTTCTATTGCTGGACTAGAGACAAGAAATTATTCTCCAAACCACCACAAAGAAAGTTTCATTTCTGTAGGATTTACCAGGTTGATTCATGTGTTCACTTCCAGTATTCGTAACATAAGAACAGGAAACTGCCAGAGACAGCTCTATAGCACTGATTTTTTAATACACTTCCATCTAGTTTAATTATATTCAAAATAATGCTCATAATCCAGATCCTTCGATTCTTTTCAAAACAAAGACTCGTTATTTGATAATGAAGTACGTAGGTTTAGAGATATTTTTGCTCAGCTCTTTTAGACAAGGACTTATAAGCTGCACATTAATTTCAACACATTTTCTTCTCAGACTTCACATTTTTTTCCAGTCTTCCTTGGTTTGCTGTTGACGTTTGGTAAATACAAAGACAAGTGACAGAGAAGCAGCATTCACTACCAAGAACAGAGGTAGAGGGGTAGGTCCGGGAGTCCTGGTTTCATTCTGGCACTTAATTCCATATTTCTTGTCACAAGAGTAAAGTTAGAAACATTCTAGGCCTTCCTACTTACTGATACTGCATAAATAACAGAGCCATTTTGTATTTCTGATGTCAGGAGATTATATTTCAAGCTAAGAATAGATTTAACATATATAAATCGAAATCAAAATCACATTCCCCTCTGGTGGTTAGGATGCATTAGGGCAAAGGTTTGACTGAGTAAACAGATGGCAGGTGCAGCAATGTCCTTTGGCTAAATACTTGAGGCAGCTACTTGGCCTTATTTACATCCACATTAGTTGGTTTAAACACAGTGTTTGTCCCTATTCTATTTGATGCTTAGGATGGTTTGTGATTTTCAAAAACAAAAAACAAAAAAAGAGAGTTTGTGATTTTCCTTAACATCTGTGGAAGTTTTTTCCAAGGGAGGAAGCCAAGGAGTAGAGAAAATAGGAGAAATGGTGTAAGGAGAGGTTTTAACTCTAGTAGGTTTGAATCCAATCTGTGGTTTTTATCTGTCTCTGCCCCTCCCCCACTCACGTTCATGCACTCTCTCTCAAAATAAATAAATAAACATTTTTTTAAAAAAAGAAAATAAAAAGGGCCATGATACAGTGTTAAGTGAAAAATATTCCTAATACTACACCCTTAAACTCTTTAAAAAATTAAGTTAGGATATATATACATATACAAGTATTTGTATGAATAAAGGTCTGGAAGGATTGATCATATTTGCTTTACAGCACAACTCTAGGAATAGCAATGGGGCTGACAGGGTCTTTTGCATTTTACTGTATACACTTGCATATTGTTTGAACTTAAAGCCAATGAAGATTAAAGATAAGCCAATATTTATCTAGGTTTCACGTTGGAACCGTGACTACAAAATATGGGAAAACTCTTTCCTTCTGAGAATGAGAGTTCTTGACTGGACTTGCCACCAGTGAACAAAGAGGTAAGAAATACAGATGGTCTAACCCACCAAAACATTTGCCGAGGGCTTAGAAACACACAGCCAGAGGAATGGGGAAAGAAGGGTGGATCTTGAGGTCTTATTTACTGATGAGAAAACAAAGCTCTGAAAAGTGAAGTGACTTGATAAAGAGCCAACAGTCAGCTGGGAGTGAACTGTCTCCTGAGTGCATCTAACACGATTTTGCCTCACCCAGGCCATTCACCCTAGACCTTAAACCAAACCAATGTCCTAATATCTAGAAAGTGTCCACTGTTAGCCTGAAGAATGAGGAAATGTACTAGAAGCATCTGATACTTTTTATTTTACTAAAGAAATCCTTAAGCAATCTTCAATCTCAACTATAAGACCATAGGCCTTAGGGGAGAAATAATACAAATTCTATCCAAACACTTCCATAAAACAGAAGAGAGACTGTTTTCAAAACACTTTAGAGACCAGTATTACCCTTATTCCAAAACCAGACAAAACGTATCAGGAAAGCAAAGTTATAGACCAATCAATATCCTTCATGAACATAAGACTTTATAAATTCCCAACAAAAAGATTAGAAAATCAGGCCCAGCTGGAATATACAACATGACTAAACTGGAGTTAATCCCAGGAATACAAGGTTGGTCCAACATTCTAAAATCAACTAATGCCTTTTCACAGACTGAAAAAGAAAAACCCTGTGGTGATTTCAACAGAGAAAAGCATTTGACAAAATTCAATATCCATTTATGATAAAAAAATTTTTTTTCACAGCAAACTGGGTATAGAAGGGAACTTCCTAAACCTGAAAAAAGGCCTCTACAAAAAAACAAAACAAAAACAAAACTACAGCCAACATCATACTTAATAGTGAAAGACTGAATGAGATCAAGGCAAAGATGTCCACTCTCCCCATTCCTATTCAACAATGTACTTGAAGTTCTAACCGGTGCAATGAAGCAAGAAAAAGAAATGAAAGGCATAAATATCTGAAATAAAGAAAAATCCCAAATATTCTAAATAAAGCTACTAAAACTAAAGTGAGCTTAGAAGGGTCACATGATACAAGTTTAATATTTTAAAAATCGTATATCTACATATCAACAAAGAATTTTTAAAGTACTGCTTCCCAAAGCATTGAAAACCATGAAATATACATGTACAGAATTTGTATGCGGAAAACTATAAGACACTGATGAAAGAAAAGGAAGACTACCTAAATAAATGGAGAGAGATATGTTCATAAATCAAAAAATTCAGTATTGTTAAGATATCAATCTTCTCCAATGAAATCCCAATAGAAATTCCAGCAAGTCTTTTTTATACAGATTGACAAAAAGATACTAAGATCTATGTGGAAGAACATAAGAACTAGAATATCCAAAAGGATTTTGAAAAAGAAGAAAAAAATTAGAGGAGTCACAGTATCTGATGTCCAGACCTCTCACAGAGCACTGAAACTGTCATCTAGGGGCAATTTTACCCCCAGACGCCACTTCCTAATGTCTGGAGACATTCTGGTTGTCACAGCTGGGAAAGGAGGAAGCTACTGGCATGTACTGAGTAGAGGCCAGAGATGGCACTAAACATCCTATAAGGCACAGGACAGTCCCCCCACAACAAAGAATTATCCAGCCCAAAATGTCAGGAGTGCTGAGCCAGAAAGAAACCCTGAGCTAGATAAATCAAGACAGTGTTTTATTGGCATAAGGAAAAAAGCATACATGAATAGAACAAACCAGACTCCAGAAATAAACCCATACATGTAAAGTACCACGGTAATTCAATGGAGCAAAGATCATCTCTTTAATAAACTGTGCTGCAACACTTAAACACCAAAAGCAAAAAAAAAAAAAACAAAAAAACTTTATGCTCAACTCTTTCCCCCGCATCATATACAAAAATTACCATGAAATGGACCACAGACCTAAAGGTCAAAATAAAACCATAAAACTTCTAGAAGAAATCATAGATGTTTGTGACCTTGAGTTAGGCAAGTATTTCCTTCTTTTTTTTCCTTTTTTTTAAATTTATTGATTTAAATTCAAATTCATTTACATACAGTGTAGTATTGGTTTCAGGAGTAGAACCCAGTGATTCATCACTTACATACAACACCCAGTGCTCACCCCAACAGGTACCCACTTCAATGCCCATCACCCATTTAGCCCATCTCCCCACTCACCACCCCTCCAGCAACCCTCAGTTTGTTCTCTGTATTTATGAGTCTCTCATGGTTTGCCTTTGGCAAGTATTTCTGTCTTCAAATACAAAAACCACAAATCTTTTTTTTAATGAAGGCTCTTTAATTTTATCTATTTTATTTTAATTCCAGTGTAGTTAACGCATAGTGTTGTATTAGCTTTAGGCGCGTGACACTGCAATGCAGCAGTTCTACAAGACGACTCGGTGCTCATCAGGGTAAGTGAGCTCTTAATCCCCTGCGCCTACTTCACCCCAACAACCATAAGTCTTAACTTTAAAAGTTGATAAACTAGAGTTAATCAAAATTTAAAACTTCTCTTCTTTGGAAAACACTGTTAATGAAACGAAAAGACAGGCCATAGACTGGCAGCAAATATTTGCAAAGAACATATCTCATAAACAATTTGTATCTAGAATGCATAAAGAATGCTCAAGACTCAATAATAATAAAATAAATAATCCAATTTTTTTTAGTGGGCAAAAGACTCAACAGACACTTCAAAGTAGACACAGGTAGCAAGTAAGAAAATGAAAAGATATGCAACAATAACATCCTTAGTAACTAGAGAAATGCAAACTAACTACAATAAGATACCACTAGAAACCACTGGAATAGCTGGAGTTTAAATTAAGAAAAAAAAGGTGAGAAAACCAAGTGCCAGTGAGGATACAGAGGAGGAACCAGAACACTGAGGCATTGCTAATGGGAATACAAAACTGTACAGCCACTTTGGAAAAGAATTTGGCAGTTTCTTATAAGTTTAAACACAAATCTAACTAAAACCCAGAAATCCCACTCCTAGTTATTTACCCAAGAGAATGAAAGCTGCCCACACAAAAACTTGTGTGCCCCAAACTGGAAACACCCCAAATGTCTATCAATTGGTAAATGGATAAGCCAACTGTGGTACATCACAACAAAAAAGTACAAAAATTCTCAAGAGCATTACACTAAATCAGAGAAGCCAGACATAAAGTGTTACATACTGTATGATTCCATTTATGTGAGCCTCAGTTAAAAGCAAAATTATAGGGACAGAGAATAGATTGGTGCTTGTCGGGGACTAGATGTGTAGAGGGGAAAGGACTAACTACAAAGGAGCAGGAGGGAATTTCTGGAGGTGACAGAAATGTTCTGTATCTGAACTGTGGCTGTGGATCCATGATTATATACTTCTGTCAAAACTAATCATGCAGTACACCTAAAAAAGGGTGAATTCTACTGTATGTAAATTATACCTTAATAAACTTGACTTAAAAAAAGAAGAAAAAAAGTGGTGGCTCATGGGTGTGTTTTCTTTGTACAGCATGACATTTCAAAAATCTGACTTAGTTGGTGACATTTGAAAACAAGATTTTAAATAAAGATCCAGCTTTTCTTGAGAAGTCAGAACTTTGACACCCCGGGCCTCATTCCCTCACAGGCTGCAGCTGAGCAGAGACCAACTCTTTGGACGAAGCTGATACTTTACGTCTTGCCACATCCCCCCCACCTGAACCAATTCACAGAAGTATTTAATTGACCTGCCACTCTACCCACTGAGTAAGTCTTTCTCACCCTTGGCTATAGGCTGTTTGAGAGCAGGGGCCAGGCCTGGCCAGTTCTGCACTATACTTCCAGTGTCTAGTGAAGAGCTTGGCCTCATATGTGCCAGGTGGTTGATAAATATTGTCACATCAGTGTGATTCACTTCTTGCCACCGTCCCACCAGCTACAATAACTGATACTTACAATACCCAGATTGCTAATTATTCCTTTGGTCCTGAAGTCCCCAAAGAGAGTCACCATCCAAGACAGACATTTAGTGACCTAGAATAATGTGTCCCTCTGTGTGTTTAGAAATCCCCTGTAATATGTTGTCAAGCAACAGAAATGTTTTAGGATGATTCCAACTATTCATTTTTGTCTGGAGAAGAGTAGAGTTGTTGTTTGTTTAAAAAAAAAAA
The DNA here is from genome assembly GCA_028646485.1 of Cryptoprocta ferox. Lineage (NCBI taxonomy): Eukaryota > Metazoa > Chordata > Mammalia > Carnivora > Eupleridae > Cryptoprocta > Cryptoprocta ferox. Next base: position 26,190,826 of record CM053575.1, read on the forward strand.
AGGAAAGGAAAGAAAGAAAACCACAACACAGGCTTGAAGGGTAACGAAAATGAAAAAGAAAGCGTGCACATTCACGTTGAATATTCTCAGATCATATTCAAGTAATTTAAGACTGAAGTAGGCTTCTAAGAGATTGTCTGGTTGTCATCAGAATGCAGTATCCCAGAGTTTTCACAGGGATGTTCAGTTTTAGAGAAGGGTGTGGAGGCAGGGCAGGGATATCTGACTTCTGTTTGATGTCAGTATTAAAAGTAGAGTGTTACTGTTCCCAAAATCTTCTTTACTTGTGTGTGGGATGGGGAAAGAAGATGAGGCGAGGTTTAGGACACCTTGCAAATATCTTTGAAGCACTAATAATTAACACTGAGAGTAAAAAGCTCAAATATATTTTATTGGATTGTCTATATCTGGGCGGAAAATACACCAAATTCTTGCCATACACCTTTTAATGTTAAAAAATGAAAAAGTACAGGGGCATCTGGGTGGCTCAGTCAGTTAAGCATCTGACTTTGGCGCAGGTCACGATCTCACGGTTCATGGGTTCAAGCCCCACATCAGGCTCTGTGCTGACAGATCAGAGCCTGGAGTCTGCTTCAGATTCTGTGTCTCCCTCTCTCTTGGCTTCTTTCTCTCTCTCTCTCTCTCTCTCTCTCTCTCCTCCTCCCTCTCTCTCTCTCTCTCTCTCAAAAAGAAATAAACATTAAGAAAAAATTTAATGAAAGAGTACAAATATAGTGCAATTATATCCCATCTTAACCCTCTCTTGACCTGCCTTCTCTCTTACTCTGCTTTCCTTGATAAACAAGGCTATCTTTTGGGGGAGGGGGCCAAGATGGCAGAACAGCATGGAAGGGTTTTTTTGCGTCTCTCGTCCCTGAAATGCACCCAGATCAACACCAAACCATCTTGCACACCTAGAAAACTGATGTGAGGAATAACACAACAATCTGCACAACTTGAACCACAGAACTCGGCAGGTATGTGGCGTGGAGAGATGAACTAGGGGAGAGAGAAGCCACAGACAGCAGGGAGCTATCAAAAGAGTTGTCTTTTTTACGATCTCTGATTTCTCCTCTTCCTTTCTTTCTTGAACCCACTGCAGTAAGACTTTCACTGACTCTACTCTGAGGCCACCAAACACGTCCACATCTCCAAATACCAACATTCATTGCTAGTCCTCATCTAACTCTCTCAGTCTCTTTTGCTGGTCCCTCTTCTCCCTGACCCCAAAATGCTGCAGTATTCCAGGGCTCATTGCTCACATCACTCCCCTTCTCTATATTTATTCTCTAGGTTTCTCATCCAATCCCTTCCTGATGGCTTCCAAATTTATATCCCATGACGCACTACCTGCCTGGAATTCCAGACTACTATGTTCAACTGGCTATTGGACATCCCCACTTAGATGTTTAATAAACATTTTAAGCTTAATATACCCCAAACCAACTCTTTATTTCCTACCCCAATCCTGAGCCTCCTACAATCTTCTGCATCTCAATTAATGGCAACTTCATCTTCCCAGGTGCTTGAGCCAAAAACCTTGGTGCCATGTTGGTTCCTCTCTTTTTCTCCACCCCCACCTCTAATTTATTGGAAAATTATATTGGCTCCATCATCAAAAGATGTCCAAAATCTCACTACTTCTCACCACTGTCTAAGCCATACTACCTGGTCTTCTTGTTTCCACCCTTGACCTTACAGTCTTTTCTCCCCACAATAGCCAAAAAGATTCTTTTAAAACTGAAGTCAGATCATGTCACCTCTTACTTACTCTCATTCAAAATAAAATGCCAAGTTCTCACCATGCCAAAAAGTCCTCACACAATTTGGCCTCAGCTTGCTCTTCAACATCATTTCTTACCATTGTCCCCTTGTTCGCTCAGTTCCACATGGCCTCCACGTTGTTCCTCAACCATCCCAAACACAGTCTCTTCTCAAAGCTTTTGCACTTGCTTTCCCCTCTGTCTGGAATATCTTCCTCCAGATATCCACTTTTAGGTATCTACTCAAAGGACATCTGATCATGTGTGAGGGTGCACACATACACACCAACATCAGCTCTTTGCTACCCCCTCACCCTGATTTATTTTTTCTTATCACCATCCAACCTACCTTTATTTGTTTATGGTCACTTGCTACTTAACGTGGGGTCACTGAACCCCAGGTGCTTTCTAGAAGTACAGAACATCAGGCCTTATCCCAGACCTACTGAATCAGAACCTGCAAATTAACAGGATAACAAAAGAGATTCACATGCGAAATAAAGTTGGGAAAGCACTGGGCTCATTCCTAATTGCCACTGAGAATGAGCGTTTGTTTTCATTCATTTTGGTAATCACAGAGAGCTGAGCCACTCAAGACACACTGAATGAAGGAATGAACACGTGAACTATTACACCTGTTTCAAATGGAACCCCAGCTGATGATGTGTACAAGGTTGGAGAGGGGCAAGAAAGACATCCTAGGTCAAAATTAACTCCCCTATAGATTGTGCTTAATTGGAGATTCCCCGGTAACAGCACATTCTTCTTCCAAAATGCAAAATACGTTCCCCAAATAAAGCAGCCATTCACAACTTACTGTGGATTACTTAAATGAGACAATTATTCTAACATATCACAGAATCAATCAAACTGAGGGAACAAGAGTGTAAGAAGGCTGAAAATTTAATAGTGCCTACACTACGTTGGGCATTATAACAGGCAAGAGGGAAACACATATAAACCAGGGAACTTACAAGTAGGTGGGGGAAGCAGAGGACCTCTGAGAGGGTGTAGTGCCCTGTGGGGAGGGCTCGGGAAAGCCCCAGAGCACTGAGAAAGTCTGGAGTACTCCTCACTATGGTATCCTGTTCTCTGGCCACAAAGAACCCTTTACTTTCCTCTGCCTGAAATGCCACCATCAATCCTGGCAACACCTACTCATCCTTTAGGGGCCTCCGCTCTCCCAGAATTAACTGTTCCTTCATTTTAGTAGCTCTGATCACATAGTATCAGAGATCAAGGGTGCACATCACTCTCTTCATGAGGGGCTTCTACATACTGCCTTCTCCTTATTCACCTCTGTAACCCCTGCCCCTGCTTAGCACTTGGACACAGTCATGTTCAGTTCATTTCTGCCATTTTAGAAGAACACCTAGCATTCACTGAGCATTTACTATGTATACCAAGCACTGTTTTAAATGCTTCGGATATATTAATTCATTCGATCCTCATGATAACTCAATGAGGCTAGGGCTATTATCCCCATTTTACAGCTTACAGAACTGAGGCCCAGAGAGGCAAGGTCACAGGAAGGAATGAGCACTGTACCTGCACCTAACCGGCACACAGTAAATGTTTACTGACGTGAACTGCATGGATGATCAGTAATTAAGAAGGTCGGGAAGTCAAATCTGAACTTTACCATCCTGCCTGGAATTCCCAAGGGCAGAAGAGGATAGAGGGTGTCAGCGCTCACCGCTCTAAAGAAACTTCTTTCCCACATCCATCTCCCATATCCAAGACAGAAGTTACTGCCTGGGAGCAAGGGCTCCTTGGAGGTGGAGGTTAGGAGAGGGAGTCTGAGGGAGGACACTGAAGGCAGCAGCCTTTCCTTTATAGGACAAGGAGAAGGACCTCTGATTCCTCAGGGATTTTAAAGCAAAAGCACTTGGGTGGAATGGGTGGGGGCAGGCTGGAAACACACTGCTGGGCCCCCAGAACACAAAGATTCTGAACAACTGCTACAGCATTTTCCTGAAACAAATCTATTTACCTATTTTTCAGCCCAAGTAAATGTCTGCCTTAGTCTTGCTTAGAAAACAAGGAAACAGCAATGCCTTGACTGTAGCAGACTAGCACTTTTAGTAGGCTCTTAATATCATAGGTCTGGCTTCTCATGCAACTCGGCATCAGACACGTTTGGCAGCGAGTGGCAGCACCAAACTGTAGCAGGTACCCCTCTGAGAAAGTTCAAAACCAGGTTGTTGGAAGTCAAAGGTCCCAGAAAAGTGTCATCATTCTCCCACCTCCCTCTAGACACTGCTTCCTGACACAAACCCCTTGGGAATGCCTGCAGTTAGTCCCAGGACTCACCCACCGTGCAGTGAAGCTGCCTCAACTGGAAACCAGAGAACAAATGAAAGCAGGTAAGAGGGCAGGACACGGAGCTAGTGTTTAAGACTTCCACTGAGAGAGAGAGACAAGTCATGACACTGAATCAGTGGCAAGCCCACAGGAAACCACGGAGCCCAGTGTCAGACTCTGGATCCACAGGTGAGCTGGACCAAGGGAAATTAGTCATCAAGGGTGACAGCAGAAAGGGCACCCAAAAAGCACAGAGGAAGCAAGTCACTCCAATGAGAGAGGGAAAGACAGAGGGCTTTGGGGAACAACGTCAATTTTAATGATTTTTACCATCGTTTAATCAAAGCACCTTTCCTAACTATCTCCATGATCAGCACACTAAAAGAAAAATGAAAAAGGACATCAGGGCTGAAACTAAAAGATATGGATCCAAAGTCCCCTAAGTGAGGCGCTGGCAGTCTGAAGGAAGAGCCAAGTAAAGCCACAGAGGTTCAGAAGGGTCAATGTACAAAGGTCGGAAGGGAGAAGAGAAATTCAAAACTGATCAGAGGAAATCATGTGACCTCAGGCTGAACAAGAACAATACCTAAAATCCAAACTTCACATGTTACAGATGGTTGAACAGTTTCTGGTTTATGCACTCAAATGAAACAACACCCAGGAATTAACATCTGATAAACAGTTTACAAAACTACCAAAGATCTGATTTCTCTTAAATAAAAACTCAAAGTGTGTTTCTGATTCAAGGAATACTAGGGTACTTACATGTATCTAACTCAGGACTTACCTTTTAACCATTATACCAAATATATATCACTGAAAACTGCTACAGGCATAAAAACCGGGGGCTAAAATTCTTCAAAGGCTTTTCTTGGGTCTCAGGCACACATCCAAAGATTACGAAACTTTGTCACCACTATAATCATAACACAAAATTCCTGAACAGTACCTTACAAACATAGACACTTCGTGTCAGGGAATCTTTAAGTGAATCAAAAAGGTGAGGGGGGAGGGGGAACTTCGAATTAAGTAGTTGAAGACAGGCAATATTTTAAACCTGAAACCCTCTTATCTAAATCCTTCAAAATCCTTCATAATTAGGAAATTTAATCTAATTCGGGGGAAGGAATATGCTGGCGAAAAAGCAGTCTTCATTAGTCCTTGCTAAAAAGCACATAACTACAGGATCACATTAGCTGAAGTGAGAGCTATATTCCTTGATAAATGAAATGTACCAAGAGCACAGAATTTTATCTCAAACAAAAGCTTGACCTTTACAAGTGCCACAGTAATCATTCTTATTTCACAGACAATTCCTGACTGCACAGTAAGTTTAGAAGCACATTAGCAGAATAATCGCCCCCCCCCCAAGAGTTACAAGAGATTTCTCAAAATCGTCCAAGGAATTACAGAAATCTATTTCCTGGTGGTTCTTGGGAGTCTAAGAGACAAGCGTGATTATTTTTAACTATCCTCCTGCAAACAGTAGGTTATATACTTGATCAGTGCCTGGATCTCTCTGCAGGATGCAAACAATTATTTTAGGTACCTCTATCCCAAAAGAAAACAGGTCTCCTGTCAACATATACGGGGGAAACGCTATTGGGAAGCTGACACGGGAATTGCCTAAAACTCTCTGGCCATTTCATGCAGTTAAAACAAAGTGGACACCTAACAGGGAGCCCAAATTACAGTGGATGTCCCCACCCGAAATGTGTCCTACTAAAACACATCCCTTTTAAGGTGTCTTAACACACACCATGTCTTTATCTAAATGAAGCGTGCCTATGGGACCACTAGGAAGGATATGCAACTTGTCCAGAAAGAAGATGCGAATGCACCTCTTTCTACTTCCCCGCCCAACGGTGCCTTCCCCGGAGACAGATTTCTGACAGTTCTCCCGCTGTTGCAGCAGCAAAGGGCGGAGAAAATCCTAAGGCCGGTGCTGCAAAGACCTCTCCCATCCACCACCACCCCGTCAGGTGCCGGCCCCGACGGGCGGCCCGGCTCCTCCAGAAACCTCCATGAGCGCAAAGCAGTGGCCAAGTGCTTACCCGGGTCGGCCAGGCAGTGCTCGGGGAGGGCCGCCAGCAGCAGGAGTCCCAGGAGCAGCGGCGGCAGCGGCGGCGGCGCATCCTGGGACGCGGCGGCCCGGAGCCCAGGCGCCGGCCCGGAGCCCCTCACGCCCCGGCCGCGGGCGGCTCCCCCGCCCGCCCGGACCCTGCGCCTCCGCGCCTCCGGCCCAGCTTCCCTCCGGCCCTGGGGCTTCGCCTCCTGCCGAGCCATGGGGACGCTTCACACATCCAGGCCGCTGCCTCGCTCCGCACCGCGCCGGGGAGCCCAGCCTTCGGCGCCCCGGTCCTCACCGGGCATCTCCGGCCATGGCCCGGGAGCCGGAGGGCGGGGGCGCCGGGCGGCGCGACTTGCTCGCTCGTCCTGCCGCGCCCGGGGCGGGCTCCGCGGAGCAGCGGCTTCACCCGCGCAGGGCCCGGGGCCGCATGGAGCCGCGGCGGGAGCCTGCCGGGGTTCCCACGGTGCCTGTCGCCCCGCGCCGGCGCGCCCGGGCTGCGAGGGTGGGACGGGCGCCGCCCGGGGCCCCCACCCCCGGGGTCGGCTCCCGCGGACTGAGGAGGCGAGGCTGCGAGGAGCGGGCACTGGCGGCCACGGGGCGCGCTCGGGACCCTCCCTCCCGCCGCCGGCTGCTGCCTCTCCGCCCCGCTCTCCTCGCTCGCTCCCGCTTGGGTTCCAGCTCCGGCCCCGGCTCCCGGGCCGAGAGTGTTACTGCAGCTCAGAGCGGCGCCTCATTGACAAAGAAAGCACGTAACTACCGGAGCGGGCGAGGGAGGCGAGGCAGGCGCGCGCGCGCGCATCCCCGCGCGGAGCCACCGCGCGCCCCCCGCTCCCGCGCGCCCCGCCGGCCCGGGCCCGAAGAGGGACCCCTCGCGGCCGTTCCCGCGCGCCGAGGTCCAGACGCCAGTGGGGAGGAGGGGGGAGAGGCGGGAGAGGACTTCCCACTCTTCTCCCTCCTTTCCCCGCCTGTCTCCCATCTAGAGGAGGGGAGATCGCCAGGAGAGGTCGTCTGGCCCCCAAAAGGGGGTAGATGGTCATGGTTAACGTACTGAAGAGGCCAGTAAGCTCCTCAACCTGAATTTGGAAAGGCTTTGCAGATAGGTGGGCGCGCTTTGTGCTGTTTGTTCACTAGTTCTCTGGGGCGGGGGGGGAGGGGGGGGGAGCGGCAGACACCTGCATGCTCGGTTTACCCCTGAGGATCTGAAGCGACTATGGCCTAGTTGCAATAACACGCTGGACTAAAACATAGTATAAATATTTACTGCAGCCATACTATGTGCAAAGCAGTGCACTGTGCTTTGGGAGAATCAGTGGAAAGTCTTCCCATACAAGTCCCTTCCTGCAAGTAGGAGAATTAAGCAGGAATTCCGCCTATCCAGCGGAAGAAAAGGCGTCCGAGTCAGCTGAATTGGCCTCCTTGCTTTTCCCCTTGCCAAGAGAGATGACCTTAAGCAAGTTTCCTCGTTCATCGGAGATTCATACGTCCCTCAGCTAATAAACATTTACGGAGAGCCCACTGCCTGCCAGCTACGGTGTTAGGCACTGGGGATATAAGTGGTGAGCAAAAACACACGTCCCTGACCTCAGGGAGCTCAAACTCTCTGCATTCAGTAATACTTACTGACTGCCTGTTAAGTGTCAAGCGCTGTTCTAGACACTGAGGGCAACAGCCACAAACAAAATCCTGCCCTCCTATGGCTGACATTCTAGTGGAAGTACACTAGCAACAAGCAAGTAAGTGCTGGATGCTATGGAGAAAAATCAGTATAAAAGAATGAAAAACAGGGGCCCCTGGGTGGCTCAGTCAATTCATCTGACTTCAGCTCAGGTCATGATCTCATGGTTCACAGTTCGGGTTCCAGCCCCATGGCTGGCTCTGCACTGACAGCTTAGAGCCTGGAGCCTGCTTCAGAGTCTGTGTCTCCCTGTCTCTCTGCCTCTCCCCCCACTTGTGCGCTCTCTCTCTCTCTCTCTCTCTCTCTCTCTCAAAAATAAATAAACTTAAAAAGAAAAAAAGAATGAAAAACAGGAAGGGAGTATTGCAGTGTTAAATAGGGTGAAGGAAGGCCTGACTGAGAAAGAGATATTTAAGCAAAGAGCTGAAGGCGGTGAGGGAATAAGCCTCACAGGGAGAGCATTCCAGATAAAAAGACAGCAAGAGCAAAAACACAGAAGCAGAGCGTGCGTGCTGTGCTCAAAGCACAGCAAGCCAGCTAGTGGGTGTGGAAAAGTGTTATATCTCACTTATTGTGCATCGGTAGGATAGAAATAACACCATATTTCATCTTAGACACACATTTTTCCCCACATACTAACTTGTCAGAAGTCAGTTGTGTTTCATACTGCATCTAAGATTTGCTGAAATACAGTAATACCTTCTTAGGGTCATTATTATTTAAGATAGCTGTTCAATTAAGTGAGTTCTGCTATTTTTAAGAAACTTGCAGTCTGGTTGAGTCAAGAAAATAACTGAAAGAACCAGCTGGAGACACTGATGAGGAAGCCAGTCCATGGCCATGATTCAAACAACATCACAAGGCAGGGGGAATAATGGTCCCAGCAGTGAGTGATGACACCAGGGAGAGGTGGCAGGGTGTTGCTGGACTGAGGTAGAAAAGATCCAGAAGGGGAGAGGCTGTGAGGCAAGAGACAAGATCAGACCACAGCTGGGCTCTCCGTGAGCATTTAGAGAGAGAGAGGAAAGAGAGATTTGGGGGGCAAATTCCATGGGGTTGAGACATAGCAAATGTGTATCTCAAAAGCATGTCCTCTATGTGTTCATTGGGATTTCCCCTTCAACATCAGTTGCCAGATTTAGACATAATCCACTTTTCTGTGATATTGATTGTTAGACATGTTTCGTTGAATTTCTCTGCCAGGTGAGGCTGGCTTCCAGAGCAGACGTGATCCTTGCCCTGAGGAAGCCTATAGTCTAGTGAGAGGGGCAGATGTCACTTTAGAGAGATGCGGAGAGTATCCAGAGGCATAGGCATGCGCAGCTTGCCCATCGTCATGGGAATGTGGGTGAGGGGTGGCTATTTATGCCTGGAGCAGGAGGGAAGGTGAAAGAAGGCAACATTTATGGTTTTGCCATGCCCAGCAAATGGCAAGGTGGAAAGGCGGGAACATGAGTGCGTTTTCAGAGGAAGAGTGAAGTATCTGGCGAGGGCCGCCCAGAGGGCACTTGGGGAGACCCGGCGTTAAGGCAGAAGATCCACGCGGGCACAGATGTGGAGAGACTGAGTTCCTACTTTATCCTCATCCGGTAGGAACAACTGCAGGTAAGTTTTCTCCTGGAGCAGGAAGCTTGATGAGATCCCAGTCCTTGACTGATGATCAGTCAGTGCACAGACTCTGAAACTTACCTACTTCGATATTTAAATTCAGGTTCTGCCATTTACTAGCTATATAACTTTGGACAAATCACATATTCTCTATATAACTTGTCTATAACACTGGAAATGCTAAGAGTACCTACCTCATTGGGTTGTTTTAAGGATTGAGTTGATACATATCAAGCATTTAGAAGTATACTTGACACACAGTAAGTGCTCAGTCTTCTGTATTATATAACAATTGCATTCCTCCTGAACCATAATCCCTTTTGTTAACCTTAGTCTGTTAAAACTGAGGCTCTGGGACTTTCCCTATGTGTGATTATTGCTACATAGCTTTAAAAGTCTGTATCTTTTGGGGCACCTGGGTGGCTCGGTTGGTTAATCCTTTGACTTCAGCTCAAGTCATGATCTCACAGTTTGTGGGTTCAAGCCCCACATCAGGCTCAGTGCTGACAGCTCAAAGCCTGGAGCCTGCTTCAGATTCTGTGTCTCCCTCTCTCTCTCTCTCTCTCTGCTCCTCCTCTGCTTGCACTCTCTCTCTTAAAAATAAACATTTAAAAAATTTTTAAATAAAATAGACTATTTCACTGCACCAATTGGTTTCAAGATGCCCCACTCTTCAATGTCCCAGTAAGAAGGAAAACAATGCTGCCAATTAAACAGCAACCATGTTTAAAAAAAAAAAAAAAAAGTCTGTGTCTTTTTACAGAGCATTTTGCTAGGCCAGGGGTAAAGGTCAATCTCCAGGCAGTGGTTTCTAGCTCTCAACAGAAATTTCCAGACACTGCCTTAGAGGGGAGATTCCTGGGCCTCTTTCGTTTTTCTGCAATAAGCAGATCTCTCTGCTCTAGCCCTAATCTCTACTGCTGACAGTCCTTGCTTGTACAAAGCCCAAGTCTACACCCAAGTCTTTCTTTTGTGTGCCCAGGACTGTGCTAAGGTCCTGCGGTTCCCACAGTGTGCAGGGCCCCTGCCCCACTTTACTGTACTTAGAGTCAAGGGAGGGAGACACACACTTATGCCACACCTGGCAAGTGCTGCCAGACATGGTGAAGGGTGCTGAGGGGGGCTTTGCTGGCGAGGCAAGCATGGGTCACATGCCATGTTCAGGCACTAAAACATGGCTTTATAAACCATGAGCTAAAGTGCCATGGTATATATTTCAGACATCTTAGATAATTTGAAAAAAGGGGCGGGGGCAGAAATTTAAAATGAAATCCTAAACATAGTGTTTGGTTTTCCCTGCTTTCGGTGACCCTGAGAAAACATAACAGTGTTACATGAAATGGAACACTTACCGGGCCCCTCCTGCATCTCACTGTCTGGTCCTAGCCTCTCAAGGTGGGGGTCCCTGCTTCACTCTCTGTGGGGTCCATGAAGACAGGAACTACCCTGGAGGGCAAGGAGATAATGCCTGAGGGCAGTAGGGAGCTGTGAGAGTTTTAAAGCAGAGTGAGTGATCAAATATGTGTTTGGGAAGATCACTCTCCACCTCACAGAATAGACCCAGAGAGGGATTCAAGAGAGTGTGAGGAGGCCAACTAAAAGAATTGTAGGTCATCGTTTCCCTTTCCCGCATCTCTCAACCTACTTTTCTGAAACAAGCTTCCACATCCCGCTCCAGGAACCAGCGCAACAGGCCCAGCAGGGCAGTGCCCGCACCCACGAGGGCCAGCTCTGAGCAGCCAGGTGGGCGAAGCTGATCTCAGACCTAGATAGAGCAGCCTCGCAACTCAATGCTTGTTCCACCCATCTCCTGTCGATGACACGTCAACGTCCCAGGTTCTGGCTAATTATTCTCCACATCCTCCAGTGGGAGAATGCAGTTTTTAACCATGAAGGGCTAATTTGTCTTGTTAGTATTTCTGGTGCTCCTGGGGCTCATGTAATTGCAGAGCAGGGATATGGTCCAGGCTCTGGCACTATGGGACTAGTTCATTTTTACTGCATTGCCTTCAAGCTCCAGCTTAGCTGTGTGAAGTCCTTTTCTCAGGCCCTGTAGGGTGGCAACTAGGATTGACCACTGAAAATCTCAGTGATTTACAACCTGGGTTCCAGTCCTAATCTATCACCTAATAACTGGTGACCTTAGGGAAAAAAGTAAAAGTCCCTCTTTCAGAAAACTGGAGATGCCTACCCAAGATATCAAGGTTATCTACCCAAGATAAAGAAAAACATATGCCCACACAAATACTTGAAAATAATTATTTGTACCAGCATTATTCACAAGAGCCAAAATGTGGAAACAACCCAAATTTCCAACAACTGGTTGGTAGATAAACAAAATGTCCTATATTGGCATAGTATTCAGCAGTAAACAGGAACAAAGTTCGGCCACATGCTGAAGAGACAGATGAACCTTGAGAATATTCTGCTGAGTGAAAGAAGCCAGTCACAAAAGGCCACATATCGTATGATTCCATTTATACAAAATGTCCAGAGAAGGCAAACTCAAAGAGACAGAAAGTGGAATCATGGTTGGCCAGGGCTTGGGGAGCAAAAACGATGACTGACAGGGGACACAAGATTTCTTTTTATGGTGATAAAAATGTTCTAAGTTAGATCGTGGTTATGGATATATAACTGTAAATATACTAAATATCATTTAAGTGAGTACTTAAAACTAGTGAATTTTATGTTACGTACATCATCTCCCAATAAAGGTGTTAAAAAAAAACTGAATCTAAAACAAAGTGCTCAAATAAATCTTTGATGTTATTGTTATATAAAGTGTTTTTCTTAAGCATGTGAGAGATATTTATTTTTAAATTTTCAGTTTAGGGGTGCCTGCATCGGTTAAGCATCCGACTTCAGCTCAGGTCATTATCTCACGGTTCGAGAGTTTGAGTCCCGCGTCAGGCTCTGTGTTGAGAGTTCAGAGCCTGGAGCTTGCTTCGGATTCTCTCTCTCTCTCAAAAATAAATAAATATTAATATTTCATCTTAGAAGTCTATCACTTTTCATAAAAAAGAAAACCCACAAAAGACTCAACAAAATTGGACCACAAAATTTGCATTGTTCATTGTAGTACTACTGGTAATAAAAGAACAAATGTTTGTGCCTCTTTATTGGAAGATCCTTCTCGTATTTTATTTGGAAGATGAGCAAGGTCTGCTTCCTTCATTTTACTTCCCCTTCTGGTTTTGAAAGGCAGTTTCGCCAAGCCTAACGCAGGAATGTCTGCCTGTAGCAGAGAACTATTGTCACAATCTCTGGACGGTTTCCAGGGATGTGTTATTACTAAGCTTCATCTTTCCAGAATGAGTGAAACACTGTCCAGTCTTTGTTATGACTTTATAATAAATGTGTACTTTTTAACATTTTTGGACATCATATGAATAAAGATTTATATGTATATATCATATATATGGCCTCTATTTTGGAAAGCATTGCCCTGCTCCACCCCACTTTTAGGAGGTGTGCGTGGATGCAATACATGAAAATGGGACTTTCTGGCACTGCTGGTCACAGGACTTTGACCTGTGCACTAAAGGGCCAGATTTTCGGGAGCCAAGGACATCCACACCAAGTAAATAGGACAGGACATAAAGAAGTGAGCAGAGACAATTCACTCTGGCTGTTGGAGCAGCAGCATTTCATAGGAAGAGAAAAAAGAATCCATCTTTTATTTTCTGACCACATAAAAGCTTCTTTTTGTAATAAAGAAAAGAGGTCTCCACACAAAAACATAATTAAAAAATGAAGGTCTATAATTTTTGAAAGGCCTGTACGAAATGTAATATAAACAACATATTCTATCACAGATTTAGCCCACTGGCAATAAATGCCAACCCTCCCAACCAATCAAGGCACCTTTTTGTTTGACAAAAACAACTTTATTCAATTATGAAGTCCAATCAAATGCATCTTTAGACCAAATGAAACCAATCACTCCTATAGAGACAACATCCACAATGATAAAAAGCATCTTCCATTCTTAAGTACCTGTTATATGTCTGACAGCAGACTCTTTTTTTTTTTTTTTGTATATTAACCTAGTCCGATCTATCATTTCTTCACTATGTCCGATTTAAACCATTTTAATCTTTACTGTTTCATTCATCATAAATCTTTACTAAGCACCTACTATGTGCCCAACACTGTGCTCACTGGGGCTATGGAGATGAGTAAGACAAAACCCATGTCCTCAAGGGCCTCAGGTTATAGCAGTTGAGAAATAAAATTGTAAAACAATTACTTACGCCATAGGTAAAAATGACATAAGGAAGGAGGGATTAATCTCTTCCTGAGTCCAGGGAGGCTGACAGAGGAGGTGACACTTGAGGTTTGACATAACAAGCAGATAAGATGGGGGCAAGAGAGAGGGCATTTGAGCCATGCAAAAGTGTGGAGTTACAAATCAATAGGTACCTTCCATAAAGACCAAGTAGCTGATATGGCTGTTTGGCATGAGGAGAAAAGCAACGAGAGATTCTATTGGTGAGTCAGACAACTGACATATAGAGACTTTAACATCCTCCCGGGAGACTTGGACATTATCCTGAAAGTGATAGTCAAGATTTTAAAGCAGGCGAGCGTCCACTGGCAATTCCAGGATTTCCACATGAGGAGCTTTGGGGAAACTGATCAAAGACTTGCCTTAAAACTGAATTTGCTAGGCAGAACTCTACTTTCACTTAGATTATGTGTTTACTTGCCCCAAGCATCTCCTTGTCACCTCCACTGCTACCATCTTAATTAGAATTGAATTCTGGTAAGACATATGGCAAGTAATAAGAAGGTTGGTTGGAGTTCGGAGTGGGGGTGGTTGGGAGGCAAGGAAGTCAGTCCAGAACATTAGTTTAGACAAGTTCCGAAGCTGAACCGAGACAGCACAGTGGGGCTGGTGAGGAGGAGACAGGATTGACGTTGAAGTGGGTCTGACAGGGGTGACATGATAGGCGGAGGAAGAATTGAGGACAACTTTCAGTTTGGGGCTTGGGGTGAGTGAGGATGCCATTCTCCAAGATCTGGGAATAGAGAAAAGGGGGTTTGAGGGATAAGGACAACAAAGGCTAGAAAAGACATCCAGGTAGAGACGTTTATGAGGCCCAAGCTTCACATATTGTAACATGTACGTGGATTTGTAGTCCTCGTCAAAATGAAGATTCTGATGAAATCTGAGGTCACCTGAGTCTGCTTTTCTAAAAAGCTCCTAAGTAATGCTGATCCTCATGGATAGGCCACACTTGTAGTAACAAGACATTAGGCCAATAAATATAGGGCTTTTTGCTGGCTTTTTTCTCATCTCAATAACTTAATTTTTAAAAAAGCAAGTATCTGAGCTTTGGTAGTTTTTGAGAAGCTGCTATTCCTGTCTCCTCACAAGGAGAGACAAAAACCAGGTTTGTGTCTCTTCTTCACTCCCCTTCAGATTATACTTCCCCACCCATTGTTGTGTGACTTCCAGTATCTTTCTGTCTTGGTTCTTTTTCCCTAGCCATTGACATTGGACATGCCCATGTGACCTTTTGGGCTAATGGAATGTGACTGTAGTGACAGTGTGCCAGTTCCATTCGTGAAATTTGAGAACCTTTGCAAGGTCTAACTGCATCTTTCCCCTCCTCCATTAGGACAGCATGTCCAATATTTATTACTCCTTCAGTCCAGATACAAAAATGAAGAAAACCCATGGGCTATACATGGCCCATAGTCAGGAGCAAAGCTGCCACCAACCTGGGACAAATATACAATGAGAGCAAGAGATAAGGCTGTGCTGTTTTTAGCTACTGAGATTTGGGGGTCATTTGTTACTACAGAATAACCTACCAAAAACTCACTAACAGATTATAACCTACCAAAAACTCACTAATAGATTATCTCAGCTATTAATGAAAGAAATAAGGCTAAAAAGGAATTAGAAGAACTAAAATAAATGTTGCATTCTTTTAAAATTATTAAATGCTCTAATATATCCTCTTTCTGGATATAAAGAAGATGTAGAATGAGGCTGTAGGCTTATAGTAACCCTTGAGATTATTAGAATGAAAGTTATCAGGAGAGTTTAAAGAATATCAGTCTTGGAATGACAGCTCTGGCTATGCCATTCCGCCTGTGAGCTTGAACAAGTCACAGCCCCCTGGTGTTAAGCACACATGAGGGAAGTGGAAGTACTGAATGCCTAATGGAGTTCTGTAGTGATGCGCAGGAGCTGACTTGCACCAGTTTATTAGAATCAACTGTTAGGGGTGCGTGGGTGGCTCAGTTGGTTAACTGTCCAACTTTGGCTCAGGTCATGATCTCAAGGTTTGTGAGTTCGAGCCCTGCGTCGGGCTCTGTGCTGACAGCTCAGAGCCTGGAGCCTACTTCAGATTCTGTGTCTCCCTCTCTATGCCCCTCCCCTGCTCTCTCTCGCTCTCAAAAATAAATAAGCATAAAAAATTCTTTTTAAAGAATCAGTTGTTAAATTTGCAGAAATTTTGCGAATCAGTTGCCTAAACACACTCATTATTAGGGGCACCTGGGTGGCTCAGTTGGTTAAGCGTGGAGCCTGCTTTGGATTCTGTGTCTCCTTCTCTCTCTGCCCCTCCCCCACTCACATCTCTCTCTCTCTCTCTCTCTCTCTCTCTCTCTCTCTCTCTCTCATAAATTAAACACACTCAGTTAAACTGTACTAAAAACAAAAGTAATAAATACAAGCAGCCCCTACTTTACATGATTCCAATATGTATGACTTTCAGTTACTACAGTTTAGTTAAATAATACCAGTCCGCCACCAACATGGTTCATATTTTACTAACCACAGTATATTTGCTATGAGTGATTGTATAGAGTTTTCACTTCACTGTTGGCTCTCCAGTCCATAAATCAGCATGTAAATAATGGATGTGCTTCATGATCAGTGACCGGTCACATCATGTCTTTCAAAGACTGTTGGTGATTGATCACTGCTCATCTGTTAATCAGTTCATGCAGCCAACAAAGCATGTAGTTGTGTTATCTACTTGTCTTCTAGTGACAAATAGATGTGGCATTTTACAAACATGGATAATGAAAAAAGGGAACTTCCCAACAAAGATGTTAGTGCAGCAAAGAAATGAAAATTGATAGTGCAGGAAGTCAAATTTGAATCAAAGGTAAAGGGACTCATAGAAGAAATGGCTGGTTGTGGCAATAACAGACAGGCTGCTGTTTTGAAGGGCTGTACAGATAAAGCCAGAGGAACTTAGTGAAGGCAAACTCGACATAAATGAAGAAAGTGTTCATGACAAAAAGGATGAAGACATCCAGAGAAGAAGAGATAGTGGCAAAAATAATAATAAATACATAAAAATAAAATAATTCACATTAGAAGAATTCTCAGGGATATTTCTTCATGACACTCAGCACAAAGGATGACATGTTAGAAGCTGATCTAAAGTTATAAAGGAGCATGACAATTCACCACAGTGTGGAAAAAAATGCATCAGAAGTTATACAATGAGAATACAAGCACCATTAAACCTTAATTCCCAATGTTTCTAATGTCTTAAATTAGTGTGCCATATAAATATTAGCCTTACTATTTTTTTCATTTCCCCATATACATTTATAACCAATAGTACAAAAATTTACTTTTATTCTATTGAAGTAATTATTGAAGAAAATATTGAAGGTCATGGAACAATTGTAGTTTTTTCCCATTGATGATTAGGATCACTTAGCATGGTTTCAGCTTTCACAGTAATTTTTATGGTCCCACACTACTGTCCAAAGTGAGAACTGCTTGTTTGCAAAGCTTACCACTTCCCTATTTTAATACATTTTATTATCATCTGTTCTCTTGAAGTTATTTCTGTCTATTGCGTCTATATAGTGGAAATACTACATAATGGCACACAACTCTTCCCAACTTTATGTTCAGTGACATCATGTAAGTAGCTTCAAATTGTCTATGGTGGGAGCATTTACACCATGGAAATTGGAAATACTACAAACCAGAGTTTGGTTTATTGCTTTGTTGATTTTCTAGACTTACGTGATGAAGAAAATGTTAATGCAAGTTAAAAGTATATCATGTCGGGGCGCCTGGGTGGCTCAGTCGGTTAAGCGGCCGACTTCAGCTCAGGTCATGATCTCACAGTTTTATGAGTTTGAGCCCTGCATCGGGCTCTGCGCTGACAGCTCAGAGCCTGGAGCCTGCTTCAGATTCTGTGTCTCCCTCTCTCTGACCCTCCCCTGCTCACACTCTGTCTCTCTCTCAAAAACAAATAAACATTTAAAAAATTTTTTTTAAATTTTTTGAAAAGTGTATCATGTCTGCAGCTGTCCACTGTAAAGAGCACAAAAAATTGAGAGGAGGCATGTTTTCCAATATTTGAAAACTATCATCGAATTGAGCAAAGAATTCACTCATGTCATTGGCAGCAAGTTCCAAGGTCTGTCTTTGCTGTTTCACTTTGGTCTTAAATGTAACAGAAAATAACAATGAACTTTCAGCTCAGAACTACCTTTGTTCACCAATAACATAAGCAAGTTCTTTGCTAAATGACATAGTAATCAAGTCTTTATTCATAACCTGATTTTGTCAAGTTGTGATTTAACTAGAACCATAGGTTGTCTATAGATATAAGAATTTGGCAAAAGTCCAAGAATGCATTCTGTGGGAATTAATTAGCTATGTGGAATATTCATTCATAAAAGTATATTTTATTATCACTTGTGTGCTACATTCTTTACATTAGTGAACTTTATAACAAACTTACAAACTTATGTGGGTACATATGCATGCAGCACTCATCTCCTGCCTCCTACCTCAGCTAGTTGTCAAACATTCACCAGCGCTGGGTTTAGAGAATGTGGTCAGGTGGAATTTCCACAATCCTTGGAGTCAAGTGGGACCTTGCATTTCAGCACTGTCTTTCTGTGTTATCTGAAATAAATTATTAAGGCTCACTAAGCCTTTTCTTTCTTCCACAAAAAATAAAAAATTAAAAATAATTTTGGCACAGGAAGAGGTTATTGTGAGGAGGACGCCATTTCTGTCCCCTTCCAGAGATCAAATTCTCTTAAATTTGACTTCCTTTGTTGGAGATGAAAAGAGACACACATTTTTGGACTACATGGCAGGTCCAAATGGCAGCAGAGGAACGGATGGATGAACGAATGTCTTCCTTTGATTCCATGATAAACCAACCAGTTTGAGTTAAATTTAAAGATTCACTAAGGCTTGGAATCCTCTCTCACTTTTTTAAAACCTACGTACAAAAGTTAGAAACTTCTCACATTGTATTATCAATGTTCAGGGGACATAGCCAACCCTGAGCCTATTTCTGCTTTGTTATTTTCATTATAGTTATGGGACCAAACTTGAGAGAAAAATTAGAGAACACTTTCTCCCCCTGCTGGCCACACCACAATATAGCAACATTTTAATGAACAGAATTAACTCAATGTCAAAACAGAAAGGAAATATTCCACCAGACTGGTTACACAAAAACTAATCTGGCCTGCAGACCATTTGTATTTAAAATTTAAAAAAAAATTAACTTTTAATTAGTTGCCAGTATTTCATCGACATTCATCCGTTTTCTCAAAAAAATAAAGTTGGTACACGTTGGGTCTGCCATCTTGCATGCATTTCCCACTCCCTTTGGACAGAGCTTGACTTTCCACTGTGCCACAGTCCCCTCTCTGTCTAATTCACATACTTGGGTCATCTGCCTAACTCTTGCTGTTTTAGTTTACACCCTTGCAATTGGTTACATTTTACACCCTTGCCCTTTTAGTTTCAACTCTTGTAATTTACCAGTGAATAAACTGAAGCCCAAACTTGTTCAAATCCATACCACCTAATTAGTACCAAGACAGATTATAAAATTTGAGCCTCCTAAATTCTATTCAACAAATATTTGTTGATTTCATTCATTTATTTTGCAAATGCTTTAGTGCTTACTATGGCCAGGCACATCATAAGTACCAAAGATACAGAGTATACAAGATAAAAATGGTCTTTGCATTCAGAGTTTTGTTACAGGGAAAAGAAGACAAGAAATTACAAGAAATTTGATGACAAAAGCCAAATATAAGGGACTATGGTGATAAGGCAGCACAATTCCTGCTCTTGCTTCATCTTCTGGTTCAAGTCAGTCCCCATGGTGCGCACAATGCAAATATTACTAAGATTTACTAAATAATGCCCTCAAACCCCAGGGTCCACACTTATTCCACATTCATTGGCACAAGTGCTAACTATCGGGGAAACACCTATACACACAGCATTTATTAGATTTATTCTTCTTTCATGCATGCCCTCTAAAATTGTCACTCATTATTCTCCTCATTCATCTTGGTTTGAATTACCATCTGCAATCAATGCACAAGGCCACGAGGAAGTCACGATCAGGAATAGTCACAAGACAGCTAAAGGAGGTGGGCATCTCTCCACAGAAAAAAGAGTATGAAAGCTAAACTACAAGTAGGAATTAATCTTGGTCAGCAGCACCCATGGTACCATATATGGACAGCACTCCAAAAAAGAAAGGAATTACCTATGTGTAGGACATAAACATTATTCAGACTGGGTCATTTGAAACCCAGGTTCTTTGGAGAAATGGCCAATTCTAGATTCAAGGCAGGAAAAATACAAGGTGAGCCTAAGACACCTTATTAGGCCAGAGAACAAGGAAACATGGAGACTGGTGCAGTGATGTCAAAGGGATCCAGTAAATTAATTTACTAAATAAAGCAAAATCCATGAATCCATAATGATGGGATGGGGGCAGGAAGGGTGCAAACAAGCTCATGGAGAAAGCCAGAAAACCTTTCTTTATAGAATGATGCCAGATAATAAATGTAGAAGGAATGACAGAATTGAAAATCACCATTTGCAACCCTCAATGTAATAACTGATTTAGACAACATCAATGAATGCTAAAGCCACTGAGTAAAATGGTGCTGATACTGCCACAGTACCACCCCACAGATGACAATGGAGAGATGTGCTACCAACCTCTTTATCCCAGTGTCATTACTGATAGTGGACAACCTGAAATTATGTGCTTCCTGACAAGATGCAATAAGGACACATCTCCTATAATTCTTGCAAATGAACAAATATTGAAATGAATCAAGCCATTAGACCTAACTTGTACCTTACGGAAAATATATAGAGAGGAACCAGTTAGCATGAAGAAACAAATTTAGAATGTAGGACATTCTAGCCTAAATTCTTCAAAGATGTCATTAAAAAAAGGTAAGGGATTGTTCTGAATTAAAAGTAGTCAAAGACACATGTCATAACCAAATGCAATAGGTGAATCTTGATTGGTTCCTGGAGTTGGGGGGAGAGGGGAATTGCTATAAAAGACATTCTTGAAACAATTGGGCAAATCTGAATATGGAAAAGAAATTAGATGCTATAGAGGTGCCTGGGTGATTCAGTTGGTTAAGCATCTGACTTCAGCTCAGGTCACGATCTCACTGTTCGCACGTTTGAGCCCAGCATTGGGCTCTGTACTGACAGCTCAGAGCCTGGAGTCTACTTGGGATTCTGTGTCTTCCTCTCTGCCCCTTTCCTGCTCATGATCTGTCTCTCAAAAATAAACATTCAAAAAAATTTTTTAAAGAAATCAGATGCTATAAAATTGTTAATTTTGTTGGATGTTATAGAGCTTTGTGGTTAGTTGAAAATCTGTTTTTCTACATTTCCTGAATATAATAATGTATTAATTATTCTTATGATGGAAAAATATGAAACATACATCTTATTTTTTCTATTTGAAATGACCATACTTCTAACTAGAGAAATACATAGGTTCTCAATTCTCAAAATGCCACTAAAATAAAAAGTGGACACAAAAATTAACATGAAATGAATTACAGACCTAATAAAACTTAAAACAATAAAACTTCTGGCAGAAACAAAGAAGAAAAGTCTTTGCAACTTTAGGATAGGTAAAAGTTTAAGACACAAAAGCACAAACCGTAAAAGAATATACTGATAAGTGGGCCTTTATCAAAATTCAAAACCTTTGGTCTTCCAAACACCCTGTGAAGAAAATGAAAGGACAAGTCACAACCTGAGAGAAAACATTTGTAATACAAATGTCTTGACAAAGGACTAGGATCTATCATCTCTCATCTGAACTATTTCAACAACTTTCTATCTGGTCTTCCAACTTCTACTCTGTCCCTGCATGTCTGCCTGCTTAAAATCCCCCTGAGGCATCTCATAATGTATGATATTAAATCTAGATTCCTTTGTTTGGCAAAGGCCTTCATGCCCACTCCTCTAGTTTGATCTTCAAGCTTCCGTTCCCAACCACATACTTATTCTCTAGCCCCACAGGTCACTATTTTGGTTTGCCCATAGTAAAAGCTCATTTGTGATTTAGGGCCTTTGCACTTCCTGCTCCCTCCACCAGATACTCTTCCCCATAGAGCTGACTAGCATCCTCCTTGTCACAACCCAAATGTCATCTTCTCACTGAGGCATTCCTTCATTTCCCCTCCAGTCACAGTGTACTCTATTTTCTTTATCTGAACTTACTTTAAATCTTTCCCTTCCACAAAAAGGAAAGATTGAGAAGAGCAAAATAATCTTCTGTTCTGTCCACTGATATATGCCTAGTACATAGTGCTTGAAACAAACATGGCAGATGCTTCATAAATATTATTGAATGACTCTTATCTACTACATGTGGGGCACTGTGCTAAGCACTATTTTATCATGTTGCTCAAAGACCTTTTCTCACCTCTTCAGAAAACAATTTTATATCCCTTGTCCATTTTAAATGGCTGAGTACTTCCTAGTAGAGGTACCCCCCATTTTTAAAATGTTTGCACTATGCCACTGCACTTTTAAGGCTAACCAAAAGAAATGTGAAGAGAATTTCAATTTTCACAAAGAGGCAAAAAGCAAAAACAGCATTCAGCAGGGTTTGTTTTGCAGTGAAACATTATAGAGTGCAGGCAGCGCATGCCCAGCAATGAGAGTGGCCCCCCCAACCTCCTTCCTGCGGAACTACACTCAAGCATCTCGGCATCAAGTAGCCATAGCCTTGGACTAGGTCTGGAAACGTGCGCTTTAGCTCCATTTATTTGTATACGTGTGTCCTAAGGTATCAGAAAAAACCTGAGAGGTTATTTTTTGCAACTGGGAAAGCTCAACATTTTTTCCACAAAAATTAATGGTAATTGCTTCTTTACATCATTTTGGCATATGAAAAGTTTCATAGGAATGCTCTACTTTCAGACAGTGGGGAAACTTGCGTTCTCAAGAAGCCCATTTACTCTCACATTAATTGCAAAATCTGTATTTCATCTATATGTAGGATCAGAGCTTTAGGCTAAATGAAAATCTTCACATTACTCTGAACAACTCACACCCACAAGAATGACTAAAATGAAAGAAAAAACATGTAACATGTGAGGACATAAAGTAACTGGGCCTCTCATATTACTGCTATTGAGTGTAAATTGAATTTAACCACTTTGGAATATTGTTAGCAATATCTAATAATGTGGAACCTATGTACAACCTATGACTCAGCTCCATACCCACATATATACTCAAAGGAAATGCATACATGTGTTTTCCAAAAGATATGAACAAAAACATCATCAAATAGCTATATAAGCACACAAAAGAACACTATTCTGCAATGGGATTAAAGGAGCCACTGCTGCCTACAATATGAATGTATCTTTACAAATAAAATGTTGGATGGGGCACCTCAGTGCATCAGGAGGTTACTTAAGTTTCTGACTCTTGGTTTCAGCTCAGGTCACGATCTCACGGTTCATGAGTTCAAGCCCTGCATCGGGCTCTGCACTGTCAGCTTGGGATTTTCTCTCTCTCTCTCTTCTTTCCTCCTCTGCTTGCTTTCTCTGTCTCTCAAAATAAACTTCAAAAAACGATTTTTAATGTCAAGACAAAAAAACCAGACACCAAAGTGCATATATGTTATACTTCAATTAAAGATTTGTTGAAAGACTGAGTATGCATTCTCGGTGTGTTCTGGTAGAATGCTCCCCACAAACTTCTACTGATGTTCCTCTGAAATTTAGTCCTTACAGTATAAGATGGTATTTGAGGACATAACGTAAAGTGGCCTACTACAACTACATTACTTTGAAGTCTAATGTTCTACATCTTAGAAATATATGTGAATTCCCTCTTCTTCACCCACACATATTAAACAGAAATATTTACCTCAGAAAATATTCAAAGAAACAATATTCAAGGAAAATGGGTCATGGTTACACTGTTGGTGCAGTAATTCTGGCACACTGCTTCAGACATCAGTTTAAAAAGAACTGACAGAAAGTAGATTAGTTATGGTTAGACAGCCTGGCTCATATATCAGCTTTACCACTCAGCAGTGGGGCTCCGGACAACCTACCTAGATATTTTGAACCTATTTATTTATATAATGATAAAGGTAATAATACCTATCTCATGGTGGTTCTGAGAATGAAATGAGATGATGTACGTTAGGTACTAACCGCTACTAACCTTTTCCTTCCCTCCCCCTGTAAAGCGGTACTGGGGTGAAAAAAAAGCCAACAAGCTGTTTGCTGCAATATATATATTTTAATTCAAAGTGAATCGACAGTAATACACCATAAATTCTTATTTTGACACTCACCAAAATAGTCACCTGGAAAACCCGCTTTTTGTGACAAAGTACAGAAGGCTTGGTCACATTTAAATCACTGAGAACTAGAGAGAAATACTAGCGCAAACCGTAATAGACATTACATCCATAAAAATTTTCCCAGTCCTTATTGTAATATTGCACAGTGCAATTGCTACATGGCAAACTAGTGTAGCATAGAAGTAAAAGCAAAAACAAAACCAAAGAAAGAAAGCCACAAGTCTAAAATTGTTAAACAGTTAACAGTTCAAACTTCATAATCAAATCTGTATCATCGGGTTCATTAAAACAAATCTTCCTACTACTTGCAGTGTATGATTTAACTTTTACTTAACACAAACCAAGATTAAAATTAGTAGTAGAGATTTTAAAAAGTGAAAAGGCTTTGCTACTACAGTAACATAAATACCCTGAAGGAAAAGAAAACTAAATTATCAGGGTATTTGGTAAAAAAATAATAATAATAATTTGCAAATTAAAATAGTATGCAAATATGCAACTTGGAAGTCATGCAGTGTTTTATTTAAGAAAGCAGTAAAACCAAAGAAAACTGGTAAAATGGTTTTAAAGTGGGCATAAATCCAAATTCTTTCATCGGTTTGTTGAATTTAGACGTTGGCAGGATTTTGAAACTTTGAATTCTTAAACACATTTAAAAACCGATGATTAGAGTCAGTTAAGAGCAGTGTACTTAACTGGGGGGTACACCGTTACCAAACCTTACTATTACATTACGAAAATATTTACTGTTTATTTAACAAGACCATCGAGTCTTGGATCTGAAATACCGAAAATCCAACGTTTCAGGGTAGTAAACGTGGCCCTGTACGAAACTAAAACTGCGCCAGAGTTTTGTACCTATTGTACAAACATAAATCGATCCTTTGCTCTCGGGGTTTCTGAAACATGCGCTGCCAGCGTGGATTCTTTCCCAAGAAGTGAGCAGATACCAGTGACCTGCCGGACCGTATAAATAAAATTAATAAGCTGTGGAGGGCAGCAAGTCTACTTAAATAGTGACTCCATAAATTTGCCATCTGTAAATAATCTTTTAAATTAATCTTAGGCTACTCCTTTTTTAATGTGTAATATACATATGTATATATATTTCTATTTATATAAAATGCATAGAATTGATTACTAAAAACACTGAAACTTGTGGGGAAAATTAAGTCCTTCATTTTCAGTGTGACTAAAAATGTACTGCTGGTTTTTATTTTATGATCTAATACTGTAATTTTTAAAATCAATTTCAGGCACATTTATTTCATTGATGATTATTAAATAAAACACTGCTTGTGTTAATGGAGTAAAGAAAAGTTTATCCATTATTAGCTTATTGTCAACGCTGTATTAGAGCTGTACTAGTGGTATGCAATTCATTCATCAAAGAAATGCTGTAAATCCAAAACATTTGGAGAGTTTAACACTCAAATGCTTTGTACTGTTTATTCCAGTAAATGCTGTGAGATTATATTCCAGATTTTTAAGGAAAAAAGTTAAGTCAAGCCTGCAAGATACAGCTTTCTCAAGTGTCTACAATGCCAGTATGAAAATAAAAAATTAAGTTACATTGATACATCCAAGTTTTTTATATGCAGTGATGAGCACAAACATTAATAGAGATAAAATACTGATGCAAATAACACACCCCCAAAATAACATATGCAATTATTTTCCATCATTTACAATACAGTAGTTACAATGACACTCCAAACAGAAAAGCAAAGTAAAAAATCAAAACCCCAACTTTTATTTCATGTAATCAGACTTATACAGAAATTAGAAGGTTAAGTAACAACTAGTTAATCACCTAAGTTCACAGCTATCTGAAGTGGCAATCGTTATATAGCAGCTTATCTATGATACATTCAAGATAAATGATACAATTTATTACTTGCCCATAAGCTAAAACACAGCCTGTTTAATACCTTTCCTTAAATTCCACCTCTATACTACAATATACTTGAGGTCTATGCAAAAAAGTAGCTACCTTTTATATAGGAAATGGATGATTAAGTCTTTGGTGCTGTAAAAGCAACTTCATTTAAACATAACCACCGCCACCACCAAAAAAGAAGAGAAAAAAAAAGTAAAGAAAATAATAAGGGTAAAACCCAAGACACACTTCTTAAGGGGAAAAAAAAAAAAAAAGCATGTAATTTCTGTCCCTGACGGAATGTATTAAATAAGCAAACACCACCAACAAGCAAAACAAGTACTACAATGTAAAAATATTAAAAAAAAAAAAAAAAACCCTCTCACATGCATAAATGAAAGATTGCACACAAAGAACTCACATCTTTTCAAGCTTCAATAGTAAATATTCTGCTACTATGTATTAAATACTGCATGGTTTGCCCAGGCTAAGATGAAACCACATCATGAATCAATAAGCATTTTGCATTTTCTTTCATTATCTACTCAAAGTCATGCCTACTGCACCTCTAAACATTTCATTAAATCCAATTATACAGCAAACACTCCCAAAATAAACTTAGATTGTATTGCAGTTTCACTTAACAGTATATAAAATGCTGTGTTGTGACAGATATCAACTATCCATTAGATACTGAATCAATTTTTCTTAAGCACTACTAACTGCTTGCTTTTCTTGAAGCTAGATCATTCTGAAAAATCAGACAGCAGAATTCAGCTATAGCAAACATGCTGCCCTCTTGGTAAGGAAAAAACACCTACGACCTGAAATCATACCACAAAAAAACAAAAATGAACATTACTCTATCAAAAGGAAACTAAAGAGTAGATCTGAATTTAAGTGCTGCAGTCCTCAACATTTATATATAGGTAATAACATCAACAACCTCAAATATTTAAGGCACTATGTGTGGGAACGGTTTACAATGCAGCTGAGATTATTAGAACAACATTTAAGAGCAAAGTCTAGGCAACATTTTGCCCATGCAAAGACACATGCAAATGTAAAGAACAATAGCTCAATTTCTTAGGTAAGTGACCCAACATTTATACACTAAGACACAGATAATACAGTTCACTTTTATGCTGTAATTCGGACATATGTGCATCTGTTGCTCTAAGTCTGTACACAGAATGGCTTCCCAAATGTGGATGTGTCTTGCACTAGAGTTAGAAGGCAATTTTATAAAAAATAGCAGGAGCAAAACTGGACTTCTGCTCCCATAAGTCACCTGTCTAGAGTTACTACATAAGAAGATAACATGACCAAAGACAAGTTATACCAAATGTGCAAAACACATTAAAAGTGAGTTTTTTTTAAAGCTCAAAGTTGTTTAAATTGCACCCAAGTCTACATGATTCAAAAATAATTTTCTTGTGCCATGGCTAATATTTATTAAATACCATGTTTTTATTTTTAATCAAATGTTTTTATCATTGAGCTTCCTCAATATACTCTTTTGGAGTTTTCACATATATGGATACTGGCTGAGTTTTGTTGGACTCAATGGAAATCCAGTATATGCAGGTGATGCTGCAATGTAAGAATGTGGGGGGAAGATTGGTTTGTACTGAGTCTGATGAATGGTTGGGGATGGTAACAGACGGGGATTTATGCCCACTGGGACTTGGTGAACTATGCCACTGGGATGAGAGATATTGTAAGTTGGATGCTGTAACATAGGTCTTGAGGTACATGGAGAGGCTAAGAGGTGGGCCACTGGTGCAGCACTACTGAGGGTAGCTGATGATGGGTATGGAAGTAGAGTAGGCTGTCCTCCAAGATGCGCACTTCCAGCCAGATGGGCATGCACGGCTGTGTGATTGGGACTTCCATGAGAAAGAGTGAATGGATTACTGGTAACGCTAGTAGGGATATAAGCTTGCTGTCTTCGATGTCCAAAGTTTCCATTCCACTCCTGATGCCCAGATCCAAAGTGCTGAACCTATTCAAAAGCACAACAAAAAAATACTGAACATGTATTTTATAAGCTAAAAAGAAAGGAATAAAGGGAAATTACAATATACCCTGTAACTGATAATCCATAGAGGATCCTGCAGATCTTCACTTCTACTAAGCATAGGGAAAAGTAAAATATCAGTTGTATACATATTAATATTAAACATTTTAATATCTATTACTATGTATTATGAATCATAACAATACATTGTTACTACCAGTGCTAGCAGTATCACTATCCCCCGCGTCACTACTAATAGCTACCATGTGTGAGCACTTAATTTATGTAAGGATAACACCTTACATATACGACATTATTTTATTCCAAACAACCACCAACACCCATTAACTCTGTGGTCCAGATTTGTTGAAGAGACCTGGGCAAGGTAATATACATAGTATTTCGCAAAGCCAGGATTTGAACACAGGTCTGACTCCAATACCTGTTATCTTTTTTCTCAAAGTGAAACACTACTGTTGAGCACAGTACTGAACAGATGGAAAGTATCCAGTAAGGCATCACTACTCCCAACAACACAACAAATGCGGCCATCAATCCATTAGTGTGCATTCTGAGTTGAAAGGTCGAAGACAACACATACACTAAAAAATTATTTAAGAGAACCTAAAAGCCTAATCTTTCTGAAAAATTCAGGTTCTATGGATAATCTGGTTCATCACCATATTACTAGGCTTTAGTCACTTGGGTTAATGAAAAGGGATACATTTTTCAAGACTGCATACCATTTCAGAATCTTTCTTCCCTCCAAATGAAAAACCGCTCAATTTGAATCCTGAAGGCTCTTACAAATTCATAAACATACCTGACTGAAATTCAAATGCTGTTGCTGGAATGCGGATGTCAATTTCTGCTGGCGATTACCCATTGTGGAAGGCTGGTTTAATCTTCCAGGAGCCGATCGGCCTTTTACTAATGGCTGGCATGTAGAATCTGGCAACGAACCAAATATTAGACAGTTGATGCTTTTTTCTGCTCATATAAAAATAAGAAAGGTCTTTAGATATTTTACACAGTAGTGATTTTAAGGTCTGATAACCTTAAAATTAAACAAAGAGAGAAGTCATCTCAGGATTTCTAGTACTGAATGATATCAGGAAAGATTTCCTTTGTACAACAGATTTGGCAGGATCAAGTTGGAAATTCAGAGATGATTTTTGGCAATGTTGCTCTCTGATGTTCCCAAATTAAGACTTTTTAAAGGGATAATTGGAGAAATAGGGAAGACTCAGTTTACCTGTGTTTGCCATATGTTCATCGGCATTTAATCCATTCTCTAGTCTCATTGGAGGCACCACAACAGTACAAACAGCTGGTTTGGTTTCTGTGCTGGCAGAGGTTACCAGTTCTGGGTTTTGATGAGCATCCTCCACAAAGTTCCTCTCTGCAAATGGACTGTCATGTCCTGAAGAGTCTGATGTTGGAGAGCCATCCACAGTATCACAACCACTTTCCTGTTCTTCATCTGACATACTACAAGAAAGTCTTTTTATGAATAATATGTTTTCAACATTAAATCTTAAGTTAAATACTATCCAGGCTCCAGGAAGTTGATGAGATCTTATTCAGTTATTTCATATCTAATTACAACTTCTTCTTTGTCCAATACCATTTTTCTCACAGTTTTTCTAGACTCTCACATGAATTCTCTACTCAGACTGTTAACCCTAATTCTATCCAGTTTAGGTACATCATTTTGGCACTTTCTTTTCTTTCTTTTCCCTTCCCAATTGATTCTTAGTAGTAGTTCAAAAAATTCCACTTTATAAACTCCAGGAAATCTCATCAAAACACTACAAAAGAAGCAATGTTCTGGATAATTTAAATGAAATATAAAAACATATAATCATGTGACCTGGATAGTTCAGAGTAAATTCTAATGTTAGGATTCATGCCTTTAGTGGTAATTTGGGTCCTTTTAACTAACCAGATATCTGAGAGATCTTCCCCACCTCTCCAAAGGCCTAGCCAGAGTCCCATATTTCTCTTCCTGGCCCTGTTGGGCCATGACAATCTCCCTCCCTTTGGAATTCCTAGAGCATTTATGGTCTATTTTAATCATTCATTTCATACTTAGCAATTTGAAGCGTCTTTTTTTATATATATTTTTTAGTTATATATCTTATCTGTACATTGATACATATGGTTTTTATATGGATATGTATTTACAGGATGTATGTATCTATCAACTGCCAAGCCATATTATAAGCAATCCATAAGAAGATGTGTTAAAACTTCTTTATATCTTCTAAAGTATTCACTATCATACTTCCCAACAAAGGGAAAAAGAGAGAACAAATGTATAAAATTAAGATTAAAAGACTTTTCAGATTTTGTTTCCACTGAAAAAAGAATTTCTAAAAGTTGAAATCAAATGTATTTCACTGAGATTTTATGGCTTCTCTCTTAATGTGTTAGTATATCATACTGGCTAGGAGAAGCTCACTACTTTAGTGACAATGCATGTCCCTGGCCAAAAAAAAGAGTAGGAAAGGAAAAATCGATAGAGCTACACAGATCGATCACCAATGAGACAAAAAAAAAAAAAATCAATGAATATTCTGACAGTGGGTTATTACTTTATTATGCAAAAAATTCCTTTTTTATTTTGCTAAAATGTTTATTTTGCTATATGTTCTTATTCCAAATTTAAGTAATAATTGTCGCCTATGGAGCTGAAGTTGAGGACACGGTTTTCTGCTCTTTCAGAAACAAATGATTCTTTAAAAATCACTTATTAGAACCTCAATTTTTCATTTAGATGTGTTCTACAACAATAAAAGAAAATTATCACTTAAAACCCAAGTGATCTGGTTAAAAAATTATGTCCAAGAGAGAAGCCACTGTGGTAAATCAATAGGTACATATGCATTAACATAAACAACAAAAGATATCACAGGTGTTTTGGTAGACCCAAGATCTATGGTGTACGCCCCCTGGAATTCCTTTACCTGTTCGGTCTCTTGCACGGGGATGGGCTGGACTGCCCCGAGGAGCTGGTGCTCAGAGTACTATCAGGGCTGCTTAGCGAACACATCCGATCGATATTCAAAGTGCTCTGGCAAGCTTCACAATCTAGACTATCTTTACATCTAGTAATGGGAAACACATGGGTCAAAAATTAGAAGTAGCCAAATTTTACATGAATTAAGGATATAAAGCAGTCAAGTGTGATCTACATCAACAAAAATCTAAAGCTATGAATATGGGAGAAATGCTATAATAATCATGTTAGTTACTTACTATTCAGGATGTATACTCCCAAGGACACTGACAGATAAGAGTGGAGTCCCAGAATGTTTTTTTTCCCCACCACACCAGAGGGCGCCACCGGTATTTAAGGATGCAGCATAAACACAAGAAACTGCTTTTGGTACTTACTCTCTGAGTGAGTGTCTCTGAGACGTCTCCTCCTCATCAGTGTCACTGCTAATAGTAATCACACTCACGGCAGGGCTTGGGGAGTCAGCAATGATGATGGTTTGCCGCTGCTTGTCTGAAACCGATGAATCAGAGTGCTGCCTGACAGATGTGTCACAACAATCTCTTGACTCTCCTTCTGAGTTATGATTGTCTTGTGTTTCTATACAACGTACTTCCTCAACGTCTTTCCCATTTACTATCTTTGGAGAAATAAATGTTGAATGTGGGACATTCGTATTCTGCAATGAATTACTCCTGCAATCAAAGGAATAATGTGTCATTTCTATAATCAAAATATGTACATGCCATCTTTCTAGGATATCTTGTTAAAATGAACAACGTTCAAGATCATGTATATAACCTACTAACATACAGACTGTTTAGTAAATGTAACGTATGATCTCTAGAAGTATCAGTGTGGATTGTATTTACATACGTTAAAATGGTCATTTTTTGGTAAATGTGGTATCTGAGTGTCTAAAATTGTCTCAAATTATATGTAGGTAATAAATCAAAAAGGGCAATAAAGACAATCTTACCAACTGAAAGCATTTATTTCCTCTCTTCCTGGCTCCCATTCCATTAGTTTTACCAAAATACCTCTGAGAAATTGAGAAGGGAGCTGGCTTAGTGTTTGTAACAAAGCTATCAAAGAGGTCATTTTGAATAAAACAGAGTGACCCTTTACTGTACATGCAAAATTTATTTTAAAGCTTAACTTTCAAAATGCAGAGGGAAGTTAACATATCAATACCAACCTGTTCTGGCACAGTTTATTTTTCTTTGCAGTGGCAGGCTGAGGCCAGACGACATGTGCAATGCCCACACTAATTGGCTGCGGGGCCGATAAAGTTATCTGATTGGTTAGAAGAGGTTGTGGCATCACTGAGTTATAATGATTACTGTGTGAAATCATTTTCCTAGGGAGAAAGTTTAGAAAAATTGAATCCCTTCTATACCATGATCTATTTTACAAACTTCACAAGAAAAGTATTTGTTTTTCACTTACCCCCAGTCTCCAAGCCTCTGTGAGCCAGCCACACCCTCAGAAGTTAATGCAGTAGTGGCCGCAGCCATGGGGGTTACCTGCTGCCAGGCAGGTACCAGCATCTGCTGGGTTCTACCAGACCACGTCTGCTGTGCCAGAAAGTAAGTTACAAGTAATTCAGCATTACTACATCTTAAAATCAAAAATATATTAAGGTTACAATTATTAAAATTATGTAAAAGCCAATAACTACAAACGATCAAATTGCCATCCGGATCATCTTTACTGTTTCTCAACAGCACAGGCTGACATATTACAAGTGGATCACTGCCCTTATTGGTGTACAAGGAGGACAGCACATATGCAAAAATAATAAACTATTACTGACCTGAGAAAGAACTCCTGGTCGGATCTGTAGTGGCTGTACAGCTGGGGCCTGAGTTACAAGTGGAACTGTATTATCTACTCTTATTGAGTAACTAGTGGGTTTGCCATGCGTTGCAGGAATACCTGTGAAATAGAAGGGGGAAAAACAGTTCTCAACTCAAAAACGATTTCTCTTTAGTTAACTTACAAAAAACTCTTTTAAATGTGGTACATCACTCCAAAAATTGATATAAAGCTACTCCTTCTACTGCATTAAAATGCATACCACCAAGTTGAATCATTTATTTTTCTTGAAACTTCGCATTCCTTTTAAAGTTTGCTACTATAGCTTTATTTCCTTTTCAAATAGTTCTGCCAGTATGATAAAGGACATGGAAAGGTGAATCTAACTCAACATCCTGAACTTCTGGCAGGTAAATGTTCATCTTTTTGTACAAACTTAGCTCTGCTGAGTATTCTCTTCTTTAAAACCTGTAATAGGATCTCACACTTTTAGCACCAAAGGGGGAATGTAGCACAACTTCACACTTCAAAGGCCATGATGATTTACACAATTCAAGAAAATTCAGGGATGACACACTCATTCCAACGTCCAAAGGAAACATCCAAGGAAAAGCAAAAATAACCTTTCATGCCTAATATGATGATACAGCTAAGCTTTAATCAATATGGCTTCATCTACTAGTAGCTGCTGGAACTCCAGGACAAACATGTTCCACTTTTCTTACCCACTAGGAAAATTAGAAAGCAAGATCACGAGCCACGTTAATCCTGTTAATGTTAATGTTTCTGTGTCATATATTGCAAAAGGACCATGCAGATAAATACTGTCTTATATTAAACTTTGAGACAGTGAAGTAGTACCACCCCAATTGAGAGCTTTCACTAAGGATTTTAGGGACATCCCCAAGCTCAGAAAGTGCAGTTACGAGAACAAATTCGGTACTTCAAAATTCCAGCCTCTTGCAGCTGCTACTTTCAGTACAGGCTGGCAGAAAAAGCAGCCGTCTTAGGTGTAAGAGAAAAATACTACAATTGTTTTCTTTTACTACTGAAAAATAACCTCATAATTTTATTGCACAAATACACTTAAGTGTTAATCCTGTTAATTTTGTTGTGCTTATTTTTCTTCACAGAGGCTTTTAACCCTCCTCCCAGGGTGTTCTAGCCCCTGAGCTCCACTGAAAACACTAGGTAGGGATTAAGTTTAACAAAGATCTACAGGTTATTTTTTTTTAAAACGGACCTTCTTAGCCTTTCCAAAAAGCATGTCTTGATCAGCAAATTCTCCAAGAAATGGAATCTAAGTGCACCCAGGCAGTGTAGATGTGTGGCAGCAATAGACAGTCTCATCAGAGAAAAAAGCAGAATTCACTTTGACAAGGGGTAAAGGACAGAGCGAATTCTCAAATCCCAACAAAAATCATGTTGCCCTTAAATTCTCCTCATAATTAATGCCTTATGATGCAAAGAATTCTATTATCTTCTTCTCTCATGAGGTCTGATTTATTTTTATCAAATTCAACAGTGAAGATCCCAATTTCTACACAGTTCTTAGGTTAGCTAAAAAAAAAAAAAAACTTATCTTTGATTAGATTTGCTTTCATGTCTGCACAGCAACGCATGAAAGCTTAAAAGATTGTTCTAGTACAAGAGAGAATTCTGTTGGAATGCATTTGATTCTAAAATAGCAGTTTTCATCCAAAGGGGATGAGAAACTAGCTTTTCAGATTGCCAAATAATGTTAAACGCTTGTTTAATATATACTAAAATTTGTTAAAAGCTTGGCTAAGTCTTTGTTAACTTGAAAAAGGTAATAACAATATTAGGGATATAGTACTTATATATCTATACCTACATATTATATCGACAACATGGAGAATATATGAAATGCATGATGAACATAGACACTACACCCCCAAGTACAAAATGTAAAGTGGAGTAGACATAAAATGTATTTAAAAATACAGACTATAACGGTGCCAGAGCTGCTACCCAACAGCTGCCCAATAACCATTTAAAATGTTTCTCTGAAATGGATTGGTGGCACATTATGAGGAAAAGTGGTAAGAAGACCAGTACTGGGATTTTCTATAGAGACACTAAAGTGGATTAGACAGGAAGCTTTCATTTCTAAGCAGACTCTATACTAAGACAAAAACCAATGAAACAACATATTTATAGAGCCTGCCTGTCCTGCTACAAATGCACCCATTACATAAATCAACAAATATTTTGCTCTGTCTTACTGGTTAATTCTAATTCAAAAATATTGTTCTTGACATTTAAAGGGTTTATGAGAGTATCTCCTTTTCTTTGTTTTCCTTATTACGAACCACTCATATAGCTGTTAGCATATGTATAGATAGGTCACTGGTCTTTCATCAATCATAAGGCACATTCAAAGATAAAAGATTTCTCTGACCTCATTGAATGTTTTAAAAATGACACTCAACTGTGTTTAGAAATGTGTCTCACAAGCCTCTCAAATTTTTGCTACCAACGGAAGGTAGGCTCTGGGAAAAAAAAGCTATTCTAAATCTTGATGAAATATGATTTTGGTACATGGGGGAAGATTATTAGAACTTAAAAATCTATTTGTTAGTACAGGGTAAAAACTCATCTAGGTGAAAATGCATTTATGGAGATACCACTTACATGGTAACTGCTTAAAAAACAAAAAAGCGTCATCTTCCATGCTCAAGTATTTAGAAGGAAAATGTCTACCTCCTACTTACTATCAAATGGTATATGTATGCTGAGATAGACTGATGGCAGATATGGCAAAACGTTAACACTTGCTGAATCTAGGGTAAAAGGCATTGAATTATTCTTGGAATTTTTCTATGGGTTTGAAACTTTTATAATTAACAATTGAGGAAAAACAAAGAAATAAACACAACCCCATCTTTAAGAGCACTGACATCATGATGATATGGGTATTTTACTACCCCCAGCCATGGGTCACTGTCACAGATACCTACAGACCATGTTGGTCCACAATTCACCTTAAAAAATCAACCATCTAAGTAGTTGTTTTTTATCTTTAGTGCTACAAATCTTTCTCTCAATGAACCCTTACATGAAAACCCAATATACATAAAAGATGAAAATAAAGTTCCCCTGGTAGAACCAAAGTGGCTAAAGAATTGAAATGTTTTCACATCTCTTATTATCAGTCAACAAATATATCTTGGTGCTTTGTTAGGCATTGTAAGAGATATTATAACTTCAGAAACATTGTTCAAGTCCTTGAATCAAATAAAAAATTCAAATAACCTTCAGAATCCAGAAATATTAGAGATAGAAGTGACCAAGATAGTATGTACTCAGCCCATTTCCTTTGACTAAGGCTGAAAACAGGTTAAACAGACTCAAGAATGACAGCAAACAAAACAGGACTCTAGCCCAGGTGCCCTGACTGGGTACCAACTGCTTTCACAGATGCTAGATAGTACTCCCACCACGTTTCAAAGAGTCACTTAGGGCCTCACTTGTAATTAACCTCTTCATTTAAGACAGAACTAGATGTTCTGTCTTAACAGAAGACAGACCTTGCTAGAACTAGTTGTTCGCCTAGCAAGGACGAAGTGCTAGGAAAGGACCTAGAAAGTCATATTTTATTCTGGTTATTCCAGCCATAACATTTGCTGCTATTGCCCTCTAAGAACCATGAACAAATTCCCTAGTGTGAGAATTCATGGCTTCTTCAAAGGTATTCTGCCACTCATCTCACCTGAGATTTTATTCTGCTTTTTATCTGAATAAGGGGCAAAATGTAACTGAGCAAAAACCAATCTCTCTTTTTTTTAAACCTAAGGTATGGATAAAGAACAAGACTATAACATTTTGGAATAGAATTCTTTTGACCAAAATTTAAAGAACGGAGTTCTCAGTTACTTTAATGTCTAGTAATGACAGAGAGATAAAAGGTACTTACCTAAATATCTGGAGCTGTGATAACCAGTAGAGGACAACCCATAGCTTTCCAAGCCCATTAATTTCTACTAAGGTATTTTATCGTGTTAGACTCTACAGGAAATATAATTATCAGATGACCCATTCTGTCAGTGATGATTACAATGGAGCTCCAGTCAAGAGAGCAGTCAGTGTCACTGGTCTAAAGGCTACTGACCAGCTTAAATTAAATTCAAATGTAGCAATGTGGCAAAAACTATGCAATATATTTAATTAATAGATACCTAAATTTATAAAAAATAATATATGCCTAAATTCAAAGTATAATAATTTAAATCAGAGTACCTTGAATAGCTGGGGGACAGATAATCAGCGTCTGTTGAAAAGCGTCACCACAACCAAAATGAGCAGTTCCGGCCTGCAGAGCAACTCCATGGTGCACAACGGAGTGAGCGGACGTGGTTAACGCCTGAAAGGTCAGCACAGGCGGCATTGTACTGAGTAGTCTGCATGCACGCTTTATCGATACAATTCAAAAGCACTTCTTAAAGCCATAACTCTATGATAAAAATGGGCCCAGAAACTGATTTTACTCAACTCAACTTTTCATGGAGTTGCTGCACAGAAAGGCAGATAGGAGATATGAAGGGAGTGGAAAGTGAAAGGAAATAAAAGAGTTTAGGTAGACATGTTCTAATTGTTGCCCTGAAAGAGTAGAGATTTTACAGAATAACCACAGCGAGAGCCTCCCAGGCACTGTGACTTCTAATTGCTGACGTGAGACTTCTATATACTTCAAAATCAAAATGAGCAATCATTAAAAAGGGAGTACAAATTATTAAATATTATAAGTTCTTACCTGATTTCTTAATGTGCCAATTTTAGTAAAATTTGCTGTCAGGTTAGCAGTACTGCCGGAAGCAACTGGTCTTAAAAGTGAAGTTTTATTGTGATTATTTGTGTCACATGAATTTGGGTGGGACTTACAAATATCCATAATATGGAAACAGGACTTTACACTGCAAAAAAAAAGGGAGGGAGGGGGAAGGTAGTTGTAATATTATTTTAAATGTTAAGGGTAGTTTAACATTTATAAATTATATCTAAAAGAAAAAAAATTATATGACTTGCACTTAATCTGCTTATTTCCAATACTATTTCTACCAGAAAAACTACAAAAGATTGGATTTTAAAGCAAGTGAAAATGTATCTTATTATCTGTAATATTTTCTAAGACATCAAAGCAACAGTAAGCATTTTTTGACTAACACACTATAATTTCATGACGCCTGCCCTAAATAATTTTTCCAAAATGTTTAGATCTTTATATCCCTAAACTACAAAGTATATAGTTATAATGTTATTTTCAATGTGCTTATATATGGAAATCATTAGATATTTTTAACTGTTGGGGAGAGTAGATGGGCTTTATAAAATTACCAATTTTAAGGGGAATCCACAATAATGGATACTGGTTCATCCCTGTAACTTCTTCAGTTATTTTTTTTATGTTTATTTATTTTTGAGAGAGAGTGCATGTGCCTGCAAGCAGGGAAGGGGCAAAGGGGTGGGACAGAGGATCCCAAGCGGGCTCGCCACTAACA
This sequence comes from Cryptoprocta ferox, assembly GCA_028646485.1. Lineage (NCBI taxonomy): Eukaryota > Metazoa > Chordata > Mammalia > Carnivora > Eupleridae > Cryptoprocta > Cryptoprocta ferox. The sequence goes on from CM053575.1 coordinate 26,229,117, forward strand.
GCAGAGAGCTTGATGAGGGGCTCAAACTCACAAGCTGTGAGATCATGACCTGAGCCTAAGTTGGACACTTAACTAACCAAGCCACCGAGGCACTCCCATTCAGTCATTTTAAAATACAAAAAGTTGGTTTAAGTCGTCATTTACTTTACTACCTGCAGCCTTATAAAGAAGAGGAGTGATGTTCAAAGAATTCATAAGCTTTACCTAAGGTAACTCTGATAAGACCTTCCTCAGTTTGAGCATACGTATATTCTTTCCCACCAACCCATAAAAACCCTCCTTTCCTTCCACAACACAGAGGAGAAGTTGTGTGCAAGGAATGCAAACAATGAGAAAGGAAATTAAGGATGGGGTCTGCAGGACTCAGAAGTGGGAGGAAAACTATTAATACTTCCTTTTATTACACATGTATGGCTATTAAGAATATCATGTAAAAAAAAATCACTCAGTCATTTGCAGTATGGTATTTTGGAAAAAGAACATTGGAATGCAATTCAGATTCACATTCCAGGACTGTGCTGCCACTTACTAGTCTAGGTGAATTTGGCCAAGTTGACTTAACCTCTTTTGACTCAGATTATTTACAGTTAATAAATCTATTGAATCATTTCTCTAAAACACTAATTTTCTAAGACTTAGTATTATTTCTCCATATTGTTTTAACAGACTTTAAAGTGGGTGTCTGGATGGCTCAGTTGGTTAAGCGTCTTGACTCTTGATTTTGATTTTGGCTCAGGTCATGATCTCAGTTTGTGGGATCAAGCTAACAGCACGGAGCCCGCTTGAGATTCTCCCTCTCCCTTCCCCCCACTCCCCCGCTCATGCTCAATAAATAAATGAATGAATGAATAAATGAATGAAAAAAGATAAGTGTACTCTTAAAAAAAAACTAAACATAAAAGGTTTTCAAGTAACATACTGGTTGCTATGAGGGAAATCTAGAAGATGTTTCATATTAACAAAAGAATGGTTCAAAGTCTCAGTTGGAGTAATTCTTAAATCTGCATCAATCAGCAACATTTTCTTCAACAGACTAACAAATTCTCTTCTATCAGCTTTCTCAGCCAAAAGATCACTTCCTTCCAAATCCATCACTGTGTTCACCTACAATATCAAAATTTCAAGTCATCAAATACAAATTAGCCATAAGATAATATATGTTAAAATTTCAGTTTAAAAAAAATACCACAACAAAAGGAACAGAGAACTACAACTGTTTTGAAACAATAACAACTGAGTTTAATAAATTTGCAAAATGTTGCAAAATGTTTCAAAGTACCAAATAGTATTCAAAGTAAAAAATTTTAATATTTTAACAAATACCATTTCTAACAAAATACAAAGAAAAAAGAAATTTGTACAGCTAAGATTTTCCCTTTTAAAGAAAATACTTTTTACAAAAGAACAGGATGGTATTAATAATATTTGATAATTTAGTTCCTAAAGGGCTGGAACCTTAGAATCAGTTTTGTTTGAAAAGCTTAAAAACACCAGCACTCTATAATCATTTGGAAGATAATTAACATGTGATGGCATCCTTGGCATTCAGGTCCATCATCGTAAGCATAGAAGACTAACAAATGTGACTGTGGTACTCACATGCACTATATCATCCAGACTGTTGAATATGTACTTTCGGGCTTCTTTAGACTTCATTCCTGTCTCTGCCTCATGCTCTTCTAGTGTCTTATTGGATATATCAAAGAGGAGAAATTAATATATTATTATCCACCATTTGCAAAGTATTTCTTTATTTCTGGCATATTTAATCTAAAACACTGAATATTCTAAGGCAAGAAGTTTTAAAAGCAACTATCAAAAATGTATTTTTTTAAAGTAGCAAAAAAAATGAGAAGAGCTTGGTTCAGGCCAAAAAATATACATATAAAAAGGTAACTGGTTATAAACTTAATTACTGAGGATTTACTAATCCCCCAAAAAGCCTAGGAATAAATTAGGTACTTGGGTTATGGAGTAAATGTTGAAATTCAGTCCATGTCCTATAAAGCTTAATAATGGGAAACTGAGTAGACAAGATGAAACACTCAACACAAAAGTAATTATATACACAAAATTTAAAAAACCATTTAGAGGAGTTAATAATTATGTTGCCAGGTTAGAAAATGAGCTCAGTTATTCAGGAAGGGCTTTTTTTCCCCCTTAATCATTAAAAGGAGGTGGGGATCAAAAATGAAAATTCAAAAGGAGGCAGAAATGCAATAAAATAAAAATCAGCACATAGGGTATTACCCACATGAAGCACCTTAGAAAAAGTTTTTTCCAAATTTTTTCTTTTTTAATGAATTACCTTTAACCTCCAACCAGAATGAGAAATATCTGTTTCTCTGCAAAAAAATCTTGTGGATTTCGTGCCCACATTTAACAGCTGCTCTCCTGGTAAACCTTGAGTCTGAGAAATATATCGAATCTGAAAAATAATTTACAAAACAAAAGAGTTTATTCTTTCATGTAATAGATATTAATTGAACATGTATTCTTTATCAGACACTAGACGTTAGGTCAAGAATTAAATGACGTAGTCTATGCCCTTGAGAAATTCAGACTCGTGGGGAACATACAAGTAAACAATTATAAGTACCATAGTAAATACATGCTTATGGAAAGACAGAGAAGGGACACCTAAAATAACTGAAGTCACATAGAGTTCCAAAAGAGGTGATGCTTAAGTTGAGTCTTAAAAGAGTTCTTTAGGAAACCTGACTATGATTGTTGCTAAGGTTATAATATGAATAAATATGGCCAATCAGGAATAAGTACCCACAGATACTAGAAGTGCAGAGGTTCACTAAGTGGAAAATGACAAGGGGTGAAAGTGAACGAGCAGGCTGAGGGCTTTATCAGTAGGGTAGGAAGTTTTATCTGTCCTCTTTCCCTCTATAAGGCCCAGTTTTATTTCTAAATCTGTATCTAAATATTTATCTCTAGCTCTGAAGCTGTAGATCCAAATGCTTATGGAAACTCTCCACCTGGCTGGACTTTGAGCACCTCAAAATGAACATATCCTCAACTGATTTTCCCCTAAATCTGTTAATCCTCGTGTATTTCCCAGCAACACCAACACCAACCACCCAAATCAGAAATCTGAAATTTATACCAGACACATACCTCTCCTTCACCACTCTCCCACATTACTGTCCCTTCTCTCCATCCCTGTTTCAGGCCTTCTTCAATTCTGTTCTACAATTTCATAAGCCTCCTGAGTAGGTTATCTGCCTCCCTAATGATGCCATCCATTCACCCCCAATTCAGTATTCACACTGCTAACAGCCATTTTGGTAAAACACAAATCTGACTATTACCCCTTGTGTAAAACTACTTTACCGCCTACAAGATCAATCCCAAACTTCCAATCATGGCATTCAGGCTTTGGGCTTTATCTCTTTTCTGCTCTTTACATGGGCCTATAAAGAAGCAGCCCATCTAGCACCACTCTAAACTTTGCATGGGCTTGTTTTGTTTATCCTTCCTAAACTGCTCTCTAACTCCTACTTATCAATGTCCCTGTGCCCCTTCCCAACCAACTTCACCAAATCCCTCAGCAAACTTTATCATTCTTTTTTGAAGACCCCGTTCAAGAACTTCTCTGTAAAGCTATACCTAAACTTCTCAAACAGAAGTACTCCCTTTCCTCTGTGTTCCCATCAACCTAAAACATAACTATTTTAATACATTTAATACAATAATACTATAATACAACTATTTTTTTACATGTCTGTTTTCCCTACTAGACTGTCGAGTCTCCTGACAACAGAGATGTTTATCCATATTTGTATCCTCAATTTTACCTGGAACGACAACTAAAATATCCACCTTACAAATCCGTTTCATTTCATTTAAAGTGTGGTGCCTTCTCCTCACCCCACATCCCTTGAGTGGCTGAGTTCCTTGTTTTATGGAAACAGAAAGTGAAAAGTACTAAGAGTCCATTACCTAGATGTTACATCAAAGTCTCTCAGATGGTGGGAAAGACTTCAGCAATTCAAAAACATACACAGAGTATTTACTATGTGTCAGATGCTAAAGATACGCAAATGAATAAAACATGGTGCCAATCTTCAAAAGTATATAATTCAGTAGAAGAGATAAATATTAAGCATGTAATCTGCAATTAAGCTAGGAAGCGCCATTATGAAGAAGACAATAAAAGTGCTAAAAGAGAATAGGGCAATTGAAATGGCATTGAAAAAAAACAAAGCAAAAAAAAATGGCAAGTGATCTTGTGAGTTTATTTTTGATCATAATGCCTGCTCTGTCTTCTGGAAAAAAAAAAAAAACTGTTCCATCTATAACTACGAATACATGAAAAGACTCAGCATTTGCCACCTCTGCCCCCAGTGAATGAAGGGTGAAAACCTGACTCAGAAGTGATTCATTCATAAAATCATGTTGTGAACTCAACTAGAAATAAGCTAATAAGCAAATTAGACTTACAACGTCAGCAATATGAACTAAGAAGTATCAATCACTATTGAGGGATGAGCTGGAGCTGGAGTTTGATGGCCATGTTAACCTAACCAAAATTAAGTATGAGCAGAACTTCAGAGTAACAAATTAAATCCAGAATAGATAAAAATTACTTGAAGAGCACCTAATTCACACTTATCAAGCCCCAGAGTGAAGTTCTACTGATAGCTATTAATTCCATTAAATGTCACTTTGAATCCAAAAGCATCTCCAACTCCAGACTTCACAAAGTCCAGCCATATTATAGCTCCATTCTTGGACTTTGTGATAGTCTACACACAAATAAAGAGCCAGCTACTTGAGGTCTCTGTGCAACCCGAATAGCCGGATAAAATAGAATTCTTCAAAGATTCCTACTCCCCCTCAACACTCAGGAGTTGAAATAGAAAACTTTATTTTTCTTACATAGGATACGACTTGAAATTACCAAATAAGATAATCTGAATATAAATTCAGACTTTTATCTGTTCTGGATGAGATTCTATCTAAATTTCAACAAACATTTTGTAAGAACAATCAGCACTTACCAAGTTAATATGGATGTCCATCCATCCATAAAATTAATTCCCTGGAATGTTTTTGATATTTCCCTGGTAAATATAGGTTAAAACCAATACACAGAACAGTAGTAAGACAGTATACCTACAATTAAGACAGGAAGGGATTCAAGCACTAGTTCACAGGGTAGCCTTCGCTAAACACAGACACCAAAAACACTGGTGTACAAACAGAAATGAAATGCAGATATGAGAAAATATGACATGTGAGAATTCTCAACATGGTCAATGCCTAGCTATAGAATTCAAAATTAAAAGAGGAAATTGCCTTGGAAAAGCTTTAAGAAATAGATGATAAAGATGATTAAAGAGCTAGAACACAAACCCTATGATGCAGAATTAAAATAATCTGTGAATTTTTTCCTGGTGACCCAAATGTGGCTTTTAAGTATATAATAATCACAGGTCCACTGTTCATTCTTTTTCGCCTCCTTTGGGAAAAAATTGTTATTGTATTAGAAGATTAAATAAAGGTTAGACAGAAGACATGAGTTAAAAGTTATATTTCATAAAAGTCCTTATTTTTGTAAATGTTCCATGTGCACTTGAAAAGTATGCATTCTGCAGTTTTGTGTATAGTTTTGGATGTGGTACTCTGTGCCTGTGTCGTTACATCAACTTAGTTAATCATGGGCTCAAATCCTCTATATACTTACTATTTTTTTTCTATTTTTGCTCTATCAATTACAAAAAGAAATGTGCTAAAAATATCTAATTATGACTGTGGATTTATCTATTTCCTTTTTTGGTTCTGTCAATTTTAGATTAAAGTTATTACTAGAGGTATAAAATATAAAACTGCTCTATGTTCACACTGAATTGAATTTTCCAAACTCATTGGCTAAGCTTCCCTTCTTTATAAATAATACTGATGGTTTTGTAATACAAGAACACTTCTGATACTAAAAACAATGCTATTAATAAAAGCAAAACACTAAAAAAAGAGTACCTTATACAACATACATTCTGAGAGATAAACATTTATACAAAATGTTATCATAGAACAAAACTAAGCTCCTGGCTCCATCACTAAAACTCAGTCTGGAGACAGAATGCCAGTGGGGGTTGATGGGTTTGAGAAACTAACATAAAGCCTATGAAAATCTTCTTCAAGTGATAGCAGAGAGATAGTTGGGAAGATGAAAGTGGAGTCTGGAAGAGGGTTAGTGCCAGGGATTGAGCACAGACTGGAGCACGGTTGGTTGGGCCCTTTTAACTCTCCCCCATATAGTCCTGAAAGTATCATTATCCATAAGGTAGTATACAAGTGGTCCACTGCTAACAGCAAAGATTCTGGATTCTGATTGCCTGTGTTGGATTCTCGGGCAAGTTATTTAACTTCCCCACACCTTTGTTTCTTCATCTATAAAACAGAGGCAATAGTAGAATGTACCTCACAGGGTACTGTGAGCATTAAATGAATTAATGAAAGTGTAAGAACAGTTTCTGGCACATAAAAAAGCTCAATAAGTATTAATTAGTAATATTAGTATTACCCACTACACTCCCACTGTAAACAAAATATGTTAAAAAAATGAAATAACAACACCCCAATTATGTGCCCAAGTTTATCAGGGCAGCAGATGACTGAAACAGGGAACACATAACAAAGGCATACTCTATTGATAGCCTCTTCACATCCTAATTAATGATCATAATCTAGGAAGCTGGGGAAAACCTACAAAATTCAACATTAATAAATAGACTAAAGTAAAATACAACCCCAGAAATATTTATGTGAACATTTTAATAGATGCATAAAAGCATTTGAGGGGCACCTGGGTGGCTCAGTCGGTTGAGTGTCCAACTCTGAATTTTGGCTCAGGTTATGATCCCAGGGTCATGGGATCAAACCTTGTGTCAGACTCCATGCTGAGTGTTGAGCTTGCTTTAAGATTCCTTTTTCCCTCTGCCCCTGTCCCCTGCTTGCAGTCTGGAATAAATGAATGAATAAGATAATAAAATAAAATAAAATATAAAATAGGCATATGAAAGTCCAAACCAATTTAGGATAAAAAAATTAGAAAATTGGGACTAGAGGGAGTTTTATTTGACATCTGACCTTTATCAAAATCTATATAGCATACATCATATTTGGAAATGTGTGTATAGTCTAAGACTGAAACCAAACAAGACATATCATCACTCCATTCACTTGCATTCATATATTTTGGGAAATAACTTTTAATACACCAAACTGAGGGGCACTAGGTGGCTCAGCCGGTTTAAGCAACTGACTTTGGCTCAGGTCATGATCTCGCGGTTCGCAGGTTCAGGCTCCGCGTCAGGCTCTGTGCTGACAGCTTGCTCAGAGCCTGAAGCTTGCTTCGGATTCGGTGTCTCCTTTTCTCTCTGCCCCTACCCCATTCAGGCTCTGTTTCTCTCTCTCTCTCAATAATAAATAAATGTAAAAAATAAAAAATAAAAAAATTAAATAAAACACTAAACTGATAAATATGCAACTATTGATGCTATATGCTAATTGGTTTTTAAATTATTATACCATTTTGGAATTAAAGTAATACACATTCTGAAAATTTTGTTAATCTGAATCAGATTAACATCTATTCTCAGTTTTAAAAATTATCTATTATGAAATTTAGAAAAAAGGTTTGATCAGGGCTTTGTTTTAAATTACCACTGTGACTTTCGACAGTCATTTCATTTTTCTGGACCTCGGTTATCTTCTTTATAACAGGAACGAGTATAACTAGAAAATCTGTAGGGTCCTTCTCAGTACTAACATCAGGTGTCCAAGACTAGAACTGCACAAGTCCCAGTCCAAAGTACAGCAGCAAATGGATTTGAAGTTGCCACCAGATGGTGTTCTGCTTCAGAATATCATACATGTCGTAACTTGTAACCCACAAAACCAGAAGTATACTTCTAGCATTTGACTGGTACCGTCGAACAGATTACTGGATTCTGCAACTAGATCACCAACTCTTTCAAAACTAGCCACCGTCTAGCATCTACATCAAAGTTAGTGGCTGGGTAAAAAGCTGAAGGAAGCCAGGATGTATGTATGGAAAAGGTTATAGAAACTACCTTCTAAGAGGAATGCTGAACACAGAGGGGGAAAAGCAGAGAATATAGGAAGCCCAGCCTAAAAGAGGAGGTTTATGGGTAGAAGGTCAAAGGAAGAAGAGATTAAAGTTAATGATAACATCTGATCTCATAATTACTATTAAATGACTTGTAGAATCACCTCAGCAATACTTAAGTCATCAAATTCACAACTCTCAGATCCTTTTTGATATAGAATGCTAAGCCCTGAAAGTCAGAAATAAGACACCTTTCCTTGTTACAATTAGATTATGTGTGCATTAAAATGTTCTATCTTTTCATTAAATGTTAAACACTATATCGCTTAAATAAAAATATTTACCCACTATAAACCAATTGAAGAAAAAATTGATGTAATCATTTTGTTAGTTTTGACTGTTTTCCACTAAAATATGAGTTGAGTATATATCTATCTAATAAGGGGGAGGCTACAAAATTTTTTCAAAAAATACTGATTACGATTATAATTACTCCAAAAATAACCTTAGTATTAAAAACAAAAAAAATAAAATAGCAAACAATATGATCTAATAGCTTAGAGAGGTTAATGAACATAACTGAAACTATCATGAAAAGTGTTTCATGAAGTAATTTGCTGGATTCTACTGAGAATCATTTAAATAATGTTAAGCCAGATTTTTAGCACCATTCAAAAACAGCTTAAAATACTAAAAAGGGTTCAAGTGACTGAAGTACTTAAGCCCAATAATGGTTGTTGATTTAAGACCAATAGTTATGCCTTTTATTCCTTGGCGTGGCTGACGTTTCATCCACCATCAAAGTTTGTCACCCAAGCATAGTTCTATTATTTAAATGGATACAGTCCAGCCCTTTATAGGTCTGGAGCATAAAAATGATACAAAAAATTCTCCCAAGTGTTTCTGCAAAACTGGTTTTGGGACCTGTGGATTTTAACTCTATGAAAGCTTACTCAATTGTTTATAAAAGAGTTTTTAAAAACCAAATACAGTTTTGAGATTTTGAATTTAAATTCCCTAAGGTCTCAGATTTTGTTAAGTCTGTTAAATTTTGTTATTTTAAAAAGATTTTGACAGGTACTATACACCTGGGAAATGCATTCATATAAGTCTATTTTTCTTTACATTCTACCAATTCTACCTAGATGGTTATGACAGTTTTGTTACCTGATCATACTCCAAGGCTCCTGGGTAGAGTGGCCATCCAAGGAATAATTCTGCAATCACACATCCCAATGACCACATGTCTATGGCTTCACAAAATGGCAACCCCAATATAATCTCTGGAGCTCTGAAATTGAAAAGAAAAAAAAAGAGTGATTTCCCTCTAAAATTATCTTAATTCGTCTGACAGTATAAGAAAAGATAATAAAATGACAGAGAAATCACCTTCTATTTATAGTAACTCTTCACTTTTCAGAACTCTTTGAAGCCTAGCCATTAAGCTTAAAAGGGTACAGTGAGTACAACCATTGCTAGGATAAAATCTCTATACTTAACCTCATAGAGAATTTTATTAACATATTAAAAAGAGGAAAAAAGCATAGATTTTGTCTTTGCAACTGTAACAGATTAGAAATAACATACTAGAAAGAGAACTGTAAAACTACGAAATACGTGCACTGTGACATCAACAGAACTGAAAACCAGACACTGAAAGATACGAGCAAAATAATCTCAAAGGTGAAAAGTGAATCTAGACCTAGATATTACTTCAGAACACAGTAATAAATATTCACAAAACCAGGACCATTAGTCATCCAAATGGGACAAGACCATGTGCAATTTTAAGAGGCAGAAAATAAAGAACATCAAAACAGGTAGAAAGCATTTTAGCAGTTGACAAGCTCTGAATACTTGGAAAATGTATTCCATGAAAAATATGCCCAGATAAATTATGTGCTACTTCACATGACCTGCCATGATAAAATTAACATTCTGAGAGGCTTCACATACAGTTATGTAACTCCCACGTAAGTCATACAATCATAGTTACTGTTTAGACAGTCTCATACTTACAGAGAAGTTGTAAGAACAATACAATGAGTGGGATTTTTCCCGAACCACTTGAGAGTAATTTGCCGAATAACTCTATACTTTGTATTTCCTACAAACAATGATATTCTCCGACATAACTACAATACAGTCATCAAAATCAGGAAATGCACACTGATACATCTCTACTATCTAAGCCCCATACTCCAAGTTTGGCCAATCATACTAATAATGAATATCCTTCATGGCAAAAGGATCTAATTTAGAACCATGCATTACATTTAGTTGTAGTAACTCTCTTTATTTATTTATTATTTATTTATTTATTTAATGTCTTTATTTTATTTTTGAGAGAGAGACAGAGAGTGAGCTGGGGAGGGGCACAGAGAGAGGGAGACACAGAATCTGAAGCAGGATCCAGGCTCTGAGCTGTCAGCACAGAGCCCAATGCGGGGCTCAAACCCACGGACTGTGAGATCATGACCTGAACCGAAGTCAGATGCTCAACTGACTGAGCCACCCAGGTACCCCAGTAACTCTCTTTTAGAATAGTTTGGGTCTTTCCTTGGTTTCTATGACCTTGGCATAGATATTACAGGACAGTTATTTATAGAATGTCTCTCAGGTTTGCCTGATGTTTTCTCATAATTAGATCCAGGTTATAAATCGTTGGGAGGAGTATTACAGAAGTGATGTTTTTTTCTCATTATGTGCTGTCAGGTGACATACAATTTTGATTTGTTCCAGTACTAATAATGTTCACTTTATTTGTTCCTCCTTTTCCCTTTGTAGTTAAGTATTTTGCAGGATTTCAGTTTGAGACTGTATATATAATCCTTTCCTTATAAATTTTCCATTTATTCATTTATTTGCCTATGTGAGTCTAAATTAATGAAACCCTATCTTTTCATTACTGTAATTATCTATTTTGATACTCTGATTTTCCTAGACTTGACCAGTCAGAACTCTGTTAATGAGGTCCTCATTAGTACCAGGATGGCACTGTTCCCAGGTCCTCTCAGCATACATATTATATACAGTTAGACAAAATAAGTTAGACAAAATATACAGTGAGGCAAAATAAGGCTTCTGCTAATTTTTTTATTTTTTAATGTTTTTTATTTATTCTTGAGAGACAGAGACAGCGCAAGCAGGGGAGGGTCAGAGAGAGAGGGAGACACAGAATCCGAAGACAGGCTCCAGACTCTGAGCTGTCAGTGAGCTTGAACCCACGAACCGTGAGATCATAACCTGAGCTGAAGTCCACCGCTTAACCGACTGAACCACCCAGGCGTCCCTCTGCTGATTTCTTTAACTGAGACTACTGACTGTCATTATCTCCTAAGGCAGTGGTTCTCCATCTTGGCTGTACATTACAATCACTTGGTCCTGGCCATACTCCATACCAATTAAATCAGAAACTTGAGAAGGGGAGGGGGGGAAGAGCGGGGGTTACTTAGGAATCAGTATTTCTTTTTAAAGCTACCAGGTGATTCCAATACATGGCCAAAATTGAGAACCAAAGCCCGAGGCTCAAGTAGATAAACCAGTGGGAAGACTGTTCCATCTTCTCCCTACAGCTCTGCTGATCAGAATAAGTTCAAGGGATAATAAGCAACCTGCCTTCTCCATGGATTTAGAATCTGTCCAGTGACTCTTCTGCTTCTGGACATCTCTGCTGTAATTAATACTTAAGGTTCAATAGACTCTTAATCCACAAGCATTTAATAAAAACCGAGGCATAAAAGATCTTTAGAACATAGTTATAAAATACTTTCATTCTTTTGACAAAATGCTTAGTCAATAAGGATTTGTGTAGATGTATACATGTGACTTATATTCAGATATAACCAAATGCTAAATTGTTTCATTTTGAAAGAAGGGAAAAAATAAGTTATACTAAGTTATCAATCTTACATATTCACAGTATTGTACAAAAGAAGACAGAGAAGATCTTACGCTTTTTTGTTCATTATGATATACACAGAACCTAGCAGAGAATATCCACTCAGTAAACACTTCTCAAATAAATCATTCCTATACAGGTTGGGTCACACAAAGGAAAGGATCAGACTGAAATGTGAGTTTGAACTGAGAGCCCTGAGGAATAGAAGCCTAGGCAGAAAGAAAGAGAAATGGCCACAAGAGTTAACAAAGAGTATGTACTAACCCATATTAAAAAAGATTAAAAGCAAAAAGACAGTTTCAAAAGTATAGAGTAAAAAGAGATTCACTAGTGATACTTAATCATGTACTAATTTGAATTCTGAAGAATTATTAAGACTAACAGAGCTATAGCCGTGTAAGAGTTTTATAATTATTTTGAAGTATTTACTATGAAAAAGTAATGGGATTTTAAATTGGCTACTGGAAACTTCAACATCGCATTTGACAATGAAAGAAAAGTTAACAGAATGATAGTGCTTAGGATATATAGCTTAAAGAGACTGAAATTATTTGATACCTGTTAACAATAAGAAAGGAGTTTCTGTCAGTTAGACAAAGAACAATGGATTCCTTCTGCTGTTTGCTACCATTTAACGAATGAGCCAAATTGTGACTGATGGTGACAAGAAATGTGGAGATACCTTTTCAAAATCTTGCCCAGGAACTGCATAAAGTCACTTTAAGGATAAAACTTGAGATACAAAAGTTATACTCATGGAAGCAAACTCAAATTTCTCATTTTAAAATATGAAAGAGAGGCACCTGGCTGGCTCAGTAGGTTGAGCATCTGACTCTTGGTTTCGGCTCAGGTCATGATCCCAGGGTCGTGGGATAGAGCCCCATGTTGGGCTCTGTGCTGACCATGGAGCCTGCTTGGGATTCTCTCTTTCTCTCTCTCCTTCTCCCTCTCCCTCTCTAAAAAAATAAAAAATAAAATAAAGAATTTTAACTGTAAGCTTTACACAAAATGTGTATTTACAGTCTTCTGAAAGATTGGATGTGCAAGAAATTTCTTGGGGGAAGCAAGGGAGAGGAGGAAGGAGTAGGTGAAGTGAGCCCTTGGACCTTGAGCAGTCCTGACACCTGTGAAAGGAGAGAGGAAAGGGAGAGTTGGATGGAGAGAACCTACCACTGCAGCGCTGTTAGGAGAAAGTCTTGGCTGGGACAATGCAGAGTCCCTAAGCGAAAAATTACCTGCAAGAAGAACTCTCCACCAGGCAAGAATAGTCCAGCTCTAGTACCCCTACTATGTTTGGTCATTGGCTAGGAACAACCCAGATGAATATCTGAAAACGCAACAGCTGGACACTTTCAGTCAACTGTGCTCCCCATAGGAGGTTCTCTTAAAGCAGAATCTGAGTGACACAATTCCGTGGCTGCCACAATTATCTTCCCAAAAATGTTTGTTATTTTATTTTCAAATACATATATATCATAAAGAAAATGCAACAAATTTCCTCACCAAGTCCCATTCAAATGTGCCCAAATTCTCTCCAGTCTACCCTAGCATGCCATAAAATATTATCATTTTCTATGTGGATCAATGTAAAAGGCTGGGAAGCAATACCTTAAAAGACTTTACAATGTAGATGAAAATACAGAGTTCTACCACCCAGTCTTATAATACATTAAACTTTAAAAAGTAAATTAGGGCGCCTGGGTGGCTCAGTCAGTTAAGTGACTGACTTCGGCTCAGGTCATGATCTCACAGTGAGTTCGAGCCCAGCATCGGGCTCTGCGTTGACAGCTTGGAGCCTGGAGCCTAATTTGGATTCTGTGTCTCCCTCTCTCTCTGCCCCTCCCCCTCCTCAAAAGTAAATAAATATTTAAAAAAATTTTTAATTAAATTATGCATGAAAGAACCATATATCCATCTGTCAGTAATGAATAAAGCTTAGTTTTCTGGTTATTTCTTAATTGGCTCTCATATTCTTCCTCTGGGCTAACTATACTTTTGTATAAAAATGATCATAACAATTAGAATTCTAATTTGTGGACCACTCTTAAATTTTCTATTCTCCTAAAGGAAATTCTTCCACTCCTTTTTTCGTTACCCTAACTCCCTTCTAAGCTGCTATAACGTGGCAATGCTAAGGATTTAACAGGAAATAGACATAATTTGTACTTTTGGAAACCAGGCAACGCATATATATTAGATATGTCTACTGAATGGAGAGTATAACTAAACCTCTTGTTTACTACTCTATAAATAATAACTCACAATTAGAAATTTCAAAGCCACAAACTAAAAAAATTAGGTCATATGGTAACAAAGGCAAAATATACCTAAAATGCCATGTTTCTTTTGTATTATTTTTGTCATGTGTTTTAATCTAATTTATCGACATTCATTAAGAATAAATTCTTTCTGGGGCGCCTGGTTGACTCAGTAGGTTGGACATCTGGCTTTGGCTCAGGTCATGATCTCACCATAGGGGAGTTCGAGCCCTGTGTTGGGCTCTGTGCTGACAGCTCAGATTCTGGAGCCTGCTTTGGATTCTGTGTCTTCCTCTTTCTCTGCCCCTCCCCTGCTCATGCTCGCTCTCTCTCTCTCTCTCTCTCTCTCAAAAATAAGTGAACATTTAAAAATTTAAAAAAAAATAAATTCTTTCTACTTTTCTAAAACCTTGAAACACTAATATAAAATGTAGGGTAAAGTGGAGAGGCTGAAAACCGAAAATTTTAACTATGTAATCTGAACTCTGGGGACTACTGCCAGAGTAGAAGAGAATGTTGGCAGCAGATGCTTCGAATAAGAACATAGTGAAATACTGTCATTCAGAAAAGAAGATGACTATTAATGGAACATTTTATTTGCTTTACTTCATCTTTATTTACTTTTGTAAGCTGAAAATTCAATCACTGGCAGAAGAAACCAGCCCTCTTAGGAAAAAGGGTATCTGACAGTATACCCAGCTCTAGGAACAATTACATTCTTATAACAGAGACAGATACCTTGGGTCATCACTGCAACCACCATTAAACTATGAACTCATTTGATGATTTCATGGCCATCCAGAAAATGTTTCATACTCCTAACATATAGAGAGTAAGTTTTCTTTTCTACCTATAAAGAATATAATGGTTAGGCAAGTGTAAATATCTAGTCTGCCTAAGAGCGTCACTTCTCATTAAAATTAATAAATTAGCATAATGCTGATATACTTCAGATTCTGGTAAGTCTAGTGACAGAACCACCCTGTTCTGGTCAAGTCCAGAACACTAATCAAATAATTTCCGAAATGAAAAACTAAGGGCCAGAAGCTGATGGTAACATCACTCAATGAGACTGAAAGGTAGTCATCCAGGCTCCTCTTAATGATACTTCTACACAAGTATTTATCTAAATACTAGATAAAAAGATACTAGAGAAATGCAACACAAACTTGGAAAAGGTAAATAAATGGTAAACTCAATATGGATGAAAATACTAAAATGAGAACAGTCTTTTCCTGAGGTAGAAGATGCAGCAGGCATTTTTTAAGGTAACAGTTTTATTAAGATATGGTATGATTCAATGGTTTTTATATATTCACGGAATTGTGTAACCATCACCACAACCAACTTTAGAACATTTTCATCATCCCAAAAAGAAATCCTATATCCATTAGTATTTACTCCCTATTCCTCCCAAACTCCTCCATCCCGAGACCACCACAAATCTACTTTCAGTCTCTTTAGATCTGCCTATTCTGGACATTTCATACAAATGGAATCATCTAACATAATCTTTTGTGACTGGTTTCTTTCACTTGCATGATTTCAAGGTCGTAGCATGTGTCAGTACTTCACTTACTTTTCCTCTGAAGAGTATTACATTGTGTGGATATACCAGATTTACTTATCCACTCATCAAGTGATGAACATTTAAAATTTTTCCACCTTTTTTGGCTATTATGAAAAATAAGCTGTTAACCAAGAGAGGCCATATATCAGCTCCCAATGCTGCAGAGCAAGAATACTCCAGTGCTGAAGAAGGTCAAAGCATAAAGGCTACAGACCAATGACAAGTGCTGCCTCAGACAGAACTAGCCAGTACAGGAAGAAAATGCCTTTGAAGGAACAGAAATCCAAAAGGGAAAAGAGTGTTGAAGGAACTACTGGTTTTTCTACTTTATTCGATGCAGCAGTCTTCATGATTGACTTGTGCTACCCCTTTTCCAAACCTCTAGGGCACTAAAAGAACCTCTTGCCCATATACTGGCAATCCATTTTAAAAGAACATGGATCATGGTGCAACTCCCTTTAGTAAGTTTCATGAGAACTTTATGCAATGGTAGTACTAAAAATTGAGAATCTATGCACAAAAGCTCTAGGAAGACAAATTGTGGAGTCTGGTAAGGAACCAATGACTTCAAACAATGAAAACCAAGTAGAGAGAGCTATATTTTAAACACTCAGGGGTAGGCAATTAGCTCTCCCTCCAATAGCAAGTAATTTACCTGAGCCTTTTTTTGTGTGTGTGTGAGAGAGAGAGAGAGAGAGAGTGCGAGTGGGGGAGGGAGCAGAGAGAGAGGGAGACACAGAATCTGAAGCAGGCTCCAGGTTCTGAGCTGTCAGCACAGAGCCCGATGAGGGGCTTGAACCCACGAGCGGTGAGATCATGACCTGAGCCAAAGTCGGATGCTTAACCGACTGAGCCACCCAGGTGACCCCATATTTTCATTTTTAAAGATGCGGTTCTACCAACCCTATATTCTCTAAAGATTATCTAAAGGACTAATCTTATGCTTTTACCTATAAAAGAATGTGTGTAAAATGTAAAACAGTATATACATTCCCATAAGTTATTCATACTCCCACTGTCCAAATTCACACCTCCTCTCTTCTCAAGCCACCACCTCCTCTCCATCCTCATTCCGGACTGTTGTCCTTGCATCCTACTTAACTGAAAAAAAATAGACAGAACTTGAAAGAAAGTTCCACCTTCTCATTACCACATCTACTAGCCCACTTGCATCTGTCAGTGCTTCTATCTAAGGCATCCAAGCTCACTTACAGAAGTATATCACTCCACCAATTTCCCACTCTCTCTCTCTCTTTACCCGTCCCTCTCCTCATCTCTTTTTCTTTCTCTCTCTCTCCCCAGAACCATCCTCTTTATATACTCTCCATCAGTCATCACCCCTTTTAATTTTCCCCTTGATACGAGTCCTTTTTAAAAGCACTATTTAGAAAAGCTGCCTCCAATTCTGCCCCTGTATTTAACTTACTCTCATCAGGCTTTCATTACCCCACCATTCCACCAAAATAGCTCTTGTCAAGGTCACCATCAGCCACTGCACGGCCATATCCTTGACTTACTGGACTTGCTGCTTATGCTCTCCTGCTTTAAACATTGTCTGCATTTGGTCTTCTAGAACACCACTCTTTGTTCTCCCCCTTACCTCACTAGCACTCCCTTCTCAGATTCCTTTCTAGTTCCATCTCATGTCCGCAACCTTTAAATTCTGGACTATCGAAGGCTCAAGTCCTTGGATGTCCATCTTCTCTAGAGACATTCACTCCCCTTAGGTGATCTCATCTAATCACAGAGTTTTAAATATCACCTCTATTCTTAACACTCTCAAATGTCTCTCTCCAGCCCAGACCTCTCTCTCTACCTCCATACCTATGTATCCAACTGTCCACTCAATATCTCTTTGTGAGTGTCTATTAAAGATCTCAAACTAAATACGTTCAAAAAGAACTCCTAATTCCCCCTAAACCTCTCCTTCCCTAACCTTTCCCATCTCAGGAAATGACAACTCTATCCTAGTTTCTCAGGTTCATAATCTGGGAGAATCATATTTGACCTTTCTCCTTCTCTCACTTTCCACATCTATCATCAGATTCCACTGACTCCACCTTCAAAATAGATCTAGAATTTGACCATTTTGCTCCACCTTTACTACCACCATCCTAATTCAAGCCACCATCATCTCTCATCTGGATTACTGCAAAAGTTTCCTAATTGTTCTTCTTGCTTCTGCCCCTGTCCTCTACCACCTATTCTCAACTTAGCAGCTCCATTTAAAACACAAGTCAGATCACATCATTCTTCTCTTCCAAACCCCCCAACAGCTTCCCATCTCAGAGTAAGTCGATTCCTTACAATGGCCATACAAAGTCATACATGATTCAGCCCTTAGCTACATCTAATATTTCCCATCACTATACCACTTGCTTGCTCTGATCCACCCACAATGGCCTCCTTACCTTTTCTAATCAGAGTTTCTGCTTCAAAATCTTCACACTTATCTAGGACAAAGGCTCCAGGCAGAGGGAATAGTAGGACGTAATCTCTTTACCCTTCCTTACTTTGTGTTTCTGCTCAAAGATCACTTATTAGAAAGCCCTTCCCTGACCACTTTAAATATAGAAGGGTAAGTCCCTGCCAACACTTACCTTTCCTCCTTTATCCTGCTTTATAGTTCTCTATAGCACTTCCAACCAACTAATAAATATGTTTGTGTATGGTCTATTTCTCCCTCCCCCACTAGTATAGATGTTCCATGAGGACAGGAACTTTATTTTTTAAGTAATCTCTATACCCAACATGGGGCTCAAACTCATGACCCTGAGGTCAAGAATTACATGCTCTACCATCTCAGCTAGCCAAGCAACCCAAGGGCAGGAACTTTAATTCTCTCAATGCTATATTCCCAGCATTGAGAAAACTATGTGGCACATAGTAGGCACTCAGTCATTATTTGTTCAATGAACTGATCTACCAAAGGGAGCTCTATTAGCATACATTCACTAAGTCGAAAATGCTAACAATATTTTTGTTAAATGCATAAACCAAACGGGTATCTACCAAGAGACTTTTACATGCCAACCACTCTGCATCTGGGACAGCTAAACTGTTTTGACTACATAAAAAACAAAAACAAAAACTACAACAAAACACCATTTACTGAGCTTTAACAATGGGTCAAGCATCATGGAAATAACTTTTAATGCATTACCTCATTTAAATAAGTATTCTAAAAAGACAGATTTCTCCACTGTTCTTCTGCTCCAAGATACAAAATGCTGGTAAACAAAATGTTCCATGTAAAACAGAAAAAGTCCTCAGTTGAGTACAGCCAGCCCACAGAATCATGAGAAATAATATATCATTGTTTTTGAAGCAACTAAGTTTGCAGTTGCTACACGGCAACAGATAACTGATACAATACCCCAAGCTACCCAGAAAGTGATAGAACTAAAGAATTCAAACGCCTCATTCAAAAAGACTTTCTCTAAACCATACAACCTCAAACTATTAAATCTTATGACTGAAAGAAACACAAGAAAGTCAAAAAGAAGACCTGGAAATTAACATCAAGGTCATTTTAGCAATGCAATTAGCAATGCTCCAGTTTTATTTTCCACAGAATAGGAAAACACTAACTGATATGTTGTTCTATAATAGTTCCATAACATAAGAAAACACCTGTTATGTGCCTTTTTTGATTAACTGGTCCTTAGTTTTCTAAGATAATTTTTTATTATTATTTTTGAAAAATTTTTAAGTAAGTTCTACACCCAATGTGGGGCGCTCAAACTCACAACCCCAAGATTAAGAGTCACAAGCTCCACCGGCTGAGCCAGTCAGGCACCCCAGGACAAGCTTATTTATTTGAGAGAGAAGAGAGAGAGAGAGAGAGAGAGAGAGAGAGGGAGAGAGACCCCCAAGTAGGCCCTGCACCATCAGTGCAGAGCCCAATGGGGAGCCCGGACCCATGAACCATGAGATCATGACCTGAGCTGAAGTCAGGACTCTCAACCTACTGAGCCATTAGGTGTCCCTAGGACAATTTTTTTACAAAAGATTTTCCTGCCATGTTTTAAACTTCTGTAAAAATCCTTTAGGAAGTATATAATAACAGCAATAACATCAGTTACATAATGGCTATGAACCAGGCAATGCTCTAAGCACTTTCTAAGTATTAACCAACTTGATAGCTCCGCTAACCCTTTTAACAGGTAAAGAAACAGATACCAGAGTAAGTATCTTGCCTAAGGGTCAGCTGGGATTCAAAGCCAGGCTTTGTGACTTAAAACCTACACCTTTAACTCGACACTTTAAAATAAATAATTCCCAGGATTACTGAAACTATCACACTTTTGTCTTACTGGAAGTCCTCCCACTCAGATGCTATACTTATCATTAAAAGTGTTCTTTTCTCTTTAAACATATCATCTTTGATTTTAAGACTAACAAGGAAATGTGAAATATAAATAAACTTATGTAAAAGAACTTGGTTGACATTTTACTCCTTTCCCTGATCTTTAAGCATTTACTCATCATAACCATAAATAATCTTTCACATTAAATACACAGTCATCTGCTAGATACATCTTAGTTAAAATAAGGCTCTTACTTTGGCAGATACCGTGTTCCCAAAGACAACGGTAATATCCTTTTACAGAAACAATTAGGAAATGAGCTCAGCAGTGGATCTGACCATCTATACTCATTAAGCACCAATTTAACATCACACACTCAATAAATTCTTAGGTGTCAAACCTCTCCACCTAGCAAAAGACAGCAAAGACCTAAAGTGGTTATAAAATGCAGGCACCAGGAAACATGCATTTGTACAAGGACAGCCAACCTAGGAAAGGATACACTCAAGTTTTTATCAGTAATTAACTCTATGGAATCAACCTGGCAAGGAGGAGGGGAAAAGTATACATTTCCACAATATTGTTTCTACAACAAGTATCTCATAATATACAAAAAAAATAATGTTAAAAAAATTGTCAGTCACCTGGACTTCATAGAAATTTCATGTTTTCTTCTAATATTATCACCATCAAATTAGACCACATAATCAGTGCTAAGTGAATTTTATTTCCTTTTGCTATAAGGAATAGTCTTCCAGTGAGTTTTTGAGGTAGGAATACACTGCCTCTGGAGAGAAAGGACACTGAAGGTGCATCATAGAGCCTCTCTCACTGTAGAAAGACCATGAAGGAGATTCTTTTAAGCACAACAGGGAACACTGGAGGAACTCTTAACAATCCTTCCAAATCAAAAACGCTACTAAAATTTATGAAGATATCAAAGAACATTTCTACAACGGGAACTTTAACAAAAGGATGACTATTAAAATACACAAGTGAGTTAATTTCCAGTTTGATCTCACCCATTTCAATATTCTCAGTATGGAGTTTAAAAAAAAAAAGTTTATTTATTTTGAGAGAGACAGTACACATGCACACACAGATAAGTGAGTGGGGCAGAGAGACGCTGAGGGAAAAGAAAGAGAATCCCAAGCGTTCTCAGCACAGAACTCAACACAGGGCTCGATCTCACAACTGTGAGATCATGACCTGAGCTGAAATTGAGAGCCTGACGCTTAGCCAACTGAGCCGCCCAGGCGCCCCAGTTTGGAGCTTTTTAAAAATAACCAACACAACCTCAACATTCTGAGAAAGGCAAATAAATTTCAAAAGAAACAATCAACCACTTCTAGAAATATTTTTCTAAGTTATAAACGTTTTTAGGGTGATAAGAAATGTGTTACCAGAGGCAATAACATCCCTACAGAATACTGGATATTCACATAGACTGTTTGTATGACTGTAATTGCAGCTATTCAATAACATGTTGAAATGAAATCAAAGTGCACACACTCTTAGAATAGACAGCCATTCAAATGTAGCTTAAGTCGTAGGCTAAAAATATCACAATTAAAAATATCCTTATTGCAAGGCCACTTAATCTTTTAAGTATGCAGGACAATGATCCAGATCAAAGCACCAAGTACAAAGAACAGCAGTAATGATAAATAATTCCAAAACCTATTAAATGTTAAACCTGTGAGGTAAAAAAAAAAGGAGTTGGCAAAGATTTAATACTCAGCACCAACATGCCAAATGTATGACTTCGAGCCCAAAGTCCAAAAGATGGATACATCAATAATTTGAACATCTATGATTGATCAACAGCTAATATTTTGTACAGATAAGGGTCAGAAACATAGTCCATTTATAGACAGCACGACTTCTTTCATGTTTTATCTACCAAGAACAGGTGCAATATCACCAAAAATTCTCATGATATGAAAGAGAAGACTGAGAAAAATTGTTAGTAACATATCAAGAGAGAGAAGCAAAGGGGCTGAATTGGTAGGAGAATATGAAAGTATCTGTAAATAACAAAGGAAAAACATAACTTGAGTTGAATGTGTCTGCTCTTTATAAGTTTGGTTACACACTGCTGGATGTAAAAAAAAAATCAATGTATAACTAATATATATACAAACTATATTATTAAAAATCTTACATATTGCATTTGTATTTTACAATCTGTTCAATTATTTTATTCTATGAGGTAATAAGATAATTGTTGTTATACCCATTCTACAGGTGATTAGGAGAAAAGAACCAAACAATCCAGGATTTCCTAAATTTAACTATGAGATGTATTCACAATTATAATGTATCATCAGTAGCTGCCAACAGAAGCTCATAATCTGTAAGTTGCATTTAAACTAAATAAAACAATTTAAAAAACCATTTAATTGCAATAAATGATTCAATTTTATAACTTCATAATAATTACTGAAAATAACAAAAAATGTTTACGAACTGTTAATAAGAGTCAAATTCTGTACTAAATGTTTTACGCTCATTATCTCATTAAATCCTATCAAAATCCTCTGGGGGGAGGAGGGGAGGTACTATACTGTCCCATTCTAGAGACAAAGAAACTGACACAGAAGCACAGAAGCAACTTTTCAAGGTCTCTGTGGATGGCAGAGCTTGTAAACAACCTATGCTGTCTGAGCTCACAGTCCCAAGCTCAACAAAAGATAAATCATCTTTATTTTATAAACTATTACAAATGCATTATTTAATCACAGGACCATATACCTATTCATAAAAAGCAGGTAGGAGATCAGGCATTGATTCATCAAATGATTTTACATAATCTGGTGGCGCTCTGGAACATACCATTTCTTATATATAGGTCAATTATCTTAATAGGGAAAAAAATAGCTCCCCCCTTACCCAGGGGGGTTATGTACTAAGACCCTCAGTGGATGCCTGAAACTATGGATAGTACCAAACCCATACATACATACACACACACACACACACACACACACACACACACACACAGTTTTTCCTAAACATACCTATGATAAAGGTTAATTTATAAACTGGACATAGTAAGAGATTAAGAGATTAACAACAATAACTAATAATAAAATAGGATAACTGCAACAATATACTGTAATAAAAGCCATATCAATGTAGTCTCTTTCTCTCTCTGAATATCTTACTATACTAGGGGCGCCTGGGTGGCTCAGTCAGTTAAGCCTCTGATTCGGCTCAGGTCATGATCTCACATCACAGTTCGTGGGTTCGAGCCCTGCGTCAGGCTCTGTGCTGACAGCTCAGAGCCTGGAGCCTGCTTCAGATTCTGTATCTCCCTGTCTCTCTGCCCCTCCCCCTCTCATGCTCTGTCTCTGTCTCAAAAACAAATAAAACATTTTAAAAAATTAAAAATTAAAAATTAATATCTTACTATACTAGACTCACCCTTCTCATGATGATGTGAGATGATAAAATGCCTATGTGATAAGATAAAATGAGGTGAATGAAGCAGGCACTGTGATGTATTGATTGACAGAAGTCAGGAGGATCATTTCCTTCTGTACCACAGAAACTGTGAAAAGTAAAATGCTGGATAAGGGGTGGACTACTGAATATTACTATTTTCTCATACTTTTATTCCTTGGATGTTGACATACTGTTAGACCCATAGAGAAGTTGCAAAATAATAGAATTGTTCAACCAAACTCCCCAACTGTTAACATTTTGCCAGATTTGTATTATCCTTTCTTTTATATACACACACAAATATAATTTTTCTGAATCATCTGCGAGTTAAGTTGCAGACACTGTAACCTTTACCCCTAAATATCTGATTCAGTGTGTACTTCATAAAAACAAGGACAATCTCTTACATTGCCACAGTATATGTGTCAAAATCAGAAAATTAGTATTAATACAATACTATTATTCAGATTTTGCCAACTATCTCAAGACTGTCTTCCTTTATATCAAACAAAATTTTTAAAACTAAATAAACCCCAGACCCATGTCTCTTTAGGTTTCATTTATCTGAAATAGCTCCCCAACATTTTTGTGGTTTTCACAATACTGTCATTTTTGAAGACTACAGACCAGGTATTTTCTAGAATGTCCCTCAATCTGTGTTTATTTCATGTTTCCTCACAAGGTTTAGGTTATCTATTTTCAGAAAGAATACCACAGGAATGATGCTATCTTATACTTAATCTTTAAAAGCATACATTGGGGGGAGGGAAGCATATATTAAAAAATATATTACTACCATCAGTTTTTTCAAGGAATATTTATTGATACTTCTCAGAATAGATTGTTATGTGCTGGTATAATCAAATAATATAAACTTTAGAGTAAGAGAACAGAATTTAAATCCCAGCTCTGGTAATTACTTACAAAACTCTAGGCCTTAGGCATGTTATAAATGTTATTGCCACCTCAACTCATTCATTTGCAAATGAGGGATATACTTGTCTTTCCAGATTATTGTAACAATAAAATCAAGTATTTGGCACACAATTAATATCCCTCCCCCCCCCCCCCAAAGGCATCTGAAGTTGACTGCTTGAGTGATTTCCCCAAGGTCACAGGGTCAATAAATGGTGGTGCCAAAACAGAACTTGGGTTTAACCAATAAATCTCATAAGAAATAAAATGTGCCTTCTACAAGCAGTACTGTTAATATTTATGCATGTGCCTTCTTTTCTCTATTAAGAAGAATATAAGGTCCTTAATTATCATGACCTACCTCTCACTCCGTTTTATACTTTATACAGCCCCTGGCAGACTATTTTATAAACAGAAGTCACTTCTTAAAGATGTGTGCAATGAACACAAAATATTCAATCAGACACAATGCTCCCCAAAATACATCCCATTTTAATACACATTTTCAATTAAATTCTCAGATATGTGATAACCGACAAAATGGCCAACTACATTAAGCAACTTCTGTACCTAGAACGATAGAATTTAAGGGAATGTGAAAATATGAAACACCCACACATACATATTTTCCTCTACATACTTTCCTACCAGAACCATATATCCCAACAAATAACCATTCCAAAGAATTGCCAGAACTCAGTAAGAAGGTTTCAAATATATTGAATTATATTCCACCTAATAAAAGAAAACGGAAGGGTGCTAGTTAGCTACTATCAGATTAATATCCCCAGCAAGACCAACTACAAAAATTGGATAAAACACACACACACAAAACAACTGTGTCAGTGGCTTTTAGGTGACAGTGATGTGTCATTTGAGGTTCAACAACTGTAACAAATTTAGGGCACCTAGGTGGCTCAGTCGGTTAAGCTTCCGACTCCTGATTTCTGCTCAGGTCATAATCTCCTGGTTCGTGGAATCAAGCACTATGGAGGCTGCCTGCTTGGGGAGTCTCTTTCTCTGCCCCTCCCCAGCTTGCGCTTGCATGTGCTCTCTAAATAAATAAGCAAACTTTAAAAAGAAATTTAAAAAAAACTACCAAAGGTGGCTGAAAGGGCAGGGGAGTCACAATGGGAGAGGATGTACTTAAGGGGTATGGGAACTCTGTATTTTCTGCTCAATTTTGCTGTGAACCTAAAACAGCTCTAAGAAATAAAGTCTATTGTTAAAAAAAAAATTGTGTGAAGTCATCAGAGAGCAAACAAGACAGCTAGGACTTGAGAGAACAAAAATCCGAGAGCAAAGACAAAATTTATTATTAAAGTTGGCCTTACATTTCCTTGAGGTAGTCACCAACTGACAGTCAGACATAGAGGCTGAACAGAAAAGAGTGGCCGAAATTTAGCCTACAGCTATTCTACTGAACTGGGCAAACAAAAACTGGAATTCAGAACCAGCTAAGGAAGAGGGGCCATGGTGGTTACTCCAGGCTTTTCAAATGAAACTATAAAGGGCTATATCTTAGGAACAAGAGCAAACTGAAATAGACAAGCCTCACTTGGAATAACATGAGCTACCTACTCTACCTGGTTTCCAGAATAAAAAAGAACTATCTCTAAAGGAAGAGCTTATCATCCAGAATTACTAACATAGCACTGCCCAACAGAACTTTCCACAATGACAAGACCGTGGTCTATCTGTACTAGTCACATGTAGCTATTGAGCACTTGAGGTGTGGCTAATGTGACTGAGGAAAAGAATTTTTAAATTTAATGTTAATTAATTTAAATTTCAGCCTAAATAGCCATGAGTGATCAGAGCTACCATATTGAACAGCACAGCTCAAGAATTTTTCAAACCCGAGATCAAGTACTAAAGAAACAAGCAAGCAAACGAAAAGTTACCAGCCAAACAGGAAATAAAATCAAATGTAAAGAAAGAAAAGGAGAAAAAAAAATCAATACAAGCCTCACAGTTATATAGCCAGTAAAAGTATATTTTTTTAATTTTTTTGAACATTTATTCATTTCTGAGAGACAGAGACAGAATGTAAGCAGGGGAGGGGCAGAGAGAGAGGGAGACACAGAATCCAAACCAGGCTCCAGGCTCTGAGCTGTCAGCACAGAGCCCCACACGGGGCTCAAACTCACGAACCACGAGATCATGACCTGAGCCGAAGTCAGACACGTAACCGACTGAGCCATCCAGGTGCCCCGTATAGCCAGGGACTTTAAAATAATAAAAAATGCTCAAGTAAATTTCATCATAAAACTGGAATTTACTTTTTAAAATAACAAATTCTTGATTTCTAAATCAATTCCCCCACCAAAAAGAACGAAGTCTCCCAAGAGAAATGACTGATTCTAGGACAAGGGTGGGGAAAGTAAACGGTGGGCCTAGAAATCTTCTGGTGCCAGAAAATTACTCAGCAACAAAAGAAATGATCTACTAAAATACCAACAAATGGCGAAGTCATTATGTCAAAATAAACCTTAGATAAAGGAGTACATGCTGTATCATTCCATTTTTATTACATTCTAGAATAGAAAAAAACTAATCTGTAGTGAAAAAACTCAGATCAGTAGTTACATGTGAAAGGGGCAAGAGGGAGAGACTAAGACCAAATGGGGAGGGACATGAGGGAAACGTCTGGGGTGATGGTAGTATTCCATTACCTTGATAGCAGTTTGGGTTACACAGGTGTATGCATTTGTCAAAACTCACTAACTGGTACACTTAAGATCTGTGCCGTTTCCTGTATATAAAACTTACTTCAAAAAAAAGAACCGTAAGGGCGCCTGGGTGGCTCCCAGTCGGTTAAGCATCTGACTCTTGACTTCAGCTCAGGTCACGATCTCACAGTTCATGGGACTGAGCCCCAGGTCAGGCTCTGCGCTGACCACCTCGAGCCTGCTTGGGACCCTCTCTCTCTCTGCCCCTCTCTGCGTGCTCACTCTCTCTCAAATTAAAAAAAAAAAAGAACATAAATATCGAGCTATTTTATGATTGATATGCTTAAGTGTTAAGTTGTACAGTGTACTAAGGTCTACAACTTACTTTGAATTACCTTATAAAATAAAGATGAAATCATAAACGAGTAGAAAAATACCTATGATAAAGACAATGTAGCAAAATGTTAATTGTAGAGTCCCGGTAGTGAGGTGTACGCATGTTCACTATACAGTCATTTCAAGCTATTTGTAAGTCTGAAAAGTTTCACATTAAAATATTACGGGCAGGATTTTCAACAGAGGCCAAGCAGAATTTAACACACACACACACACACACACACACACACACACCAGAGTCAACTGCTTAAACCAAATAAAAAACCTTAAATGCAGCCACAGAGGGGAAAAAAGGACACATCATCCTCAAAAGAGCCAATTTTCTATTGAGATAATGGAAGCCAAAATGTAACAGAATTAACATCTTTAAAGTGCTTTAAGGGGGCAGCTGGGTGGCTCAGTCGGTTAAGCATCCGACTTTGGCTCAGGTCATGATCTCACAGTTCATGAGTTCAAATCCCACATCAGGCCCTGTGCTGACAGCTCAGAGCCTGGAGACTTCTTTGGATTCTCTCTTTCCCTCTCTCTGTCCCTCCCCTGCTCACTCTCTGTCTCTCTCTCTCAAAAATAAATAGATAACATTTTAAAAAAAATAATGTGCTTTAAAAAAATAACTCCCAAACATACCTGGGGAAAATATACTTCAAAAATTAAATTATTTGTTGCATAACTCATATATTCCTAAAATTCATCTAGAAATGCAAAGGAGCAGAAACAAGACTTTGAAGAACAAGCAAGAGGACTATCAGTTATGGTAATGACACCATGGTACTGGTGCAAGAATAGACAAAATAAGGACAGGACATAATACAGAGTCCAAAAACAGACCCACACATATAAACCCACATCTGGTTTATGACAAAGTTGTCACTGCTGCGCAGTGGAATAATAAATGGTGCTCAGTTTAAGGGATATCCATGTGGGGGAAAATGTACCTTAATCACTATCTCATACCATACACAAAAATCAATTCCAGATGGATGGCAGACCTAACTAAATCTGAAGGTAAACCAATAAAATTTTTAAAAGAAAACATAGAAGGGGCGCCGGGTGGCTCAGTCGGTGAAGTGTCCAACTCTGGCTCAGGTCATTATCTTTTGGTTCACGAATTCAAGTTTGAGCCCCATATGGGCTCTGTGCTGACAGCTCTGGGGTCTGGAGCCTGTTTCAAACTCTGTGTCTCCCTCTCTGTCTGCTTTTCCCCCACTCATGCTGTCTCTCCCTCTCTCTCAAAAATAAAAAAACATTCTTAAAAAAATTTTTAAAGAAAGAAAACACACGAAAACAAATACCTTAGTGACCTTAGAGTCGATGAAGATCTCTTAAATAGGACAAAAATGGTATTAATCTAAAGAAGAATTTTGAAAAATAAAACAATACAGAGGAGTTTGGGGCACCAACCCCCATGCAGTCAAAATAACTTTTGATTTCCCAAGAAGTTAACAACTAACAGTCTGCTGCTCACCAAAAGCTTATATATATAAGCTATATTATACACACACACATACACACACACACACACAGTATATTCTCCTAATAAAGTAAGCTAGAGAAAAATAAAATGTTATTAAGAAAATCATAAGGAAGATGGGGCGCCTGGCTGGCTCAGTTGGTAGAGCATGCAACTCTTGATCTCAGGGTTCTAAGTTCAAGCCCCACATTGGGTGTAGAGATTATTTTAAAATAAAAATTTTTTTATATTTATTTATTATTGAGAGACAGAGAGAGTCAGAGCATGAACGAGGCAGGGGCAGGGGCGGAGAGAGAAGGAGACACAGAATCTGAAGCAGGTTCCAGGCTCTAAGCAAGCTGTCAGCACAGTGCCCGACGTGGGGCCTGAATCTGCAAACCACAATATCATGACCTGAGCTGAAGTCGGCCACTCAACCAACTGAGCCACCCAGGCGCCCCCAAAATAAAATATTTTTAAAAAATCATAAGGAAGAGAAAATACATTTATAGTACTGTACCAGGTTCATCAAAAAAAAAAAATCCACATAAGTAGACCCATACACTTCAAACCTGTGTTGTTCAAGGGCCAAGTATATATTAAAATAAGATCATATGTTAAATTAGTCCATGTATTGACTCTAAGTCAGCTCTAAGAAAGTGAAAAAGAAAACCACAGAATGGAAGACATTTCTCCAAAAGATTTCATATTGAGAATATATACTTTAAAAACCATGAATGAGGGGTGCCTGGGTGGATCAGCTGGTTAAGACTTCAACTCTTAATTTCAGCTCAGATCATGATCTCACAGTTCGTAGGTCAAGTCCCAAGTTAGGCTCTACAGGGAACTTGCTTGGGATTCTCCCTCTTCCTCTCTCTCTCCTCCTTCCCCACTCTCTCTCTCAAAATAAATAAACATGTTTTTAAAAAAGCAAAAAAAAAAAAAAAAAAAACGTAAAGTCAAGCAAATATAAAATCAGGCAAAAGAAACTTCACAAAATAGAACATCCAAATAGTCAATAATCTTGACTTGGGTAGTGGTTATAAGGGTTAGTTCCCATTGCAATTATAAAACTGTAAATACAAAATTTATACACTTTATACCATCTTCTACTTTAATAAAACAGTTTACAAAAAAATGACACAGATTAGCCATTATTAACACAAATTCAATTACTTCATGTAAGCTTTCAGTGGTTCTGCTCTGAAGAATACCAACAGGACATATACACAATGCAGGCCACCATGGAACAACTGGGAGACTCCCTACCATCTTGTTACCATTGCATAAGTTTCCTTTATACCACACACTCTTTTATTTTTAATAGCTACTTACAGGGTGTATACAATCTCCCAAGACTATACTAAGTGCTTTACATGCATTGTGGAGTTTAACCTTCACAAGAACCTTTGAGGTAGCTATTAGCATCATTATTTTACAGATGAGTAAACTGAGGCTCAGAAAATTAAACAATTTGCTCTAGTTGACATATTAAATTGCAGAACTGGAATTAAGAACCTGTGAATAAATACAGTAGCATAATTTGCTACTTGGCATTATTTAGCACCAACAGACATTAAATATATTGTTTTCTTTTAAATTCTATCCTTCTTTGAAAATATTTTATATTCAGTGCCTCATATGAATCACGGAAAAGTCTAAGGTTTGCTTGTAAGCCCTAAAAAGGAACACCGCCATATCAAAAATACTATAGTACATAAAGGCTGGTTACTAATTCAATGACATTCTCCTGGAGGAGTCACATGTTAATGAGAAGCAATTCAGAGCAACCAAAACCTTTAAAAGATTTACACACATACTTCTTTCATGTTACACAGTTCCCCACCATATTACTCAAAAAAAATTCTCTCAATGAGTTTATTCCTTCTAAACACTTCTAAAAGTATTTTGTTTTTAAAAGGTTTTCCTCTTCTCAGGTGACTTTTACCAATTGATTGGATTGATTTCACTGATTGCCAAATTCTACAATAACGTTTTACCATTTACAAAGAAGCTATATCCTTAGATTTAAAGTTTTTTTTTTTAATTTTAATTTTAGAGAGAGAGAGCGAGCAGGAAAGAGGGGGAAGGAATCTCAAACAAACTCCACACTCAGTGCAGAGCCTCACATGTGGCTTGATCCCATGACCCTGGGATCATGACCTGAGCCCAAATTAAGAGTTGGTCACTCAACTGACTAAACCACCCAAGCGCCCCAAAGAATAATTTTATTATTACTTTGCTACTACTAAAAATCAAGTATACTATATTAATACATGTAAAAATTAAGAGTTACTTATAAATGCTCATATACCAATTCTCATTTAGGTATACTTGATTTCAGTTGCCTCTTCCATAATATAAATTAGACTAAATGTCTATGTAAATGTTTCCAGCTCTAAAATTATTTGCTTCCATATCACAATATCTTTAACACAACTATTTTATCTTTAGAACTGGTGATGATTAATTCAGCTTTGAGGAAGGAAAGGGGAAAAGTTCACATTTACAATGCAAGGGAGCATGAAACAGCCTCGTATCACAGAAGAGAGTGGACAATAAGAGACTCCTGATACGGGAAGAGATATAGGGCTTGTGTTATCAAGGTGTGTACTAGAAAACCTACTGAAAAGTTACCAAATGCTTCCTAAGCATATATTTTTAAAGTATTTGAATCACTTTTTTGATTACTCCGTCAGCTTTTTCCAGTTGTATAGCACTATTTCAAGGCCAAAGGCAAACCATAATCTTAATGCCCCTGCAATTAGGTTTCCAAGAGGTCATTAGTTTGTGACATTGCTCATCAGTACACACTTATATTAGGAACTAGGGGGTAAGAAAGAGCTAAGTAGTAAAAAAACAAAACAAAAAAATCTTCCAGTACACGTCTGTGTGCACTTTTGTCACCTCTTAAACCAATCCATAACACAGGTCCAACGCAGGATGAACCGCAAAGGCAGAGACGATAGGTTAAAAAATTACTTTCTCATCTAGCACAGGAGTCCAGACCAGAACAAGGCACGCGAAGTGTGGCAAAACTTACATGTGAGGACATTTCAGAAGTAAAATCAATAGGATTTAGTCACACAATGACTAGATATTGAGCAGGGAACCAAAAGCAAACCAAAAAACTCAGTTTCCAACACTGAGTAACAGGGAAAATGGTTCTTATCTTGTGTTGGTAATATGAGAAGATGAGAAGACTTTGGGAGAAAGATGAATCTTTGAACATGAGTTAGTAACATCCAGAGACTGTCCGAGGAAATAATAACTAAAAACAGAAATTAGGTGTTCAAAGGGGGGGTCAGGTATCTACCTGACCTGAAAGGTAGGTATCTACCTTCTACCTTCAGGAAGGTATCTGAAAGCTTACCATATTAAACAAACTGAAATCATGGAAGAGAGTAAGATCTCCAAGAGGGGGATATAATGAATGAAAAAAGGGTGCAGGACTGAACCCAGGACAATGTATTCATTTAAAAGGTGAGAAGAAGAACAAGAAAGTGCGTCAGAGAAGGGAAAGAAGAATCAGAGGGTATAGTGTTTAGGAACCACCAAAGAAGTTTCAGTAAAATAAAGCACTAACGGCATTGAATGACAGAGGTGCAGCCAGATGCGGACTTAAAAAAAACCCCATCAAATTTGGTGATTAACAAACAAGTCACCAGTGTCCTTCAAGAGAGAAGTTTTAGGAATATGAGGGAAAATCCCTGGAAAAGGAGCATGGTAAAGTGGAGAGGCAGAACTGAGTTCAAGTCACAGCTCTGCCACTTCTTAGATGTGTTAAGGAAGTTGCTTAACATATCTGAATCTCAAATTCCCTCTTTGTAAAGTATAAGTATTACTACTTGTCATGGTGGTTGTAGGGGTAAGGGGTAGTTAAGAAAAGTTTCTAGTACAGTGGCTGGTACTAAGCAGCCAATAAATGTTATCACTATATGAAACCTGTTATTTTTTATATTTTCATTGCCCACATAAAAGAGTATCTACCAGTATAATACTATGACAGAAAACTTTTTTTTTCATGTAGTGCAGGTGATAAAAAAATTAAAACTTGATTTTGGTTTTGTCTATTTAACCCAACAATTTGAAAGACCAGAAATATCCTTGTAATGACAAGAATTTGAAAAAAAAAAAAGGGGGGGAGGTATATTTTTCACACACTACCGGTGAGATTATAAACTAAAGTAGTATGTTTCTGGAAGAAAATTTGGCAGCGCCCATCAGCAAAATGTAACATACCCTTTGACCCAACAAATCTTCTTCTATAAATGTTGTGGAAATGTACCTAACAAGTGTCCAAGCACATACAAGAAAGTTTCCTGTGACATTATCAGAAAACAAAATGACATCATAGAGGACTGCTTAAAGGATAAATTATATTATAAAAACTGTAATACAGAAACACATTAAGGAGGGAAATTTTGCTCCTGCTTTGGTTCACGGCCTTCTCGATTACTGAATTTTTTCTGATAATAACAATCCATTACTTTTATAATTTAAAAAAATTAAATCAAATAACTTTTAATTTAGTACACTGGCTTTTAGATCGATATATTCAAAAAATTTTTTATAATTCAGTGTTTTCCCACAAAAGAAATGTTTGTTCTTTTTAATGTCAAAGTTTAACATATTAGATCTCTCTCCTAAGTAATACAATCTCACCACACCAGCTGATACCTAAATTATTCACCGGCCACCAAATTTGCACTCTTCTGTGGCAGCAGATACTCTGTTGGTAATATCCACGGTGATGAATTCCATTCACGGGAAAATGCTGAAGACTCAGAAACAAAGTACATACATTCTGAGGTGTATGAGGTTGGGACTGATACCCTTACATTACGTTCTATTAGAGTACATTCATGAGAAAATATGTACCTTTAACACAAAGGTATACAGCACAAGGGGAAAAAAAGCGGTAACCTCTAAAATGAAAGACTTTTGCATATTAAAAGAAAATCACAAAAATAAAACTACCACATAATCCAGCCATCCCCACCTCTGGGTCCATAGAGAAAAGAACTGAAAGTAGGGTCTTGAAGAGATTATTTGTACACTCATGTTGATAGCAGCCCTTTTCATGATAGCCAAGAGATGGAAGCAACCCAAATATCCAGTGATAAAAGAATGGATGAACAAATGTGCAATATACATACAATGGAATTTTTCAGCCTTAGAAAGGAAGGAAATCCTGACACACGCTACCACCTGGATGAACACTGAGGACATTATGCTATGTGAAATATACTAGTCACAAACTAGGACACTGAGGACATTATGCTATGTGAAATATACTAGTCACAAACTAGAACACTGAGGACATTATGCTATGTGAAATATACTAGTCACAAAAAGGCAAGTACTATATGATTCTCCTTCTAGGAGATATATAAGTAGTTAGTCAAATTCATATGGAGGTGACCAAGGACTGGAGAGAAGGGGGAAAAGGGAGGTGTTTAATGGGCACAGATTTTCAAAATGTAGAAGATGAAGAAGTTCTAGAGAGCTGTTTTACAACAACGTGAGCATACCTAATACTAATGAACTACCTGCTTAAAAATGTTTAAGATGAAAAAAATGCTTAAGATGACAAATATTACCTTATGTGTTTTTTCACAATAAAAAAATGAAAAAATTTCCATTTCAAAAATAATTTTGGTCACCAAATTGTTAAGTCAAGATGACAGTACATTTTACTGATTGTACAGTTTACAAATTAGTTCAATTTGTTTTTTTTAATACAGGGAGCCATATGGACAAATATTTTCAGAGTGAAATATGTAAAGAAAGGAATTAGCTAAGTATAAAAATGTTCTAATATTATACAGCAATTTTTAGAAAGACAATATTCCTTTCTAAATATTAACAAAATATTAATATATCTAAAAGTATAATTTGATGAGATACTTTCAAAACAAAATGTTAAAGGATATTTTTCTTGATTCTCATTATGAGGATTTCCATTTTTCACCTATCAGAAATAAAAGATTGCCTAAAACTAAGTAAAAAGCAAAAGAGGAGTTAATGAAAATTTGGAAAGCCTTTTAGCTAGACACCTTGATCTGAAAGTATTTGAGTGACTTAAACCACTCAATCATGAAAGTAAAGGAAGTCAGTCAGGTTGCAAGTAGATAGTATTAATATCAAAAGGCTTCATGAAAGCTTAATACATACAAGATCAAATTTCAATTCTACTTACTTAAATATTTTCAATCTTACCACTTTGAGGTTTATATACCAAAACCTCCTGCTTTTGATGAAAGCACACTCTAGAAAACTACCAGCATATTCCTTGGATTTTCAGATTTATAAACATTAAGAACTATAATAACAATTTTTGGCATTTAGTGTTTTTTTGTTTGTTTTGTTGACACCCATCACAATAAGTATACTCTTAATCTCCTTCACTTATTCCACCCATCCCCCCACACACCCTTTGGCATCTAGTTTTAAAGTATTTAAGACCTAACTGTATTTATTTACTTTTACTACAGAAAACATGAAAAACAGCTGATGTATGAACCACCATCTACCAATAACCCAGCTTCAAAAATTACAAATGCTTCAACAAAAAGACTATCTAAGATTATAATTAATGGTTATCCACTAGGTGGTAGTAAGCAAATCCCATATATATAATTTCATTTATAAATACTTCAACATATAACTCTAAGGGATACTTAAAAATAATAACCACAATGTTATTATCACACATAAAAAAATCACTAATTCCCTATATCATCTGACATCCAAATTTTCTCTATTGCCTGTAACTGTCTCTTCACAGTTAATCTGTCCAATTAGTATCTAAATGAGTTCACACATGAAGATTCTACTTAATAGTTTCATAGAATAATCTACAGAAATTTACACTGGGAGAAAAAAATCAAGTATACAGTTAAAAGCAAACCGCAAAACAGAATGTAATCTGTGAGCCTATTTTTATAAAAATGCTTATCTTAATACATGATAACAAAAAGTAGTCATTTTAGTAGTCATACTAGCCATGATCTGGGGGAGTTATAAAACAAATCAGCCTGAAATAATTCAACTTTTTTTTTTTTAAGAGAGAGAGCACGAGCACAAGGAGGGGGGACAGAGAAAGAGAGAGAGAATCCGGATCTCCACACTTAGCACAGAGCCTGATGTGGGGCTCAGTCCCACAACCCTGGGATTATAACCTAAGTCAAAATCGAGAGTTGGAAACTTAACTGACTGAGCCACTGAGGCATCCCTGAAATCATTCGACTTTAAAAACAAAATGAGATTTAGCTTAAAAAAATTTCAAAGGCTATGTTTCACTTCCTCTGATTCAGGCAGTCATGTCTAAAATACTGCTAATAGAGAGTTTTCCAAGTTTCTTTGTTTTTCTTATTTGTTTTTTGTTTTTAATGAGGACGTTTAACATATGGTGTTAAATATACATTTATATATTGACATCCATAGCAGTCAGGTGCATGTCTAAATTCACATACAAATTCAGTCAACAAATGTCATCAACCATAACAAAGCATTTTTCCCCAGGTAGGTAGGGGGAGTACCCTACTAAAAGGCAAAATAACCACACTAAGACCAAAAGGTATCTTAAATTATCCATTTCTTTGCACTGCCACCACATCCTCTCCTTAATGCCTCTTTCCTAATGGTTTTCCTACTCCTACTCTCATTCTGGTCCTCCTCCTCCTCCAAATAGCAGTTAAAGTGATTAAAACATAAACCATAGTGGCTACCCTCCCTCCTCAAATCACCCCTACTTTATCCACTCTACTACACCTAAGTTTCATGGCTACCCTCCATCCTCAAATCACCCCTACTTTATCCACTCTACTACACCTAAGTCTCACTGGCAAGCTTTCAGATTCTTTATCAAACTCATCAACTTCAAGAGCTTCACACAGGCTCTTTCTTTGCCCAAGGCTCTCAATTCCACTCACTCTGGTTGGGGGTCTCCCTTCAGGCCTCAGTTTAATACATCATGTCCTTAGAAAATTTTCCCTGTCGACCCAATCTAAAGTCCTTACAACTAATTAGATGTTTGAGACAAACACAAAAAACATTAGCTCCATACCTCAACAAATTACAAGAATAAACTTAAAATAGATTAGAGATCTAAATATTTGAAATGGAATTAAGTACTAAAACAAAATAGGGTAAATGCCTCTTTGGTTTTTCTTAATGTTTATTTTTTAGAGAGAGAGAGACAGACAGACAGACAGACAGAGCATGAGTAGGGGAAGGGCAGAGAGAGAGGGAGACACAGAATCCAATGCAGGTTCCAGGCTCTGAGCTGTCAGCACAGAGCCTTATGTAGGGCTCAAACCCACAAACCATGAGATCATGCATGACCTGAGCAGAAGACGGACACTTAACCAATGGCGCCACCCAGGCACCCCGGTAAATGCCTCCTTGAACTCAGCTTGGGAAAAGGCTTTCTAACTATGACTTGAAACCCAGAGGCAATGAAAGAGAAGACTGATAAAACTGACCACACACAAAAATTTTTTACCCGGCAAACAAACAAAGAAACATCAAAAAGTCAAAATGAAAAAAAAAATGCAACATGTATGATGAATAAAGGACTAATTAATATTCCATATATATAAGAGATTATTTTAACTGATGGACAAAGGACCATGGTCAACTCTTAATACAAAAATGGGCAAAAGACATGAAGAGAAAATCCACACTTACACACACAATTTTAAAATGACTCTTAAACACTATGTCTCACTCATAATGAGGCATGAAAATTAAAACTACATAGATATACCATTAGATTGGCAAAATTGTTAAATAACATTCTGCTGGCAATGCTGCAGAGAAACAGGCATTATCATATATTGCTGAAGGGACTGCAAACTGGTACAGTTCTGACTGACAGAAATTTGGCAATATTTAACAAAACTATATATGCATTTACCTTTTGACTAAATAATCCCACTTCTGAAAATTTACCTTGAAGATACATGTACAAAGCTATTCTCTGTAATTGTAATTGTGAAACACTATGTCAATAACTAGGAAAGTGGCTGAATAAACTATGGTAATCCACATAATGAAGTACTATTCAGCAATAAAACAGAATGAGAAAGATCTCTATGAACTGACATGAAGTGATTTCCAGGAAACACTGTTAAGGGAAAACAGCCAAGTGCAAACAGGTAGCTATAGTATGTTACCTTTCCTGTAAGAAAGGAAACTGGAAAAAAAATAGACATTTATCTGCTCACGTAACCCCCTGCCAAACACACACACACACACACACACACACACACACACACACAGAGAGAGAGAGAATAAACTGAAAACTAATGATAATGGTTACCAAAAGGGGTTAGGTAGGAATGAGGTAGGAAGGACAGTGAAGAGGGAGTGACACTTCTGATGGTTTTAGCATGGTTCTGAGTTTTAGAACCTTAATTAATGTTTCACATAGTCAAATAAACAAAAAAGGACATGGGTGGATCCAAAATGAAATACAAAGAAATGAACGTATATATACTTCAAGTAAACAATATATTAATCATACACTGACAGTGGAGGTTTGAAGAACAACCTAATTAACTTAAAACACACTATTTTGACTACATGCTCCAAGTCTGTGGCTAAAGAATAAAAGAACTGTAAATAAATGTTGTACTCGGGTTAGTAAATTAGCAATGGTACAGGTAGCAATACCAAAACTATGTTAAGTGTATTCTAGAACTGAACTAATAAGTAATATATTGTAGATGAGATCCAAGTTTCTTGATATCATAAAAAGGATTATAAATAAAGGAAGAAGGACAGAATGAACTCTGGAGGTATTAGAACTGGACATATCTGTATGAATTCATGGTTTTACTATATAAACAGATAGATACAGAATTACACTAACACAGACACACATTTTCCAGCTTCGCCACTCAAAGGGTCTAAAAGCAAGAACACCTTAGCACTAATGAGCACATCTGGCGCTAGCATCCAGATTTTGTTTTCTAAGCACCATTCTCCAATAAAAGGAACCAGAGCTCCTTAGAGAAATGGACAATACCAGGGTTGGGGAAGGAAAGAAACCAAGTCAGTCTGGAACATCTTGTGGTACCAGAAAGTATAAAGCACTCAAAGGAGAATGGGACCATGGCAAAGAGACACAAGAAGCAAGTTTAAAGTGGCTCCTGCTGGACAGTTTAGGAGAATTATCCACTAAAAAAAAATAACAATAAGTAACAGATTATAACCCTTTGAATATGAATCCATGAATCCATGCAGAAACAAATTTAAATACTAAGTAAATCTCTTTCTTATAAAAGAATTCCTTATAGAGGAAGGACAGAAATTAGAAAATCAACATCTCATAGACCCATACTTAAAACTATTTAAGGCCAAATTCACCAATGGATGGATGCTAAAACTGGTCCATGAAAATTAGATGAGAAAACAGGATAGTTTCAAAGTATCTCTCCCCAAGATACTTATTAATTACAAAGAAAAAAAAAAAACCTTATGGTGGAAAAATCTGGCAGTTACCACCTCAACCAAGCAATCATAGTTAACCAGTAATGGGACAAACTGACATCATCTGCCTCCCAGTATGTGAGGACCCAACACCACTTCTGCAAAGTTAGTCTAAAAATGTATAAATTGAAAACATCAGACAAACCAAAATTAAGGAGCATTCTACAAAACTACCCAGTACTCTTTAAAAGCATCAGGTTATGAAACGCAAAGAAAGAACCAAGGAACTACTCCAGATGAGAGGGCATTAAAGGGACATACATGGGAAATGGTGCAATGTGTGATCTTGTATTGAATTCTGGGCAGGAAAAAGGTCATTAGTGAGGAAATTGGTAAAATCTGAACAAAGTCTATAAAGAAGCCATACTTGTATTAAATTGATTTTAATTTCCTCAAATCAAATAGTATTTTGAGTGGTTCAGTTCATCAAATCAATAATATTGAATTGATGTTAACTGATGATGATTTTAATTATCATACTGGGGTTATGCAAGAGAATGTCCTTATGTTTAGGAAACACACATGGAAGTATTTAGAGGTAAAGGGGCCTCAGGTCTGAAACTTACTCTTAAACACTGCAAGAAAAAAACCTGTGTGTACACTGAGCAAGAATGAGTGATAAAAGTATAGTGGTAAAATTTTTAAATTTGAAACACTTAGAGGATCCAGGTGAAAGGTATACAGGAATACTCTGTATTATTTTTGCAATTTTTTTATATTCTTAAAATTATTTCAAAGCAAAAAGTTAAAATACAAAAACAAAAAAAGTAACTCCATCCTGTTATTCTCTCTCCCTGTTCCTTTCCATCAGCGAGTACTACATTACCTTTTTGGTTCTCTACCCATTAGATTATAAGCACCATAATGGTTAGGTCTACATTTCTGCTCCTAAATGAATAACCAGCACCCAGCACAATATTTTACACTTTATATGCACTAAATATCTTGAATTAAAGACTTAAACATGTACCATTTTACAGTTTCGTATTCATGTATATTTCTGCTGATAAAATTTTAAGAGGTCTCCGTCAAATGATGGACATAAAATACAGTGTATCTATACATGGAATATTATGTAACAACAAAAATAAACTAATTACTAATAACATGCTACAGCATGGATGAACCTTGAAAACATTACACTAAGTGAAAAAAAAAATGTCAAAAATGACCACGTATTACATGAATACATTCTTACGAAATGCTCAGAACGTGCAAATCTATAGAGACAGAAAGTCAATTTGGGGTACCTGTGTGGCTCAGTCGGTTAAACGTCCAACTCTTGATTTCAACTCAGATCATGATCTCTAAGTCTGTGAGATCAAGCCCTGCATAGGAAATCTGCTGACAGCATGAAGCCTACTTGGGATTCTCGCTCTCCCTCTCTCTGCCCCTCCCCTGCGCGTGCACGCTCTTTCTGTCTCTCAAAATACATGTTTTAAAAAAGTAGATTTTTCATTGCCTAGGGTGTAGAGAATAAGGAGACTGGGGAAAGATGGCTAGAGGGTATGGGAAAGGGGGTTCTCCTGGGGGTAAAGACAATATTCTAAAATTGATTGTTGTGATGATGCACAACCATGAATGTACTAAAAACCATTGAACTGTACACTTCAAATGGGTAAAGTTCATGGTACATGAATTATATCTCAATAAAGTTGTTTAAAGAAAAAAAAACTTAAAGAGTCCTACCAAAATTTCTGGGGAGCCTGGATAGCTCAGACAGTTAAGTGCCCAACTCTTGATTTCAGCTCAGGCCATGATCCCATGACTTGCAGGATCAACCTCATGTTGGGCTCTGTGCTGACAGTGTGGAGCCTGCTTGAGATTCTCTCTCCTTCTCTCTTTGCCCCTCCCCTTCCTGCTCTCTCTCAAAATAAACAAACACTTAAAAAAAAAAAAAAAGCCCTGCCAAAATTTTTATTTGGAGAAAAAGAGGGGGTGTGTGAAATTTATGTCTATGGCCACCATGTATGGCACTGAAAACTACTTCATTACACACTTTTGGAAATTTCGATTAAAACTTCTGTTAAAATGAAACCCCACTGACATCCTTTTATTTGGATTTCCAAGTAAAAATAACTATTTCATGATACAGAGAAGAAATTGACAGGAATTTTAGCCAATATTGAGTTTTTTTCGGTAAGGGTGGTTTAGTGAAAGAGAACACTTTAACACTAGTCAACCTAACTCCTTCTCTACTCTCAAGGCTCATTCAGGGGTCATTTCTCCCTGCCAGTCTCTCTGAATGCTCAAATTTGGTTAAGTGCTCTCCTCTGTGCTCCCACAGCTCCCTACACACCCCTGTACCCTAGGACTTCTTGAGACAAACTATTTTTCTCCTCCATCAAATGATGAAATCATGTTTAACCACATCTGTATTCCTAGCACCGTGCCAGCACACAAAAAGGACTCAACAAAAATTGAGTTAAACTTGGAGTGTGAAGTTGGACCTGTTTGACTTCTATGAACCTCAGTTTTTATCTATTCAAATAAGAATTCTACCAGTTGTCTTACCTAACCCATTGGGATGAGACAGGAGAAACAAACTAGGAAATATACATAAAAGCACTAGAAAAAATGTAGTATACCTACACAGTCTTCTAGTATTATTGGAGTACCCTACATAAAGTATTAGTTATTACTGTATGGGTCATTCTATGTACCTTAATTTTGTTACAGGAACTTTGTCTTTGATACTTCTGGGTCTAAAAATGCATAAGGGGATGGGAATATCCTAAACAAAAACTGAAAAGCCTAAATTAATTGTTTATCATTCATTATACACCATTCTGTCAACTATTAACAGGCAAAATAGAAAGCATTGTACCACAACAACAATGAATGTTAAATTACTCCATAAACTAGCAAAGAACACAACAGCTTTTCAGGTTACTTTACAGCACCCTTTCCTGTCTGCATGTTCTGAAATGACTCAAACCACAGGCTAGAATTCTATATTTAAAAGAAAAAGAAAAAGATATTCATGACCCGAATGCTGCCACCACACCTCAGAAACACAGCACCTTCTGCTGCTAAAACCTTTTATGTGTTCAAGAGTCCT
Source organism: Cryptoprocta ferox (assembly GCA_028646485.1). Lineage (NCBI taxonomy): Eukaryota > Metazoa > Chordata > Mammalia > Carnivora > Eupleridae > Cryptoprocta > Cryptoprocta ferox. The sequence goes on from CM053575.1 coordinate 26,271,683, forward strand.
GCATGTTCTTGACAGAAACCATACTCACGCAGCTGAATTTAGAACATGCTGACCTTGAGCAAATCAATGCCCTTAGCATGTACTTCTGGCTTATATCACTGCAAGAGGTAGACAGCCTCACCATCTATAGCAGTCAACAATTTCTGGCCACTGTCCCCTGGCTATTTTAAGATATCCCTACTACATTTCTGTGTTGCCCAGTTCAAAGAAACAGAATACACACGAACCTATGTTTAAACACAAATCGTTTACCTTGGAACTTGGGGTATGTGTGTTCATACTGTGATTAGCTCAAAAATATTTAATTTGGTAAGTTTCCACTTCCTTTCATTTTTTAAATACAACATATTTTTTAAAAAGAGTTAAAAATCAAGTATAAGACACTTGCTTACTGTCTACTCAAATTTATAAGTAACCTTAGTCAAAAACTAAGCCAGAATTTGTGAACAAATATTGAAAAAGATTAATGGTTACCTGCTATTTTTGTACAAAATTATACTAAATATCAAAATAGTACATGATTAAGGACTATATGACACTTTCTTTCACCAGCTTACCTTAATACTAACTCTTCTAACTCTTCAATCTAATTAACATAAAGTCCTTTTAAAAGGTTTTTATCCAAGCAACATCAATCAAAACTCTACTAGCAGAGTCCTTGTTTACGAATTAGAACCTCATTTTTTTTTTTTACTCTAAACAAAGAACCTGTAATTTAGCAATTGTATGTATACCTTCTAAACTTCAGGTAAATTATCTACTTGAAATTTATACATAAAAACAAATTAGAAACTTACTAATTGAACTTAGTAATTATTCATAGTTTTTTTTTTCTCATTCCCAACAGAGGCTAATATTTGTGCAAAGGCCCAATGCTAGAAACCAACATCATAAAATATTTAGCAATTCAGATTGCTTTTTAAAGGATTTCCTTTACTCTCCTGAAACATTTAATAAATGTTTAATAAATGTTCTCAAATATAAAAAATAAAGCTTTTTTTTTTTTTTTAACTCTCATCCAAAAGATTTCAATAAAGAAAAGGAGTGTAGGTATCACACGGAGCTAAATCTGATATGCAGTATAATGCAGGACCCAAATAAAATGAAGTCATTTACTAACAAGTGAACTAAATATAGAGCCCAAGCAGCTGGAGCCTAGGGTTTATATAATATGCTAGCTGACAACTAAAAGCTCTTAAGACAGAACCCATAGAGAACAAAGGGAGGGGGAAAAAAAACACTATTCTTCTCGTGCTGTTAAATAAGATTTTAAAATAATTTTCCAGCAAAAAAATGAAGTAAAAGCTAATCCTATATTCCATTATATTAAAAAAAATCTGTCGGAAGTACAGAGGATCAAATAAATGTAATTATATGATATATTAAATACGACCTAATACTCTAACACAGTACAATATCTTTTAAACCATGTAAAAGGTTTTAAGAATAGTATCTAGCACTCTAATACTAAAAATCTTATAACTAAGAATATATTGAAGAATAATTAGTCTATATTCCTAATTTCTAATATATATTTTAATAAACTATCACTAAGTTACATATGTGGGACTCCTTCTACGTTCTAATAACCTACTCATGGTAGGGCATGTATCTGGAGTTCGTTTTTTAGTAGCTAATTAATTTCTCCTATACATTGTCCTGGATACTAAAGTACATATTTGCAAGACACTAATCAGAATGAAAGATATAGTACAAAGGTAGATACTATACCAGAAAAAAACAACCCTTGCTGTTAGAACATAATCCTCATGTTCTAACAATTTTCAACAACAAACTGCATGTATTTGTCTATTCACTAACTTATAAATGGCCAATATTGGCAGCTCCTGTATTTGCCCACTGTTTGGGGGCTCTAGAGTATACCACGACCACAAATTCATTCTAGTTGCAATGAAAACAATATCTCAAAATTATAAAACTATGAATCCAAAACCATTTTACATATCAAGAAGATATTTTGAAACCTGGTAATCATTAGCCCTTAAGACTGCATATAAAACTCCAGGCTAACATTATATTAATCATGACACTACAGCACTTTATCAAATATTCACATGAAAATTATTTTCTTCTTTAAATTCCACCCATAGCACCAACACCAAAAAAAACATTACCCATAATATATAGATGGAAGTATAATCAAACCTTGTTACAGAAAAGTTGCCTGAACATTCAAGGCAGTCATGGAAGTGTGTCTGAATCTTAAAATCACCAATCAGAAAAAACTTTTGAATTCTTATCTCTAACTTTTCTAAGTATTCAGTCACATCTAATTATCTTTAATAAATTAGTTCTCTTTAAGCGCCAAAATATTCAAAGATATATACAAAAATTACTACAAACCCTTTCCCAACATTTGAAAACTTGTTTGATCATCATTAATAACCTGTCGTTCCTTCAAGTCTTCTATTAACAATAAAAATAACCAAACGTCTTTGGCATGGAACTGCAGGAGATACTTCTACTCTGTTGAGGCAGATTTTATGCCTAAATTTAAAAAATCTTTTTAACGCCTCATACCTAACCAATCTTGTATGGATTTATTTATTTACCCGAGCCATCTTTTACACCATGTACACACACAAAATTATTTCATTTAGCCAAAATTCAACATTTATTAAACAGTGAAAAAGTAGCTGTCACCTACCTGTAGTACCGAGATTGTAGATATGTTGAACAAACAGTCTTTGAAACATGACTGGCTGACCCAAAGTCTATCACCTTAACCCTGTATGGCTGCCGAACAGGATCCACCAACATAATATTTTCTGGTTTGAGGTCAGCATGAATTAAACCAAGACTTTTCAATTTTTTCAGTGCAGTGGCCACTTGTTGAAGAATGGGCCGAATTACTTTTAGTGGCAGGGGGCTGAACTTATTTTGTTTCAAAAAGTCATACAAGTTTTGTTCCAGCATCTCAAAGACTAAACAAGTATGGTTACGGTGCTGAAAGCATTCATAAGCTCGTACAAAGTTATATTCATCAGCATTTTCAGTACTGAGCCTTGCTAATATGCTCACTTCTATTTGACCTTGACGTGCATAAGAAGGGTGATTCTTCAAAATTTTGATTGCTACAATTTCATTTGTCCCTCTTTTCCAGCATTTGACTACCTGGCCAAAAGTGCCTCGACCAAGAAAATCAAGGACTTCATAAGTATTTTTCATGGAGCATAAGACTTCATGCTGTACTAACTGATAGTCACCTTCTCCAGTGGTACAGTTCTGTTTTGTTCCTGTGGTAGTTGTCACAACTGTCACTGGATTTCCCATGTTGGTTTGCAACATTGCAGGAAGTATGGACAATTCATCAACAATCTGCATTGCGCTGCTATGATTATCCAACTCCTCACTCTTGCGCTTCAATCCACATCGCTGGGGGCCTTCTAGGAAATTTAACCTGTGTCGCCACGCCCCAATCTGAGGTGCCTCCACTTGAGCTTGCTGTGCCTGAGCTGCTATGACCTTTGTAGCACCTGCAGTGTTTTTTAAAACAACAGCACTTGTCTGCAACGAAAAGTTGTGTCCTCGAGGTCTGTTAAATGGTATCTTTGTCTGAAAAACACTACCCTTCGTGGGAGGATGAGAATTTCCAATGTTTTTACCATTCACATAGGTCCGTGGATAGTTTCTTTCCTGGAATACACAACTGCTTGGCTCTACTTTGAGTTTCTTCACACTACAAAAGGCACTTGACTGAGTTTGATAAACATACGGTGGGTAGACCAAGACTTGTGAGGCCATACCTGGAGTGGGGAGGCAAGGAGGGGGAAGGAAAGAAAGAAACATTATTAACTACAAAATAAAATTTGTTTTTAATTTTAAATCTCATAAAGAAAACTCTCAAGGGTCAAGTCCATAATTTATAAAAATAATTAAACTCCATTAAGATTTTTTTTCCCTTAGAGAGGATAAGCATTTCAGTATCTCCATCTTACCTAATTAGTACTTCAGCTATTTTGAGTATTGCATATAAGCCTGGGCATAAAGAATTGAGTGCATTCAGTTAACCAAAAAATATTTACCAAGCAGCTGTAATGGCCAAGATATACCCTAGGAACTATGCCAACCATTTTCCCCCAAAAGGAAAAAATACAGATCCCTTAACTATACACATTTGGCAAAAGTAAAGCATTCTATCACCAAATTATCATTTATGAACCAATGACAAGAAAAGAAAACATACACTGCATAAATATAGTCACATTCCTTATATCTAAAGTTCAAGAAATGCCCCAGAATAATCAATTGTAAAAATAAGTATATAAACCAGACGTAGGTCCTTTACATGATATTCTCCTTACTTAATGTCTTTTTCCACATCCACCCTTGTACACTTACGCAGACTTCTTTACATTCAGATCAAAGTGATGCAATACCTTCTTGCTGAAGATTTTCTTGGAATACACACTCGCCACTCACCCTCTAGGCCACAGTTGGGCACGTAGTGCTCTAATAAAAGCTTCTATGTTCTTCTAATTAGCATTCATGACATGACATTACATTATATTCTAATTGTGAATGTATCCATCAGTCTTTCACACCAGATCTGAAATAAGGTGCCCAGGTTACAGAGATGGTGCTCAATAAACAGGAGTTGGTCTAATTAATTTTAATATATTTCCATTCCTTACAACTTAAAAATCTGTATTGTATTAACTAGGCAGTCTCATCCTGTTATAACAAATCAAACATCAATTCCTTAAATTCAAAAACAACAGACTGCCATCACAATATGTAATATATGGAATATTTAAAATAATAAGAGTCACCACCTATGGAGGGAATTACTATGCAATGGTTTAATAAATGCTTTATTTGCAATATTTTATTTAATCATATTATTATCTTCCCAATTTGCTGTTAAGAAAACTAAAACTCAAGAGGAACTAGGTAATTGGCCAAGGTCACATGGCTAGGGTGTAGTAAAAGAACAGGAAAAAACACTGCCCTTCACACAAAAGGCATAAATTTATGCCTCTTTCAACTTCCTAAACACTTTTTTTTAAGATTTTATTTCTCGGGCATCTGGGTGGCTCAGTTGGTTAAGCGTCCAACTCTTGGTTTCAGCTCAGGTCATGATCTTGTGGTTTGTGAGTTTGAGCCCCTCTGCGCTGACAATGCAGAGCCTGCTTGGGATTTTCCCTTCCTCTCTCTCTGCCTCTCCCCTGCTCCTGCTCTCTCTCAAAATAAATAAACATTTCTTAATAACTACCTACCACATTCCTAAACTGATCTGGTTCTGGTAAGAAATGAGCAATAAACCTTATTAGACAAATTAAGATGTCATCTTCACTGTGTAAGAAAAAATTGTAAATTTAAATTCTGGGTTCCAAACCATTTCATCCAGCATCAGAAGTTTCAAAATTCCACCTATTTTTCTCCTTTTAATGAGACAAAGCCACAGGGAAAAGTCCTTTTAAACATATTGAACCCATCGGCTAATTCACTTAACGCTGTTTGTGTGGATCCCCAACCTTATCTTCAACAATTTGGCATTACGATGATTCTCATTTCAAACCACTTCTGTGATTGACACCCACAGAAATAGACTGAGAGAAACAGATGATGAAACTCAGAGATAAAAATTTCTAAAACAGTTATTATAAATATACTTGTGGATTTAAAGAAACACATGAACATCAATAGGAGAGACATGAAAAGCATCTTTAAAATGGAATTGGTGAGCCTGGAAAACCGTGTATTATCATACACAGACAAGGGAAAAGTATTTTGGCAATATCTAACAAAACTGACATAGATCAGGCACCTCAGATATAGTAAAAGAATATTCATGCAGTACTGTATAAAGAAACGCGATATTGGAAATAACCTGAACCCCCATTCAAAAGGCACTGGGTAAATACACCTTGATACACAGACCAACTACAATCTTTAAAAAGAATGAAAATAATCTACCCTGTTACGGACCGATTCCTATATTGTTATACGAAAAAAGTAAGATTCAGAAAAATGTGCACTTTACAATAGATATTACCATGTATAAAATAAAAGAATTATCTGGGGCACCTGAGTGGCTCAGTTGGTTGAGTGTCCAACTTCAGCCCAGGTCATGATCTTGCAGCTTGGGAGTTCAAGCCCGGCATCAGGCTCTTTGCCGTCAGCATAGAACCCGCTTCGGATCCTCTGTCCCCCTCTCTCTCTGCTCCTTCCCCACTCTCTGTCTCTCTGAAAATAAATACACTTAAAAAAAATAATTATATATGTATATATTGCATATACATTGAATATCCATATACAGATAAGCTGTGGGTTTCTTGGCCTTAGATGAGAGTAACAAGAATTATGGAGGCAAATGATAAAGATTTACTTTTTACTGTATATCCTTTTTACCACTTTAATTTTTACTATGTATGTATATTGCCTGTTCAAAATAAATTTTTGAATCATCTGAGAAACCTATTAAAATATATACATTCCAGGGCACCTTGGTGGCACTCAGTCGGTTGGGCATCCAACTTCAGCTCAGGTTATGATCTCATGGCTCCTGAGTTCAAGCCCCGCGCCTCAGGCTCTAGGCAGACAGTTCAGAGCCTGAGCCTCCTTCCGATTCGGTGTCTCCCTCTCTCTGTCCCTCCCCTCCTCACGCTCTGTCTCTCTCTTTCCTTCAAAAATATATAAACATTTTAAAAATTTATAAAATACATACATTTCATATTTAGAGATGAAATAATATTTAGGGATTTGCTTCAAAATAATAGAGAAAACAGATGAGGATATGAGTAAAATGAAATTAGCCATAAATTTTTCATTATAGGATCTTGATAGTAAAAAGGGTTTCTACTTTTGAATGTTTATTTTTTCCTTAGTAAAGAGTTAAGTGAAAATATTTTAAACTCCGCCCAGAAAGATTCTGATTCTATAGGTCTATAATGAGGTCCAGGCATCTGCATGTTTACAAACAAGCTCCCAAGGCCATTTAGATTCACACTAACATCTGAGAAAAAATGATCTAGATTGTACAAAAAGCTTAGCAAATTTAAGCCCTACCAATCCAAGGCCCTCAAGTCTGAAAAGATGAGGATGAAGTCCTAGGGAATAGAATGCATACCACTCTGAACCAATCCACACCATTAAAAAAAAAAATTAACATTTATTCATTTTTGAGAGACAGAGAGAGACAGAGCATGAGCAGGGGAGGGGCAGAGAGAGAGGGAGACACAGAATCCAAAGCAGCTCCAGGCTCTGAGCTGTCAGCACAGAGTCCAAAGCAGGATTCAAACTCATGAAGCGTGAAATCATAACCTGAGCTGAAGTCAGATGCTTAACCAACTGACCACCCAATCCATGCTATTTTAAAGCAAGGCGTTATATGGACAACAGGTGAGATCCAGGTAACTGACATACAGATATTTAAGAAACCACTACAATTTCTGAACTCTGCTGTTCCTACCTTTTCTTTCCCAATATGCCAAGCTAGGAGGCAAACAAACCAAGAGCCCCAACCAAGGTCAACTAAAGGAAGCTCAGAAAATTACCCCTCACCAACCACTGTGCTGTGTAGGGCCAATCTCAAAGGGGACTTTAGAAAATAAACACAGATAGGAAGGTCCCATAATATACATAGCACATAACAAGGGGTGGGGGTGGTGCTGGAGATAGCTATTATAAAGGACCACAAGCAAAGAACCCTAAATTACTAATTAACCTGGCCACTGTGACTCCCTGCCATATTCAGGTATTAAAGCCTTTCCTTCTCCCAATCCTCCACCAGATAAAACTCATGATCTGGTAAGAGTATCTTATACTTGGAGCTTATGGATTTTATATAGTACAGTAAGGAGAGTACAGAAGCTGCTTAAGTCCATGGTGTCTAAAACACTGACTCAGTACAATACTATTATTACCTATTATTTTCCATTGCAACTCAAACTACATTATACCTCTGTAGCTTCATTATTTATGACTTTGTCATTTGTTCTTATCAACTGACTAAGAAATGAAGTTTTGAAACACTACCCCTTTGTGAGCTGGGACTGCCTATAATATATCACTCAGAGGTTGGTGAAGACTCCTGTGAGAGCAACCATTAAGCTCCCATTCCTCCAGCTTAATAATCTCAGGTACTTTAATAGGGCCTTATTTTTCCAACCCTCTAAAAGACTTTAAGACCCATCTGAACTCTATCCAAATTTTTCACATCCTTTTACAATTACCAAAACAGCAATGTAACCAACACTGACACCCGCAAACCTGGGTCTGTCTGACCACCACTAACCACATTTTCTTTTTTGTTCCCTTTTCAGAAAGTCTGAAAAGGGAGGAAGCAAAAATAGAAATACTTTACTATCTTACATTCAATTTATTAGCCAATATGAAAATTCTGAATAATTCTGCCAAACTTATACAAAGCCCATAGATGGGTTCTTCTTTAAAATGTATGTGACAGCACAAATAGATTTGAGTAAAGGCAATGGTGCTTTGCATTCTCCTTACTCAACTTTCTCTTACTAGTTCAAATCTCAATTTTTAAATTTATTTCTTTTTAAAAAATATGATAAAATATGCAAAACACAAAATATATCATTTTTAAGTGTACAGTTCAGTGGCATTAAATATATTCACACTGTTGTACAACAATCACCGAAATCCATCTCCAGAACTTTTCTCCTCTTCCAAAACTGAAACTCTACCCATTAACCAACTGTCCACTGCCCCTCCCCCTGGCAACCATCATTCTATGCTCTGTATGAATTTAACTACTCTAGGTACCCATATATATGAAATTATACAGTATTTGCTCTTTTATGACTGACATTTCACTTAGCATAATGTATTCAAGGTTCATCCATGTAGCAGTATGTGTCAGAATTCCCTTCCTTTTTAAGACTAAGTAATATTCTATTATATGTATATGTCATATTTTGTTTAGTCATTCAGCCATCAAAAGATGTTGGGGGGAGGTGCCTGCCTAGCTCAGCCAGTGGAGCATGTGACACTTGATCTTGGGGTTGTGAGTTCAAGCCCCACATTGGGTGTAGAGATTACTTAAAAATAAAATCTTAAAAAAAAAAGATATTCAGGCTGCTTCCACCTTTTCACTATGGTGAAGAATGCTGCTATGAACATGAATGTACAAATTTCTCTTCAAGACCCTACTTTCAAATCTTTTGTGTATATACCCACAAACAGAATTACTGGATTATACGATAATTCTATTTTTAATGTGAGGAATCACTATATTTTCCAGAGCAGTTGTACTATTTAAATTCCAACCAGGAGTGCACAAAGGTTTCAATCTCTACATCCTTAACAACACTTTTTTTCTTCTTCTTTGTAACAGCCATCTTAATGGGTGTGAAGTGGTATTTCATTGTGGTTCTCCAATCTCCATTTTTAAATCTAATTCATCAGTACTGGCTATACTAACACCTAGAGCTTGATGTCATCAATAGCTATAACAAATAAGCTTTCTATTTTTTCATTTGAGCTCTTGACAAATATTAAACAGTACACTTACGACTAAACTCTATAGAATCCCACATTAGCTGGGCATGCCCAAATGACTACTGAAGAATCCCCAGCTCCTTCAGACCATCAACGGAAAGTACAGAAATTATTACATTACTAAAAGCATCAAGCTTTAACTTAAAATATAAATATGAAAATGATCAGTATTTCTAAAGATCAACAAAAATAAATGAAAATAACAAATAAAAGTCTTTTAAGAAGACAGAATTTTTTGCACATAAAGAGAAGCTCAGGGCACTAAAAAATTATCTCTTATTTGGATAAGAGACCAAAGCATTAAATTTGTAGCCACTATTCCACAATCAAAAAAAAAAAAATTACAACAACCAACAAAAAGTTACTTCAATGCAAGTTACTTACCTTAGGGAATATTTTCACTGAACTTGAAATAAGCAAATAGCTACACTAGATCAAAGTAAACCTTTGATTCTGTTTACATAAAAACCCTGCTTTCAGAGTTCTTTTCAGAACACGTCTATGAATTGTTTCCAGGATATATATTAAAATAAGGTAGATATAAGTGTAGTTCACTTTCAAAAGTGAACTTATTACCAAACTCTTTAAAAGGAGACAGATGGAACAGGAAATGAAAAATACAGTTGAGATTGTTTTATCAGTAAAATGTACCAAAACACCTTTAATCTAATGGCATCAAGGCTAACACAGCTAGAGAATTATCCTATATACAAACAGGAATGATATGTTCTACACTGTTAGAGTAGTACTAAGTTTACTAAGGGAATGATGTCTTTAGTCAAAGTACCAAACATACATTACAGATTATAATTGTCTTCCAGCATGCTAGGATCAGCACCAGAGGCAAAAAGACTGAAAAGCGCTATGTAAAAATTATTGAGCATGCTAAAAAAAAAGGAAACATCACCACCGTCACCACCCACACAAGCAGTCCCTACTACACCAAATCCCCATCCTATTCCAGTCTTTACCTGGATCCAAACATCTCTTCTAGCCCTCTTTTTCTCCTTCATCTCAATTAAACCTCAAGATCTGACCTGCACATGTAAAACGGCACTTCACATTCTGTCCTCAAAATATTATCGATCTCTTCCTTTGACCTGCCATCTCTTTCTGATGATCTATCTCCCACCACACAAACTCCCAATATCCTTTGCTAAATTCTAGTTCCTCTCCTTCTAGTACAATAGATTCAAAATTAACACTTCTCTTACGTAACACAAAAGGTATTTTTAAAGATGCTTAGCAGTAAATGAATCCAAGATTCTAAATCTGAATACAGTAGCTCTCAATCTTTTTCCTGATACACTTCAGGTACGATGAAGTTAGAAGAAAATGAAACACTTTAGAGGAGGTAGTATTCAAAAGCAAAACTTTTTCAGAGAAGCACTTTAGGGAAGGTGGTCTTTACCAAAACATTTTTATGTGCAAATCAGTAAGTAAGCCATTCCAAGAAAGGGACTTTGTGCATCAATATAATGACTTTCTACCCTGCAGAATGCCTTTTTGGAAATAACAGGGTCAACCTAATTCACCCAGCTAGTGGGCCAAAGAAAAATTACGCTGTTCATAAACAACTTTTGCATTCCTCACAAATTCTAGAACAGAGTTAAATGGATAAAACCTAATGCTGTGTTAGAGCCACACATATTTTCAAATTTACTTTTTTCTAAGGTACTGCAAATATCAGTTGTATTACAACTCAAAGTTTTGTACAAATGTCTGTACCTTGATTTCACGAAGTCTGACAAAGAGATCAAAGGAGATGGAATGAAATCTTCAAGTAACAATACGGTCTATAATCTACTTTCATGTAAATTATAGATTATTCCAGCTTGGTTTACCCAGAAAGATTTTGCTTTCATGAATATACCTAGAAAATAGGTATACCTAGAAAATATGCTTCAACTGAAAACTTGTCAACATTTCATAGAGGGGATAAAGGGACATTTTTCTTAAGAGCTTTAAATCTGAAAGATAAGGTATTAAATACAGAAAAGAATACTAAAAATGAATATTACACTATTTTAATGAAACAGTGATTGATTAAAGAGCCATGAATTAAACAATTTGTTACTGCAATGGTATTCTGACCGCTTTATTTTGAAACACAGCACAATATTTTTATTATATTAATATTGATTTGTTGTATGTACTTTCAAAAAAATCATGTAACAGACCACAAAATACTTATGGTGATACCACAAATGGAAACCTTTAGATAAAGGCTGTACTGTTTAAGCTGGAGTTTAAATTTCTGCTAATTGGCCTAATTTCAACTTATTTTTCAAATGATAAATGAATTAGTAATCTATGAAAGTTGTATAGAATTCACTTTCTAAACATCTTATAACTACATCCACTGTCAATATTATCAATATCTTAGTATTATTTTAATTCTACCTTTACTACCATACTTGTATCTTGCAACAATTAGCCTATTCTCAGTTACAAGTCTCAAGTGTAAAGATTCAATTATTACTTGAAGCAAAAGAAGAAAAGTTTAGCTTCCTTCATTAGTACCTAAACTTTAATTTGTGACAATAAAATACAGGTAAATCTATCAGGATTTTTTTTAGGACAACTTCAAAGAAATAGATCATTATTTTGTGGAAGAAAAAGAAAAAAAACTACTAATTTAATCCAATGGAAAACTCTTCTATAAATTATTTTCACTTGTAAATTCAAATTTGGGGTACAATTTTTTTAAAAAATCAAGTTAATTTACCTAAATTTATCTTGCCTTTTTTTTTAAGGCTTTTATCTTTAAGTAATCTCTACACCCAAAGTAAGGCTTGAACTCACAACCCCAAGATCAAGAGTCACATGCTCCACTGACTGAGCAAGCCAGGCACCCCACACTCTGGTCTTTTTTTTATATGTACAAACTTCAAAGGTAAAAAAGTTTATAAACTCCTTCATATTTTGTATGGACTGAACAGGTAACCATATGCTTCATTTTGGAATGCCTACACACCTCACCCTACCCCATCCAAAAAGAAAGAGGATTTTTACTGCTTTATTATTTTTTAAAAAGTCTCCAGTTAGTTATTTCCCAAATTTTTATCATATAATGACCACCTGTGAACTTATTATGAGAAGTTTACATTGCTGTATTTGTCCCACATTACATTTAAACAGTTTCACACCCATATGCTCTAATTATTCTCCAGCTGAAGTGCTAGAATTTTCTTCAAGAGGATAGAAAAGAGGGGGAAAACCTTCACCAATTATAGATATTTCTACCTTTCTATTCCAAAGAACATTAAAGGTGGGGGGGGAACCCTGCATCTATAAATGTTTCACAACACAAAATACACTGTGGTCAGCCTAAATAGAGGTTTATAGTTTTATATCTTTCAGTTTAAAATTGATGTTATGTTTTTAACAAATCACAAACCTCTGGTAGAAGTTTTCTTTAAACAAAGATAGAAAAAACACAAGGAAAAGATGGGAAAAGCTGACTTTTCTGGCAACACACATAACTAAGAAAAGATCTGAAGAAATCGTATTGTGTTTAGCAAAATTCAGTAGAAAAATGGGTAAAAAATATATACAAGCAATTCCCAGATAAGGAAATGCATACCAAAACTTATTTTTTAAAAATTGCCAGCCTCACTAGTAATAAGGAAAATACTAATTAAGACTACAGTAAAATGCCATTTTATACCACTAGACTGACAAAAAGTAGGACAATACCCAATGTTAAAGAGTTGTAGGTCAACAGACAAAGGTAAAGTACAATCACTTTAGGGAACAAAGCTGAAAACAGACATAGACCATAATCTAGCAATTCTACCAAGTACACATCCTGCCTACAGAAACTCACATTAAGTTAAAAAAAAAAACAAACAAACAAACACACAGGTAAAATAATGTTCACTACTGTTCTGTATACTTGTAGCAAAACTGTGAAAAAACCTGATTGTCAGAAAAGAATAAAGTGTGGTTTTTCATACAATGCACACAAGTGTGGCCTATACCACAATCATCATATATTCATGTACCACAAAAAAAGAGAAAAATACGAATTATAAGGGTGTGACATCATTGATTAAGATGTATCACAATTTCAAAGACGTTAAAATGTGAGAGAAATTGTGTATGTTAGAATTAATGACATGCAAAAATGAATTCACTGAAAATACTTTTATGAACATGGATAAATCTCAAAGCAACAGAACAAAAACAGGTTGCAGAAGTACATTATCATATATGAAAAAGCTAGTAACAGACAAACCTATACTGTATTTAGATATATTAATTTCGTGGGGCACCTGGGTGGCTTAGTCAGTTGAGTGTCCGATTTCACCTCAGGTCATGATCTCCCAGCTTGAGTTCGAGCCCTGCATCGAGCTTGCTGCTGTCAGCACAGAGCTTGCTTTGGATCTTCTGTCTCCCTCTCTCTCTGCCCCTTCCCCACTTGCTCGCTCTCTCTCTCTCTCTCAAAAATAAGTAAATTTTTAGATATATTAATTACATGGTCAAAGTATAAAAACACACATGGAAACGATAAACATGCCAAGAGGAAAGGGAAAAGGAGGGACTTCAACTGTGACTTTTATTTTGCACCCAGGATGACAACTCCATAGGAGCTGATTATATTACTCCCTACACTTCCACGGCCTAAATTTACATTAATATATTGTTCAATGAAGAGGGGAAAAAAATCTACGAGAGAATAGAATAACCTCTTCAACTGACTGTATTTTTTTCAACTGATTGTACTTTTAAAAATATATATAAATAACCATTTTAGATATATATTATCAGCATATTCAATAGCCATATCATATTTCAGTCCTTTTTTTTTCTCAATTTTTCTTTCAATTCAAATCAAGTAAAGCCATTTAGGAGCAGGAAGACATAGCAATGAAGAAGACATGTTTCTCATCGATGAGCTTCTTCTAGCAAAAAGGAAACACACATACCTACATAACTGCATCGCTAACAAGGGCAGTGACCTAAGATGTGCAAGATATGCAGGTAGCAGAGAAAATAGAAATTAAAGAATGCCCTGAAAGAGCATGAAAGGATTCACTAAATTAACCTATGAACTAATTTTTTTATGTTTATTTATTTATTTTGAGAGAAAGAGAAAACACATGCGTGAGAGCAAGAGTGGGGGAGGAACGGGACAGGGAGAGAATTCCAAGCAGGCTCCTGGCTGTGAGCACTGAGCCAGACACAGGGCTCAATCTCAGATCTCAGGAACCGTGACATCATGACCTGACCAGAAATCAAGAGTTGGATGCTTAACCAACTGAGCCACCCAGACACCCCCTCTCCATAAGCTAAATTTTGAAGTATCATGGAAAGAAGTCTCCTATGTAGAAAAGACTACTCCATGAGATACAAATCAGTAGCATATACCAAGTCAGAGACTAATGAAAATATGACATGTTACCTTTATTTGGCTAGAGAAAAGGACCGCAAATTATGGTTGGCCAAATCCAACCCTGCCTATTTTTGTATGGTCCACAAAGAAAGAATGGTTTTTACATTTTTAAAAGGTTGTTTAAAAAAAAAAAGTTTGCAACAGAGACCATATGTGGCTTGCAAAACTAAACTATTTGCCATCTAGCCCTTTAAGAAAGTTCACTAACCTCCATACTAGAACATAACTTGCCAGGGGAGTGGGCTGCTAGAGAAAATAATGATCTTGAGAAGCCAACTGTAAAAAGAAAGCAAAGATCATGAAGAACCTTATGTTCCTTAATAAGGAGATATAGGGGATGGGATGCCTCTGAAGGGTTTTAAACAGAAAACCAACATAATCATATTTGTATTTTAGAAAGACCACTCAGGCAAAGTTCTAAAAGATAAAATGGACAGAAACAAATAATAACGGGAACAGTTAAAACACTACTTAATAGTCCAGATAACAGCTGACCACAGCCCCAGCAAAGACAGTACCAAAAGAATGAAACTGAGTACGGATTACCAATAGGTAGCCAGGAGTAAGAAACACAAAGCTCAGTGAGGAGTGAGGAGAAACAGAACCATATTTCTGGCTTGAAAAACTGATAGCTTGGGCACCTGGGTGGCTCAGTTGGTGAAGCATCCCATTCTTGATTTTGGCTCATGTCATGATCTCACGGTTTTATAAGTTCAAGGCCCATATCGGGCTCTGCACCAGTAACACAGAGCCTGCTTGGGATTCCCTCTCTCTCCCTATCTCTGTTCTTTCCCCACTCGTGCTATCTCTGTCTCTCTCAAATAAACAATCTTAAAAAAAAACAAACTGATAGCCAAGTGATAACAGAAAATATTTTTTAAAAAAAACAGGAAAATTGAAAGAAAAAGTTGGATTTTAGACATGATCTTGAGGTGCCTTGTGATGTAGCACAATTCCCCTAAGTGCAGATTCTTAAAGAAAGGCCTGCAAGTAGGTAGTTTACTTGGGAAGTTCCCACCCCAGAAGGCAGGAATGAGGAACATAGGGAATAAGTCAGGAAAGAGGGGAAAGTAATTCAGAAAATTCACCATTTGGCAACAGTCATAATAATTGGCTGAAACAAGAATCATCCAAAGATGCAAAAACTAGTGGGAGAAGGCTTTAAAGATAGCAGAGTATTATTGTTGGGAGACAATTCACCGTTGGTCTCATGCTTCTCCTGGTCTTGCAAGCAACATCACTGACTGCCTATGTACTCTGAAGAGTATCTTCTCAAAGCATATTTCTATATCCCTGAACATCCCTGGAAGGCAGAGATAGTATAGTGTCTTCTTCCAAGGCAAAGGGCAGGTTGTTTAATGTCCAGTATAATAAAGATAATGACTCTCTCTTGGCCAAATGTCAGGCAGGCTTCCTGCCCCTTATGAAAGCTTCAAGTTTCCTAAGCCTAGGGTTCCTCTCCTGTAACACAATTGCTTTTGTACAGGAGTTACCTGGCTGGCCCTGTTCACATCACCCTGTTGGGAATTCAGTTGAGGAAGTGGGCAAATACTGACCGACAGTGACTACTGCTACTGCTCTGAGTAAGAAGGTCCTTTATCTCTGACCCAACAGTCTCCTATCTTCTGCCAGCTCCCATGGCTAATTTGTTAGACTGCAAGACCCTTCACAGCTCTCACCAATTATTTTCATAATACATTCTAATAAGACACATACTAATCAAAGGAAAGAAATCGGCAGGTGCCACCTTAATTAAGTGATCAATGTTAAAATCGGTAGTAATGGGACCTCTCAACATCACGTGCCTCCTGATATGAATGTACTAAGAGGAATACATTTTACTACGATATTTCTAAGTACAAAAAAACAAATCCAAACTGAGGGCCGTTCTACAAAATAACTGGCAGTATTCTACAAAACGCCAAAGTCAGAAAATAACACAAAGACTGAGAAACTTTTCAGATTACAGAAAAGGAAAGGAACATAAAAACTGAGTAGTCCAGGCGCCTGGATGGCTCAGTCAGTTAAGCATCCGTGAGCTCACAGTTCGAGCCTTATGTCAGGCTCTGTGCTGACAGCTCAGAGCCAGGAGCCTGCTTTAGATTCTGTGTCTCCGTCTCTCTCTGCCCCTCCCCGGCTCATGCATGTGTGTGCGTGTGCATGCTCACTGACTCTCTCTCAAAAAATAGATAAACATAAAAAAAACTGAATAGTCTTTGCTTTTAGGAAAAACATTAGGGGCAAAAATATACATATATTAGGGGAAAAGGGACATCATGACTGCAACTCACAGAGTTCAGAAAAAAAATACAGATATATATAGAGAGAGAGAAAAGTATATAAAAATGGAATAAAATATTAATAGCTTTAGAATCTAGGTGAAAGATACATAAGAAGTCTTTGTACTATTGTAACTGTTCTGTAGGTCTGAATTTTCATCAAGTGGTAAGTTAAACTGAAAAAAAAAAGAATATGAATGACAGGCATAAAATAATGTTTTTCTGCACAAGGCTGCTCTTCAAGGGTTACTCATTTGGGAATATACTGTAGAGTATCTTAGACATGACCCAGATCACCTAAACTCTAGAATTATCAGATACACAATGAGTCCCTGGGATCATCTGCCAACATTAATTAAAAAAAAAAAAAAAAGTATTCATAAGCAATGAGAAGAAATCTTTTCATTTAAATGTATTACTTAATTCACAGTAGTTTTTGGAGCTCTTGGTCATTATGTAATTTCTTCAATGGAGACTAAAAGTAGAATTTCACTATGTGCTCCAATAAATTTGACAAAAAGGCCTTCTTATTCTTGAAAGACAGAGAATCCTAGTACTAGTCTATACAAGGCTCTACAATAGGAATTAGAAAATAGAACCACATTAACCAGCAATAGTCAGACAATAAAAAGTAGTTTCTAGTCACACGGTTTCATTTCATTACTGTTTAAAGAGTGTATTTATAAAAGACAAAATAACATGTCCAATTAGAAAAAAATAGATAAATATACCAGAGATTAAGTGTTCAATGTGAATAGTAAATGAGTTTAATTCTCTTCACTGGCCATTTAAATACCAGTATTTTAAATACCTGTATCATTAACAGGTTATTTTACCTATTCTGCCCAGGTAATTATTTACACTAAAACATTTCACATAAAGAACATGTTCACATAAATGAACTTCCCCTAATATAAAGCTTCATAAAATAAACCTGCTATCTGAGGTGCCTACAAAACATTTATTTGAAAACACTAAAGTCTTGGGTATTTTCCAGCAGTATTGTGAACAAAGCATCTAGAGAATGTGTTGACTATAACACAAATCAGCATGTTAAATAACAAGCTTCATCTGACTTAGCAAAACATTCCAACTTTTGGAACAGAAAATGACCTGTTGGACATTTCAAAGCTGCTGGAAATCACCCTGCAGTACACCTCCCAATCTTTACTTTAGAAAAGCTGGAAAAGAGTTAATTAAAAGAGAACTTAAGGACTCCACTTACTAAAGCATATGTAATTCTCTAGATTTTTTTTTAAGCTATCTAAAATCAAACCCTGGGGGTACTTGCCTGGTTCAGTCAGTGGAGCACACGACTCTTGATCTTGGGGTCATGAATTCAAGCCCCACGTTGGGTGTAAATCTTACTTTAAAAAAATTTTATAATTAAATTTTAAGAAATAAAATAAAATAAAAACCCAGAAATGAAATACTGACAGAAAAATTGACTAAAAAGTTCACCTGAAGCACTCCCTTCTTTGAAGAAAACTTAAAGACTAACAATGCAAATCTAGTTTATAAACCTTTAGTACCAAGAAAACTTATTTATTTTACTTTTTTTAATGCTTATTTTTATTTTATTTTATTTTTTTAAAGAGAGAGGGTGTGAGCAGGGGAGGGGCAGAAAGAGAGGGAAAGAATCAGAATCAGAATCAGGCTCCCCACTTTCAGCGCACACCCTGATGCAGGGCTCAAACCCATGAACCATGAGATCCTGACCTGAGCCAAAGTCAGGCACTCAACCAAGTGAGCCACCCAGGTACCCCGAAAACTTTTATTTAAATTGGTCATTCAATATCTATCAATACCTGCATGATGGATTGCTAGAAAAAGTAAACAGTTCTATAACTCTGGGTTATGAACAACTCACTCAATAGAAAGCCAAATGAATTTTTTTATGTTAATTTATTTTTGAGAGAGACAGAGCACGAGCAGGGGAGGGGCAGAGAAAGAGGGAGACACAGAATCCGAAGCAGGCTCAAGGCTCCCAGCTGTCAGCACTGAGCCAGAAGCAAGGTTTGAACCCACAAACCATGAGACCATGACCTGAGCCGAAGTCAGATGTTTAAATGACTGAACCACCCAGACACCCCCTTTCTATTTTATAGGAAATCTGTCCCAAAAGAACCACCACAAAATTTTATTTTGTATTAAAAAAAAAAAAAAAACTATGTAACTAACTTCTAGGCAAAGAGGAGTATGAAATATTAAAGACTAAAAAAACAAAAGTCCAATGATCCTTACCAGAATACCTCCTAACGTAATGTATCTCTGAAACAAATCAACAGAGGAAGTTGAATCCTAGATTAATAATTTGGTCAAATGGCCATTGCTGACAAACCATTATAAAGGAAAACTTCTACTGATAAAATTTGTGTAAGAATAATGATTCAAAGTTCTAAATGAACATTTATAGAATCGAAGGACCTGTTCTACAAAACTTCTCAAAATTACGGGCTATCCTAAAGAAACAACTTTGACATTTTCATTTTGTACTCCTAACTGAAAGAGAATGATCACTCCAGAGTAATGTATATCACAAGAATTAAAAATCTAAACGCTGTTGAAGTAAGAACAGTATCTGCTCCCCCCACCCACACAAATTACAGTTCTGCATTTGTGAAAGCTGAAAAGACAAATATTTACAGCAGCATAAACTAGATTATAGTACTTTTAGTTTTGAAAAATATTTATGAATGTTTTAGGGCCTGAAAAAATAAACTGGAACAAAAAAGTCAGCTACGTGTTCTTTCCAAATTCCTTTAAGATCCTATGGCCCTTAGGTGACCTATACTCCTAAATTCAAAGTTGTTAGGTTTTTTCCTACAATTATGTTCTCTCCGGACTCATATATTAGTTGCCAGATATGCCACTTTATATAAATGTCCTTTTTTAGAAATTTTATGAAGTACCTTCAAAAACCTTTCTAATATGGAGACACTATTTTTTTAAGTTTCAAATTTTAACTGTCATACAGATCTTGTGAACTGGGGTCTCTCACAATGGCTTCAGGAAATCCTGTGCTTCAGGAAACTCTCTATGGTATCTAATCAGAAACAATAGAAGGAACAGAAATGAAAATATGTTAAGAAAAAAAAAAGACCTCTTCATTCTCATGACAAATGTGAGGAAGGGGACAAGGCAGAGATTTATAACAAGCCTCCCTAAGAACTCCAGAAAGAAACTAAAGAACAATGTAAATTCATAAAGACCTAAGGAGGAAAGAAAACAAGCAGATTCTCAAAAGAGTACTCCAAAGAAAGGACACTGAATTCTTAGAAATTGCTTATGTTTTGGCTCTAACTCTAATCATTAACTTTTTTAAATGACACACACTGTTGGGGCACGTGGCTGGCTCAGTTGGTAAAGCATGTGAATCTTCATCTCAGATCTTGATCTCAGGGTTGTGAGTTCAAGCCCTAACTTGAGCACAGAGATTACTAAAAATAGTAATTTTTTTATTTTATTATTATCCCATGGGGGGAGCATGCCTGGGTAGCTCAGTTGGCTAAGCGTCCAACTCCGGCTGAGGTCATGATCTCAAGGTTCCTGGGTTCAAGTCCCACATCAGGCTCTGCTGAGAGTTCAGAGCCTGCTTAGGATCCATCCTCTCTCTCCCTCTCTCTTCCCCCCCACTCCCTACTCACACATGTGCACACTCAAAATCATTTAATTAAGAAAAACTGAAAATAGGGGAGCCTGGGTGGCTCAGGTGGTTAAGCATCCGACTTCGGCTCAGGTCATGATCTTGTGGTTCATGAGTTTGAGCCCCGTGTGGGGCTCTGTGCCGACAGCTCAGAGCCTGCAGCCTGCTTTAGATTCTGTGTCTCTGTCTCTCTCTGCCCCTCCCCCTCCCAAAAAATAAATGAAAACATTACAAAAAATTTTTTAATTAAAAATAAATTAAATAAAATGACATATTATCAGATTGCTTGTAATAAGCTTTGCACTAAAACTGCAGATTTATATGGAACTAGCAAGGGTGACATAAATATTGGTCTACTACAAGCCCCACAGAAAACACTGAAAAGAATTTTCCACATTAATGTGAAAAGCCACACTGCCATACATGATACTCGAAAGTTATATGTATCAGAATCACAGTTGTAAGAAAAATATATTCAGATCTGGCTTGAAGAGGCTTTTTAAATGCCATCAACATATTAAAAACGTAAAAAGGTAATTACAAAGCTTTAATTCCATTTGAAGATGCCTAAGTGATAGCTAACACATTTTACGTTCAAAATTAAGGCCAGCTATTGATATCATGGGATAAAATTTAAAAAAATACATGTTAAATCATTTGACTGATAATGGCCACACAACAGTTAACAGTTTACAATGAGAAATTTATTTTCAGATAATAACTAAAAATTTCTTACTGGCCAAGAGTTACGTTGTGTCATTTGTCAGGCTTTTGCATAAGAAGCTAAATAGAATCTCAGCCGTAAAAGTAATGATTACATATCAATTATACATAATGAATCTGCCAAAACAGTTATTTTATAACAATGTTAAAACTTAAGGGGCGCCAAGAGTGGCTCAGTCGGTTAATCGACCAACTCTTGATTTGGCTCAGGTCATGATCTCATGAGCATGATGAGATCATGAGATGGAGCCCCGTGTTAGGCTCTGCACTTCTACGCTGAGAGCACTGAGTTTGCTTAGGATTCTCTGTCTCCCTGTCTGTCTGTCTGTCTCTCTCTCTCTTTCTCTGCCCCTCCCCTTTAGGACTCCCTCCTCTCTGCCCACCTGTGTGGGCACTCTCTCTCTCTCAAACAGATAAACATTTAAAAAAATAAATGTTATTTGTTCATAGAGACCTTGCAAATTCAAAGGGTAAAAATGATTACTACACCATTACCATTAGCTGTAATAAGACTGCTAGAATATGGGTAGACTAACACATGAAATTTAACATATTTTGCCATAAAATCATGAAAAGATGCATAATGCTCACTCCAGGAAGAGGTGAAATTTCTGTATGAAAATCATCTTTAAATTACTCAATTACTACAAATTACAAAATATTCAGTAAAAAGAACCTACTTCCTTCTAGTCATTCCAGAGTATGTTTTAGTACATGTTTCCAATCATAGTACATGTATAACTTGATATGCCAATTTGTTCTCTCTAGGATATCTTAGATATGTTCTATCTAGGATATTTTGAATAGCAGCATAATATTCTACCATGTGCGCATACTATAATTTGTTGAACTGTTTTTCCAATTTGTTCACTATATTATATAAAGTTGTGATGAATATTTTCATATAAATAGCTTTTTTACATTCCTAATTTTCTTAGGATGGATTTCCAAAATGGAAACTTAATAAAAACTACTAAATTTTGCTTTACAATGTGCAGATTTTGCTGGGTTTTTTTAATGTACCCACCAGAAATAAATATTTTAAGATTTAAAGTTTCAAACAGAAACTGCAATAGAAATGAGTGAAGATAACAAGGAGGAAATAAAGAAAAAGAAACAAATTTTGAAATAATTCAATCTGAGCTAGCTGTGGGGGAAAATATGGAGCTCACTAGTTCAAAAGATGAGCTGAAAGCTCAGAATTAAGTAGGGTACACTATGGATGCAATCATCTGGAGGAATACATAGATTGTGAATAAAAGAAACTAGTGGAGAGTTTAGCAGAAGTAATTTCACCAGAGTGTCATGGACAGAACTATACTGCCAAGGGCTAAGAAGTGAATACAAATTCAAATAGAGGGTAAAGTACACTTTTAAGAAGTCTGGAAGAAATCAAAAGTTAGACAGGTCCACAGATCTGAGGAGGCGCAATGGAAAGATGGCTTGCTTTTATGGGGCACCTGGGTAGTTCAGACAGTTAAGCATCTGACTTTGGCTCGGGTCATGATCTTGCGGTTCGTGAGTTCAAGCCTCTGCATCAGGCTCTCTGCTGTCAGTGCAGAACCCGCTTCTGATCCTCTGTCCTCCCACTCTCTATGCCACTTCCCCATCCGTTCTCTCTCTCTTTCAAAATAAATAAGTAAACTTAAAAAAAAAAAGTGCAAAATAAAAGATGGCTGCTTTAGATCTCAGATATCTGAGGGATGCCTGGGTGGCTCAGTTGGTTGAGCATCCAACTCTTGATTTCAGCTCAGGTCTTGATCTCACAGTTCATGAGATTAAGCCCCAAGTCGGGCTCTGCGTTGCCAGCTCAGAGGCTGCTTGGGATAGTCTCTCTCCCTCTCTCTCTGCCCCTCCCCCTCCCCCTCCCTCCCTCCCTCCTTCTCTCTCCCCCCCCCAAAATAAACATTAAAAAAAGATCTCAGATATCTGAACATTTTTAAATGCTGAAGAAAAAGGGCCCAAAAAAGGGGGCAGAGGACTTGAAGTTCCTGGACGGGCTCAAGATGCTGAAAAAAACATTTCAGGATGAAATCCACAACAGAGAACAGACAGCAATCTTGGAGGATCTGGAGGTTTGTGGGTTGGAGCCCCACGTCAGGCTCTGTGCTGACAGCTAGGAGCCAGGTGCCTGCTTCAGATTCTGTGTCTCCCTCTCTCTCTGCCCCTCCCCTGCTCATTCTCTGCCTCTCTATGTGTGTCTCTCTCTCTCAAAAATAAACATTTTAAAAAAAATTTTTTAAAAAGGAAGGGAGCGGTAGAGTAGGGTTTTGAGAAGTGTGTGTATGACACATTCACAAGTGCTTAGGCAGGAACCTGGGAAGCTGTTCAGTAAACATGCTATACTTTGATTAAAGGATACAGGTAAAACAGCACATGCCTGTATTTGATTACTTTTATAATAATTATATATTTGATTCACCAATGTCTATTATGCAGTTTGGGGGACATAAAAATCTTTAAGACACGGTCTCTGATCCGCAGAAACAGTTCAGATACTATTTCATATTTTGAAATGTAAAAATTTCCCAAAATGTAATGTATTAGGTTACCTCCTAAGTTATAAATTGAGGCATTTCATTTTCTTCCAGTCAGATTACCAGAAACAATTTCAAGCTAGATATACCCTCAGATGTGAAATACTTAAGAGAGATTTTACAAGTAACAGAGTACCCACTAGAAATACTTTCAGAAATGTCACACTGGGCTTAAAGCAACTCACAAGGCAAACATTCCAACTGTTTTCTACTCAGAAGTATTGGCAAGCCAATTATGTTACAGTCCCTAACATCCTGAGTTTCCACACAGAATTCAATTTTAAATTCACAGGTATAAAATATCAAAATGTCACAAAATTGTCAAATTTCATTAAGACCCTATCATATACAATTATAACAGGACAATGTAATAAAATACTTGTCCTTTTTCCATGACATGCCTTCAAGGACCCCAAGTTAAATATACTTTTGATTTACATAAACTAAGCACACAAGTAATACCCCTTCTGTATAGTGGTTTTAAATAAGCTACAGCTCGCAATTTTAATATTTAATACCTTAAAATGGAATTCTATCTATACCCTGGTTTTCACCTTCTATTTTCTTTCCAACTGGCATAGGAATGAGGTTTGGAGAGCTCTGCATTCCAAATTTAGTAAGGTAATAATACAGTTAGCAAAGGCAAACCTATTAGAATTTTCTCAAGCAATGCAAAAACTGTGCATGTTCAAAAGGAAAATCCATGAGAATAAGAGAAGTGGATTATTAACCATATCTAAGAAATAGGAACTTCCACTTGATTTAAATTAACATACAACCTGTTTCTATAAAACCATGAGACTATTACACTTCTTAGACTTGATGGAAAAGCTTATAACAAAAATTAAATTCACAGAATCTTTTTCATATTATTAAAGGACTTTTTTGGCTTCAAACACTATAAGGATAGCAAGTATTAATACACAACTTTCAGAAGCTAAACTATTCCTGATATTTTAAATATCATTTATTAAATAAACAGTCTTAAAAAAAAAAAAAAAAGCACCTGAACATGTTATATGTGTATCATTATTTTTCTCAGGCAGTGTTGTCCAGTTCACACACACATGCACAAATATAAAAGAAAATGTATAGTACTAGGCTAATTTCACATATTACTTGCTCAAAGCAGGTGCCATGTCTTACTCTCTTCATTCATAGCACAGTATCCTGCACTTAGTGGACACCCAAATATGTACCACATAAAACTGTTTTCATTCACATATTTTATCATTGTTTTACCTGACATAGTAAAATTTCATTCATTTGTGGTGTCTGTGATCCAGCTACAAAAAAATATTTTAAGCATAGTAACCGATTAAAAATCTAGTATTTTTGAACCCAATACTATTCTTGTACAAAACTACAATTAATATACTGCAGAGATACTTGTAATGTCTCCACTGAAACTGATTACAAATTGGCCAAAAACATGGTTTTGAGAATGTAGTGAAGCGTGACATCATAGGTATAAACTATATAGCACATAACGAGCAATTTTCATTATGATTTTCACTTCACCCCACTTAATCTCAATATAAGTTATCACAAATTACATATTTAAAGCCCTCCAAAGTTAATTTAAATCATACCTTAGAATAAATGTCTCTAGAAAGTCAGGTTCAATTTTCAATATGTTATCACTCTATCTAACTTATTAACTATTTAAGAATGTATATTATACATCTAAAGTCGTATAGTTTACCAAACCTACAAGAGTCTTGTATTATTAAACAGATAGCACACAGTCAAAATATATGCAAATGATATCTTTAGGCCCTTTAAATAACTGCTTTACAAGGTATGAAACATTTTCTAAGCAAGTTTTTTCTACAAATGTTTCAAAGTTTACCATTTCATATTTTAAAAAATGTTAAGATATTGCATTTAATTTGTGAATAATATACAACAAAGCAGAGGGAAGCTGAAGAATTTTACATTAACATAAATTTTTTAATAAGTCATATGCTTTTTTTTAATTTCTAAAGTGAAATACAGATCTTCAACTTACAATGGGATCACATCCCAATAAACCCATCATAAATTGAAAATACCAAGTAGAAAATGCATTTAATACACCTAACCTACCAAACATCATAGGTTAGCCTAGCCCACCTTAAATATGCTCAAACACATTAGCCTACAGTTGGGGCAAAATCATCTAACACAAAGTCTATTTTATAATAAAGCGTTGACTATCTCAAGTAATGTACTGAACAGTGAAAGTGAAAAACAGAATAGTTGTGGGGGCACAGAATGATTTTAAGTATATCACTGTTGACCCTCATGATTGTGGGGCTGTCTGGGAGGGGAGGCTGCCTCTGCCCAACATCACAGGAAGAGTATCAGACCCCATATTGCTAGCTTGGGAAAAGATCAAAATTCAAAATTCCAAGCACCAAATGTGTATAGCTTTTACACCATGGTAAAGGCAAGAAATCGTAAGTCAAACCATGGTAAATAGTAACTGGCTAGTCATATGCAGCCAAGTTTTATAGTTTCTATCAAATTTTAAAGGCAATGTTTTTGGTAAGCCATATGCAATCAAATGTAATTTATAATGACTACACAATTCTAAAGGGGGGAGGGGATGACTCATTCTGTTCATCTAATTATTCCAGTATCTATCAAATCTAAACAATTTTTTTCCATTTAGAAAAGATGCTCCAGGGGCGTCTGCGTGGCTCAGTCGGTTAGGCCTCCAACTTCGGCTCAGGTCATGATCTCACAGTTCATGAGTGAGAGCCCTGCATCGGGCTCTGTGCTAACAGCATGGAGCCTGGAGCCTACTTCCAGTTCTGTGTCTCTCCCTCTCTCTGTCCCTTCTCTGCTTATGCTCTCTCTCTTTCTCTCTCTCTCTCTCAAAAATAAACATTTAAAAAAATTAAAGGAAAAAAAAAGAAAAGATGCTCCAGCATTAAAATTATGTAAAATAAAAAAAAATTATCTGACCACCTCTGGCAATCCTTTATTTTCAATGTGACGCAAGAATTGGCCTTTCACAATTTTGAACCTTACCTAAAGTATAGCTCAAAGGTACAAACTACTGTATTTCTCTTTATTATTTTTCTCTAAATCTCCATTTCTTTTAGCTATGATCTTTTTAAGGGAAAAAAAAGACAATGCAACAAAGGAAATGAAAAGTACATCTGGAAATCTAATCTTTGAAAGAAGAGATGTTTAATCTCAGAAGTAAAAATGGACTGACTCACAGAGAGCAGAGAAGTCGGGTTTTAATTCAGCTTGAAAAACCTCCACTCATTTATTATGTGCACCTGAATTTTATTCAAGTATCTCTAAAAAAAAAAGTTTTATTTTCAAGTATCTCTAAAAACTAAAAAAAGTTATTCCTACAAACCACACTCATTTTAATAGCAGTTAATATGTTCTATGCTCTTCACACTTCTGGTTTCGAATTAGGCATATAATGTAATCTTTTTGTAATTGTACAAAGTCTATCTTCCCTAAATTCTACATTAAGCAAAGTCTTTTTGGACTGAAAAAACAAGACACAAAAAGGAAGGGAGGCAATGGCGGGGATCAAGGATGATAAACAGGTATTATTTCATAAATCCAATCTTTTAACAGGTGCCACTGTGCATTCCTAATCTTTCTCCCAAGCTACCACATATTTCACTGATTTCATAACTAAGTGAACTCTGGTCTCTAGCAACTTGGACATTTAAGTCAAAACAGATTTTTTTATTTTTTTTAACGTTTATTTATCATTGAGAGACAGAGAGAGAAAAAGCATGATCATGGGAGGAGTAGAGAGGGGGAGACACGAATCTAAAGCAGGCTCCAGGCTCTGAGCTGTCGACAGAACCCAACGGTGGGCTCGAACTCACAAACCATGAAATCATGACCTGAACCCAAGTTGGAAGCTCAACTGACTGAGCCACCCAGGCACCCCCAAAACAGATTTCTAAGTTTTACAAATTCAATTAAATGAACCTCTTCCTCCAACTAGGGCCCAGCTTCCCCTAACTTACCTGCCCACTACCTTCCCTCCCATTGTCTTCCCCAGCAAGGAAAAATCCTGTCTTAGAAAAATGAAGATACTGTTTGGGTCAAAGTAACAAAATACACTGAAGGTAAAACATAGTGTCCTTGGCTTGTTTCAGTTCAAACATTTTCTGCTGGAAAAAGACATCTTTCTAAAGTACAGACGGCATTCACTACAAAATACAGAAGATAAAATAAATCAGTTTACTGACTTAACTGTCGTCAAACCATAAATACCACCCTAAAAATACAGTATTTCCGATACTCAACCAGTTTTTTTTTTTAACTTCCACACAAATCTGAGTCCTAAGAGAAGAGCCTCTAGGTGCCCAGCATAACAGCGTGTGCCTCAGAATCCAGGCAATATGTTGCCTTTTGTGTAGTGACATATGGCCCAAGTATCAACAGAGGAGAGCAGCCTGATCTGCCAAATAGGTCAAGGTCTAATATGACAAACAGTTAGGTAAAATGTGTAACATACACTTTCCAAATATCTATTCTAGCTTCGTCCTAACAGTGATTAAGATCCAAAAGAATTGTGACAAAGCTACAGAAGCAGCATACTAATATTGTTTCTCCCTAAATCACTCTTTTTTTCTTTCTTCCCCAAATCACTCTTAATTCAACCAAAAGAAGTAGGCTGTATTTCCTTAGGTTAGCAAGTGCTCTGGCTACCCTGAAAATTGACACTGATTCAAAACTTCCACTCCAAATATATATCACTATTCAACTTCTGTTAAGTGCTCAAAGATACTAGCCAAGTTATTTTTTAAGTGGCTGGATCCAGAACTAGTAAGGACATTTAAAATAATCCCTTTAGACTTACATTTGTATCATATAGAAATATGATCATATAGAATCATATAGAATGCTTTCAGCAAGTTGTCTGGGGGGGGGGGAGGGGACACCTTTAAAAAGTAATAAAATATACTGACAGATTCCTCCATCGTAACAAAATTCCAGTAGTTTGTCTCACAAGTAACTTCCAAGTTCAACATACCACACTGTCTAATGTCTCAACTTCAGACATTAGAAAATTAGGACAGCGGCAAACCCAGAAATTTTACATTAATGTTTCTTTTGGCAGCAACAATATAATCATATAGCAAGTTATTTTGTGTCCTCTAATAGTTGAGAGACAAGAATAACTCTGGAGGGATATTTTAAGTAACGAAAACTTCAAAGTTCCTTAGAACACTCTTAAATCTAAATACTGCCACGACATCTTTATCTCTAAACTCAAACATAAATGGAATGCAATGGAAACTGCATTATTCATGCCTTTTAATTCACTACCAACGACACAATTCTAATGTACCATATGACCACCTTCAGTGAACTGCTGCAGAGAACACCACAGAAAACTAACTTCAAAAGTTACCAAAATAAGTCATTCTAACACTCAAATGGAAAATAACACGCAACCCAGTATTTCATTCAATGGATGTGAAACAGGTTTAGGAAACAGTTTTTCAGCATTCTGAAAATACCTGCAGTGTTCATTTATCAAATATTTAAAACAAAAGCTCAATCAAAAAGCTCAATCGACAGCTGTTGCTATTTTAAATTGCAAGGGAAAAAAAGGCTTTCAAAATTTTGCAATAAACAAATACTTATGTGCTCTGCCATACTAGCTACAGCAGCCTACCTCTGTAATTTGCACCTTATTTTATGGTACTCCATGACAGGACTTCCAAAAAATTAAAATAGTATGATCTGAAGCTTCTTTTCAAGCATGTTTACAAGAAGAATTATCTCATAAAAACCATCCACTTTTATGTGATTCTAAAACTCCATGCCCAGAAGCCAATGACTGGTTTATAAGCAAGATAATGACTAGTTCAATGGAAAAGGTATTATGACAATAAACTAAGACTGGCTCACCATGTTATGATCTGCTTGCCTAATATGTGTTTAGCTACTGTAGTCAGCAATGTCCAAATATAAATTTGAAACATTTAATGACTGGTTCTGTTCTAGATTTCAAGCTCCTCTTACCTTTTTAAAACATAGCTTTAATCTAAGGCTCTCCACAAAAAAAAAAAAAATAATTTTTAGAAAATATATTCCCTAGAGCAGGAAAAAAAATTCAGATACAAATTAAATTGTTATTTAATTTTACGATAAGTACAAAAGAATTCATTTCACGAAGAAATGTCCAAAATCTCAAATATTTCAGCACACCTCTACCTTAACACAAATTAAAAACAAGTAATTTCAAAAATAAAGGAAAAATAAACCTCAAACAGGTTGAGCATTATATTTTGTAAATAAGAGTTGTCTATGCTTTATGAATGGGCCCATAAATATACCAAGAAAATCTTATTTTAAAAAGTACTTTATTAGGTTGGTTACATTTCAATTACTGTTAAGTGGCATGTAACCAATAAAACTATAAAAACTATTTTTTAATGCCAGTCTTATTTTGTTTACTTAAATACTAAGTTTAATCATGACCTATCAAAACCTTATCATGGCTCACTGTATAAAATTAGCACTGCACTTGCAAACATAAGCAGAATCTAGACTTATCAAACATATGGTGAGGCTTGCCCAGCTTCTGAAAAATTAAATGAGAATGTAAGATTAAAATGTTTTAGCTGGGTAACAAACAAAGCCCACCGATCCTGCTCAGAGGTTTTCATCAAAAATTTTATCAAGAGGGGTACCTCTTAAAGTTTTTAAGGCACCAAGAAATTAAAGCTTTGAAATAAACTGAAATGGTGTGAACATAAGTAATTCCACGCCACGCCACATAAGTAATTCCAAGCAAATACCTAAAATGGGGCGGGGGGTGGGGTAGAGAATCAACTGATCTCCGAACTACTAGAAGGTACACAAAAGCACAAACCTAGGCTGGTTTACCAGCTAACTTTCCGGGCCCAGTACCAGGGAGACATCTAACAAAGTCGACAATAAGAACCAACCATGAGCTTTCCCTGTAAACTGGACCGATCATCTGAAAAACTTCACTGTTGCTAATAGAAGCTCCTTATAATTAGAAGCAGAGACCTGACAGGTGGAAAAATACATTCTAACAGGGCAGCAAGAGGTTGTGAAAACACAGTTCAAGGACTGAACGTATTATGACTACTCTGTAACAGGTCCAAGGTAATTTACGCACACACCCTTTCGCGCAATTCCTCAGGCCGAGATAAGATTGGGAAACAGGCTTCGCTGAGAGCCACATACCATTTTAAAACAGCCGTCTCTCTTCCGACAGGAAAACTGACATTCCCATCCGAAGTCTTTCCGCGAGTTCTCCGCGAAGGGAAGCGGGCGGCCGCCACCGTAACGAGAGAAGCCGGCAACAGCCCCGCCGCGCGGCCGCCACGCCTTCCTTCGGCCGCGGCAGGGGACAGGGAGCGGCGGGTCACATTTCTCCTCCCCAACAATCACACGCACTCACGTCTCCAGAGTTGACACCCTCTAAACCGGCCGCTCGGCGACGCTGGTGACTGGGCCACAAAGTCAGGGACGCAGCCATCGGCTGGGGCGCTCAAGTTGCGTGCGTGCGTGTGTTTGTGTTTGTTCCCCTTAATGAAAGACAAGAGGTCTCCGTAGTTACGGCCTAGGGTTGCGGTGGGGAAAGAGGCCCCCTGTGGGACTAAACAAAACTTCGGTTGCTGGGAAGAGCCGTTGCGCAACCCTGGCAAAGGAAAGGCCGGGGCCGCCCAGCCCGGCCCCAGCGCCGCTTCCCGGAGGCTGCGCCACCGCGCGCACCAAGCACGCGCGGCCCCCGCGTCCGGCGGCCTCGGGCCCCAGGCGGCCCCCGGACTCACCGCTCGGCGGGGGCCGGGGCGGAAACGCAGAACCCCGGAGCGCAGGGGATGCGGCCGGGGATGCAAGACACGCGACGGTGCGGGCCGCTCCAGCGGCGTAGGGCCCGGCCGGGATCCAGCTGAGGGACCTGGAGGCCCCATAAGAGGAGCCAGTCCCCCCACCCTGGGGTTGGGGCGCCCCTCGCCCTATTATTCCCTTACCTTCCTAGAGGCCTGCGCTCTCCCCTCTTCGGGCGGCCGCAGCCCTGAGCATGTCCGGGGTGGGGTGCGGGGCCGTGCCGGGGACAGGGAGCCAGGCGCTTCAGCAGGCGGCACCACCCAGCCCGGGCTCAGCCCCTCTCCGCGGCCGCTGCCATCTTGTCCTGGCGGCTGAGAGGAAACGGCGAAACACCCTCCCCCGACCGCTGCTGCTGCTACTGCTGCTCTGGCTGCTGAGCGCCGGGCCCGTCTCCCTCATCTTCCTTCCCGGGGATTTGGGGTGGGGACTGCAGGGCTGGGGCGAGGGGTGGCGAGAGGCCGGCCGGCCGGCCTCCGACTGCTGGGGCCTACGGGCGGCGCAGGGTGCGGGGCCCGCGGCGGCTGGGGCCCATTCCTGACGCCCCTGCCGCGAGAGGAGGAGAAGGAGACAGCCAGGAGAGGCGGCGACGCCGGGGCCCGCGGCTCGGTCTCCTCAGGCCGCCGCGCTGCCGGCAGTCGTCACGGAGGCAGCTGCCGCTGGCCGCCCCAGTCTCGGGCCCCTCCTCCGCGCCCGCCGGCCTCGGCCACCGCCTCCGCAGCGCCACCGCCCGCCGGGCCGCGCTGCGCGCCGAGCCCGGGCGGCCCCGCTAGCCTCCAGCCCCGGCGCCTCCGCGAAGCCCCTCCCCGGGGCCCGCCCGCAGCCGCGCCCTTGTAGCTCCGAGCCCGCCTGGCGGCCGGCGTGGACCGGACCCGGAGCTCCCTCCCGCCAGCCCGCCCGCTGAAGCAGCATTCGTCAGCGCCCTCTCTGCAGCTCTGAACCTCACGCTAGGCCCACTTTGACAAAAATACACATTTAAAAAAAGATCCTAACCCCCTCCACCCACCCAAAGAAAGGATTAAAATGAGGAAGCAGGATTTTACAGGCCTTTCGAGATGCCGTAATCACAATTTCCCCTTCCACCCCTTTAAGGATCTGTTTCTTGGCTGCTTGTTTGTTTGTTGTTTTTTAAGGGTTCCAAAAATAAGGAAAGGGGAAATGCTTGGTCAAGTGAACTGTCCCAATCTAAAATAGGTCCTTCCCCCTCCCCCATCCCAAAGAGTCTAGAGAATTGTAAAATCTGATTAAAGGCCTTCCTGCAAATGTTCCATGAGCATCTCTAAGGCCCCAACAACCCCCGTGGTTGTGAAACATACCCACCTCTGCGTTGATAATTCTCCATCAAGTTAGTTCCACTCCCAGAGACTAGTGACCTCCCTCCTGGAGACAAGGAAATCAACAGAATGGCCCATCTCAAACAACATAATCATAGAACTATAGAATTTTAGAGATGAAAGAAACTTAGAGATCCTTGGTCCAAACTCTTAAACGAGGACAGGTCAAGGACGCTGAAGTGACCTGCCCAAGGTTATACAGCAAAGCCTCAGTCTGCACGCCATCTTTTCCGAAGAAAACAACTGACCTAGTACCTATCATTCAGAGTTACTTTTTTTTAATACTTCTTTCCTTTTGTTCTTAATTTTTAATTTTTTTGGAAATTGAACACCGTTCTCCAAGGAAGTGTCCTTTGTTCCTTTCATAATCTTCACTAGGAGATTTGACTCTACCATATATGTATATTTACCCAGACATTTTCTATTGCAGTAACTGGGGCAGGGCAAAGGGAGTGGCAAATTGCTGCATATTTAATACTACACGTTTATTCCCTGCTGCTTTTCAAACTGGGAGAGGAGTATTTTTGAGGATTCCTTTTGAAAAGAGAAAGGGATAGTATGCCCTGAGGCAGTTGGAAGTATTTTCCAATGAGGGTTGTTTCCTTCAAGTTAGGGAGGATAACCAGTGAGAAGTCTTCCAAAATAGAAAAACAAAACAATGACTGTCTCTCAGAGAGATAGCAGCATATTAGCCATTCCTTTTTTACTTAGAATTTAGTTACTTTTGACTTCTTAAAAAAGCAATAGTCAAAAGAACCAAAAAAGGATAAAAAACACTGCTCACAGGAGAAAGTTACAATAATAAAAATCTCAGTGAAAGAAGGGAACTATTCCACTAGAATTTCAAATTTCCAGAATTTTTGCTTACCCTTTCTCTGGATCACTTCTAATAGGAGGTTTCAATCCTCCCTGTTTGTGGCACTGCTACATTTATGGACAAGCTGAAAAGGAGGAGGGGTTTTGTTTTGTTTTGTTTTTTTCCCTTTCTATCACTGACATTGGTATTCACTACACTGCAAGTTCCAGGAGAGGATTCTGTCTTTTTTTTTCTTTTTTAACAATTGCATTGCCAGTGCTTACAGTGCCTGATTTATAGTTGTCTTTAGTAAATGCTGCTAAATAAGTCAATGAACACTGTTCATTCAAGTCCTCCTCCACTTTATACCTATTGTCTCATAACTTAATCTCTTTACTCGCAATCTCTTCCCTCTCCAACCCATTCTGATCACCAACATCTAGATAATTTTTCAAAGCGCCTGACTTAGCCACTTTATGAAGTTTGTAAGAAAAAATGGAAAATTTCCAGTGTTCTTTTTAAAAATGCAGACTACTAGGGCACCTGAGTGGTTCAGTGGTAAGCCTCTGACTTGGCTCAGGTCATGATCTCATAGTTTGTGGGTTCGAGCCCCATGATGGGCTCTGCACTGACAATGGGGAGCCTTCCTGGGATTCTCTCTCTCCCTCTCTGCCCCTGCCTAGCTTGTGCACTCTCTCAAAATAAATATACTTAAAAAAAAATTCAGACTACTAAATTGTATGTGGAAATGTTAATTATATGTAAAAAGATGATACCAAAAAATTCAATAATCTTTGCATTCAGAAATACTACTTGAATACACACGTACCAGGCACTGTGCTATCATCTGATGATACAATGAAAAGGGAGACACCCTGTGAGTTTATACTCTCTCTAGAAAGTTGCCTATTATACAAATAACTAATTTAATATTAATGAGCATTATTTAAAAAAAAAAAAGTACAGCCTGCAATGAGAGGCTAAAATTAGACCCTAATCAAATTTTTTAGTGTGTATTTTTGAGAGAGAGAAAGCATGCACATGAGCGGGGGGAGGGCAGAAGGAGACAGAATCTGAAACAGGCTCCAGGCTCTGAGCCATCAGCACAGAGCTCATTTTGGGGCTCAAACTAAGGAACGGTGAGATCATGACCTGAGCCAAAGTCGGACACTTAATCCACGGAACCACCCAGGTGCCTCTAGTCCCTAACCAAATGAGAGGGTGAGGAAGCCATAAAAAACCCTCATTCATTTCTCACTCTCCAGGAACCCAACTAAACACTTACTTCCTGAGGAAGAGTCTCCTGACCTCTCTAAGCCAAATCCCCATACATCCTTCATGTGTAGCATTTTTCTCAGTTGCCATTTTATGTTTATTTTCTGTTTGTTTGATTGATGTCTACCTCTTCCACCAATCTGAAAGCTCAGCAAAAGTAGAAAGCCCATCTTTTTGTACACCATTGTTTCCCCAGCTCCAACACAGTGGTGCATAGCAGATGGTCCACAGGACCAGCTAGATTCAGCGCTGAAAAAAGGAAAAGGTGGGGCACCTTGTTCAAAATCATGAAGGA
The DNA here is from genome assembly GCA_028646485.1 of Cryptoprocta ferox. Lineage (NCBI taxonomy): Eukaryota > Metazoa > Chordata > Mammalia > Carnivora > Eupleridae > Cryptoprocta > Cryptoprocta ferox. The sequence goes on from CM053575.1 coordinate 26,307,297, forward strand.
TTTCAAGATGGTAACAGCAAAGCATTGAACCCATCATGGGGATCCCTGAAGTACTGGACTGTGTGCAACTACTCACAGTAGTTCATTCACAGGATGAATGAAAGTTAAGATCTGATAAATGTGGTGAAAGTAGCCCAGAACACACTTGAGACTAGAGAAAAGACATATGCAAAAGCCATGTAGAAAAAGGCAATAGAGAGTGGAAATTTTGAGAAACTGTTTGTAGTAAGAGTGAGAGGATAAATCCAAGCAGATGAGGGTAGAGGAAGAAACAAAGCTTATCCTACCTGCAAAAGAATAAGAATAAAAGGAATAAACAGAATACAAATAAAAAATCAGAATAAAAAGAGGACCTTCTTCTACCTGCAAAGGAAGCTATTGAAGGATTTAAGGAGGGCCACAACATGATTTAAAAAAAAAAAAAGCTATTGGTTTCGGGCATGGGAACCATCTATTTTTCTTCTTTACACTTTTCTGTATTTTTAAATTTTTCCTTCCAATAACCCAGTTTCATTCAGAGTAAAAGCTAAAAACCTGACAACAGAACTAAAATGGTCTCTAAGACCCTACATGGAACGAGGAACACGCCTACTTTTTGTGTCCTTACTGTACCTTCTTCCTCAAAGACTCCAGTCATTCTTCCTCCTCAGGTCCTTACTCAAATGTTACCTTCTCAGGGAAGACTTCCTCAGTGATAACCACCTATACATACACAAACTTCCTGGGTTTGTTTGTCTCTTTAAGCTTTTTAATTTGTTTTTTAGTAATCTCTACACCCAATGTGAGGCTCGAACTCATGACCCTGAGATCAAGAGTCATGTGCTCTTCTGACTGAGCCAGCCACATGCCAACTCCCTGTTTTTATTTTTATCCTTAGGACTTACCACCATCTAAGGTACTATGGTGTAGATTTTTCTGTCCCCTTCTCACCACCCCTTCCCCAAAGGTAAGCTCCCTGGCAGCAGAATTTTTGGTCTATTTTGTTGGCTGCTCTATACCCAGAGGGTAGATCACTCACTGCCTGGTATACAAAGGAACTCAGTAAATATCTTGAACAACTTAGAGGTTACGGGTACTGACCCCTCAATCCATGCAGTCAAAAATCTGCATATAACTTTTGACTCTCCCAAAACTTAGTTACTAATAGCCTACTGTTGACCAGAAGCCTTCCTGATAACATACTCGACTAACACATATTTTGTATGTTATATGTATTCCATAGTATGATCCTACAACAAAGTAAGCTAGAGAAAAGAAAATGTTATTTAGAAAATCAGAGGCATACTTGGGGCACCTGGGTGGCTCAATCAGTTAAGTGTCTGACTTCACCTCAGGTCATGATCTCACAGTCGGTGAGTTCAAGCCCCGCGTGGGGTTCTGTGCTGACAGCTCAGAGCCTGGACCCTGCTTCAGATTCTGTGTCTCCCTCTCTCTCTGCTCCTCCCTCATTCACATTCTGTCTCTTTCTCTCTCTCAAAAGTAAATAAACATTTAAAAAAATTAATAAGGAAAGAAAGAAAATCACAGGGGTGCTTGACTGGCTCAGCTGGTAGAGCATACGACTCTTGACCTCAGGGTCATGAGTTCGAACCCCACACTGAGTATAGACATTACTTTAAAATAAATAAATAAAAATTCTTTAAAAATTTATAATAAATAACTAGAAAATCCAAAAAAGAGAAATACATTTACAGTACTGTACTGTATTTACTGTAAAAATCTACATATAAGTAGACCTGTGCAGTTCAAACCCACGTTGTTCAAGGATCAACTTGTATTCATAAAATGAAAGAATGAATTTTCTGTGTAAGCAGTATGAAACTTCGCAAACTCGTACTGCAGTCACAAGTGCTTGCAATCATCTGGACCTGAAATCTAAGACCTCTTTCTCTCTCTCTTAGGTCTTTTCCCAACCCCCAAACCCAACAATTACTCCCTCCAAAGAAGGCCAGTCCTCCTTACACTTACCTTGTGTTCATCACTCCCCTTCTCACAGTACCACATCTAGGTGTCAATGTAGAGAAATGGCCCTTCCACAGCCTTAACCAAGGATGGGGATACCTCTTCAAAGAAAAATCTTGGAATTTGACACAGAGCCTGGGTCATCCACACGCACTCTCCTTCCTCAGGAAGTTAGGGGTTTATTGTTTTGGGGTTTTTTTTCCCCAGACCCCAGGTATCCTTTCTTGCCACTGGGGATTTGGGACGGTGTGGTGAGGACCTCGTCAACCAAAACGAGCTCCCTAACTACAGGTCGGGAGGCAGGAGGTTCAGCAGGGGGCTTCTGTTTCCTCCCTCCCAAAGGTCCTGGCCTCCTTATGCAAATAATTTACCTCCCGCTGGAGATCAGTTTTGTATACCTGGGCCTCAGGGAGGGGCAGCTGGAATGGAAAAAAGGTTGAGAAGTGTCTCACTCCTACCTACATTTGCATAGCTGAGTGGCTCACACAAGCAACTCTTTGCAGCCCAAAGATCTGTTTTCTCTTCCTTGAAGAAAGAAAGAAAGAAAGAAAGAAAGAAAGAAAGAAAGAAAGAAAGAAAGAAAGAAAAAAACTATTTCCACTGAATTCAAACAGATAAAAAATAATCTCATCTTAATTTGGAAGTTCATAAATCTTATCTGAATCTGAGAGTTCAGAGTTAAGGTCAGCAGAAAGTAAAAATCTCATATGGTGAAATTCATCCTTGAAAATTATCCAAATTGCCCATAAAGTGCAGTATACATTGTTTTGTGTACATAACTTTTTACAAATACATGTACATCTAGTTGGTCTGCTACTTGTAATTAGTTATAAAGTTGATTTTTCACATGTTCCACCTCTTAGAGCACTTCAAAAATTTTATGAAGATTATAATTTGTTGGCTTTTCCAGTTTCACCCTCTACTTAAGATGGAATCTATAGGGGTGCCTGGGTGGCTCAGTCAGTTAAGCGTCTGACTCCGGCTCAGGTCATGATCTCACCATTCGTGGTTTTGAGCCCCGTGTCAGGCTCTCTGCTGACAGCACAGAGCCTGCTTTGGATTCTCTCTCTCCCTCTGCCCCTTCCCCACTTGTATTCTTTCTCTTCCTCAAAAATAAAAACATAAACATTAAAAAAAAGAAGATGGAATCTACCAATCACTCCCTTTAGGAAAGTTTTTCTAAAGCCTTAAGTTGAATCTTTAATTTCTTTCTCCAAGATAAGGTAAACACTAACACACCCACTCATCTGCAACACAAATGATGCCTCCATAGTTGGAGAATCCTTATAATTCTTGACACATTATTTCCATAGGTTTTGCCCAGATGTAAGTCTCTCTTTCAGGACTGATTGAATCCATTGTCCATAGGCACCAGCTCATGGAGTGAAAAGGTCTGCCCACACCACACTGTTTACTCTCTCTCTCTCTCCAGAGCATCTGGACTTTCATTCTTGGAAGTTAAATGTACTTATAATGCAATATAATAGACTAGTATATGTTTTATATTAGAAAAAAAATGTTTAAACCAAGGAAATGCAAAATGAGCAAATAAAATAAATCATACACCTTGTTCTTTTCTTAACTGTTTTTAATTGAAGTGTAGTTGATATACAGTATTATATTTGTGTCAGGTGTGACACATAATGGTTCAACATTTATAGACATTGCTAAGTGATAAATCTAGCTACCATCTGTCACCATATAAAGTTGTTACTCCATTATTAGCTATATTCCCTGTGCTACACATTGTATCCTGGTGTCTTACTCCATTCATCTTGTTTTGATCTTTACATTTCCCTGTTCACAAACATTCAGACTGTTTTAGCTACTAAAAATGTCCATATTTCTTAGTCTGGCTATTGAGGCACATTACAGTTGGACTCTATAAAATCTTTATAGCCATTATCCTATAGGCTTTATGACCCCACAAAAGTTTGCTTATCTCTCTTCCCAATGATACCTTTTATTTCTCCATGCTCATGACATTTCTGTCATCAAGATTGCCCTCTGTCATTGAAATCCCACCTGTTCTTCAAAGTCAAGTCAAATGTTTACTCCTCTAAAAAGCTTTGCATGAACATACCATTCCCAAGTGATATTCTTGCATCGCACAAATACTTTGTATGTCCTACCATATGCCAGGCAGTGTTATGAAAGTTTTTGTTTAAGAACTCAAGGATAACTATTACTATTCTCATTTTATAGATGAGGGATTTGAAGCACAGAGATTAAGAAACTTGTCCAAGGTTACACAGTAAATAATGGAATTGGATTTGTACCCAAGCTGTGTGGTCTTAAGCATCTACCCCAAGTCAAAGATTTTCACTAAAAGCATCCTTGAAAATGTTTTTATAAAACATGTAGTCATAAAGGAGATTATAATTCCCCTTGGGAAGAGTTTAAATTAAAGAATGTTTTCCTGGGGCACCTGGGTAGCTCAGTTGGTTAAGCATCAGACTCTTGGTTTCTGCTCAGGTCATGATCTCATGGTTTGTGAGATTGAGCCCTGAGTCAGGCTCTATGGTAACATCTCAGATCCTGCTTAGGATTCTCTCTCCCCCTTTCTCTACTCCTCACCCACTTGCATGCATGCACAGTCTCTCTTCTCTCTCTCAAAATAAATAAATATTTAAAAAACAAAAACAAAAACGAATGTGTTCCTATGGCTCCTGGCTGGCTCAGTCAGTAGACCATGCGACTCTTGATCTCAGGGTCTTGAGTTCAAGCCCCAGGTTGTTCATGGAGCCTACTTTAAAAAAAAAAAAAAGATCTTATTCCTGATAGTTCTTAGCATAAAATCATGGATATAACAAACATTTAGGCTCTAAAAGGAAAGTAGAAGTTTACAATCATCTAAAATGGTACATGGAGAAAAGTCATCCAAGGTCATCAGGTCCCACCGTCTCCTTTTACAGATGAGGGAACAGATTCCGGTAAGTGACAACAGAGATTCAGACAGGTCTCATTCCTTACCCAAGACCATACACACCCAGTCCTCCTGCCTCAGTCATCCCACCTGATTCATCAGAATGACTATCCCTAAATTGGAACTCCCTGATTTGCCCCCAAATTCCTCCCTTTATACCTGAACTAGGGAAACAGCCAGTCCCTCCATGTTCAACATTGACTGCCTGACTCCAAGTAGTAAATTGCCCTTCCCTATTTTCTGAGGTCATGTGCCATAGTGGAATATATGAGGAAGTATGCAAGGCTCATCCAGAAAAAAACTGTGCCCACCTAACAAAAGTGGGGTGTTAAGTCATACATTGTAAGAACTATGACAAGTTATAACTACCACAAAAATCCTGCCTGCTAATACAGTCCCCCTGGGTTAGTGAAATTTCAGGTTTTAAGAAGAAATTGTCTGAGTGGGGGTCTGTCCACATGTCACCACAACCTACTCTGCAGCTATGTCAAAGCTGCTCTTCTAGGGGACAGGACATAGGGAGCTGCTCCGTGAGGTGGGGGAGCAACCTGAGGATAGGTATGCCTTTAAGACTTTCAGAACAGACAATGAGTGGGTCTAGGTAAAGTTGTGAGGTTTGGATTGGTAATCTCCTTTCTCTTCTCTGGTGCTTTTTTCCTATCTGCTTCTGATGCCCCTTATATTACATTCCCCATACATACCTGGTTTTCTCCTTCCTCCGATCAAAGACAGTCTCTTCCAACTGCTTCATATTATTTTCTGGAAGCCCAAAGTGCCCCCTCTGTGATACTCCTATCCCCACCTCGCATCCAGATATCCTTAACACCAAAATTACTTCTTCTTTCTTTGATCAAAATAATGATTCCTCAAGTAAATTCAAGTTTCATATTAGGAAAAGTGCAGTAGTTTCTCCTCATCCACTATCTTGCTTTCCATGGTTTCTGTTACCCAGTCAACTGGATCTGGAAGCAGATGGTCTTCCTTCTGAGGTGTTGTCAGAAGGTTGGGGTAACCTGATGCTACGTCACGCTTACATCATGCTTACATCATTCATCTCACGTCATCTCTCCAAGTAGGTATTTTTACCATCTCACATCACCACAGGAAGAAGAAGGATGAGTACAGTACACTAAAATATTTTGAGAGAGAGACCACATTCATATAACTTTTATTACAGTGTATTGTTATATTTTTTATTTTATCATTAGTTATTATCATTAATCTTTTTACTGTGCTTCATTTATAAATTAAACTTTATCAAGGGGTGTGTGTGTGTATAGGAAAAAACATAATGTGTATAGGATTCAGTACTATCTGCCATTTCAGACATCCACCCGGAGTCTTGGAATGTATCCTTGTGGATAAGGGAGTACTATTGTGTGCTATTTAAAACATACTTTAAAATTTTTATGTTTAAAAATAGCCAAAGCAGCCAATAGCCCAAACAAAGCCTTTGCTGGGACTGGAAAAGGCACTTTTCATGATGTTTTGCTTCCATCTGTCAGAAAATTGTCCTAATGTATCAATTTTGTTAAGGCAACACACTTGCCTGCCATATGTCCGAAAAGTGTCATAATAAAAACAAAAATCTGTGATGTCTGCAGTATGAATCATACCCTCCCATCCCCCACACATCGTAACAGCCCTGCTGATACAAGCTTCCTTTTTTGTCCTTTGACCCTGCCAGGAAGTGGTGGAAGGAGACTGGACAAAGAGGAATCAGGAGACTCTTCAGTCAATGTGTGACTTTGAGCACATTTCATACCTTCCTTAGTCTTTTTCCTTATCCTTGAATTCCATGAACATCTATCTTGCAAAGAAGCTGAGGATTAAATGAGACCGTTTATGCCAACCTGATATATGTAGGCTCAATGTAAAGGTTAGCTGAATGGAAATGTTTAAGGATGTCTAATTAGTAAAAGTTCACGCTAATTAGAGAAGGTATCCAGGGTCACCCCTTTGAGGGGTCCATGTCTCCTTTGAGATCAGCCCCAGAAGTCAGAGAGAGAAGGGGAAAGTTTGAGCTACAAAAGGAAACATTTGACTTTCCTCATAATTTCCCTTCTCTACTTTTCTTCCGTCTCTTCCCCTTAAAGGAAGAATCAGTCACTCTCTTCTTAGCTTTACTACATTCAGCTTTATGTCTGGACTACTTTTTTAGCTTTTGTTGCACTTTGAAAGGGGCAATTTGCCTTGAGAGAAGAGAATCATCTTGCCATAAATTCCAAAGTCTATCCTGTGGCTCTGCCCCGACCAGAAAATTTAGAGTCCCAACTGTCTGGAGTCCTCTCAGTTAATAACCAATTATCTACTGAAATTTCTGCTCAGACTAAGTTCACATTTCCCCTGTCTCCAACTGACCCCCCAAATGCCTGATTCTTCTTCAGTAAATAAAAGTATAGTTATCTGTGTCACCTGCTTATTACCCATACGTCTAAATTACTATGGAGCACAATAATTTTGTATATTAGATATGCATGAGATTAATGCTGTGGTGCATCTTGTTTGTTTCTTAAAACACTGAACCTTGTTCAAGCATTGTCAGTCTTCACAGTTTATTTATTGGAGAGCACGGAAACCTGCTCACACCTTTGAAATAATAGAGGAAACATTATTCATAAAATTGCTATCGGGATTAATGCAGCAATATGTTTTTCTTTTCTAGTAGGGAAAAATATTTGCAGGAAAAAATGCTAAGGAAAAAAAGAATGAGGGGGGTATCATTAAAGAGCCTATGAGATTATGGAAGAAGCAATCAAATATGAAAACAAAAATAAAAATGACATTTTCTGTGTACAGTATAATTAGTTCACATTGCAGTAAAATGAACTGTGCAGGGGCACCTGAGTGGCTTAGTCAGATAAGCATCGGACTTTGGCTCAGGTCATATCTCACAGTTCGTGGGTTGGAGCCCAGCATTGGCCTCTGTGCTGACATCTCAGAGCCTGGAGCCTGTTTCGGATTCTGTGTTTCCCTCTCTCTCTGTCCCTCCCCCAACTCGTTCTCTGTCTGTCTCTCTGTCTTTCTCTCTCTCTCTCGCTCTCTCAAAAATAAATATAAACATTAAAAATTGTTTTAATGAAATGTGAAACAAAAATTTTTTTTAAGTTTATTTATTTATTTTGAGAGAGAGACAGCACAACTGGGAAAGGGGCAGAGAGAGGGAGAGAGAGAGAATCCCAAGCAGGCTCCCCACCACCAGCGCAGAGCCCATGTGGTGCCCGGACTCACCAACTGTAAGTCATGGCCTGAGCAGAAGTTGCTTAACCAACTGAGCCACCTAGGCACCCTGAAATGTGCAACAAAATCTAAACATTTTCTTAATCAACAAACTGAGGATTACAATGTAAAAGTTATTTTTGATCTGCAATCAGACTACAGAATTTCATTTAAAATGAGAAAGACCATTCATTTTTTGCATGACAAGCAATAGAATATTTAAAAACTGTGTAAAGGTAAATCTAATTTGTTTACATATAGCTTTTTAAATTTTATTCTTTTAAGGTTTATTTATTTATTTTTGAGAGAGAGATCAGAAGCAGGGGAGGGACAGAGAGAGGGGGGGAGACACAGAATCCGAAGCAAGCTCCAGGCTCTGAGCTGTCAGCACAGAGCCCAATACGGAGCTCAAACCCACAACCTGTGAGATCATGACCTGAGCCGAAGTTGGACACTTAGCCGACTGAGCCACCCAGGTGCCCTGCTTATTTTATTTAAAATATAAATTATACAATGAACTAAAGTATTGGTATATTAATGAAGTTATTATATATTTGGTATAATAGTATTTCTTATATGCACCATCTAGATTTCAGAAAAAACAATTCTGTTGCTTGACAATTATAGATTAAGTTCTCAGGCTGAAGATATACTTATTTAAATTTGAAAACACAAAATAAATTTGTTTTATAAAATCTGCAAAAGGATAAATAAACTCATGACTGTCATTGTATTTGTAAATTTTTTATTTATTGCCCCAGAAACATATAAAATAAAAATTTTAAGCCCCACAGTTTTACTCATATCTTAACTATGTACTTCTATTACTGAAGAAAAGAAATAGACCATGGACTACCCTGGAATCATTGGCAGAAATTTAAAATCTATGGTACATATTTATGAGTATATTATCTTGTATAGTTGTGGTATTATCTTCAATCTATTTAGAGATTCCTGTAATACCTTGTGCTAAGGGGTTTGATGAATTGGGATCATAAATTAGAGAACATAAAGGCATCTGAAATATTCCCGGTCGTAGCTGTCGTATCAGATCATCTTTCACCTATACTGCTGTTTGTTTAATGTCTCTATGCCTCAATTTCCTCGTCTATAAAATGCAGACAATAAAATGATGCATACCTCGTAAGGTTGTTCTGAGGATTAAGCGAGTTAATAGCCGTCAAGTTCTTTGACCGGTTCCTGGCACAGAAAATGAATTAATAAATGTTGGCTGCCATCCTCCTCCTCCTCATCAGTCTCATTGTTTCTGTTTTGCCCCCCAATAAGCCTTTCTCCACATAGCAGCCAGAGTGATTGTTTAAAAATATAACCAACTTACACATGCCTGTGATTGTTTTTAAAATATGTCCACAAATTCTTTAATAGTCATCTCATTAAGAAATGGACCTTAGTTCCCTTCCCTTTGAGTGTGAGCTGCTTGGGGACTTGGTTTTAGCAAATAGAATGATGCAGATATGATAGTGTACAACTTCAAACACTAGGTCATAATAATAGACTGTGGCTTTCACCTTCAATTATGCTCTCTCTCTCTCTCTCTCTCTCTCACTCTCTTCTCTCTCACTCTCTCAACACTTTCTAACTGGCTATGTTGAGAGCAGTCCCATGAAAAAACCAACAAGCATATGAAGGAGCTTAGAAGCAGACCCTCCAGCCTCAGTCATCTTTTAGATGACTACAGCCTGGGCCAACACTGACATAGCCCCTTAAGACCCTGAGCCACAACCACCCAGCTTAGCCCCTCCTGATCCATAGAAACTGTGAGATAAATGCTTATTGTTTTAAGCCACTAAGTTTTGCATAATATGTTCCATGGAATAGATAACTAATAATATCATCTACTATGTGCCAGACAACGTTCCCGACACTGGGGATACAATGATATACAGAGCAGACAGAATCCATGCCCTTATGTGGCATTTACATTTTAGTAGAGCTGACAGAATTTAAACAAGTAAAGAAAAAAGTCAGGTAGCAGTAAATGCTCCAAAGAAAAATTAAGCAAGAGAAAGATAGAGAGACTGCTCAGGGATTTGAATGGAGTCCTCATGGTGGGGGTGGGGGTGAAGCATTTTCAGACAGAATGTACAAGGAGAGAACTTTAAGGAGAGACCTAAGTGGTATGAATGAGGGAGCCTCATCATTATGTGAAGGAATAGCGGTTTGTTGTTGTTGTTGTTGTTGTTTTTCTAGGCTGATCATATAAATGTAAAGACCCCAAAGCAGAAAAGAGTTGTCTGACATATTCCAGGAAGAGTCAGAAGTCCAATGTGGCTAGGGAGGAGGGACCAGGGAAAGAGTGGTATGGGAAGGCAAATGAGTAACCAGGGATTACCATGAAGTTTTCCCAGCTTGAACCCTCCCAAAGCCAACCATTGAAATGTAAATGACACTCGTGACTCTTCCCCTGGACGACCTGGCGTACCTAACTTCCTCCCATCAATTACTGCATCCTAGTCACACTCGCCTCTGGCTAGCATTTATCATCCCCTAAAAAAGTCTTGTTCATTTGCTTACATGCTTGTTTATTTTGTCTCTTCCTATTAGAGCGTGAGCCCCTCACTGAAGCTGTAGACTCTCATAAAACTTTGTTGCATGGATGAAAGAAGTGTTTCCTTGAAGACATTGGCAACAAAATTGCAGCTTGAGGTACTCTATCACAACTCTCACAGGGGATTTGGGTAACAGTGAGTACAGGCATATAATGGAGTACCTTGCAGGATTAAAAAGTATAAAATCTAAAAAAAAAAAAAAAGCATAAAACCTATTTTTAAAAAAACTCCAGTATAGTTAACATACAGTGTTACATTAGTTTTAGGAGCACAATATAGTGTTTCAACAATTCTATATGTTATTCAGTGTGCATCATGGTAAGTATATTCTTAATCCCCTTTACCTATTCCACCCTAAATCTATTTTTATTTACACCAAAGATATCTAAGATACATTGTTTAAAAATTTAAGTTACATGATTTATTTCTGTAAATAAAAATATATTAATGTTTATATATGCTAAAATATACATACATACTTAATTATAATATATATACACCCACACACCCTTGTTAATAATGGCTATTACTGAGAAGTGGGTTATAGTTTAGTTTAACTTTGTTTTGTTTGGATACATAAAAATAAACATGTTTTACTCACACAATCAGTAAAATATATAAACCAGGAGAAAAAAAACCTTATGGTAAATCTTTGAATAAAGTTAATGATAATCCACTGACAAAATTTCTCCATTTAAAAAATGTTTGTAGGGGCACCTGGGTGGCTCAGGTAGTTAAGCGTCTGACTTCGGCTCAGGTCATGATCTCGCGGTTCGTGCCCCGTGTCGGGCTCTGTGCTGACAGCTCAGAGCGTGGAGCCTGCTTCAGATTCTGTGTCTCCCTCTCTCGTTGCCCCTCCCCTGCTCGCTCTTTGTCTCTCTCTGTCTCAAAAATAAAAAAACATTCAAAAAAAGAACCCAAGTCTTAATAAATAAATAAACAAATATTAAAAATGTTTGTAAGCAAAGAAGTGAATTGTACCAGGAACAATTCTAGATGCATTTCATACATTCTCTTAACTAAAAACAACAACAAAAAGCTGATTAACTATTTATCACAGATATTATAAGAGAAATTTCCACATAAAATAGAATTTTGAACTAGATCTATACAATTATTTTTAGTTCAGTTATATAAATGATGATAGGCAACTATTAGTATCTAAAAGACTGTACTTATGTCTAACTCATCTTAAAACACCATTTTAACAGGGGCACCTGAGTGGCTCAGTCAGTTAAGCATCCGACTTCAGCTCAGGTTGTGATCTCATCATCTGTGAGTTCAACCCACGTCAGGCAGTCAGGCTCGGTGCTGACAGCTCAGAGCCAGAAGCCTGCTTCAGATTCTGTCTCCCTCGCTCTCTGCCCCTCCCCCCTTTCTCTAACCTAAATAAACATTAAAGAAATTTTTTAAAAACTCACCATTTTAGGAAATACTATGCTCCTATTAAAAATATACTTACTAATGAATCCTAACTCAAGGATTTAAAGGTTAGAAAAATACTTATAAAGGGAAATAATTAATGAAAGAGAAAAATGCTTTAGTAGAACCAGGTGTGTTCACTTTAGTTCAGTCTCTCTGTTGGTCACAAATGTTTAAAAAATGAATTGACATTCAGGGGCACCTGGCTGACTTAGTCGGTAGGGCATGTTGTATCTTCCAGCCCCATGTTGAATGTAGAGATTACTTTAAAAAATAATTTAAAAATGTTTTTAAAATGAATTGACTTTCACACTGAATTCCTAAAATCCTCTAACACATTACTTACACACATTCATACCACAGACACACATAGGCATCCACATGTATGCACACACATTCAACCTGTTAATTCCTCTTATTACAAGAGTACTTATCTGGAGCTGATATAATTTCAAATTATGTGGGCACCAATCTAAGGAAATTAGGGAAGTGTTGCTTTTCCTGTATTGGCAAAACAGACCCAACATTTTAAAAATGAAGGCTAACACTGTTTTAACTTTTGAAGTGAGGAAGCAGATGACAAGCTCAAGGAAATCCTTGACTAGATATTTATAAGTTCCAAAGATATCACAGTTGTGATTCTCTTTAAAACGAGCCTCTTCTAAAGAAGAATTATGCCTAATTAAGTGTGAGTCCATGAGCGTATGCAGGCAATTTGACAAACATCCCAAAAATTAGGAAAGAGTCCAGAAAATCTCTTGGAGGTTATGTTCCTTGCCAGTAGATAGACATCTTTCTAAAGGTTAGTGTTCTTTAAAGAGTTCTCCCAAACTGGCATCATAGGAAGATGGCACCATTTAATATGCTATTCCTTTCTTGTCAGAATGAAAAGTATTCTGAAAAGTAAAGGAAATTCATTGGTGAACACTGAGTGTAGAAGGGTTTAAAAAATTTTTTTCTTTGGGCGCCTGGGTGGCTCAGTCGTTTGAGCGTCCGGCTTCGGCTCAGGTCATGATCTCACGGTTCGTGGTGTTCGAGCCCTGCGTCGGGCTCTGTGCTGACAGCTCAGAGCCTGGAGCCTGTCTTCATATTCTGTGTCTCCCTCTCTCTCTGACCCTCCCCTGCTCATGCTGTCTGTCTGTCTGTCTCTCTCTCTCTCTTTCTCAATAGATAAATAAAAAACATTAAACAAATTAAAAAATTTTTTTTTCTTAATCCTGAGTCACAGGATCAAAAATAAATGAACTCAAAATAACTAAAAATAAAAAGAAATGAACTCCTCAGATGTTATTTAGTTTGATACAACAAAAGTAGTTGGGTACAACAAAAGTTGGCTTTAAGATTTTACAGATCACAGCTGCTGAATGCCAGCAAAAGTATCTATAGTTCAGTAAGGCTTAACTTCTTATCAAATGTTACAGAATAGTTCTCTTTGCTCCTGAAATACAAGGTTGTCTTACAGCTTCGCATCTGTCTCTAGGAATTATGCTACAAAAAGCCCCACTTTGCTTAGGTTTCACTTTCTTGGTAGGTCTTCAAGTTCATACTGTTAACAGGCTGTTGAGACTGGCATTCAGAAAAATGACAAAGTAAAAAGTAGAAAAGAAGTTTGCTGGTATGATGGACTAATATTAAAAGAATTATTTCATAGGATCATTACTATAAAAAGTTTAATATGTCCTTACAGATAATAATTTACTCTACTGTAAAGTAAAATGACCTATTAAATGAGAAAACTTCGATGGATAGTCCTCACCTGAGATCTCCACAATCCCTCTTTCCCTTGTGTTATGTGCATTCCTAAGAAATTGAAATCTTAATATAGAAAGGTTCTAACCCACATTTAACATGAAAGTTTAAAAATTAGGGACTTACATCAAAGGCTAACTTCCTTTAAATGAATATACAGCTCTACAAATCATTAGGAAAAAGACCAATTTGATACAAAAAAGACAAAGGTATATCTCCTACAGATATGCTCAGACATTTGTGAAATGCTGTATATATAAATATATTCTTTGCACCATTGTTTATAGTAGTGAAAGATTAAGAACAACCCAAATGTTCATCAAAAAGAATCCTGTTAGGTAAATTATGGCATATCCATACAATGGAATACTGAACAGCTATTAAAATTAAAATGAAGCAGGGTGCTCAGTCAATTAAAGCTAAAACTCTTGGTTTTAGCTCAGGTCATGATCTCATGGTTCTTGAGATAAAGCCCCGTGTCCAGCTCTGCGATGACAGCAAGGAGACTGCTTCGCACTTTCTCCACCCCCCCCCGCCCCTCCCCTGCTCGTGCTCTCTCTCTCCCTCAAAAATAAAAAAGTAAACTTAAAAATAAATAAAAATAAAAATGAAGCAGATTTCTATGTGCTAATATGGAACAACCACTAAGCTATATTGTGATAAAAGCAAGGCCTAGAATGCTGTGGAAAACATGCTCCCATTAGTGTGGCTGATAAAGATTTATGGATAAATGAATTTATGCAAATAACACAGAATATCTCTGAAAGAATAAACAAGAACTAATAACTGTGCTCTCTCCAGGAAATGACCTGGGTAAGTAGGGACTAGGGGGAGAAGGGAAACTTACTTTTCACTGTATATCCTTTTCCATCTTTTGAAGAAATTGCTAAGAAGGATATGCCTTTGATTTCCCAAAGGTTTGGTGGCATCGATTTGAGGATTGTGGGACTGCCAGCCACAATTCCCACTCACATGAGAATTACAATTCCACTGAGTTTCATAGATGGGATGTGGCAGCAGCTGATGGCTTGATGATAACCAGGTAAGTCTTCAAGAAACTGGTCAGTTTACTTTTCACATTTGTGGAATTTTATTTTTCAGTATCTTTTATTTCCTAAAAAAAAGCTCCTACCCTCTATCCCATCCCAAGAAATGCATTCCTTTAATCTGTAATGTAAAAGAGGGGTTCTCCAAATTTTAAAATTGTAAAATCCATTTTAAGTCAACATTGTATGCAGAATAAATTTAATTTTGACATACAGCTATTTTATAAGTTCTTCTCATTTATATTTACTTTTACCAAGTCAATCAAAAAGAACAATGAAGCCATTTTGATGTATGTGAAAAATAGAAATCAGAAGTTAGGTAAAATCATTTGTCTTGTATCAACCTCTGCCTCCAATTCACTTTTATACTTTGTCTTGGTTGTATAGTATCATTACCACTCTTCATCACACAAATACATAGTTACAAGGAGTAATAGTTGTTTTTTATTTTTAAACATTGTGCTTTGGAATTTTGATTTGCTCTCTAATTGAACTCATTCAGAAATGCAAAGTTTTATGATAAGATATTTGTTTTAGAATTCACCGCTCAGGGCACCTGGGTGGCCCAGTGGGTTAAGTGTCTAACTCTTGATCTTAGCTCAGGTCATGATCTCATGGTTTGTGAGTTTAAGCCCCCTGTAGGGCTTTGTGCTGACAGCACACAGCCTGCTTGGTATTCTGTCTCTGCCTCTCCCTCGCTACTCTCTCTCTGTCTCTCTGTCTCTCAAAATAAATAAATAACGTCTAAAAAATTACATCACTAAGAACACCTAGTGATTGCCCAACAATAATCATGGAATCTATCTATAGTAAGATATTATTATGAGATGACAAATCATACTCTGCTTTACCAATTAATTTTTATCCAAAGCAAATGCAAACCCAAAATCAACTTCAGAAAGCATGAAGCAAGACATCTGAATCCAAGGGCAGTGTATGGGCTTATAAGCCACGCATCTCTTGGCAAAGAAAAATTGCAAATTTATCAAAATAATATTGGTGTCTTACAAATCAAGGCAGAAAAAATTTGACTCCAATGGAATTCTATTTTCTTCATTATAAACATGATGAAGATATGCATGACATAATGCATACTGCCATCACTGATGGAGTTGCACTGCTCAGAGACCCTTTGAAGAGAGAACTTGTTGAAGAGTGGGATCAGCTGGTAGTCTTCAGCTGCAGTACTTAGGATTTGTCGCAGCATCCAAACCCAGGACACTCTTCCTAGGCAGCTCTACGCCAATGAGTGAGTGGTGTTTGGGGCCTACGGTCTGGCCATTTCTGCCAACAGAGAACTCTGCTATTGGCAATCTGCATTGCAGCTCTCTGTAGGAAGGGCCAAGATTTTCTCAAAGCCACAACATAGCCCAAAGCTCTTCCTGTTCAATTCTCAGTTCTTCCCTCACTCCTCCCACAGGTGCCAGACTTTCATCACAGACTGACTTCTGCTCTCTCCCCTTTATCTCTCACAGGCCTTCCTTATCCCTAATAAATCTCTTGCTCTTCTAATTCCATCTTGATGTCTGTTTCCCAGAGGACATGAAGTGACGTGTGTATATTAAAAACATATTCACCATCTTTATAATACATGTTAATTCACCGATAGCAGACATGTAATCATCATTCATCTCTTTTTTATTTTCTTGTTTGGCCCTTGTAAAAATGCAGCTTATACAGCTGTGGTGATACATTTGTTCTCCTTTGGCAGCTTAATTTATTAAACAGATGCTACCTGTAAGCATTTACAGTTTGAAGAATCATTTCCCAAATAGCCCATTCCAGTCTTAGCTTTACTCTGTAGTTGTTTTCTTGGCAAAGGATACCTAAAACACTATTCCATTTTTCATCGTAAAAGCGATAAAGCCAAGACATCCAATTAGCAAAAAGCTTCTTCCCATTTGAGACAACAGCCCAATTTGTTGAAACAAGTGCTTTCTGTAAATTCAAAATATTCATTACTGTTTTTTAAATGGTGAGGAAGTTTGCAAAGATAGCTTTTTTTATTTGTTGCTTGTGAAACCCATGTGCTAAAGCTGTAAAATATTGAAGATTCAACTCAAAAGAAAAATGTGAAAATCAGCAGTCATTAAACCAATTTAGTAAACATGTATCAGGACTGCTTACCAAGCGTCCATTTAGAATAGAAATTTCCAGCTCTTATCGGAAACTGCAAATTTTCAGACATTGAAGCATCTCCGTGAGATCTATCTGCCTGCCATGTTCATTATAACCAATGGAAATAACTCCCAAAAAATGTCCTCGTAGAGCTTTAAAAACCCAAGAAAGGGAAAGTGACACCATCCCTTCAGCTTTACTCTACCAAAAACTCAGAGATAAGTTTTATTTGAGTTTGTTTTCCTGACTGTTGAAAATAGGCTGATTGCAACAGAGGTGTCAGATTGCTTCTCTTTATGTCAACTTCAAGTTCAAATTTAGGAAGTCATTCTGCCATCAGAACATGTTGTGCAAATTAACAATAGATTTCTAGGCCACAAATATATTTGAACAGATCTAAATTTTGCTGAGGTTGTTCTTTTTTCCACTCATCATACGTGCTTTGTCAGAGATTGTTACTCCCATAGTGTGCTGGAGGTGAAATACCTTATCAGAGTCGACATTCGGAAGAGAATTTCTCAAGAACAACATAGTGTTCTTGGTTTTCAATGTTCTGAATATGCCAAGCAATAGACAGTCTTTTCAGTAAAATACTGAAGGGAGGCAGGGAGGCAGTTAAAATTTCCCGAGTACAATAATTTTATTAAAGTAACTGTTGTGTAGCAAGCCCCTAGAAGAATGGAACAGGGTTTTTGATGAGCTAAAAGCGTGAAACATGGAACACTGCTTGGAAAGGCCTGGAGGCAGAAGAGTGAGTAGTACCCACAGTGGTAGAAAGGCTGAGTAATGGGATGGTTCCGGAACCTGTATGAACTCACTGAGAACCTTAAATAGGGCAAAATGTGTTTTTAAAAAGTTAAAGTTTTTTGACAGAGGTTGTGGCAATATGCTTTCCCTGTTTCTCAACTTGCATATAAGCCTATTCCTAGGAATCACATTTGGGGACACATGTTATTTTCCCATTTTGTAGGCAATTTGGTGATTAAGAAGGCAACAGCATCAAGTGGTACCCCAGAGGTGCCTGAAAGAATTAATGTACCTCCTTGATTACTTAAGTCCTTGGGAGAATCTGACTTAGTTTCCTAATATAAACACAGAGAAGGGATGCCTGGTTGGCTCAGTCAGTGGAGCATATGATTCTTGATCTCACAGTTGTGAGTTTGAGCCCCATGATCACTTAAAAAAATTTTTTTTAAATCTTAAAAAACACACACACCCACACACAGAAGGCTGAAGTCAGCCTAAGTGGTTGTACAGGGTCTTTTTCAGCTTTGGGTTCCTACGTCTCTTTTTTAAATTACAGTATATGATGAAGGTTCATAGCATGTTACCACCTACTGAACACTGAATAGAACTCTCTAACAATATCTTCATTGACTGTGAACACCTGTAATTCCAATGTGAAGCCTGGAACTAGCAGATCAATGATACTTTCTTAGGGTGTATAACAGAGAAGTTTTCTATAAGGAGGAATGAAGAAAGACATATCCATGCTGGGAACTTGTAAGTAACTAATAAATTAGTTTGTTCTTTAGATCTGAATGAATTGTAATTAAGTACTTACTATTTAATTGGATTTTCTCTAATTAGATTATTAATGTTATTTATATAGAAGTTAAGCATTTTAAACAAATATAAATATTTCATAACAACAAAATAATCAAAATGGTTATATATGAATGATTCCCAAGAAATCTTCAAATAAAAAAGTGTTTGATCAAAGTTGCTCCTATTTTACAAAAGGTTCTAAGTTCTTATTATTTCTTATTCTTCAAAGCTTAGTGCAGATTCTACTCCTCCTTCTGTGAATTCATTCTGGACATTGAGATGTTAGCTCTTAGCTTAGCACTTTCTTATCCTAATGCAAGTTGGTTTGTTTAAAATTTCAAATTCTTAGAAATCTGAGTCCATTTTTCCTTACATTGTAGTAAAAGTTTACCACAATGATGAATGTACTTTTATAGGATTAATTTGTGTCAGAGATGCTGTGCGAAGCATTGTATAATAGGATCCTCATAATCCCTTCATAAGAATAGATTTAACTATTGCTTTTCTAGAAATACAGAAACTGAGGCACAGCTGAGAAGGTTGATTTCACAACAAGTGAATGAGTAGTGAGGCGAGGCCCTCAAGGCGGTCAGAAGGCAAAACCAAGTCTCAACCAACATGCTATGGAAATATAAACACTGGTGGCTTAGAAACAAAAATTAATAATAATAAATGGTGCTTTGGTCTGTTCTGAAGAAAATGATGTTTAACTCAAACTTTTAAAGAATCAGAGCTTTGAATAATAAATATAAATAAAAGTCTCTAAATCAGTGCGTGACTATTACATAGGATTTTATTGGAGAGAATGTAGAAAACTATGCTTTAAAGTCTTTTGAAAACTTGCATTTATTAATATTAGTAGAAATTAAAGTCAAATCATGGACTCTGTATTTTTTGTGTGTGTGAGAAAACATTACTAACTGAAAGAGAAGTAACTCTTACATTCAAAAGCTGTAAAACCAAGTGCCTACACTGATCTTTGTTTCCAGGATGTTAGTAAAACTTAAATGAGGTAAAATAGCAATTCCATGTACGTAGTTGTACTGTGGTCACTGGCAGAAAGGGTAAAAAAGCATGACCCAGTATTGCATATTTCCAGAAGTTTGTTTCTGCAACACATTTTGGTCATGTTCTATTTTTACACCAACCTCAGGGAATCAAGACAGGGAAATAAGTCTCTAAGGACACATATCAGAGTAAGTTTTTCTAAAGTCAACAAGTACTTTTGTGAGCCAAACACTGTACTAGGTACTTTGGGCATTGCAAAAGAAGCCTAAAACCTAATTTTTTGTTAAAAAAAAAAAAAACTCTGAAACTTAATGGGTGCCTCCCATGTTGTAGAGTTTCCCTAAACGTATATATTTGTTGCTGTGTTTATTAATGTTGAATGTTATGTGGCAGTCACTGCAGGCCAGTGAAAAAACAGGGCCAGAAATGAGGTCCTGAGATGGTTTCCAGTACTATATTTCTAACTAGTATGGTGAGTCATCTAAAATTCACATATATGCCACATGTGACTTTAAAACACTTCTGAGGGGCACCTGGGTGGCTCAGTGGGTTAAGCGGCTATTTTCAGCTCAGATCATGATCTTACAGCTTGTGAGTTCGAGCCCCGCATGGGGTTCTGTGCTGACAGCTCAGAGCCCAGAGCCTGCTTCAGATTCTGTGTCTCTGACTCTCTCTGCCCCTCCCCTACTCATGTTCTGTCTGTCTGTCTCTCTCTCAAAAGTAAACATTTAAAAAATCTTTTTATTTAATTAATTTTTTAAATTTACATCCAAGTTAGTTATCAAATAGTGCAACAATGATTTCAGGAGTAGATTCCTTAATGTCCCTTACCCCCCCTCAATTTTTTTAATTAAAAAGTAAAACAAATAAAACACTTCTGAGAACAAATTTCTCTACATTTGTTATCTAAGAACTTTAACTGACCCTGCCTACACACTTATCTTTGAGTTCTTGACACCTCGTTAAGAAAACAAAAACAAAAACAGAACAAATGGTAATTGCACAGCTTTTTGATTTGATAGAAAACACTGTACTATGTACTATGGCTTAAAAATTCCCTCTTCCTCTTCTCTTCCTTTTTTTCTTCCTTTACATTTATAGTAAAACACAAGGCAACTTAAACTCTAGTCTAGCGTTAATGTAAAGTTCAGTGTAGAACCCTTCCCTCAAAGTTATTAAATTCTTGTGAACGCATCAGGAGTTATGAAAAGAGTTCAGGCTTTAATTTAAACTTAGTATATGAACCCCTCCCAACACTGTACTCATTCATTTTTGTTTCTTTGTTAAGTATGTACTGATTGCTTTAAGCCTCTGGTCATATGAACACAATACAAGCAAGTTCTGTTGAATCAAGTGCTTAAAATTTCCCAAACATCTA
Organism: Cryptoprocta ferox; assembly: GCA_028646485.1. Lineage (NCBI taxonomy): Eukaryota > Metazoa > Chordata > Mammalia > Carnivora > Eupleridae > Cryptoprocta > Cryptoprocta ferox. The sequence continues at coordinate 26,328,243 of CM053575.1, forward strand.
TGAAGGACTGGTTAGAGAAAGTAAACAAAACATACACACACATACACACACACACACACACACACACACACAAATTGGCAGCTACACTTAGCTACGATAAGACTCTATACATAGAAACAATATTGCAATATAGTTGACCTTTGAATAATGCAGGGGTTACATCCCCCGTGCAGTCAAAAATCTACATACAACTTTTGAATCCCCCCAAACTTGACTACTTATAGCTCGCTGTTGACCAAAATCCTTACCAATAACATAAACAGTAGATTAACACATACTCTTGTCTGTTACATGTATTACATACTGTATTCTCACAATAAAGTAAGCTAGAGAAAAAATGTCATTAAGAAAATTGTAAAAAGGAGAAAATAGAGGGGTGCTTGGGTAGCTCAGGTTGATTAAGCATCCAACTTTGGCTCAGGTCACGATCTCAGGGTCCAGGAGTTTGAGCCCGGTGTCAGACTCTGTGCTGACAGCTCAGAGCCTGGAGCCTGCTTTGGATTCTGTGTCTCCCTCTCTCTCTGCCCCTCCCCCACTCATGCTCTGTCTCTGTTTCTCTCTCTTGCTCTCAAAAAATAAATAAACATAAAAAAATTAAAAAAAATTTTTTAAAGGAGAAAATAGATTTACAGTACCATACTGTGTTTATTGAAAAAAATCCGTGTTTAAGTCGACCCAAACAGTTCAAACCCATGGTGTTCAAGGATCAAATGTATCTAGTTCTACAGTGGGAGCTAATATATAAAATTATCTTTAAAAAATCTTTTAAAACCATCAGTCTTGATCCCTCAGAGTACCAGAAGTTTGTTTATGACTCGTAGCTCTTCAAAGTTCAGTCATTTCAAGTGAGGTCCTTTTTCTTTAGAAGTACAGCTTGACTTTTTGTTGTTGTCAAAAGTTTCAAATATAGAAAATTATAGAGTAACACCTTACGGTCCTTCTTTTGACTTACGGTCAATTTTGCTTTACCACAGTTAATAGCTTAATGTGTATCTTTACAGTTCTTTCTCTACTTACACATATGGATAAATATAAAATTTTACTTGCTTTTTTTCTTCACACAGATTATTTTATTTTTAAACAATTTGAAACTTGAACTTGCAAGTACAGTACAAAGAATTTCCCCCCTGAATCATTAGAGTAAGATGCTAATATAATGCCCCATCGTTGGCCCCCTAATACTTAAGTGTGTATTTCTTACAGACAAGAATATTCTATATAACCATAATACGGCTATCAAAATGAGGAAATTACAGTGATACATTACTACCATCTAAACTTTAGACACAATTCAAGTTCATCAGTTGTCCTATTAATGGTTTTTATTGTCAAAGGACCCATTCCACAGTGTTTTCATTTAGTTGTTGTGTCACTTTAGTCTCCTTTAGCCTGAAACAGTTCCTTAGTCTTTCTTGAATTTTCATAATTGTGACACTTTTGAAAATTACAGGACAGTTATTTTTTAAGTCTATTTATTTATTTAGAGAGAGAGAGATAGAGAAAGAGCACACGCAGAGGAGGGGCAGAGAGAGGGAGCCTCTGTTATCGCAGAACCTGACATGGGGCTTGATCCCATGAACCATGAGATCATTACCTGAGCCCAAATCAAGAGTTAAACACCTTAACTGACTGAGCCACCCAGGTGCCCCCAAGGCAGTCATTTTGTAGAATGTCCCTCATACTATGTTTTTCTGATGTTTCCTAATGAATAGGTTCAGATTATGCATCTTTAGCAGGAATATGTCTGAAGTAATGCTGTATTCTTATTGAATCCTATCAGGTGGCACACAGTTTTCTCATTATTGATGATATTTGCTTTGGTCACTTGAGAAAAAGCAGTGTCCACTAGATTTCTCCATTGTGAAGTTTCTCTTTCCCTCCTTTGTAATAATCACTTTGTAAAAGTTTTTTGAAACTATGTAAATTTCCCATTTCCTGTCAAATTCTCAATTTATTTATTTATTTACAATACAAACTCATGGTTCCCCTTTTATTCAAGGGCTTCTAACCTGTTGCTATTATTATTTTGTACAAATGTTTAACTTTTCTCATTTGGGCTGTACAAAATGGGCCTGAACCCAATGGGCCTGAGCCCATTCATACCAGCCTCTGTATCTTTTCAACATGACTCCATTCTTTGAACACTTACATTCTAATATAATATAGTCTAGGCTCATCTTTTATTTCCTTTGCACCAACCATGCAGTCAGCCATTTCTTCAGGGAACTCTCTGGTTCTTTTAGTGGAGAATGGTATTTAGAATCCAATATCTGAGCACTAGGTGTGCTCATTGCTTATGGGTCCTCTCAGCAAGACAGAGTGAGGGAATATTCAGATCTATCTATCTATATATATATATCTACAAACTTAGACCTACATACATTTACATCTATATGCATTTAGATACCTATCTATATTTATTGAAATCCATGAATTCATACTGATACTGCCAATTCTAGAAATTTCATCTTAGTTTTCTCCCTTTCCGTGTTTGTAATTTCCTTTCTGACCCTGAGAAATCTGGCTTACATTATCCTTAATATATTTACTTATCTAATAAAGTTTCTCTTTACACAGCTAAACTTCCATCACTGCTACTAGTCCTTTCCCTGTGTGGATAACCTCCACACCCTGCTTTACCTCCAAAACCCCGTTCTGAGCCACCCTCATGCATGGATGCCCTCTTCACTTGGCTTAATCTCTGACACATGGGCAGATGTCCTGTTCCTCTTATGTTACCATTTTCTATTTCTTGCATTTGTTTTTTTTTTTTTTTTTTGCTTTCTATGGTTCTAATGGAACATTTTATATGATTTCATTTTATCTTCTGTCATGGTGTATCAATTAACTCTCCAAAAAAATGTTAGTAGTTGCTCTAAAGTTGACAATGTACATTTTTAACTAATATAAGTACACTTCCAAATCACACTACTTGGTTTCACATATAGTACAGATGTCTTAATAGAATATTCTCAAATCTTCCTTCTTGTCCCTGCGATATCTCTGTCATTCATTTTACTTGTCCATGTGCTCTAACCACTCAATACATGGTTACTATAATTGTATTAAACAAGTAGTTATCTTTTAAAATCAATTAAGACTAAGAAAAAGAACATTTTATTTTACCGTCATTTATCCCTTCTCCAATGCTCTTCTCTTTGTGGAAATCTAAATTTTTGATCTACATAATTTTCCTTTTGCCTGAAATTTTTCTTTTAACATTTCTTGTAGGGTAGTTCTGCTTGCAGTAAATTCCCTGAGTTTTTGTTTGTTTGTGGAAATCTTCATGTCTCCATGACTTTTCAAGAATAATTTTACTGGAAACTATCACTCTATTATTATTCACTCTATTTACTATGTTGGTAGAGTTTTTTTTCAACATATAAATATTTCACTGCACTCTAATCTTGCTTACATGGTTTCTGATGAATTTTATTCCTGTAATATTATAGGTAAGATTATTTTTTTTTTGCCCTCTGGCTTCTTCAAGACTTTGTCTTTGGTTTTCTGCAGTTTGAGTATAAAATGCCTAGGCATAATTGTTGCTCCTCCTGTTTAGTTCTGATGCCCCATACCAGGCCTCCTCTCCATGTAGACACTTCGCTTGGGCTCTGACACATTGGTCAAGGTCACTCCTAAACATAGAAGTCCTCCTCACCCATTCGGGCCCTGCACCCCCTGCATGGGACAATCAGCCCACTTGGGCTCCAACATCCCCTTTCAGGCCACTTCTCGGTACCTTTCTTGAGCTCTGATGCCCCAAAGCAGGCCACCCCCATAAGTGGATGCTCTCCTTGCCTAGTTGGGGCATCAGGGCTTTCTCTGTGGAGATGCATTCTTCACCACACTTGGGTTTTTATACTCCCTACTAGGCCCACTTCCTTACGTCTGCCTTCCTCCCCTTCTGGAAGGAATATTACAGAAGTGATGCCATTTTTTCTCTACCTCATCTTATCCAGTGGCATCTGATTTCAATTTGTGTCATTACCAATGTTGTTCACTTAATAGTTGATTAAAGTAGTGTCTGCCAAGATTCTCCACTATAAACTTTTCCATTTCTCCAAATAATCAGTAAATATTTTGTGGATGCTATGTAAATGCCCTATTCCTCATCAAACTTTTAGTTTAATCAATGATTTATATCAGTGTAGACTTATGGTTTTATATTTTATTCAAAAAATTTATTACTTTCATTGTTTATATTGATGCTCAAATTCCTCCAGATTTGGTCAATAGGGGCCCCTTCAAGCTGTTTTCTGCATCTTCTGCTAGCATTCTTTGGCTACTTCCTTACTTTCTGACACAATAAGATATCCCAAGATCATCTTGTCCTTTTCCTGTGTCAGACCTAGAAACTACCATTCTTTTAAACAGTACTGATTCTTCTTATTTTTTTTAAGATTTATTCTTTTAAAAATTATGTATTTATTTTGAGAGACAGAGAGTGGGTGTGCACCCACGCATGAGTGAGGGAGGGGCAGAGAGAGAGGGAGAGAGGGAATCCCAAGCAGGCTGTGTACCATCAGCATAGGAGCCCAGTGTGGGGCTCCATCTCATGAACCATGAGATCATGACCAGAGCTGAAATCAAGAGTCAGATACTTAACCAATTGAGCCACCCAGGCGCCCCTAGATAGTTCTGATTCTTTCTAATAGAGCATGACATTTAAAAATCAGAATCTTGTCACTGGGTATGTTCATTGGTATTGGGGTGTCACGGCTTAGGCTCTTTCGGTGGACAGAGCTGGGAAATGGGCATGCATGTATGTATACAGGTACACACATTTACATCTATATTTCTGTCTCTCGTGTATCTAATAATTTATACACATACATTTTTTATTGAGATATAATACATATAAAATTCACCATTTTGAAGTATACCATTCAGTGGCTTTTAGTATATTCATATGTTGTACAACCATTACTGCTATCTAATCTAATTCTAGAAAATATGTGTATATAATAGAATTATTCAATACAATACATATAACATATGTAACTGAATATAATTCATTTCAATATATATAATATGTACAGTATACTGGAAACCATGAGTTCCACTTGATACCTACTACTACAATCCAGTAGCACAGGAATAATTCTAGTTTTCTTCCTTTCTATATTCTGTGCCCCTTATTTCCAACAGCAGCAAACCATTCTCCCATTCTCCTCCATATAATTATTTTATGAACCCCTCTGCATGTAGCCAGTCTGCCATCTCTGCCACCCCACCTTCAGCATCCAGATGTCCTCTTACCCTACTCAGGCTTTGGCTCCTCAATAAAGCCACAGACACACAAGCAGACACCTTCTTTACCCTATTCAGGCTCCAGCACTTACTTTGTTCAGAGCCTGCTTTGGCCACCGTAGCTCCCCCCTACTCAGCCAGGCACAGAGGATACCTTGCTCAGCCCTTCCTAACAGCTTCAGGACCAAATTGTTCAGGGAAGGAAGAAAAGGGAAAATAAGAGAAGGCAAGGGGAATAACAATAACTGTAGGTTTAACCACTGAGTTTTGGGGTAGTTTGTTGAGCAACATTATTGTGGCCTGAATAAAGTGATATACTGGCTTTTGCTGCTCTCACCCTTATGATGTTACCTTGAAGGCATAACCAACCCAGTCTGAACCAGCTTGCCTGGTTTTTACTTCAGTAGCCCCCACCTGCTTCTCTTCACCCTTTAAGAGGAAGGGCATTAGCTATTCAGCTGATCACCAAAGCCAGTTAATTCTGCCTCTTAAATGTCTTTGAATAGCTAACCTAAGCCAGGGCAGTGGGGGTAGGGCCAGATTAAGTCATTGACTATCCCCTGGTGCATTAAAAGAGCTAGAGTCAGACTTAAAACTAGAACATTCGAATAAGAGAGTAAGGATATAAAAGGAAAAATGTGAGTCCTTAATTATAAAATTATTTTTAAAGTCAATTCTCAGTATAAATAACAAAAAGATTATATCAGATCATTCCCCATACCTAACAGCAAGCAAGTCCTAACTCAGGCTACAATTTAAGTGTAACGTAGAGATCAAGTAGACTAGAAAAATGAGCTGAGGCTGTGTGGCCTACCTGAAAACGTGTATGGGTAGATTTTCATTAAAATGGAATTAGGAAATCTGTTTTATAAATGTCTCTAGTTTCGTGTGTTTGATTTTACGTTTTTCTTTTTTCTTATGAAAAAACTCCAACCTTTGCCATTGTAAATTGGTACAACCCTTTCACAATTTGGCATTATATATTGAGAGTTATAAAAATGTTCATACCCTTTGACCCAGTAATTCTGCTCTTGGCAATATATCCTAGGAGGAAAAAAATTGTAAATGCATGAGATTTCAGCTCTGGTTATAAGACTGCTAGATTGACAAATAGTCTAATAAACAACAATAGCAAAAGGCACAAGTAAATATCGATTATTTTGCAATCACTAAAGACTGTAAATATGGAAACTATGCAGCAACTTGAAAAATAACTTATGGGGTAATATTACTGGAAGTAACCAGGATACATATGTACATATATACTATGCTTCAACTATTTTAAATTGTTTTCAAAATGAGACAAATAAAACATGGAAAAAGAAAACAGTATAATTAGTAAGATTATGAGACTTCTCTTTTTAAATTTTGCTCTAATGTTGGACTATATTGTTTGTGCTATAAATAGAAATCAAGATGGAGCAGTGGAAAGCCCAACTTTATTTTAGCTGAATTAAAGGGATAGGATGGCTAAATTGGGAGTCAGAATGCCTTCAGAGGTGAGTGATGAAAATTATCATCCTCATCGTAGTTAACATTATTAAGCATTTACCACTTTATAGGCATTGAATTAAAGACTTTGATATGCAATGATTGGGGTGCCTGGGTGGCTTAGTTGGTTGAACATCCAACTCTTGATCAACTTATGATCCAAGCTCAGGTCATGATCTCACGGTTCATGGGATCGAACCCTGAGTTGGGCTCTGTGCTGACAGCGCGGAGCCTGCTTGGGATTCTGTCTCTTTGCCCCTGCCCCCTTCTCAAAATACATAAATAAACACTTTAAAAAATTAAAAAAATAAAACTATAAGATCATATAGCAAAGCACCTAGTTGACATCTCTTCTTGAATGTCTTATAAGTATTTCAAACTCAACATATCCAAAATAAAACTTCTGACATTCTTTCCCAAACCTGCTCTACCCACAGTCTTGACTGTCTCACTCAGTTGATGGCAACTCCAAACCCTGAGTCATATATCCAGCCTATCATTACACTCTGCCAATTCTACCTTCAAAATATGCCCATAGTTTTGCCACTTCTTACTTCCTCCCCTTCTAGCACACTAGTTCAAACCCCCTTGTGATGCCCAGATGCCTACAGTAGTTACCTAACTGACCTGCCTTACTCCTCCTCCATTCTCAGCACATGAAAAACAATCGGAGGGGGGAGGTGTCTTTTAAAAACGCATCAGAGAATGTCTCACTTCTACTCAAAACCTTCCATATCTCCCCATTATACTCAGAATAAGTTACTAACAATGACCAACGAAGCTCTATATCATCTGTGCTCTAATTTCCATGACCCTATCTCCTACTATTCTCTCTTTCAATCACTTCACCCAGACACCATTAACATCCTTGATGTTCATATAAATACTACTCATTCTCTTGTCTTAGTACTTTCACCTTAGGACCTAGCTCTTCCTCTGTTCATCCATACTCTTCAACCGTACACCCACATGGCTCATTCTTTCACTTCCTTCAAGTCTTTTCTCACATGTCACCTTCTCAGTAAGACTACCCCTGACCGTCCTGCAATACTGCAGCCTCCCCTCATCATCCCAGTATACCAGGTCTCCCTTACTCTATTTTTTTCTATAGCAATCATCTTCTAACATCCTACATACTTTGAATCTGTTGTATAGTATTATTTGTGTCTCTATGTTAAAATGTAAGCTCCATGAGGGCCGAGATTTTTTTTCAGTGCCTTTAGATGAAGAAACTTAATCATATTGTTGCCACTTGTCAGAACTAAGAATATTCCAGAAGGCATAATCCAGAACTATTGTGCTATACCACAACACCTACTCCAGTTCAGCTCCCTGAGAGAAAAAGTAAAGCTAGAGTAGATACAATAAGCATGAGTGGCAGACATTAAAACTTCTTGCCTCTTAGAACCCCAGTGATTTAGTTCCCATGCTGTCTCCTTCTGAAGTTCTTTTTGAATCTAATTGATTATAAAAATGACAAAAAAAAATAGAAGTGGAGCATGATGAAAAGTATAAAAAGCACTAAGTCATTGGAACTTTTGTCTTTTCCAGAACAAAATGCAGTACTATGCCTTCATTGGAACATTGGTCTTTTCTTGACTAGGAGACAATCTTTCACTTCAGTCAAATCTGAAGACATTAGAATATCAACATCCATTCACTAAGACCACCAAGCCTGCCCCCCTCCCCGCCCTGCCTTATGAAAGCTGCAGGTACCAGATATCACTCTCTCCATCTCCTCTCTAGGTAGGGAGAGCATAGCCAAGTATCCAATCCTGGTTATGGGACTGGCTGGGAAGTCTATTCAGGGATCTCTGAAAAAGATTTATTCTCCTTTTAAAATGGGACCAGTGGGGGTGCCTAGGAGGCGTAATCAGTTAAGCATCCAACTCTTGATTTTGGCTCAGGTCATGATCTCAAAGTTAGTGGGATCAAGTCCCAAGTGGGGCTCTGCACTAACAGCATGGAGCCTGCTTGGGATTCTCTCTCTCTCTCTCTCTCTCTCTCTCTTTCTCTCTCTCTCCCTCTCTGCCCCTCCCCTGCTCACCATGTGCATGTGCTCTCTCTCTCAAAATAAATAAACATTTAAAAAAGAAAATTAAAAGAAAATCAGAGTTCTGATTCCAAAACCAAAGACCCCACTAAAAAGGAGAACTATAGACCAATTTCCCATCCAATTTTGGATGCAAAAATCCTCAACAAGTTATTAGCCAAACGGATCCAACAATACATTAAAAAAATTATTCACCACGACCAAGTGGGATTTATACCTGAGATGCAGGGCTGGCTCAATATCCGCAAAACAATCAATGTGATTCATCACATCAGTAAAAGAAAGGACAAGAACCACATGATCTTCTTAATAGGTGCAGAGAAAGCATTTGAGAAGATATGCTGCTCTAGCTTTTATCCCTATAACAGAGAAGTGAGTGTATAGTTCTGATAGTCTGAGGGTGGAATGGAGAAGGGAAGGGGAAGGGGAAAGGATAGACAACATAAAGAATATCTAGGAGCTAAGAATCTTTCTATGTTGCAAGCTTTATCCCAAACATTCATGAATATTTTGTTTTCTATTCCACATGAGGCTAATATGAGGTCCCCTCAAGGAGCTGCTGAATAATGACTCCCTTTTTAAGTTCCCATAAAAACAGTTGGAACAAAGGCTCACTTGGAGGGGAAAGAGAAACAGAGTATACTAGCATGATTGAATATGGAAGGGAAGGACAGTATTCAGTGAGTATACCCTCAAAGAATTGCAGTGAAACCAAACACCATTGCAGTGACCCTCAATGACACTGCTGAGAAGTGGCAGAAACTCAAGTCTGTCTGACACCAAAGCCCAAGCTTTTAACTACTACATCAGATGGAGAACACAACCTTAACTGGAGAATAGGAAAAACTTTACCCACCACTAGAGAAATGGAGAGAGGATGAATGAAAAGAGCACTAACTTGGCATTCAGGAAACCCAAGACTCAGGCTCAGTTTTTGCCACTGACTTGACCTTGGATATGGAGAGGCAATATCACATAACGATTTAAGAGTGTGAGTTCTGGGAAGCAGAATGTCAGAGTTCAAAGCCCAGCTCTGTCACTTGCTGGGTAACGTCAGAAAAGTTATTAACCATTTTTTACTTTACTGTCCTCCTTTGCGGTATAGGGATTATAGGAAAAGAACTGTAAAAAAGTAAGCATTCAATGAGTATTACCTACAATATTACTTACGGGTGACTAACTTGCTACAACAAGAGGGAGGCCCCATAACATTTGTCAGGTAACTTGGAATCAGATTCTCAAATGGAGTCCTGTCTTTTACTCTGAAGGGGTTGTTTCAGCATAACCAAGTAGCTAGGCTACCTGGACCCAGAACACTTTACATGGCCAGACCTTGAATCTTTGTAGGGTTTATTTCCCACACTCTGGAGGGCATGTGTCTTACCAAAACCCTCAATGTCCTTGCCACTTCTTCCTCTTCCAGTTGAATTAACATGATGTCATCAGTAAATGGGCTAATGTGATATTCTAATGACCCCTTCAGAATACACTGTGATAGAGGATGGGAAAGAGTTAACATAACCCTGGGGCAAGGCTAAAAATATATGCAAGCTTATTCTGATAAGCTTGGAAAAGAAATTACTCTTCAGACCAATGGCTACCATGTATCTGAAGTCATTTAATTTGCTTTAGCAAAGATACCATATCTTGCACAGCAACTGCAGTTGAGACCACTATTTGTTTGCATTTGTGATAGTCTGGTTTTATTTCTTCTTTGATTTCCTGATTAACCCATTCATTCTTTTGTAGGACGTTCTTTAACCTCCATTTATCTGTGGTCTTTCTGAATTTTTTCTTGTGGTTGACTTTAAGTTTCATAGCATTGTAGTCTGAAAATATGCATGGTAGGATCTCAATCTATTTTGTACTTGAGGCGTGATTTGTGCCCCAGTATGTGATCTCTTCTGGAGAATGTTCCATGTACACTTGAAAAGAATGTTTATTCTGCTGCCTTAGGATGAAATGTTCTAAGTATTACTGTTCAGTCCATCTGGCCCAGTGTGTCATTCAAAGTCATTGTTTCCTTGTTGATTTTCTGCTTAGGTGGTCTGTCCATTGTTGTAAATGTGTGTTAAAGTCTCCTACTATTACTGTATTATTATCAATGAGTTTCTTTATGTTTGTTATTAATTTATTTACATATTTGGGTGCTCTTAAGTTGGGGGAATATTAACAATATATTGATTATTGATAGATATGAATTTAGTGCCTTCGTACTATTTGTAAAGTCTTTGTGGAGATTTTTCTTTGCTCCTTTCTAGTCTATGTTGCTTTTCGTCTTTCTTTCCCACTCAAAGAGTCCCCTTTAATATTTCTTGGAGAGCTGATTTAGTGGTCATGAACCCCTTTAGTTTTTTGTTTGTCTGGGAAAGTCTTCTTCTCTCCTATTCTGAATGACAGCCTTGTTGGATAAAGTATTCTTGGCTGCATATTTTTTCTACTGAATAGACATTTTTCCATAGAAGACACACAGATAGCCAATAGACACATGAAATGAGGATCTACATCACTAATCACCAGGGAAATGCAAATCAAAACCACAATGAGATATTACCTTATATGTCAGAACAGCTAAAAATCAAAAACACAAGAAATAACAAGGGTTGGTGAGGATGTGAAGAAAAAGGAATCATCTTATACTGTTAGTGGGAATACAAGTTGGTGCAGCCACTGTGGAAAACAGTATAGAGGCTCCTCAAAAATTAAGGGTGCCTGGCTGACTCAATCAGAGGAGCATACAACTCTTGATCTCAGGGTTGTGAATTCAAGCCCCATGTGGAGTGTAGAGATTACTTAAATAAAAAAACTTTAAAAAAATACCATAAGATCCAGTAATTCCACTACTGGGAATTTACCCAAAGAAAATTAAGACACTAATTCAAAAAGAATATGCATACTTATGTTTATTGCAGCATTATTTGTAATAGCAAAGATATGGAAGTGATGCATGCTGGCTGGTTCTGAGGACCCAGAGGAGTGTCCTGCAGGACCAGCCAAGAGGGTTCTTGGCTTTGTGCAGGATAGAAATCAAATGCAAAATGAGAAGAAGTGAGGGCAGAATTTATTGAAGGTATAGAGAGAGGACATATACAAATAGAGCCTCAGAAGATTGGAAAGGAAAGAAGAGTGAGTCTCCTCTTTGCTTGGATTAGAGTCTGGAGTTTTTATTAAGGATTATGGTCCAGTGAAAGTGTCTTCTCAGGCACCAAGAAACAAAGACAAGTGTTTGTCCTTCATAAGTCACTTATGCCCTGGAACTAGGGATCTTGGTGAGTCAGTGGTCTTGGAAAATGTTCATGATGACCCTGCCCGGTCACTGCTTAGATATTACCTATTGTGCTGGAAGACTCCAAAGAAATAATTAACTCCTTGACCTTTACAAGGAGGATATACATTGTCTATTCTACAAGGCATGTGTAGGTTCTAGCAAGAATAGAAGCAGGGAACGAAGCAGGGAAAAAAACAAATTTTCATAGGGTCCCTTTAGTTTTCCTGTCTCAGAAGCAACCCAAATATTCATCCATAGATAAATGGATAAATGGATAAATATGATATGGTATATACACACAATGGAATATTACTTAGCCATAAAAAAGAATAAAATCTTGCCGTTTGCAACAACATGGATGGACCTAGAGAATATAATGCTAAGTGATTAATTCAATCAGAGAAAGACAAATACCATATGACTTTACTCATATGTGGAATTTAAGAAACATAATTAATGAACAAAGGAAAAAAGAGACAAACAAAAAAATCAGACTCTTAAATACAGAGAATAAACGAGTGGTTGCCAGAGGGGAGGTTGGTGGGGAGATGAGTGAAATAGATAAAAAATATTAAGAGTACATTTATCTTGATGAGCACTGAGTAATGTATAGAATTGTTGAATCTTTATATTGCATACCTGAAACTAATATAACACTGTATATTAATTATACTTCCATTTTTAAAAAGGGAAAAATAAGTGGCCTTATAAGACCAACAATCTCTATCATTACCCCTAGAATATAATATTTTTTATTTACTATTTTGGCTGCTGGTTTTAGAGGTATGGCCTTCCCCATTACGATAGCTCTTATCTTTAGGCCAAGGATACCAAATTTATTTACATACCAGATTTTTGGGGGAGCAGTCATGAGATCAACCCTTGGCAGGGAGATAGAGGAAGCAGAATTAGGCAGAGGGAAAAGTATAACTGTGATGTAATCACAATAACCCAAGGGAAGCTTTGTAGTTGGAATGACTTTTCTGAGTTATCTTAAATTGGGGCAAGGGGGCTTGTACTTGCCTTGACTCCTGAATCCACTGGATATAGAATGGCTGATCCTAGAATGACTTTGGGTAAGTTATGTCACCCAAATTCTCACCCACAAATTGCCAAGGCAATTTCTGGATAGGAACTGAGCTAAAGCTGCTATATGCAAATACTCTTACAGCTGAAAAAAATAGCTGTTTCTGTCCTACAGGAAGGAATCTGAGCAGTATGCACTAAAACACAGTGGCTTAAATAATTTAGAAGTTTTTTTTCTCTCTCTTTCTTAACAGCCCCAAAGTAGGTGGGTCCAGAAGAAAGTAGAATGGTGATTGCCAGGAGCTGGGGGAAGTAAAAAATGGGGAGGTGTTGTCTAATGGGTACAGAGTTTCAGTTTTGCAAGATCAAAAATGTTCTGGGGATCGGTGATGGTGATGGTTCCACAACAATACAAATGTACTTAATACCACTGCACTGTACACTTAAAAATAGGTAAGATAGTAAGTTTTATGTTGTGTATTTTACCACACACACACACACACACACATACACACACACACTCAAAGAGCGGGAGCTGGGGGAATATAGGTGGCTTTCAGGGTAGTTCAGCTTCTCACAATCAGGGTCCCTAATTCCTTCAATCTATGGCTCTTCTGTCTTCTAAGTAGTTCTTCCCAAACTTTAATATAAATGTGAGTCACCTGGCCATCTTGTTAAACTGCACACTCTGATTAAGTCCATCTGGAGATGGGCCTATTCTAACAAGCTCTGATGTTGATGCTGCTAGCCCATGGACCACACTTAAAGTAGCAAGATGCTAAGGCATTGGTTTTATCTGAATGGTCTGAGTTGTGTTGCTGTCAAGTCTGATTTCTAGTTCAACAGACAAGGAAAGAGAAGTGAAGAACAAGCAAATTCCTTCTAAGCGAGTGGTTCAGAAACTGTACAAGGCACCTCTGTTTCCATTCCACTGGTGACAGTTTAGTCATGGGGCCACACCAAGCTTTAAATCTATCACAATGTAAGAGGGAGAAACAGATTTTGGAGGATAATTAACAGTCTTCCGTGGATCTTGTTCTAGACATCAGCTTCTTCATCTTTTAAATTTAGGTCTTTACGTCTAATTGTCTGGGGTTCTGTGACACCAAATGTCCTTAATGATATAAATCTGGATTCAATGTTTACTTTTTGTGGCTTAATGGGAGAGGAAAAAATTTTGTTTTGAGACAAGGAAGATATAAAAATGTCATTTACTGGGGCACCTGGGTGGCTCAGTCGGTTGAGCATCCTACTTCAGCTCAAGTCATGATCTTGCAGTTCATGAGTTTGAGCCCCAAATCAGGCTCTGTGCTGACGGCTCAGAACCTGGAGGCTGCTTCCGATTCTGTCTCCCTCTCTCTCTACTCCTCTCCCACTCAGTCTTTCTCTCAAAAATAAATAAGCATAAACATTTTTTAAAATAAATAAAATTTAAAAATAAAATTAAAATGTCATTTACTACTTGCTTTCTTCTAATGGAAGTGCATTATTAACTCAACAGGATTTCAGGTGTGAAGATACAAAGTTGAAGAAACCAGAAAAGAGCTGAATTGCTCTGCAGGAGAAAAAGGAGAAATTTGGGAGTTCGGAGGGAAGAGCTCAGGGGCTGTAAAGCTGATAGTAACCAGGTGCGGGCTGACAAGTCTGCCTGAAGAAAGGGCTACACAGGAGAGAAGATAGCTGGTGTCTGGCAATGAACTTGGGGAGAGACCAGAGCTGGTTAATGAGGGTTTTTATTAAATTTTATTGTGTGCCATATGATGTAATCCTCCAATCCATCTTCTCTACAAAATTTTCCCTCTAGTGCCTTGTAGAATGGATTTTCTTTTGAGATATAATGAGAAGTACTGAGTCCTGCCCTAAGGGTAACACAAGGCAAGAACAATGGCTGTCACTGGGTTATATAATGCAGTAAATACTCTCATTTATCTTCAACACTGGCTTTAAAATAAAAAAGAAGAAAATAAAACACACACACACACATACACACACACACATGCACGACAAAAAACAGGAAGGATTCATTGCATTCCAGGAGGTTTCCTGGAGTATGTTTTTGCTGTGATGACATAATATGAGGGCCTCAGTTTCTTCATCCAACACCTGAGGAACAGTCAAATAATACTTATTACGCTTCCTTTCATTGCAACTCTTCTGTGACTCAAAATCAAATGTTAAACAGAATTTAAGTAACACTGAATCAATCATAATTTATCAGTTTGGTTGTACCAAGAAGGCAGACATAAGCAATGAAGAATTGAGACAATATAATTTAGTCCAAACAAAACAAAACAGAACATAGAACTAAAATACATGGAGAATTAAAGATAAAGTGCCTTTCTTGACTTGGAAATCTTTATAATTACATCAATTCTTCACTTTGTGCCTTGAGTTGTAATTTTGTTTTTTAAAAAAACAAACATCATTCTTCGGTGTGTTCTCGCTCTGACTTTAAACGAAGCACCTTGGGATATTATTACATATACAGAACAGGTAACAAATGCACATGGTATAAAATTTAAAAGGCACAAAGGTTATACAGCAAAATGTCTCCCTCTGTATCCCTCTCTTCCTCCCTTTCAGTCCCCTGGAGGCAAGCACCTATTTCTTGGGTATTCTTGAAGAGAGATGTTCTCCAGACACATAAGTTAAGTAGGATGCTATAATGAGACACTTTCTGTCTTAGTTTCAGCTGTATCCTCAAAGGTTGAGAGAAAACAGTAGCTACCACATACACTCACATTCCAAGGACAGTGGCTATCTTCCAAACAGGACTTACAATGACAAGAATCAAAATCTGGCTCTGCAAACCTTGGCCAGTCTTGAGGGTATAAAAGGCTTGAAGCTGAAGTGGACAGAGAGATGGATTTCTTTGGAGAGGACTATGTTATTCTTGTGTGTTTTCCTTATGCCCATGAGGATCGGGAAAATGATATTTCCCCTTACCTTAAAGCAAAAAGAAGCCTTCAAAGAGATCGCTTCTAGGGCTGGGCTGGATAGCATGCCTTGGAGTTTGGAGGACTTAGTGGAATGGTATCTGATGCACAGCTGGGAAATCTAATGTGAGAAGCTATGGCTTTAGGCCCAACGAACCAGAGAATGGAGAGGCTAAGTTTTCCTGGAAGTGAGCAGCATTGACGTGAGGATCCAGTGGATTTATGGGCAAAAACAAGTTGAAATAGGCTTAAAAACAACATTATCCAATTGGGTTGCCTAGAGGGACATAAGACCCCGGGAGAGACAGAGAGAGTGCGTCATCATCAGACATCCAAGGGCTGAGGGTTAGAGTTCCAAGTGGCCTGCCACAGCAAAGCATGACCCACATCTCAGGAATTACAACTGGAGGTTCCTAGTTGGGGGATCTCTGAGAAAACCATAGAGGAGATCAAGAATCTGAACCAGAATCTGCTACTCCTAAAAGGTCCCAACTAGAATTACCTGTTTGTCAGTCAGGTATGACCTTTCCCATCCTTTACTTTTCCCATTTCTTTCAAACCTAGAGGAGCTACAGGAGTTTAGAGAAGCAGGGGAGAGGCTGTGGATGAGCAAAGCTGAGAAGGCAAGAAGTTGCCCAGCTTGGCCTTTTCCACAGGCTCAAAGCAGAGCTGAGTTCCAATTTATATAGAGGTTTAGAGTTTCAGTTATTTCACTGGAGTGGCCAACTTACTGACAGAAATGAAACTCTTACAGGAAATTAAAGTGCTTGGGGGACTTTTAATTTTTTTTCTAAGAGTGATCAAAAAGATTATGATCTCCCACAAAATTTCCTCTAAGTTTTAAAGGGATAGTGAAGGGAAAGAATGAAGTTTCTTTTTATTTATATCTTATTTTGGGTGTTACCATATATGTACATACCATACATACTGTTCTACACTTTCCTTTTTTATCGTAATATAGCTGGGAGGATGTTCCATATTAGTACATACAAATTTGCTGCATTCTTCTAAACAGCTGCATAGTAAACCATTTAAAGGATGTACAATAATTTGTTTTAACCATTCCCTTTTAGGGTGCTGGCAATATATTAGTAAGTCTTAATCTATAAAGAAAAATGTAGGAAAAACTTTTTGAACACTTTGTTTTGACTATATACATTTTTTAACTTTTAAAATGTTTTTATTTATTGTTTTTGAGAGAGAGAGAGAGTGCAAGTGGGGGAGGAGCAGAGAGAGAGGGAGACACAGAATCTGAAGCAGGTTCCAGGCTCTGAGCTGTCAGCACAGAGCCCCATGTGGGGCTCAAACCCACAAACCATGAGATCATGACCTGAGCCGGTCAGACACTTAACCGACTGAGCCACCCAGGAGCCCCTCAACTATATTTAAGTAAACACACCCTTTTTAAGTATCTATTTTATGTGAAAGATATTTCTAGTTTAGATAAAAATTGTAAACAACAACAAAAAAACTCTCATCGCTAAGCTTTAGAGTTATTCACTAGGTTATCCACCTAGTTATCCACTATGTGATTGGCATTAGTGATTGAAAGCTGAATTGAAAGCATTCAATACTAAGCAAAGCAATTATAATTAAATTAAAATGCATTCTGGAACTTGGCTGAGCCACATAAAAACATTTTCCACCTGTTCCAAATTATAATATTTTAATATTACCTGGGAGGGTAGAAGTACATGGGTTATTTACTTTTAAAAATCTTTTTGTCTATTAGCAAACACTTTTGTGCTTGTAATGTGTTGGACACTGTTCTAAGTTCATTACTAATGCTAACTCAGGTAGTCGTCATAAGAACCCTAGGAATACCTAGGGTATTACACCCAGGTTACAGATGAGGAAACTGAGGCCTTGAGAAGCTAAGTAACTTGACCAAGGTTGCATGGCTAGAAAGTGACAGAGCAAGAATTTGAACAGAGGAAGTCTGGCTCCAGAGTTCATGGTCATGGACACTACACCATACTGTGCCCCTGTAGGCTGATTCTAAGTCTGTCACGTCATTGCAAGGATAAAGACCTAGGTAGTGTTGGTTTTTTTTTAATTTTGTTTAAAAAATTCAAGTATAATTAACATACAACATTATATTATAATGATTCAACAGTTCTATACATTTCTCAGTGCTCATCAAACAGAATGCTTTCTTAAAGCAGAACTAATTGTCAAAGCCATAATCTTCAACACTGTTATCATTACAAACACTTTGACGATGAGTGCACACTACTTAGAGGAGACCATTCTGGCATTGTGAATAATAGAGATACAACATGCCCGATGCTCTTGAAGGGATTTAATCTAATTTCCCTGTGGTGTCCAAAGAAATTGCTAGAGGCAGTATTCATTCTATGGAGTTACCAGGTCAGTTCCAAGGGGGAAAAAAGGAAACCTGATCATTAAATCCAAATGAGTAAAGATAAGAAAAAGCCAGAAAGCAAATTCAATCAGCTTGGGACTGGAGGAGAGCTGACATGTGAGGTGGTACAAAGCAGACTAAAAGAAAGAGATATTGAATCCTTACCTGAGTGAGAGTTTGGGTGGTTGCCATGGATTGTTACAAGTGGCCTTTGGTGTGGGTGTGGGTTTGGGTATGACAAGAAGAGTCTAAGAGTTAGTTAAAGAGTTAAACCTGTGTGGAGAGGGTCATGTTGACCCATCTTATATATGGGAAATCAAGGCTCCAACATATTCCAGATAGTACTTTTTTAATAGTACACACTAGAAATTTTAGACATGATTGGCTGATCTTGATAAGCACTCAGCCAAGAGAAACCTAAGGTAAGAAAAGAAGACTCAGATGCCTCCAAAAGCCAGGCTGGTGACCAAAAATGACTGTAACAGGTCCAGGGGTGCCAGGTGAAGGGTGCTTATTCCCTTCTGATGCCCCGGGATTTTAATGCTTAACTATTTCATGCCAACAATCCTTATGTGTGTAGTAAGCAGCCACTGGTGGGAAAGCGGTGCTAGCTGAAAGGCAAATAGCTGAAAGAGAAGTTAAATAAACACATTGGTTTTATTCTGTATAGACTCTACAGGGAAGTTGGCCACGTGAGAGTTGATGGGTCTCCCACAAAGGCTATGTTTATGACAAAGGCAGAGACAGCTGTATTGTAGGTTCCTCCAAGTACTTTGTTCCCTTAGTGTGTAAACAGGCTTCATACTTATTTTCAGAGGCAGAAAGGAAGGGGGGTAGCTAAATAAAGTGGGTCAGACCACAACCAGTTTTAGGTGGGATGGGGTGGGGGAGGAACCCCAGGAAATAGAACAGGCAGTGACAGCTGTGAGGAGTAGAGGAATGAGGGCTGAATCCCTAGGGAGCCTGCTGAAAGCAAGAAAGAGACTGAGGGAGGTGGCCTAGAAATGGGAAGAGAGCTGGCACTTCTTGACAGCCTGGCCCATGGGGTTCTGGGATAGTGCCCAGTGATAACATTTTTAAAGCAACCACATGGGAGAAAATACGAAGATTTGCCTGACTGAATAAAATTAGTTAAATAAAAATCATGATAGTGTAGCTGGTGTAAATGTTTTGGTCATTTAGCTTGATTGGCCCAAGTTGACTCTCTAAAGTTTGCCACCATTGAGCATGAAATCATGTTCCACTAGGGACGCCTGGGTGGCTCAGTTAGTTGAGCGTCCGACTTCAGCTCAGGTCATGATCTCACACTTTGTGAGTTCAAGACCCGCATCGGGGCTGACAGCTCAGGGCCTGGAGCCTGCTTCAGATTCAGTGTCTCCCTCTCTTTCTACCCCTCCCCTGCTCATGCTCTGTCTCTCTGTGTCTCAAAAATAAATGTTAAAAAAAAAAAAAAGAAATCATATTCCACTTTTCTTTGAGGGTCATGCTTGCAGCCAAGTAAGAAATTGCACTTGAACAGCTTTATTTTCTCTATTTAAGAGGCAGTTTGTCCTAAATGGATTTTCTTCTTCTGCTACATATCTAAATTTTTGCTTTCATCTTATTCATGCCCAGAATAAGCTTCTAAAAATAAAGTAATGAAAAGTTCTAAAGAAGAAAAGGAAGAAGTTGACAAATGTGTTAGCTTCACAAGTAGGAGATCTTGAGACCTGTAATCTGAAAACTTTAGACTTTTACATTCAAGACTTTATTGCTATTTCACTGGGTTGTGTTTGTTTCAAAAATTGTACACACAAATTTAAAGCAGATAAGAGTTTATGTCCACGGGGTGCCTGCATGGCTCAGTTGGTTGAGCGTCCAACTCTTGATTTCTGCTGTGTCATGATTTGTGGGGTCAGGCTCCAAGTGGCCAGTGCAGAGTTGGCCTGAGATTCTCTCTCTCCCTCTCTTTCTGGCCCTCCCATACACTCTTCTCTTCCTCTGTCTCTCAAAAATAGGTAAATAAACTTTTAAAAAAGGAGTATATGTCCACCATAGTTATTTAATTCCATATCGAGCAATTTGGAAAAATAACAGGTTTATTATATTAATGTTTACTTATTTTTGAGAGAGAGAGAGAAACAGAGACAGAGACAGAGTGTGAGCAGGGGAGGGGCAGACACAGAATAGGAAGCAGGCTCCAGGCTCTGATCTGTCAGCACAGAGCCCGATGTGGGGCTTGAACCCAAGATCATGACTACATGATCACAACCTGAGCCAAAGTCCAATGCTCAACAACTAAGCCACTCAGGCACCCCAACAGTTTTATTATTTTAGAGGCAGCCAAGAAAGAACTTCAGACAGTGAATGATGTCAGAAACATAGTTCTTTGTTTTGGAAATGTATTAATTTAATCTATCATGCCTCTAGCAAATGGTTGAGACCCAAACTAGAATAAAAATTTTTAGTAGGAAAGAAGATACTTGCAGGTTTCATCAGAGAAACCTGAGAAAAAAATCACCAGGGGAAAATAATGCAAAGAAACAAATACACCAGCGTCTAGGTAATGATTAATTACATATAAGAGGTTTGTCTAGTAAATCCTCCGCCTCAGAATTATCCGGAAGGCTTTATCCAAACTCCTTGTTAGGTCACTTCAAGGCACAATGCAGTTTATTAAGTAATGCTAGTTTTCTAAAAAGAAGTTAAACATATTGCAGTGGGCTGCCTTATTACTTAATATATGTGGAGCTGCCTGTTAAAAATGATCCTATTGAAACAGCCCGTACATTGGTACCAAAGCCCCTCTAAGTATAATTAAAAATAGAACTTTAAAAGATTGCTGTTGAAATAAGTCATTTGGTAATTCCCTTTTGAATATAAGTTTAAACAATAGCTTTTTAGTTGCTTAGCAAAATATTTATTACAAATAAATTAGGCTCAAAATAAGCATAGTGTATTAAAATATAGATATTCCTTAAAGATCTTTCTTTCTCTTGGATAAATTTACCCTCTCTCACAAAAAGATTCCAGAATGTGGCAGGTGGTTGGTGCATGTAGTCTTACAGCCTGAGCAAAGCAAACTTAGGAACAGATTTTAAAAAATAGATTAAGTGTTTTCTAAGCTACTGCTTGCCTACACTAGCCAGCTGAAGGCTTTAAATAATTTAATCCCTACAACAACTGCCAGCTCCAACTGGAAGTCTTACACAAGGACTGGATTCACTGAGGACTCCAACAGGTGCAGTCTAACAGTGCTTCCCCTAAATCTGCTACTGATCTATGTCTGTGCATGTGCAGGACACTGTATTCTTAAATTTAACAGGACACTAATTAAATTAATCCAAATGCCTCTTGTTTTGTCTCATCTTCCACTATCATATTACCTAAGACATTCATCTGTTTTTTTCCAGAGAAATACTTAGCATATGAGTTTGTTTTCAATGTTGCTTTTCTAAGCAAAGCCCTCTTTGTACAATGTAAGTTTTGGAAAGCAAATTAACTAGCAAATTACAGTCTTCCTATTGTTATTGTTCTTTCTAGCCAACTGACTTTTCTCTATTAGCATTTACTGAGTACTGTTAGTACTATTAGTACTATTATTAGAGTTGCTCAGATTTTTTCTTTTATGCATTTTTAAGGTGTATAAGAATGTATTTGCTGCTATATATTCAAATATATTTTAGAGAAAATTCACACATTCCTTTTATATAATCAAGCTGGGATAACTTTTCTAATAAAATTGAAAATCCAAAAAAGAAAAGACCACTATTATGCCCTCAGTAATCGATGTATTATGATACTATAATAAGATTGTTGTCAGACATTCAGTAAAAAGAAGCTGAAAAGCCAATAGCTATCTGGACATCCATATGCAAGATAATGAAGTTGAATCCTATACAGACACCATATGCAAAAATAAACTCAAAATTAAAACCTAAATGTAAGACCTGAAACCATAAATCGTCTAGGAAAAAACATAGGAGAAAAACTTCAGGACACTGGATTTGGCAATGATTTCTTGGATATGACATCAAAAAGCATAGGCACAAAGCAAATATAGATAAATGAGACTACATCAAAATTTTGGTGCATCAGAGGAAACAATAAACAGAGTGAAAAATCAACCTATATAGGGAGAAAATATTTGCAAATCAGATATATATAAGGAACTCTTACAACTCAACAACAATAAAAACAGATAATCCAATTAAAAATGGGCAAAGGAGGGAGCCTGGGTGGCTCAGTAGGTTAAGCGTCCAACTCTTGATTTTGACTCAGGTCATAATCTCAGTTCATTAGATCAAGTCCCACATCTTCGCTCTGCACTAACAGCTCAGAGCCTGCTTGGGATTCTCTCTCCCTCCTCTCTCTCTCTCTCCCCCCTCCCCCCTCTTGTGTGCGCTCTCTCTCTGTCAAAATAAATAAATAAACTTAAAAAAAAATAAAACTATGGGCGACTGGGTGGCTCAGTCAGTTAAGCATCTGACTTTGGCTCAGGTCATGATCTCACGATTTGATTCGTGGATTCAAGCCCCATGTCGGGCTCTGTGCTGACAGCTCAGAGCCTGGAGCCTGCTTCAGATTCTGTGTCTCCCTCTCTCTCTTCCCCATCCCGGCTTGTGCTCTGTCTTTCTGTCTCTCTGTCTCTCTGTCTCTCTGTCTCTCAAAAATAAATAAATATTAAAAAAATTTTCTTTGATAAAATTAAAAATGGGAAAAGGACTTGAATAGACACTTCTCCAAAGGAGATATACAAATGGCCAACAAATATATAAAAAAATATTTAACATTACTAATCATAAGAGTCATGCAAATCAAAACCACAGTGAGATATGGCCACTATCAGAATAATTAAAAATAACAGAGTGTGGAGAAATTGGAACCCTTGATGGGAATACTATTGATGGAAGTGTAAAATGGTATAGCCATTATGGAAAACAGTATGGAAATTCCTCAAAAAATTAAGAATAGAATTACTGTATGATCCAGTACCCCACTTCTGGAAATTCAAAAGAATTAAAAGCAGGATCTCAAAGAGATACTTGCACACTCACTTTCATTGCAGCATTTTTCATAATAGCCAAGAGGTGAAAGCAACTCAAATGTCTATCAATGGATAAATGGATAAAGAAAATGTGATACATACATGGAATATTATGCAGCTTTAAAAAAAAGTAAAACCTATTATATACTACTCGTATACATACTATGATATACTAACATATAATACTTCTATTATATACTATTATATAATGTCCAGGACATTATATACCTAGTGAAATAAGCCAGTCACAAAAGAACAAATAGTGTATAATTCCACTTATAAGAGGTACTTAAGGTACTCAAAATCTAACAGCAGGAAGTAGAAACATGGTTTTCAAGGGCTGGGGAAAAAGGAAGGGAGAAATTAGGATTTAATGGGTATGAAGTTCAGTTTTGCAAGACAAAAAGTTGTAGGAAAGATCTGTTGCACAACAAAGTGAATATATTAACATTACTGAATTGAACACTTTGGTGTTGAGGTGGGGGTGCTTGGCTGGCTCAGTTGGTGGAACATGCAACTCTTGATCTCGAAGTTTTATGTTCAAGCCCCATATTGGGTGTAAGGATTACTTAAAAATGAAATCTGTTGTTGTTGTTGTTGTTTTCCAGGTTCATAATTTATTGTACAAATTGAGGATCACATGATGAGTTGACATTACCTTCTCCAGGCATGGGAACTTAGAAGACGAGGTACACTTATATATCCGTTTATGTTGCTTTCACAGCTGGTGTTTTTTTAGGCCTTACCTTGAAGTACAAGACCATCGAAGCAATACCTCCATATGTGGCCAGTACACAATTCATTCTACCTGTGAGAGTATAAGACTTGTAATATTTTTTGATACCAGTGACATGGAATTGGGCATCAGTTTCTGGACCTACCAGGATTTCAATCTCGCAAAAGACACCGATTCTGCTGGTTGTGTCCTTCAGTGCATGCAGCAACCCCATGACCAGCTGGAAGAAAAACAATTAAATCTCAAAAAAAAAGTGATTGAGGTGGTAAATTTAATGTTATATGTTTTTTACCACAATAAAATAAATAAGTAAATATCAACACAGAGAAACCCAATAGCTGTCTTCCTGGCAAAATTCTTCCTCTAACATTTTTCTCCCCCTTCCATGAGGTTTACAGAATTATTTTTTCCAACTTTTCATTTTGTAAAATTAAAGAAAACCCAGAGGGGTGCCTGGCTCTCAGCCCGTAGAGCATGTAACTTTTGATCTTGGGGTTATAAGTTCGAATCCATGTTGGGTATGGAGATTACTTAAAAATAAAATCTTTAGGGGTGTCTGGGTGGCTCGGTTGAGCATCTGACTTTGGCTCAGGTCATGATCTCACATGGGTTTGAACCCCATGTAGGGTTCTGTGCTGATGGCTCAGAACCTGGAGTCTGCTTCAGATTCTGTGTCTACCTCTCTCTCTGCTCCTCCCTGGCTCATGTTCTGTCTCTCTCTCTCTCTCTCTCTCAAAAATAAACATTAAAAAAATAAACTTAAACAAATTTTAAGTAAAATAAAATAAAAGCTTAAAAAAATTGAAAACCAGAAACTTTGTAAGAATTGTAAATTAAATACTCATCCTAGGTTCATTTAACTGTCAACATTTTGCCAAATATGCTTTCTCTTGCTTGTGTGCTTTTTGTGTCTCTCCTCCCACACATACATATACATATAACATATACACACACATCTATACATAGACACATATACATATATAGGTATTTGCTAAATTATTTGCAGGTTAGTGGCAGACTTCATAACAATTCTAAATATTTCAGCCTATATCTCCTAAAAACAGGGATATCTCCCTTATAACCATAATGTAATTATCACACTACCAAGGTAAAGAAAAAATTATTCATGATACCTGTTCAAGATTACAAGGCAGACTGACAGACTTTATTCAGGGAGAACTACTGCACTGGGGTTTTGTAATATGGAAGAAAGACTGAGCTTAACTCCAACTCTGACAATGACAAATGGGAATTTATAAGGACAGAGCAGGGTGAATGTCAGTTGATGGAAAATTACTAAAATGAAACATCAGAGAGATTGTGGCTAAACTCAGTGATGGGGGTGCCTGGCTGGCTAAGTCATTAGAGTATGCAACCCTTATCTCAGGGTTGTGAGTTCGAGCCCCACGTCGGACATAGAGATTACTTAAAAAAATAAAAAATTAAATAAATAAACTGGATGAGATCCTTCCTGAAGGCAGGCCAGGGTGATAAGAGATGGAGGATAAGAAATGAAGAATTTAATCAGATATCAAGAGTGGTCAAAAAAAAAAAAAAAAAGAGTGGTCAGATACCAATGGTGGCAGATTTTCCATATATTGACCCAGCAGGATTCTTGTCAAAACTATACTTGATGGGCCAACAACAGAGCCGAAGTTCAGGGACATAGTCAGAGACAGGACTCAGGGAAGCCTGACTCAAGTTTGGTCAAAGGAGAGAGTTTTTGTCATATTTGAGAAATTCAACATGGATGCAATATTATTATCTACAATGCAGTCCCCATTCAAATGCCCCAAATTGTCCCAATAAGTCTTTCATACATGTTATGTTTTGTTTTGTTTTGAACAAGGACATCCAATGAAAGATTGTATTTAGTTGTATTGTATTTAGTTGTGACATCTCTTTAGTCTCTTTTAAGCTAAAATAACATCCCATCTTTTTTTTTCTTCTTTTTTTCCCTTTCATATCATTGACATTTGTTAAGAATCAGGACAATTGTTTGCCAAATGTCAATCAATCTGGATTTCTCTGGTGGTTTCCTCACAATTTGATCTAGGTTAAAAATTTGGCAGGATAATACATTGTTGATCTGTGCCCTTTTCCTATCTTGTGGTATGCCATAAAGGGTTAACTCAGCAGGCTTGGTTGCTTAAACTCTGCACATTCCAAAGAAAGGGTTAGACCTTCACCAGCTCCTGGGAGATAACCTCTGAGCCCTTAGAATCTGCCTGAAAAAAGTGTTTTTGTATGCCTTGGGCCTTGGTCCAACCTGTATCAGTTTGACCAGATAATTTATGCTAACAATTTGATTTATGATGAATACCAGTTTTCATATGCCTCAGGCCCTGGTCCATGCTGCATCAGTTCGACCTCTGGAATCTGGTAACTGGGTACCTAAGGTCAGTCACATGGTGATACAGTCTTCTAAAACTGGCCCTGGACAGCTATTGGGTAGCTCCAATAAAGCCCTGGACACCAAGGCTTGAGTCAGCTTCTTTGATTGTCAACACTTCACACATAAGTCACATATGGTTGCTGGGAGAATTGAGTGCTGTCTGTGTGACCCCACTGAGAAACCTGAGAAATGACAACAAGTAGATTATTCCTAGCGTTTCCCAGACTTTGGCCCATGCTCCTTTTGCTGATTTAATCCATATCCTTTTGCTATAATAAACTGTAACTGTGAGGATAACAGCTTTTTAAAGTTTTCTGAGCAGTGCTATCCCTTAGCAAAGCACTGCTAGGAATTTACCCAAGGGATACAGGAGTGCTGATGCATAGGGGCACATGTACCCCAATGTTCATAGCAGCACTTTCAACAATAGCCAAATCATGGAAAGAGCCTAACTGATGAATGGATAAAGAAGTTGTGGTTTATATATACAATGGAATACCACATGGCAATGGGAAAGAATGAAATCTGGCCATTTGTAGCAATGTAGATGAAACTGGAGGGTTTTATGCTAAATGAAGTAAGTCAGGCAGAGAAAGACAGATACCATATGTTTTCACTCATATGTGGATCTTGAGAAACTTAACAGAAGACCATGGGGGAGGGGCGGGGGAAAAAGTTATAGAAAGGGAGGGAGGCAAACCACAAGAGATTCTTAAAGACTGAGAACAAACTGAGGGTTGATGGGGGTGGAGGAGAGGGGAAAGTAGGTGATGGGCATTGAGGAGGGCGCTTGTTGGGATGAGCACTGGGTATTGTATGGAAACCAATTTGCCAATAAATTATATTAAAAATAAATAAATAAATTTTTCTGAGCCCTTCCAGTAAGTCATCAAACCTAAGGGGGTCTTAGAGTTAGTTTGCTTCATCATTGATGTTAACTTTGTTTATTTCATTAAGTTCCTCCTGAATTTCTCTGAAAGAAAGACATCTTTTCCCTTTGCAAATAGGAAGTATTCTGCAGAGTGATACTTTGAGATCATGAATATCATGCTCTCCCACAGTCTTTCACATAATAGTTTTAGTATTTATTGATGATTTTTATATAAATCAATTTTTATAGGTCCGATAAAAAATGATATTTTTTCTGTAATAACATGGACTCATGGCTTCTTTCTTGTTAATCAGTGAGTTATAACCCATTCCTATTATTATTTATTTTGTTACTCAAACTGACTAATATTTGACTAGTGGGACCCCCTTCAAGCTGGCTCCTGTGTCCCCTTAGTTTTTCAGCACTTCCTTAATTTCTAATACTATAAGATGTTCCCTGCTCATCTTGTCTTTTCCTGCCCCAGCCTTGGAATTGACCATTTCTCCATGTAGCCCTTGTTCCTTTTACTTTCCTTGTATATTAATTCCAGAAAGAGTCATCTATGTCCTCCAGGAATGATGAATAGAAAACAGAGTCAAATTGTTTGTTAGAAGACTAGGAAAGAAATTCCAATCTACTTACAACCTTAAGAGTCCCGGTTGTAGATGAATCTTTGGATACTTCTTCAAGAAAACCTCAAGCATACATACTTTCCTTATTCTCTCATTGGAAAAGTAAGTGTGTTTTATGTTGATACAATCCCCTCTATATCTTATGACCTAATACTCTGAGAAGGTGGTCTAATATATAACAGGATTCCAGAGAAGTCAAATTGTACTTTTTCTAAGTACTTTCTTTGTACTTTTTCTTTGTACTTTTTGACTTTCCAAATGTTACCAAATCTAATCAGAGCACACTACCAGATTATCCCGCATCTGTCAGAAGTATTTCGGTTTAGAAGTTGAGGACCTGTTGATTTCTCCTCTTTATAGTAATGGGTAGCCCACGTTTGGAGTTTAGTTTAATTCTGAATTAAATGGGAAGTGATTGAAAGGTTTTGAGCAGTAGAATTAAATGATCTGACTACATTTTAGCAAGATCACTCTGACAACTGTATAGAGAATGGACCAAAGGGGATGTGGTAGGTACTGGAAAACACTCTCAGTGGCTTACCGCAGAAAGCATAATTGATTGGGGCCACAGCTGTGGCATTTTAAGGCCATGCTTTACGCTGGCTGTTTTCAGCCAATGACTGAGCATAGCAGGGATACTAAGGCAGGACCCTTCCCCAGAATCACAGGACTCCTTTGACAGATGACTTTGGCACAAAGACTTTTCTTAACTGGACAGCAGCCTAAGACTGTCTCACCCAACCTTCCTTCTCTTCATCTGGGCCCAAACTTGCATCACAGTCTGACAGCTTTTCTAGCCTCTCCTAACTCCCTCCTCATTTTCTCCCACAGGGGCTTCTCATGAAAAATTTCTTGTACATTTAATCATGCCTTGGCATCTGTTTCTTGGAGAACTATTAGAGGGGTCAAGGGCAGAAGTGGAGAGACCAGTTAGAAGGCAATCACAATAATCCAAGTGAGACATGATGGTGGCCTGGAGCAGAGTGGGGGCAGTAGAGGTGGAGAGAAGGGATCAGATTTTGTTTGTTTGTTGTTGTTGTTTTGTTTTTTGAAGATGGAATTTACTAGAATTGCTGCTAGGATAGGATAAGAGAAAAAGAGAGAGGTCAAGGGTGACAGCATTGTTTTTGGCCTAAGCAATTGGACACATGTCATTGCAATTTTCTGACATGGTAAAGCCTAGGAGAGACAGGGTTTGGGGAATAAGATCAGAAGACTTGTTTTGGTGGCACTTGAGTGGCCCAGTCAGTTAAGCTTCTGACTTCGGCTCAGGTCATGATCTCACGGTTCATGAGTTTGAACCCTGCATCGGGCTCTGCAGTGACAGCTCAGAGCCTGGCACCAGCTTCAGATTCTGTGTCTCCCTCTCTCTGCTCCTCCCTTGCTCATGCTCTGTCTCTCTGTCTCTCTCTCTCTCAAAAATAAATAAACATTAAAAAAAAATTTTAATTACAAAAAAAAGAGAAGGCTTGTTTTGGATATGTTAAGTTTGAGATGCTATTAGATTCCCAAGTGGAAATGTCAGCTAGATAATTGGTTTAATAAGTCTGGAGGGCAGAATTAGAGGTATTGCCTGAATTTGGTAGTTAGCATATAGCTGGTATTTGAAGCTATGGAACTGAAAGTGATCACCAAAAAATACTGTGATAGAAAAGCTCCAGTAACTAGTCCCAGAGCATTCTAAATTTGGGAGATGAGGAGTAGTCAGCAAAAGAGACAAAGAAGGAAGATGAATTAGAATTGTCACAACTGCCTGGTGAAAGTAACTGGCAATCACCGATCTGGTTTCCACCCAAATAGTTTTTCCTTTTCAGAACGTCCCTCAAATGGAATCAACTAGTATGTGGTCTTTCTGGGTCCAGCTTCTTTCACTAAGCATAATATATTTGAGATTCATCTACACTATTCTGTATACCAGTAGTATCAATAGTTGTTCCTTTTAGTTGCCGAATTAGCATTTCTTTAGTATATATGCGCTACAGTTCATTTATTCAACACCAATTGATGGACATTTGGTTTTTTTCCAGTCTTTTGATATGATGAATAAAGGTGCTATAAACATTTGTATGTGGTTTTTGTGTGAGGATAATTTTTATTTGTCTTGGGGAAAACTTACCAGTGGGACTGATTGCTGGGTCATATGGTATATGGTATATATATATATATATATATATATATATTTGTAAAATTGCCAAACTGTTTTTAGGAAGTGTCTGTACCATTTTACAGCAGCAATGTGTAAGAGTCCCAGCTGCTTTTGGGCACCTGGGTGGCTCAGTCTGTTAAGCGACCAACTCTTAATTTCAGCTCAGGTCATGATCCCAGAGTCGTGGGATTCCATGCTGGGCTGTGGGTGGAGCACGGAGCCTGCTAAACATTCTCTCTTTCTCTCCCCCTGCTCCTCCCTGCTCTCTGTCTAAAATAGAAAGGAAGGAAGGAAGGAAGGAAGGAAGGAAGGAAGGAAGGAAGGAAGGAAGGAAGGAAGGGAGGGAGAGAAAGAAAAGAGAAAAAAAAGGAGTTCCAGCTGCTTTACATCCTCATCGCATTTGGTATTATCAGGTGTTGTTTTACTATTTAGTAGGTTTGCAGCCATATCCTATCATGATTTTAATTTGCCTTTCCTTAATGACTAATGAAATTGAGCATCTTTTCATGTGCTTATTTGCCATCTGTTTATGTTCTTTGGTCAAGTGACTGGTCAAATCTTTTGCTCATTTTCTAAATTGTGTTATTTCCTTAATGTTAAGTTTCAGGAGTTCTTTATACATTCTGTATACAACTCTTTTGTCAGATATGTGATTTGTAAATATTTTCTCCCCATTTGTGGCTTGTCTTTTTATCCTCTTAATGGTGTCTTCCAAAAAGAAAATCTTTTTGATTTTGACAAAGTCCTATTTATCAATATTTTCTTCTATGGGTTAAATACGCTTTGGGCATCATCTCTAAAAACTTTTTGCCTAATCCAAGGTTGAAAAAAATTCTCCTTTGTTTTTTCTAAAAGTTTTATAATTTTACTTAGAAGTCTGTGATCCATTCTGAGTTAATTTTGTATAAGGTAGAAGGTATATGTTGAGATTTAGTTTTAGATCGTAGGTGTTCAATTGTTCTAATACCATATACTAAAAAGTCTATCCTTTCTCCATTGAATTATCTCTGGTCAAAAATTGTATGAATTCATTTCTGGACTCTGTTTTGTTCCATTGGTGTATGTGTCTGTGCTTTTGTCAATATCAGACCATCTTAATAAGTCTTGAAATCAGGTAGTGTAAGACTTTCAACTTTGTTCTTCTTTTTCCATATAAATTTTAGAATTGACTAATTAGTATTCTAAAAATTTTTTGTTTATATTTTGACTATAATTGTCTTGATACTATAGATCAATCTGGGAATAACTGACAGCTTCATATTTAGTAAGTCTAACATTGCCAGCAAGGTCCCTGCCATCATTTTCATAGTTGCATTTTAATGTTTAAATACTTTTATTAAGTGAAATAATTTGTTTATACTTTTCAAGGGAATTTAGTAATTAGGCATTTAAATCAATAT
This sequence comes from Cryptoprocta ferox, assembly GCA_028646485.1. Lineage (NCBI taxonomy): Eukaryota > Metazoa > Chordata > Mammalia > Carnivora > Eupleridae > Cryptoprocta > Cryptoprocta ferox. The sequence continues at coordinate 26,359,838 of CM053575.1, forward strand.
TGAGTTTCTAGGGTACCTCAGTTGGTTTAGCGACTGATGTTGTCTCTGGTCGTGGGTTCAAACCCTGTGTCAGGCTCTCTGCTGTCAGCGCAGAGCCTGCTTGGGATTCTCTCTCTCTCTGCTCCTCCCCTGCTTGCACTCTCTCTCAAAAATAAACATTTTTTAAAAATAAAAATAAATCAATATTTAATTTCTAGAAGGCAGAGACTATATCCTACTTTGAATCACAGTATATGGAAGATTGAAAGTACAGAAAAAGACCTCAGTAAAGGTCTGTGGATTAAATATTTACTGTGAGACTTTTAAACAATTCGGATATCTTCAGACATAATGAGGGATTGGGCATATGGAACTTACATGATGCAAGAAAAAACTACTTCTCTTTTCTAAAAAGAGCCATCATAATGGTCCCTGATGCAAGTAGGAGTAAGAGGACAGAAGAAGCTATCCCCAAAGAAGAAGCTATCCCCAAAATGTCCATCCATCATAAGACTTTGATTCCCAAAATGTCAAGGCCAATTATTTTATAGGTGAGACTCATACAGTGGCATGTTGTATCTAACTTCTTGTATGTCAATATATGCTTACACAAAAACTTGATCCCCAAATGAGAAACTTCTGCTAGAACTGGTTGGGTTTATTTGTCATTTATAAAAATTGTGCATTTTTTAAATTGCAATTAAAAAGAAATCCCTATAGTGGATTTCTTTTTAGGATTTCACTTTATTGGAGAAAATGTATTGGTATTCCATTAATTCTTACTTAATTCATGATCGAGTATCTTACTAAAAAAGCCCACACTTTAGCTTATATTTGAATAATACTATAGCAATCATTATTAACCCAATCTTCACATAGCTATAGTTCAAAGATAGATGCAAGGGATGTGTCATATTCTTTCTAATATGCAGATGGTATCAAATTATTTTGCCAATAATTATGTGACCAAGATAGCCAAAGGAGTGATAATCACCACTATTTTTTTCCGCTATTGTTGATTTGGTGTGCTTCAAACAAATGATTTTTTAATTTTAATTTTATTTTTTATAAATTTATTTTTGATATGGAGAGAGACAGAACATGAGCAGGGGAGGGGCAGAGACAGAGGTAGACACAGAATACAAAGCAGGCTCCAGACTCCAAGATGTCAGCACAGAGCCCGATGCGGGGCTCGAACCCACAAACCATGAGATTGTGACCTGAGCTGAAGTTGGACGTTTAACCGACTGAGCCACCCAAGAGCCCCCAGATGATTTTTTTAATAGGGTGGGTTTTTTTAATATAAAAATTTTTAATGCTTATTTATTTTTGAGAGAGAGAGGGACAGAGTGTGAGTGGGGAAGGAGCACAGAGAGAGGAAGACACAGGATCTGAAGCAGGCTTCAGGCTTTGAGTTGTCTGCACAGAGCCTGATGTGGGACTCAAACTCATGAACCGTGAGCTCATGACCTGAGCCAAAGTCAGATGCTTAACTGACTGAGCTACCCAGGCACCCCTGGTCTTTTTTTACCTTCTTAAAAAATTTATTATTATGTTTTTAAGTAATCTTTACATCCAACATGGGACTTGAGCATGACCCCAAACTCACAACCCTGAGAGCAAGAGTTGCATGCTCTACAGACCAAGCCAGGCTGGTGCCCTCAAAAAAATGATTTTGATGTAAAGCTAGAATACTAAGACTTTTAATCTTTTAAATTTTTTTATTTCCTGCATTTTATTAAGACTTTTTGGCAACAAAAGCAAAAGTAAACAAATCGGACTATATCAAACTAAAAAGCTTCTGCACAGCAATGGAAACTATCAGCAAAATGAAAAGGCAACCCACAAAATGGGAGGAGGTATTTGAAAATGATATATCTGTGAAGGGGTTAATATCCAAAACATATAAAGAACTCATACAACTCAATAGCAAGAAAACAACCTGATCTTAAAATGGGCAGAGGATCTGAACATTTTTCCAAAAAAGGCACACAGATGGATAGCAGGTATGTGAAAGGTGTCCAACATCACTAATCATGAGGAAAAATGCAAATCAAAGCCACAATGAGCTATCACCTCATTACTCTTAGAACGGCTATTATAAATAAGACAAGAAATAATAAGTATTGGCAGGGCGTCTGGGTGGCTCAATCGGTTGAGCGTCCAACTTTGGCTGAGGTCATGATTTCAGGGTTGGTGAGTTCAAGTCCCGAGTTGGGTTCTGAACTGACAGAACCTGGAGCCTGCTTCAGATTCTGTGCCTCCGCCTCTCTCCTTCCCTCCCCTGGTCACACTCTGTCTCTCTCTCTCTCAAAAATAAATATAAAATTTAAAAAGTAAGTATTGGCAAGGATGTGGAGAAAAAGAAAGTTTTGTACACTGTTGATGGGAATGTAAATTGGTACAGCCACTATGAAAAACAGTATGGAGTTTCCAAAAAAATAAAAAATGAAACTACTATATGATCCAGCAATTCCATTTCTGGGTGTTTATTTGAAGCAAACAAAAATACTTATTTGAAAGTGTATCTGTACCCCCATGTACATTGCAATATTATCGACAATAGCCGGGACATGAAAACAACCTAGAACAACCTAAGTGTCCAATGACAAATGAATGCATAAAGAAGATGTGAGATTATACATACATACATATATATACATATATATGTATATATATATATATAATTCAGCCATAAAAAAAGAAGGAAATCCTGATATTTGTGACAACATGGATGGACCTTTAGATCATATACTAAATGAAGTAAGTCAGACAGAGAGAGACAAATACCATATCTTGATGGTCAAAAGGTACGAGCTTCCATGGGGTGCCTGGGTGGGTCAGTTGGTTTAGCGTCCGACTTCAGCTCAGGTCATGATCTCAGGTTTGTGGGTTCGAGCCCCACATCAGGCTCTGTGCTGACAGCTAGCTCAGAGCCTGGAGCCTGTCTTCGGATTCTGTATCTCCCTCTCTCTCTGACCCTCCCCTGCTCACGCTGTCTCCCTCTCTCTCTCTCTCTCTTTCTCTCAAAAATAAATAAAACATTAAAAAAAAGAGGTATGAGCTTCCAATTATAAAATCTAGAAAATAATAAATAAGGCTCTATCTGTACACTGATATGCAATGAAACACACTTGGGAAATCTCAACACAATTAAGATGGATCAATTAATTGTTCATCTAAAATCATTTAGGAATTGTTTATGTATATATAGACAGTGCCTTTCTATATGACTTTAAAGTAGTGTCTAGATGAAAATGATAACTATTAATCCATTGTCAGCTGGCAAGCATTTTAAATTATTTCACCAATTATAGCAGTGGATTTGCACAGATTATTTTATTCTCTTAACAGGCTCCCCTTTGGACCAAGAAGAGACATTGTCAAGCAGTTGGCTAGGGCTAGGGATGCATGCTAAGATTAAGGGTGCTGGGAAAGATAAATGAGCCACATTGGGATCAAAACTATGATCTCATTGACAAAGAGTTCCAACTAACCAGGACAGTGATAATAAATATATACTTCTTGGAACTTTGCTCTTTTCCACAACTATTTTCTCTGTAGTCACTGAAGTATGAAGACATTTTATTCTCTCTAAACTTCCAAGAGAACTCTTCGTGCCTGGGATAGCACATTCCATCCTTCTGTGCACTATTACCAGTAAACAATGAAATGACCATCATAGAGTCTAAGTATGTGTTGCCTCATAAAAGGAATTTAGAAGAGTCTTTGGATGAAAAGCACCACACAGAGTATAGTGGTAGTATTGTATTATTGTGCAGAATATTATTACACCAAAGATTATGAGGCGTACATATTTGACTGAGAGTCTTTTGTGGGCCAAATTCATGTCCTGAAAAGAGACATGGCATTTTAGATTAACATAAATTTGTGGAGATTGTGGATTTTTCTCCTAGAAAATGAATACATCTTTTATACAATTTTCAGGATGAAGGACAATAATGAAAGTGTGGAAGCAAAGTTCTAAAATACTCTTTATTTTTATGCAACGTCAAATTGTTTTTAGAGATGATAAAATCTGCTTTTAAAAATTATTTCTACTTCAAATGAATCATTTGGTGACAAGCTTGCATAAAAGGCAAGGAAACAGAATAAGAAGGGGAAACAGGACACAAATTGATAATTTATCAAAATGTGGTTGTGTCACATTCTAGGTTGCAAAGAACAGAGGTTCATTCAGTCTTAAGGGAACAGGGGGTTAACTAAAAGGACTTGTATTGTTTAAAAGTATTAAGCCATTTCATAACTGAGACAATTCAAGGACTGGTTATACCAGAGTCCACATGGCCCATCTTTCTTTCTCTCCTAGTGTCTCTCTTCTTTCTCTAACCTTTCAAGTAGGGTACATGTGATTGAATTACTTAGTCAGTATGGAGTCTATCTATAGGGTAGATTCTTATTAGGTGCCCATCCCTGACAAAAGCATTTAGCTTCTCTTAAAAGGCAGTTGGAGACAGGATAAAGTCTATGTCATTCTAGTTAATATTGGCCCCACATTTTTTTAAAGTTTATTTTATTTTGAGAGAGAGAGGGCAAGCATGCATGTGTGTTTGCTCATGTGGGAGTGAGGGAGGGGCAAAGGGAGAGAGGGAGAGAGAGAATCCCAAGCAGACTCCCCACCTAGTGCAGAGTCTGACCTAGGGCTCAATCTCACAGCTATGAGATCATGACATGAGCTGAAATCAAGAGCCAGACACTTAACCACCTGAACCACCTAGGCACCCTGGCCCCACATTTTTAAAAACAGAAAAATAGCTCTTCACAGAAATCAAAATTATATATATTAAATGTTTTCTAAAATGGGGAAAATGTATGCATATGATTGAATGCAAAAAGGGACTATGTGAAATAAAAACTGTTTTTCAAAGAGATGAGGTTATAATTGGCTTCCCTCCACCTCAGTTTTTGCCCATATTGTTGTTTTAGTTCTTGACTAATTTAAGAAAGTTTTTTTAAATATTTAGAACAATTGGGGCATCTGGGTGGCTCAGTCGGTTAAGCATCTGACTTGGACTCAGATCATGATCTCATGGTTCTTGAGCTCCATATCAGGCTCTCTGTGCTGACAGCTCAGAGCCTGGAGCCTCCTTCAGGTTCTGTGTCTCTCCCTCTCTCTGCCCCTCCCCTCCTCTCTCTCTATATATATTAAAAATAAATATACATTAAAAATATTTTTTAAAAAATACATATTTAGAACAATAAATATAATTTAACAATGCCCAGATGGGTTTTAACTGATTATCTCTGTTTTTTAAAAATTTCAAATAATTTTAAATGCCAGCAGTAGAGTTAGATTACATTTAGAAAATGGGTAAGAGATGTGTTTAATTAACATTTTAATTCAAGGTGAGTCAATAGCCTTTCCAGTTATTTTCATCATGTACATAGAGAATTCATTACTTGGAAGTATTATAAATACTTTAAAAAATAAAGTGCCAGATATATTTGTGTCCTTCTCACACAAGCGTTTAAACTATTTGCCCATCCCTCTGCACAGCTGTGATTGTGCTCCTTTTTTATAGAAAGCATACTGAAACATTAGAAAAATATATAGCTGTGAGTGTGAGGAGGTGGGGTATGCTTAATGTATTTATAGCAAGAGGGTAAATTATACCAAATATAACAAACACCCAGCATTTTAGGACCAATTTTAACTGACAAGAGTTTAAATTTAGGAATAATGGTAGAAATCTCTAAAGAATTTTTAAAAACCCAATTAGTTGGGGGGCGCCTAGGTGGCTCAGTCGGTTAAGTGTCCAACTTCGGCTCAGGTCATGCACGAACTTGCGGTTCGTGAGTTCGAGCCCTGAGTCACACTCTGTGCTGACAGCTCAGGGCCTGGAGCCTGCTTCAGATTCTGTGTCTCCCTCTCTCTCTCTCAAAAATAAATAAAGATTAAAAAATTAAAAAAAAAACAATTGCTTGGTTAACAGAGCTTTTGCTTTATTATCAGTGATGCTTAATTGATTTTTTCAGATCCGAGCAGATCATTATTAACTTCCATACTCAGTAGATACATTTCTAAGTGTTTAGGATGATACATCAAATGGAATATATATTTATTAAAATGCCTAATTACAATGATTGCTCAGCAATTTAACAATTGCCATTTATGTCCATAATGAAATTCTAATGTAAGTTACAAGAAATTAATTCCATAATCATATGGTAAGTATACTTGACCTGTATTCTAGAATTCTGATTAATATTTCTAATTGATTTGCAATAAGAAAATAACATTCTTACCAAGTGTGTTTAATCACGTGGAAATTGTATTTGTCTGCCACCTGGGGGATTTATGGAAAAACTGCAAGTGGCAAAATTCATAGTAATAAAATGTTACAATATATGTGTTAATAGTATTTATTTTATGAATGTTGTTGGCTTACGTGATACACACACACACACACACACATATACGTGTGTGTGTGGGGGGGAATTTGGCCAATGACATAGTGGCAAAACCAAGAAATATGTATTCTCAATGTAAAGTGACAAAAATGTTTCCAAAAGAAAGGAGTGATTGTGTTGTCAAATATTGCTGGTAGATCAAATAAGACCGACCACAGCATTAGGTAATTGGGAGTTCATAGGTGAGCAGCAGAAGAGCTGTTTCTGGATGTTTCACAGTTTAAAAAAAATTTTTTTTGTAATGTTTTTATTTATTTTTGATAGAGGGAGACAGGGAGGGGCAGAGAGAAAGGGAGACACAGAATCCGAATCAGGCTCCAGGCTCTGAGCTGTCCCCGCAGAGCAAGAGGCAGGGCTCGAACTCACTAGCAGTGAGATCATGACCTGAGCCAAAGTCGGTAGCTTAACGGACTGAGCCACCCAGGGGCCCCAGGCATGTAGCTTTTGATCTTACAGTTCTGAGTTCAAGTCCCAGGTTGGGTGTAGAGATTACTTAAACATAAAATCTTTTAAGAATATAAATAAATAAATAAGCATCTGGAAGATATATGCTTTTGGCTGGGCTTTAAGAGAAGAGAAAGTGGGGGGCACCTGGGTGGCTCAGGCTGTTAAGTATCCGACTTCACCTCAGGTCATGATCTCACAGATCCTGAGTTCAAGCCCTGTCTGGCTCTGTGCTGACAGCTTGGAGCCTGGAGCCTGCTTCGGATTCTGTGTCTCTGTCTCCGGCTCCCTCTGCCCCTCCCCGCTTATTCTCTCTCTCTCTCTCTCTCTCTCTTTCTCTCTCTCAGTCTGCCTCTGTCTCTTTCTCTCTCAAAAAAAATAAACATTGAAAAAGTAATAAAAAAAGAGAAAGTGGTTACTAATAGAATGGCAATGAGGATAAAGAAAATAAGGTGGATAGAAGTGGAGTCTCTTGGGGGGGGTCGCCTGATGAGACTGCTGACAGAAATTGACTTTTTAAAAATTCTGTGGGCTTTTGTTCTTCACAAGGCAGAATGTACAAACAAAGCAAGATACAGAGAACTGAACTTGTTTTCCCCCAGGGAATTCTGGCTACTTACTGAAAGCTGTTTATAGAAAACAAGCAAACAAAAATTCTCTCTCGACTCACTATCCTAGTAGCTGTGCCTACTCTTCTCTTCTCCCTTTTCTTGCTTTATTTTGCAGGAAAAGCCCTTCAAAGACTGCTCTCTAACTCCTTGCTTCTCAGTCTTTCTTAAATCCACTTCATCAGGTATTTGCCCCATAATTCCTTTATAACTGATGTGGTCAAGGTCATCAATAGCCCGTATATTACTAAATCCAATGGAGAATTCCCAATCTTTGTCTTCCTTGACTTAGCATCTGGCTCACAGTTTCACAGTTGATTGCTCCTTTCTCTTTGGTAAATTTTCTTCACAGTGGCTTCCAGGACAACACACTCCCTTGGTTGTAGTTTATGGAAACACATTGAATTTATGAAAATCTGTGAATTCCAAAATGATACCCAGCAAAGATCAATGCAGGAAAAATTCATTTGTCCCCATTTGAAGCATGTATTATTAATTTACTCCCTTACTTAAAAATTGATAATTAGGGGAGGAGAATTAATTCTTTAACCTGCTTTCCAATAAACTAAATAGGCTCAGTTCATAAGGGGAAACTCTTTCAGAAGAATGCTAGCAAATCAATATAAAAACAATCATATAATTAGAAAATGATAATAAAAGAGCCTCTAATTAAATTAGCAAGTCAAGAATTATCAGTTAGTATAAGAACCACGAAGTGAATAATTGATGAAGAAGTTAACACGTTTGTGGTTCCAAAGAATTTTTTTAATGTTTTATTTTTGAGAGAGACAGAAAAACAGAGCATGAGCAGGAGAGGGGCAGACAGAGGGAGACACAGAATCAGAAGCAGTCTCCAGACTCTGATCTCTCAGCACAGAACCTGATGCAGGGATTGAACTCATGAGCTGTGAGATCATGACCTGAGCTGAAGTTGGACACTTAACTGACTGAGCCACCCAGATGTCCCAAGAATTACTTTCTAGTTGCAAGAATATAACAGAATCAGACTGTGTCCACCCTAGTCCAGTTTTATGTTAAGTTTTATGTTACTTAATGGACTGTAACCACACCTTTACAGGAAACTCATGGGATGACATCATGAGGAAGCAATGAGACAAATCCATAAGGTGGAACACGCATTCTAAAAGACAACTAACTGGCTCGGTCAGTCTCTTCAACACATCAGTGTTGTGAAAAAAGCAACTGTCTTAGATTAAAAGAGATATAAGAAACAGAAAAAACAAACATAATGTGTGGTCCTGGATTGGCTCTTGGTTTAAGTAAACCAGATGTAAAGAAAATATTGGGACATTTGGAAAATGTGAATATGTACTACATATTAGATAATGTTAAAGAATGATTAATCTAATTAGATATGATAGTATTATGTTGGCTAGGCAGGAGATGTCCTTCATTCTTGAAAGATGCAAACAAAGCACAGCATTCAGAAGCAAAATGTCATATTGTCATTAATTTATTTTAGACTAATCTTTCATTAAAATTTACTTTTTGAAAATGGAATTTGTATTGGGAGAAGATAAAATTGGACATTCTGCCTAATATATGCCAGAATAAACTCTAAATGGATCATAAATCCAAATGTAGAGTTGCCACTTAAAAGGTACGTACCTAGGGAAGGTATGGTTTTGTAAGACGGAAGATACATAAGTGTGTCTAAAACATTTTGTGCCAATAGGTCAGGAAGGTTTTCAAAATTAATGGCAACACGTCAAAAAGACATGGGTCCCAGTCACCCAGTATAAAGGTATTTTATAGAATAAAGAATATTCAGAAGAATAATGATTGCAATTGATTGAAACAACTTAGGTCTTAAAAAATTCATGAATCAACAATGATACTCAAAAAAGAAAGCCAGAAAAAAAATCATTTTCCACTACTTGAAATCAGATATTAAGTCAAACCTTTTACTTGAAAATTTGTCATTAAAGGGAAAAAATTAAGCAGTTACCCTGCTTTTTTATAATGTTAATGAATTAGTGTTTTTTTTTTTTTACAGAAGAGCTTCCTATTAGTATAGAATGAATAATAGAATTTAACAATTATTATTTAATCACCAAGTATTCACTATTAATTCAGGAAAGATTTATTAATAGATAACCAAACCATGGTGAAAATTTGCTGGGGAATAGGAAATTGGCATTGTGCCAAAGCCTTACTCTGCAATTACCTGCTTGTTAACTACAAAGGGTGAAATGTACCTAATGGAGAGATCTGATAGTCACCACCTTAAACAAGTGATCAACCTTAGCATCATATTAGTAGTTTGATGTATCTCCTGACATAATACAAAACAAAGTACATAGCTATACCTGTGACATATTCCTGCCAAAATGTTTAACTGAAATCTTATCACTCCTTTAGAGCATACTTTTGGATATATCCAGAATATGGGACATTCCTAAAAAAAAAACAAAAAAAACTGGTTAGGTCTTTTTAAAATCTCACAAAAAATAAAAAGATGAGAGGACTATTTCTAGAATGAAAGAGACCGAAGAGATGTAACTACTAAATCCATGCTTGAAACTTTATTGGATCCTGATTTGTGAAGAAAAAACTCTTATAAAGGCATTTTTGGGATACCAGGGAAATTTTGAATATAAACTGAATAATAAATAATATTAGGAACTAGTTATTAATTTTCTTAGGTGGTACTGTAGTTACAAAGGAGAATGTCCTTATTCTCAGAAAAACATAAATTGATTTACTTTTGGATGAAGTGTCATGATGTATGTATATGCTTTCAAATTGCTTTGCAAAAAGCAAACCATACATGTAAATATATACATATAAAGCAAACATGCCAAAATGTTAGTCACTAGATCAAGGTGTTGGGGATGCAAGCATTCATTGTATTATTCTTTGAACTTTTATCTCTTTGAAATCTGTCATAAAAATATTAGGAGAGGGGCTCCTGGGTGGCTCAGCTGGTTAAGTGTCCAACTCTTGGTTTGGGCTCAAGTCATGATCTCTCAGTTTTGTGAGTTCGAGGCCCGCATCAGGCTATGTGCTGACATCATGGAGCCTGCTTGGGATTCTCTCTCTTCCTCTCTCTCTATGCTCCTCCCCAGCTCACACTGTCTCTGTCTCTCTCAAAATTAAATGAATAACTAAAAAAAATTATTAAGAGAAAACATCAGTTGAGTCAAACTTTGAAGAATAGAATGCAAATGCTATTCTTCTGTGCGTGTGAATACTATTTTTAAAGACTTGTTCTTAGATTAATCATAGACAAACTCAGAAAACATAAAAAGAGGAAAATTACGTGACACACAATCTAGAGATAACTACCTTTTAAAAAAATGTTGATTTATTTATTTTGAGAGAGAGAGTGCACACATAAGTGGGGAAGGGGCAGAGAAAGAGGGAGAGAGAATGCCCGCTGTCAGCGCAGGACCTGACTCAGTGCTGGAACTCACAAACCATGAGATCATGACCTGAGTGGAAATCAAGAGACCAATGCTTAACTGACTGAGCCACCTAGGTGCCCCTAGAGATCACAACTTTTTTTTTTTTAATGTTTATGTATTTTTGAGAAACGGAAAGAGACAGAGAACAAGCAGGGGAGAGGCAGAGAGAGAGAGGGAGACACAGGATCTGAAGAAGGCATGAGGCTCTGAGCTGTCTGCACAGCCCCCAACGCAGGGCTCCAACTCACAAACCATGAGATCATGACCTCTGCTGAACTTGGTTGCTTAATTGACTGAGCCACCCAGGCACCGCTAGAGATAACTACTTTTAATGTTTTGAGGTAGTGTGTGTGTGTGTGCGTGTGTGTTTCCTATACAATGTGCACTATTTTTGTATTCTTTTTCACTTAGCAATATCAGAGATATCTGTCAGTCATTGTACATTAGCATCAGTTTACTGGCCCCATGACATTCCATTGTAGAGATATTTTATGATATATTTAACTAGTCCTCTATTGTTGGATCGTGCAATAAACATTTGTTAATATATATCTTTTGTTAATTTACCTGATTACTTGGAAGGGTAAGAATTCAGGCTGTGGAAAGGGTGGTAGACACACAAGCAGAGGCATGGAGACTGAAAACAATAAGGCATGTATGGGAAAAGTTGAAGTTTATTTCAGCATGTAGGCCGCTATCAGCACGGAGGATGAAAGGAGACAACACATGATGACCTTTGAGTGGAAATTAATTTACAAGATCTGCTCTCACTTAATCTTGGGCTATCCCAGAACTGCTCTGAGCACTTTTACTGGTACCCCTAATTTTATTTACCTTTTTTTTTTTTCTTTCTTTTGAGAGAGAGCTAGAGCGAGTGTGCACATGCAGGGGAGGAGCAGAGAGAGGGAGAGAGAATCCTAAACACACTCCCTGCTGTCAGCACACGTGGGCTCGATAGATCTCACCAACCGGGAGATCATGACCTCAGCTGAAATCAAGAGTAAGATGCTTAACCGCCTCAGCCACCCAGATGCCCCAAGTACACCTTATTTAAATTGCAGGTACTATTGTTATTCCTATCTATAGGCAAGGAAACTGAGGGTCTGGTGCAGTAAATTGCCCAAGGTAACTCACCAAGTGAGAGATGAAGCCAGGATACAAATGAATGTAGTCTGGCTCCATAGCCTAAGTGCTAAGGAATCATGGTGAGATGCTGAGCTTAAAACCCCGGCTTTACAGACGTTAAAGCTTTAGACCCAATGGTGACAGTATAAATTACTGTGGGTTTGATCGGTTCCTCTCATCCCTAGGAAGCATAGATAACATTAGCTGAGACCTCAATGTATTCCTTATCTCCGATATATTAGAAGGCATTTAAACTTAGCATTGTTCCTTAAAATAGCCAGTTTGCCTGAACTGATTTGTAATCAGGCTTCAACAGTGAAAAACCAGGTTCCAAAGCTTGATAATTAAATTCTGAAAGGCGCGCGAGCCTCCAGGCTAAACAGATTCCCGCCTGCCAGCCGGTTGTAGCCAGCTCAGCAACAGCTTCCCTAAACCCAGGGTCGTGACGTCAGCACAGGCCTTGAGCCCACCTCTGGGTTCTCTCTGCTTCTGCGCGGCCAAGAAACTGGCGAGTTGAGATTCTAGCTCCGCCCACTGCCCCGGAAGTTAATGAAGAAGCCACACCTCTCTCCTCGGCCGGCAGGGGCGCAGCCATTTTAATTCATATCTGAGTGGGCGGTGGCGATTCGTGTTGGCGGTCTGGCTCCGCTGGGCAGGGGGTAACTTTACTGGCTTGGGGTGGTTTTTAGTTTAATTTTTCTTTTCTAGCTTCGCATCGCGGGCCAGTTCTCACTTTCTAATCAGCTGAGGCCATGTCAGGAGACGGAGCCCCGGAGCAGGTGAGGAAAGAGAGTGGTGGGGCCTCGTGGCGACCTCTTCTCTCCACGTCTCTGTTCGTCCGAGTACTCCAGCCATGTTCTCCTAAGGAAGGAATTGGGGTCTAATGAACCCGGAGGGCCGGGCACAGAAGAATGGTGGGAATGAGGAGCAAGAGCCGACTGAGATTTGAAGTTATTTATTGGCTTCTCTGTTTTAGGCGTTAATATGAACAAATATTTGATTTAGACAATAGCCGGGAAGCTGCTTCGTCCTGTTTAGGTTCATGGGACTACTCCTGTGGGATGCCTTCCTTTGACAACATTTTGTTTTGATGTTAGGGTGGTTGGGAATTGATTATTTTAACGTGTACTCGCCGTTTTCTAAAAACTTGTTAAGGTTTCCTCCTCCCCCTCTCCTATATACGCAGAAATAGGTTACCAGTTTGAGAAATAATTTGAGATGAAACTCAGTTGGAGAAATAGTCTCTTGCCAGAGGGAATGAAGAAGGAAGCGGTCTAGGAGTAAGAGCATGGTTATGCAGAGATTTGGGAATTTTGGTTTTCTCCTGCTTTTTCTTCTGTCCACATTGCATTTTCGTTTTTCAAGAGACACGTAATGCAGAATTTGATACATCGGAAATGAGAAGTCTGTTTTGGCCACCGAATAAACGCATCTGCTTCAGTACTGAACTTAAATGACTTAAGTATTTTAAAATTCAGACATTTAGATAAATGATTTGTTACTTTTGCTCTTTATTCAAGAATTTTGTAGGGTAGCATTTACCTTTTAGTTTGAAAGAGGAAACAGTCATTCAGTTTGTTTTTCAAGACTTAAGCTCTGGTATGTTTAGGTAAATAGTTTTTTAAAATGGAGGCTAGCTAGCCTGCAGGGTCTCAATTTCCTGAAATTTCCCGTTGCCATGGTAACGAACTACACTTAGGTTTTTGTTTTTTTTAAGTCCCTAGCTTAGAACGTAGAGGCTGTACTTGGAAGTTGACAGAGATGAGGCAAAATTGCAGTTCCTGTTGAATAGTCTGTGTGACTGTAAATTTCATTAGGTCGGGAAAAGCTTGCTAAATTAAATTTTGTGTTTGCTTGTTGACTGATTTAGTACTGAAATCTTTTGTGTTTACATTTTACATGCTGTCAGAATGCCCAAGAATGCAGAGTCTCAAAAATTATTATATCAAATCTGTTCATGTATACCTACCATATTTCTGGGCTCGTATTTTGTCACCTGAAAGCCGAGGAGAAGTAATCTCCTGAGGTTTCGTTGAAAGTTTACAAAATTTGTTAATTCTTACATTTATCTAAAATTGTAAAGACACTGCAATGTCATGACCTTTAATATTTCAGATATGTGGTGTTTTAAATGGCAGAGATGGTTAAAATTTACAGAAAATTAACACAAAAGTTTTGCTGTGAAAAGTTTAGTACATAGAGAAAAGTTAAAAAGTACAATGAATGCCTGCAGTGTAGTTCTTCACCTAGAATCAACAGTTGTTAACCATTTTGCCATACTTGCTTTATCTCTCTGTACATATTTATTTGAAAGTAAGCCAACACATATTTCAGCTTCGTATATTTCAGTATCCTTTTATATAAGGACATTGATGCAGTTATATAACGACCATACCATTTTTTCACCTAAGAAAATTAACAGTAATACTGTCATTTCTGAAGCCCAGTCTGTGTTCAAATTTCCCCAGTTGTCCCAAGAATATGTTTTCATAGGGATTCTTTTCCTTTTTTAAAGCAGAATCTGTTTGGATTTACAGCATTATTTAGTTAATGCCTCTTGAATAGTCCCCCCATTTTTCTCCCCAGGGATATTGTTGAAGAACCCAGGACAATTTTCTAGTAAAACTTCTCATTTTCTGGTTGATTTGATTTTTGTGTGTTGTTGTTTAACTTTTCCCTTCATCTTGTGTTATTTTCTGAAAACTGTGTTTGGTTAGCTCTAAACTGAGAGCTTTGGTAATATTTGGGTTAAATATTTTTGGGTAGAATAACTTAGAATGTTATGTTAGAAGTTACTTCATGCTAGGTTGTTCCACTGTTAGTGATGGATGAGTTTGATTATTTGGGTAAGGTGATAACTGCTGTGTGTCTTCATTGGGAAGGATTATTTTCCCCTTTGCAGTTAGTTATCTGTGGGTTGATACTGTGTTCCTCAATAACCTTTTAACTAGTTACTTGTCATCAATTGATAATTCTTGAATAAATCAGTTATTATATTGGAGGTGGCAAATGCTGTTTTGAAAATTCTATTAGGTCTTTACTGACTGGCTCATATTTTTGTGTAAAGAAGAAATTCCTTTTTTCTTTTTAAAAGAGACCACTATGGATTCATGGTTTTCTGTGTATTTAGTGTGTTAAGCAGTGGGGCACCTGGGTGGCTCATTTGGTTAAGTGTCCGGCTCAGGTCATGATCTCCTGGTTCATGAGTTCGAGCCCCACATAGGGCTCACTGCTGTTAGCGCATAGCCTGCTTCAGCTCCAATGTCTCCGTCTCTGCCCTTCCCTTACTTGTGTGGGCTCTCTCGCGCACACTCTCGCGCGCGCGCGCTCTCTTTCTCTCTCTCTCTCTCAAAAAATTTAAAAAAAGCAATAGCTGTTTTTCTTCTGGATGCTCAACTTGTCCCAACCTTTATGGTGGCTCCTGTATCTTTCTTTCATCAACCTAACACACATATAATCTTTTCTTTAACTTTGTAACGATACGTTTCAAACATGCAGAAAAATAGTATAATGAATGATGTTTCTATCATAGAGCTGTAACTGATGACTAGTCTTGTTTTTTCCCATACTTTAACTTACTCTTTCCACCCTCACTGCTTTCAGGCAAATCCCAGAGTTTGTACTGTTCAACTCTAACTGAAGTGGTAATTAACTGGTACCTACAGTAGTGACATGGTTGACAATAAGAATCAACCAGTTTGCTTTGGGTAGGGTGATGACTGCTGGGTTTCTTCCTTGTGAAGGATTATTTTCCCCTTTGCAGTTAGTAATCTCTGGGTTGATACTGTGTTCTTCAGTAACCTTTTGACTAGTCAGTGAATATTATAGGAAAAGGGAGTACCTAAAATGAGCTAAAATGATAGACAAGAAAAAGATACTAAACAAAGTTGAAGAATAGTAAAAAAATCAAAGCCACTCTGAATTGTGCATTTGCTTTGGAAAGATGCCAAGAAATGTGATGGACAAAGAATCTGGCAAGATAGGAGGTGTAAATTTCTTTTATCCTTTTAGCACTGAAGCTCAAAAAGTTTTTTGAGTAAACCTGATAGTATCTTAGTTATTCAAAACTATGCATGGTCATTTCTTTCTTGGTACTGAATCTCTAGATTTGTGCCCTCTGATAAAGGGAAATGACTGTAGACAACCAAAATCGCCAAGATTTACTGTTTTTTTTAACTCTTGTGAGGAAGTTCCATTTTGCATATAGAGAGCTATTTAAATTACCTTAGCAGTTTTCATGATTACCATTTTTTGCCAGTTCAGTAGTGGCAAAACTATGTGTGTGGGGGCCCCTCCCACCCCCACACCCCCACTTCCCTAATGAAAACACATCTAGTTCCTGTGTGGAATGATGGCTATATTTTTGTTCTGCTTATGTTTTTTTTCACTGCTTCGTTCAGTTTTTTCTCTTTTCTTTTTTTTTTTTATCTCATTCTTCCTTAGCTTCATTTTAGTTTGTGTACTACCCTTACAGCGTTTAACTATTGTTTCCAGTTCCTCCACTGGCTTTGGGCCTTAGTTGAAGGCATGGCCTTACATATTCACCCTTGCATCTAGCAATCTAGGAAATTCTGTTTTAATACTTAAAGGTGTTTGATAAATGAATGGATGAATTTTGCAGCTAGGCTCTGTGGAATACATTACAAATTCTCAAAGAATTTAATCTTGGGAGGACAGGTGGACAAATAATAGGAAGTAAAATATTTTGAGTGTAAAAGTGGATGGTTCCTAAAGTTTTGTTAGATTTGAGGAGGGAGAGAAATGTTTTCAGCCAATACAATTCATATGAACCTTTAAATCCTTAAAATTCTGTTTCTACATGGGAGTGGGGCTCAGTCAGTTAAGTGTCCAACTTTGGCTCACGTCATGATCTCTCATATCTCAGTTCTTGAGTTCGAGCCCCATGTGGGGCTCTGTGCTGACTGCTCAGAGCCAGGAGACTGCTTCAGATTCTGTGTCTCCTGCTTGGGCTCTGTCTCTCTTTCAAAAATAAACAAACATTTAAAAAAAAAAGAATTAAGAATTTACTTTTAAAACAATCTTTAACCTACCTAGAATTAGAAAGGCTTATAATATAAACAAAATTATCCTCACTTTGGAAAAACTGCATGACTTGAAGCATAATTACCAGTAGTTCTTAAAGAGGGGAACTTGGGACTGTCAATCACAGTTTTGCTTTTGGTGAGAAATGTTTGGGACAATATGGAAATTATGAAAATAAATATATAAATAATATATTTATTAATGAAGGAAGAAAGATGAAATGTATACAGTGTTAAAGCCTGAAACCTGGTTTAGGGCTTTGCTGAGTAACCTTTAGTACTTGCAGTGGTTAAAAGGTAAAATCAGGAATTTCAAAGCCAAAGTGGATGTGGGAGGTGGTTAGGAATAGGGAGGGGGAAAGGGCCAAGTATGTGTGTTAGACGGTGTGTTCTTGGGCCCAATTATTCTTACCTGTTTTTAACAATCTTGCTGTAATATGTAATAGCCTTTCCTACTTTCCCCCCTCCTGTTGTGATACTTAGTATCACAGTTTGGGCAGCTAAAATTGAGGTCATCTGTATTGTTAAACTTCTAGTGTGTAGAATAATCTAGTTGGCAATCATTGTCCTAAGTGAGATTGATCTGTATTTACGGAAGTATTGGTTTTCCTTAGAAATACAACAGAAAGGTGCTGTGTTAAGAAAGATTGCATTCCCTCAGCATTAAGAATATAGGAGTTTCAGGGAATATAGTTTACATCCCAGATAGACTTCCCAGAATTGCAAAATCCTTGTTCAGATGTTTGTACCTATTAAGTGGACCATTGCCAAACACAGTTCTTAGTTTTGAGCTTTTCTGCCATTTTCTCTAAATATTTTATTCCTCTTTACCCAAGACCTTGCTTGAATTTGAGTCTTTTTATTTTGCTGGACAGTTGGTAATGGTGTGAGAATTGATATAAAAAGAGATTTGGGGTTCCTGGGTGGCTTATTCGGTTGAGCATCCAATTCTTGATTTCATCTCAGATCATGATCCCAGGGTGGTGGGATTGAGCCCTACACTTATTGGGCTACGTGCTGAGTGTGGTGCCTGCTTGAGATTCTCTCTCCCTCTGCCCGTCTCCCACATTCTATCTAGCGCTAGCACGTTCCCTCCCTCTCTCTCTCTTTAAAATAAAATATTAAAAAGGGGGGGATTTGAGTTAGTAAAATTTTAGATTAGTGGATAGTTTATAATAAGCAGTAAATACTTAACAAAGCCAGAAGAACAAAACTATTTCCTAATTGAGGTTTTTCAAACATTTTACTTAGTTTGTCTAGAGAATTAATATCTTGGCTACATTTGGTCTAAAGCTACATTTTTTTAAATTCTTAAAGACTCAAATTTTATTTATAGTTTGCATCTATTTGTTACCTAGGGAATGAATAAGCAAATTTAATAAGGAAATGTGATGTGTGTCATTTGGACCATAATCTTTAGCCTACTTTTTCTTAAGTTTTGAATTGTTTACTTGTTTCTTAGATTTTTAGTCTTTGGAAGGATTGAAGGGATTATATGCAGGATACATATTCAAATTCATTTACCAAAAAAAAATCTGTTAAGAGTTTCATTGCACAGTAAAGGCACACAGGACTAAGCTGGAATTCAGTCATAACGTCACCTGTCACATAAACTGCTTTATACTCTAGGTGTATGAATCTCCTTGGTTACTACTTGCAGATAGTCTTGGAAAGTGTTACTCTAGTCTATTTTTAATTTTGAATAAAGATTAGCTACCAAGGGAGAATTAAGACTTCATATTGATAGGATAGTTCATGCAGTTTTATTATGTTTGAGGGAAAAATTGGAATGACTTCGGTCTAATGCCACTTTGTTTTTAAGGAAACTACATTTGGAAAAGTGTATTTACAGAACACATAGATTAGATAGTATTTCTCCCAATGGAGTCCATGGTCCATTGAATCATCATCACCTAGGTGCTTTATACAAATATAGGTACCTACACCCCAATTTCAGACTTTGTGTAACAGATTCTGTTAGGGAGGCTGAGAATCTTCATTTGAAATAAGCACCACAGGTGATTTTTATGTAAATGAAACCTTGCTTACTGGTTAAAGATGAACCTTGAAAGTTATTTTTGAATACATTCTTTTAAAAAAAATTTATTTTAAATGTCTTTATTTATTTTTGAGAGAGACAGCGCGAGCAGGGGAGGGTCAGAGAGAGAGGGAGACACAGAATCTGAAGACAGGCTCCAGGTTCTGAGCTAGCTGTCAGCACAGAGCCTGACGCGGAGCTTGAACCCACGAACCGTGAGATCATGATCTGAGCCGAAGCTGGATGCTTAACCGACTGAGCCACCCAGGCGCCCTGAATGTATTCTTAATAAAATAAGTGGAGAAAAAAATTGCAGATTATTTGAGGATGGTTAGGCTTTTAATAGTATTTTACAAAAAATTTTCCTCCCTCTACTGTATTTAGCTATTACCCATATTAGTGGAAAATATTCATTACAGAACCATATTTGAGACTCATCCTCTAGTTCTGTTGGTCATGGTCAAGAGATAGTTATATAGAGTTAAATCTTTTTAATTTTACCATCTTCTCCCCATACTAACGATTATCAGTTGGATTAAATTTTCATTGGTCTCCATTTTGATTGAATGTTGGTATGACCTTGAGCCTAACACCCTTCCCATTTACCATGAAAATAGCTAGTTGAAGGAGAAATACCTTTTTTTTTTTCCTTTTTTCCCCCACTGTGAAAGTTATACTTCCCTGGAAGGAATGGGAAGAAGAAATTAGATTATTCTTTCAACGATTGTGTTTGTCATTTCCCCCCCATCCCCAATTAACCAATTTCCTAAATTACTTAAGCTGCCATATAGAAACTGGTTTGCAGTTTTAATAAGGCTTAATTTAGTTTTTCAGAGACTACATGACCTATCCACAATCATTTGAAGAGGCTACTAAAAGTGCTTTTCCCTTTTATAACTACATACGTAGTCATGTACTTCATAACTGTAGTTACATAGTCCTGTTTCATCCAAAACAATATGTTACAGTAGTCTGAAAGTTGAAGCAGACAATGTCTTCTATTCAGCCAGACGTTAAAGAATCACAAAAATATAAAACTGCCATTGTTTCCACTAATTATTTTTTGTCTTGGAAAATATTTTTAAATAAAATTGGTTTATTTTGAAGTGAATTAACAAAAATTTTTTCAATTTTAATTTCTAAGATGATAATATTGATATAACCCGCATTTAAAAAGTTTTTCTTTGGTTCTTCAGTTTTTAGGAATGCAAAGTAATGCTTTACAAAATGTTTGAGGACCATTGAAAGTTCATGGTGTCTTGTCTAGTTTCTCTGGGTTAGCTTCACATAACAAACAAAAGGTTAAACATGGAAAATGAAAACACTCACCTAATGGGAGAACATTTTTGTAAATCTGATCTCTAGTAAGGGACTTGTATCTATTGTATACAAGAGACTTGCAATTCAACAGTAAAAAGATAACCCAGTTAAAAATGGGCAAAGAATCTGAATAGGCGGATAAGATAAATGGCCAATAAGAATATCAAAAAATGCTGAACTTGGTTCACCGTCAGGGAAATGTAGTCAGAACCACCGTGAGTTACCTCTTCATACCCAGTAGGATGGTTATAATCATCAAAAGACAAGTGTTGGTGAGGATGTAGAGAAATTGGAACCCTCATACACTGTTGGTGGGAATGTAAAATGGTTTAGTCACTTTGGAAAACAGTCTGGCAGTTTTTCAAAATGTTAAAAATAGAATTCCCATATAACCTAACAATTTCACCTGTAGGTGTGTGTGTCTGTATGTGTGACTATGTACATATATATGTATATCTGTAAGAATAACAAAACACAAGATGGACTCCACACAAACTGGAAACAATCCGGGGCACCTGGGTGGGTCAGTCGGTATAGTGTCTGATCCTTGGTTTGGTTCAGGTCGTGATCTCACACGGTTCATGGGATTGAGCCCTGCTGTCATTGCGGAGCCCGCTTGGTATTCTCTCTCCTTCTCTCTACCCTTTGCTCGTGTGGGCTCTCTCTCTCAAAATAATCAAATAAACTTAAAAAATCCTTCTGTATTAATTTTTTAATGTTTGTTTACTTTTGAGAGAGAGAGAGAGAGAGAGAGAGAGAGAGAGACAGAATGAGTGGGGGAAGGGTAGAGAGGGGAGACAGAATCCAAAGCAGGCTCCAGGCTCCAAGCTGTCAGCAGAACCCAGTAACAGGGCTGGAACTCACGAATTGTGAGATCATGACCTGAGTTGAAGGCAGATGCTTAACCAATTGAGCCATCCAGGCACCCCCCCCAAAATTTTTTTTTAATTGGAAACAATCCAAATGTCCATTACTGATTAGCAGAATGTGGGATTATCCATATAATGAAATATTTGGCATTAGAGAGGAAAGTACTGATGCGTGATAAAACATGAACCTTGAAAACATGCAAAACGAAAGTCAGAAACAACACGTTATATAATATTTACATGAAATACACTTTAACATTTATGGAGACTGAACCTATTTTGGTGGTTGTCTAAGGACTAGGGGATTTGGAAATTGTAATGACTATTAATGGGTATAGTTCTTATTGGGTGATAAAATGTTTTAAAAAATTTATTGTGAATTGTATACTTTAAATGAGTTGAATTATATAAGATGCCTCCAAAAAGCCATTATTAAAGAAAATTTAAAAAGATCAAACACGTAAGGGGTTTACCCTTCCTTCATACTTTTAGCCAGTTGTATATTGGTTATTGTTCACAGAGAAAATAAATTAGTTATTTTAGCAATATGCTACTACTAGAAAAACAGTTCATAGAACAGTTGCTAGAGATAGTTCTGAGTAACATCTTGTCCCTATACAAAAAAAAGTACATCATCTAGTTCACAATTTTTCTGGGTTTTGTACCCATTTGAAGCAGTATGTGTTGATATGTATCTCCGTATACCCCATACAATTGTGTGATTTTTCTGGTTTTTAAAATTTTGCAAATCAAAGGAGTTCTCAAAGTTCTGCTAATATCATTGGTAACGTACATGCCTTGGGAACTATTCCATCTTTTGTCTGCTTATTGGGGTTCCATCCCACTGGCCATTAACATTCCCTAAAGAATGATAATAGGATTATAGTTTATTCAAAAGGCAAAAGCTGGATTTGTAATAGTTTCTTAGAATAATAAGTTTTGGGGACATGTAACCATGGGACAGCTGTTCTTTTGCTACACAAGCAAGCAGAGTTCCGACCTCATTCCATTACAAGTGAGCACTGGAAACTTGTCCTAAATTTTCTTAAAGTGACCTATTCCTCTGATCAGGCAAAAGATTTAGGAAATAGTAATACAGTTCCATTCCTTGTGGAGATCCAGTCTCCTTGCAGATAGTAGAAAACTGATTTTCCTTCGCCCTATAAAAGTATGCCCAGGCCAGAGAAGAAAAGTGTTGTGCTGTTGGCAACCCAACTGGTTCATGATGATGAATGACTTTTTATTGTAGGAATTCAATGTGGCCCAAACTACTTAGAAGTCCAATGCGCTATCCATTGCGCAAAACTACTAGACTATATTCTTGGCTACTTTGGGTGGCTTTCTTTTTAATTAATGTACTTGATTGAGAATTATCTATGTAAATTATTTTATGAACACTTAACTGCATCCTTGGCAAGAGGAACATATTTAGGGGTGTAACAGAGTCTGAAAAGAGCTGAACCTTGGTTCTCAGATTCTAACTAGACGGGGTAGATTCGCGTATCTTAATTATATTTCTTCTTATGAAATGGGGTTATTACTTAACAAAGAATGATTAATGCCTTACATTGTAGATGCTCAAAAAGTTTTTTACATCTGATCTCCAACATCGTTTGCATGGGTTCTTAGTCCACTGTTAACCCCATCCTCCAGGTAACTGGTTAGAATTGTAGGGATTCTATTAAGTTGGATAGAAAAGTCTTTGTTTTTACAGATGTCTAACTGAAATTGTTTCCTTATATTATGAATGTAGGCAAGAAACCTTTGCATGAGCAGTGTTAGCTGTAACTGGACATAAATATTCCAGATATTGTTGCCCTTACCACTAGACTGGCTGCTAGATCTTGTTATTCAGTGTGTTAAGTGTCTGTTACCGTGTAAAACTTTGTTTAAAAATATTTCCAATGTAATTGGTTTCCTTTGAGGTATCTGTTTATTTTGTGTATTTAAGAACATTGTTCTGAGAGAGGCTCCTGGCTGGCTCAGTCTTTAGAGTATGCAACTCCTGATCTCCAGGTTGTGAGTTCAGGCCCCACGTTGGGTATAGTGCCTACTTTGGGAAAAGAAGAAGAAGATTTTTCTGAGAAAGAGCCCATAGGCTTCACTAGATTGTAGGAAAGTTCTGCGGTACTACAAAGGGTATGGAACAGCTGTGGTTTCGGCTGAGACTGCTGTGGTTTCGGCTGAGACTGCACATTAGGATCATCTGGGGAATTTTTTAAAAGTAATGATTTGAAAAAAAATAAAATAAAATATTGATGGTCCAGGCTGGATCCTAGGGATTCTGATTTAATTGATCTAAATGGTGGGGCTTGAGCATCATTTTAAAATCCTCTTTCACCCAGGTGGTTCTAATGTGCTGCCAGGGTTGAGAATCACTAAAGGAATGGCTTGTTTTATTTATTTAGCAAGGAGACGTTTATACTTCTTGCTGCAATTTTGGTGGTTGAGTATTAGACACTATCTCCTGGGTTTTCTCTGTTCTTTTACAGATTGTGATATACATTATCTGATTTGGTTGGTTAATTTTCAGCAAGTGGATCATGATTTGCCCTTCAATCAGATTGCTTTGAAACCCTAATTGTTAGCATTGACTTAACTAAAACTGGTATTGGTTAGTTGTTTTTTACTTCCTGATTTAAAGTTCTTGTATCAGATTTACTTCTTATTTTATCATTAACACTTTATTATAGTTGGTATCTTACAAACTAAGGTTCTAGTTTCATTATTATTTTTTTAAGTGCATTTATTTTGAGAGAGGGAGTGAGATTATGTGAGTGGGGGGAAGGGCAGAGAGTGAGAATCCCAAGCAGGCTCTCCTCTGTCAGCGCATAGCCTGATGCAGGGCTTGCCCTGAGCCAAAATTAAGAGTTGGGCAACTGATAGAGCCACCCAGGTGCCCCAATCCTAGTTTTATTTTAAAGTAGTTTTTTAAGTTTTTTTTTTAAGAGGTAAATAAATCCTTTGAAAGTAGAAGTCTTTATTTGTTGTATCTTAAGTGACCCTTCAGCAATGTGTGGCACATACTAGGCACTGAGCAAATACTTTTCAGGTGAATAGTAAAGATATAAATAGTAGAAGAGTATACATTGTAAAGTAAGTGTGTGTGTCTATCTCTGTCTCTCCCCAGCTCACCTCCAATTTTTTTTTGACCCAGTATTATGGTAATAGTTCCATGTTGCTATCTATAGACCTGCCCTGTGCTGTTCTTTTTAGTGAGGGGAAATTCCTTTGTTTAGCCAGTTGTATACATGATTATTTAAATTACTTCTAGTTTTATGCAACAGCAAACAGCCAGGTAGTTGACTCTTCTTTATTCAGTATACATCTTTGGGCATGTGTGCAGTAGAAGTTGCCAGGAGTGGAATTCAGGGTCAGACATTTGTGTTAAATTTTGATCAGATAATCCTTGCCCCTGCCAACAATGTGAGAATGTCTGTTTTTACATACCCTTGCCAGTGCAATGTTGATTATAAAACACTTTTGATCTCTGTCTTACGGTTTACATTTGTATTTCTTTTGAGTGTTTAAAGGTCATTGTTAACTTCTCTTGGAACTGTGTTAATACTTTGCCCATTTTCTTTCTGAGTTGCGGGTCTTTTATTGACTGTACGTTAAAGCATTTAGTACTGTGCCAAATATGTTGGGGTGTTTTTTAGGTTTGTCTTTTGACTTTGATTTGTAATACTTTTTCATGCACAGATTTAAACTGAATTAAGTTTACTCTTTTCAGAGGCTTCTTAAAAGCTTTTTCCTTTTTTTTATATTTATTTTTGAGAGAGAGAGAGACACAGCATGAGCGGGGGAGGGTCAGAGGGAGAGAGGGAGACACAGAATCCGAAGCAGGCTCCAGGCCCTGAGCTGTCAGCATAGAGCCCCATATGGGGCTCAAACTCATGAACCACAAGATCATGAGCTGAGCCGAAGTCGGATGCTTAGCTGACCGCCACCTAGGTGCCCCTGTAAAACTTTTTCTAGCAAAGATACATTTCAGTATGGTTTTCTGTAGTTCTTTTATTGTTGTGTTTAAATCTTTGATCTATCTGAAATTCACTTTGGTAGAAAGGATAAAATAGTAATTCAATTTTTATTTTGATAGAGTTGACTGCAGTTATTCTAACACTGTACATTGAATAATCCACCATTCTGATTTAAAATATCACCTTTATTTGTTCATTTTCCATATATCATTCTCTTTCTTAACCATCTTGAACTAGTGATTGGTTTGTTACCATTACCAAACTTGCCTTGTCATTTTGATGTGGTTGGGGCCAGTAGTCCTTTATTAAATTTTTCCAGTTTTGGCTTCTTGACCTAGCCTTATATATTAGTAAAGCTAATTAGAAAGCTCTTGTATATTAGTAAAATATCATAATTTTGATATAAATTTACATTAATCTTTTAAAACATGTTTTTCTTTGTAAATTATTTCAAAGAAAAGAGTTTTATTTCTCTTTGGTAATTTTTTCCGTAAACTTATAATTTAAAGGTTTTTTTTTTTCCCTCCAACTGGAGTTTTGACAGTCATTGTCTATGAGATATTAATTGCTACTGATAAAAGGAAAAAAGAATGCTCTTAGGGGCAGTGTTTTCCCTCTCCATCTTGAATATTACTGGGTATTATCATATTATAGATTCAAGAAGTCCTGCAAAAAGACAAAACAGCTCTTATAAGTTAACATTTATCTGACTTATTTGAATGTCACTTTCTTTTTGTACATAGTAGTATTCTGAACAGTTTGAGAAGTCGTACTTCTATTTTTGCCTCAGGTGCTATCTACTATTTTAGGCATTAATTTTTTTAAGATTTTATTTCTATAATAAAAATAAAACTACCGTCCCATCACCCATACATGACCACTAAACATTTTAGTACAGTCTTATAAATCTCTTACTGCAAATTTCTTTTATAGTTTTAGCGATGCTGTATATATAATTTGTGAATCCTCTTTTTAAAATCTTTGCATCAAAATTTCCTGGGGCACCTGGGTGGCTCAGTCAGTTGAACGCCTGCCTCATGATCCCAGGAGCATGGGATTGAGCCCTGCGTCAGGCTCCACACTGAATGTAGAGCCTGCTTAAGATTCTCTCACTATCTGTCTCCCTTTCCGTCTCTCCCTTTTTCTCCCCCCCCCCGCCCCTTTCTCACTGCTAGTGTGCCGTCTGTCTCTGTCTCTCTCTCAAATAAAAAAATAAAATTTCCATGTCATTTCATGCTTTTCCTTTTGTGGCTTGGGATGAATGCTTTATAGCAGGGTTTCTCAAAGTTGGTCCACAGACCCCAGGGATTCCTAAGACTTTCAGAGGTTCATTCTGTGAGTTTGTACTGTTTCATAATAAATTTAAGGCATTTTTTGCATTATCACTCTTGCTTTCTGAGTACAGTGGAATTTTTACATGTGCTATTCACAGCGGATTGAATGCAGAAGCAGATAAGAAAATCCTGCTACATTTAAAACAATTGCACATTAAACAGATTTGCAATTATAGAAAACAAGAATATTCACTGAATTTTTAAATATATTTTTCATAAAAGTATTTAACATGCAAACAATTTTATTATTTGTACGTGAATAATATTTAACATTTTTGTTTTAACTTTAATATAGTAAATATTGAAATAATCACAAACAAAAAGCTCTTTGGCATACTAAGTAATTTTTAAGAGTATAAAAGGGGTCTGTCTTAAGACCACAGAATTTGAGAATGGCTGCTCTGTAATATTTAATGTGAAAGATGGGTTTAAATTTTAAAATGTCTTTTAAAAGTACGTGATCATTAGATTTTGTTTTTATGCAGGTGACTTACGATAGCATAATATATATAGATTATAGAAAATGCAGGCCTCTTTTGTAGGAGGACATTTTTATGCTTTTATATTGGGGACTGATATCTTGTACTTGGATTAAATTAGGAATGAAATTTTTAAAGCAGTAACATCAGTTCGTTATTTTTCTTTCCCCCAGGCAGCTGAATATGTCCCAGAGAAGGTGAAGAAAGCTGAAAAGAAATTAGAAGAGAATCCATATGACCTTGACGCTTGGAGCATTCTCATTCGAGAGGCACAGGTTTAGTGATATAGGATTACATTTCCTTCTCTATGGGTCCAATCACACTACTTGGTTCTGCAGTAAATAATATTTTCATAATCCTAACATTGTAAATGCTGTTTATTGGTTTTCAATTTTAGAATCAACCTATAGACAAAGCACGGAAGACTTATGAACGCCTTGTTGCCCAGTTCCCCAGTTCTGGCAGATTCTGGAAACTATACATTGAAGCAGAGGTTAATATTTTATTTTATTTTTTCTTATATAGCATCTGATGGGATATGCAGCATACACTAGAATGATAGAAAACAAGTTAGGAACATAGATAGCACAACTAGGACAAGGAGGATTTAAATGTCTCTTGCCTTTATTTTGTAAAATAGGTATGAAGGAGTAATTAAAATGAATTTTTGAAATTTGGGTCTTTACAAGCTGATGATTGTTGCATTTTGGAGTTGCAACAACATTAAAACAGTTTCAATGGTATTGGAGTGCTTTAGCCTTTTATTTACTTGTCATGTGTCAATTTATTGCCTCCTGTGTCATTTATTTAGAACTCATTTTTCTTTTTATTCCTACTTACAAACTAATATGAACGGTATTATAAGAAAATATGGAAATGTTAACTTAGTTTTATAGGGTATATTGAGTGGTGAAACATGTAGGTGAAAATTCAGGTTTTAATTTTGTGAAAATGCATGGTTTGTCAATAAATGTAAGCACTTCAATAATTTAAAGATAAGGTTTTTTTAAGGGGATAAAGTTTACATTATTTGGGAATAAGCTAATGTGATTCAAATCTGTGTAGTCATAATTCACCCAGTGATACTTTGATTTTTTTTTTTTCTTGCCTTCTAACCATCTTGAAATTTTAAGTCAGGTATGTTTATTTTAAAAAGTAAGGGCCTCATTCTTGATGATGATTAGAAGGGAAATGTTCATTTTTGACAACTGGGGTTAGCAGTCAAGATGATAATAAAGGGTTAATGTATCAATAACAATGGCACCTAGTAATCATCTTTCAGATTATAAATTAATGGGATGGAAGGGGTGAGATGGGAATAATTGATATCCACATTACGCTGAAAATTCTATCCATTTCTTTTTATAATTTATAATACTATGAAATATTCTTATTTTGAATGTTATAATAAATTCTCAACATAATCAAATACACTGCAGCCTCATCTTAACATTCTCCATAATAACTGAAATTTGATAATATATGGGTCTGTTTTGGACCTATTTATAGGGCTTTAGTCATCGGCAGTACTAAACAGATTTTAACACAACACAGTGTCACCTGTGATGTGTTCCTCATAATAGACTCAATCAACAGCCAGTTTAAATTGAGGCTACAGTGTACTTACTGTATTTGTGCTATGGTTTATAGTTTATTACTTTGAGGTGAGGGGAGATTACTGGACAATAGCAGGAACATTGTATGTGTGTATTAAATTTTTTGTGTGTGGTTGTGTATGTGGTATGTGTGTTTGTATGTGTGAGAGAGATTGTACCTTACATGGAGTTTGGTTGTGGTTTTGGCCCAAGACTATATCCTTAAAGTTTCATCACTTATCCTTTGGGAACATTTCTTTCCTTAATATATTTAATCATCAGAGTAGACTGACATGGAATTCACCAGGTGAGTGAATAGGCCTGTGTGAAGTATGCTGAACCCAGTGCTGCTTTGTAATACTCATTAAATCAAGGAACCTGGATCACCTGTACTTGGTCTACATTCCAGTTTGATTTTACAAACACATTAACTTATATGCAGACTCATCAGACATGAACATAATTGATGCATAATAGTTTTTATATAATGAAGTAGTACTTTAGTTTTAGAAATTTCTCAAATATTCACGTATTTGTGCATTTTAAGTTAAACTGAAACTGGCAGATATTCCATTCTGTATGAACCCAATGAGTCTGTTTCTCCCATTTCTTAACTAAAAATATGAATTGCATTCTAAAAAAAATTTTAAGACGGACCAGATGTTCTTTCAAGGGGCTGAAATTGTCTAAATAATAGGCACATTTCATTTAATATTTCAGAGCTGCTAGCAGTTGCCCGATTTATTTAATTGGTAAGATTTACAGTTATTTCATACACATACACACACATAAATATGAATGTATGTATAAAACATCTTTTGAGAAAAAATGGTAAAGAATATATATATATATATACATGTATGTTTTGTAAAATTTACATTTTTGGTTTAGGAATTAAAATGTTAAAATTGCTGATTCAGAAATGCATACCCTGAGCTGTGTTTTTCTCTTTTCCTAATTTGCTCTTTATTTTTTTATTTTCACATTTTGTACTTTGTTTAGCCTGTAAGAGGCTAAAGTTTTCTTTGGTCATATCACCCAATGTGGCCTTTAATATTTCTGGAGGAAACATATAACCTATTTATAATACATTAAAATCTGAAGTAATAATAAGAATGTGTTTACATTAAAGGTAATACTAACAGTGTTTACATAACATTTGTATGCACTCTCAAGAAAATAAAGTTTTTTTAATACATTTGTTGTAACTCAGTACTTCGTGGCGGGAAAATTATGTTTTGTTTATTTATGGTCAGTTAAATGTGTGTGGGAGTCCAAATACATTTAGTTCTTTTCTAATGAAAATACTTACATCATTAATAACAAGAGATAATTTGCTTCCCCAGAGAAAGTTGTAAGTCCTGCTAAGAACAAAGTAACAAAAAAGAGTTTTTTAATTTTTGGATGATTTTTTTTGTGTGTGTTTGTTTTTTGCTTTTAAATTTGAAACATGAGTTCCAAATGAGAGCATAACATAATTTTTAGGAAAGGAGTAATGTGACACTACTCTGATATTTTTAATATTTGCCAGTATATCAGCTTTTCTCATATCAGTGGCATTTATAGTACCTAGCTATTTGTGTAAAATTTGAGCTTTATTAAACTATCATCCTTAATTCTTTACCCACTTTTAGTTTTTTGCTAAAGCATAGAAATTGTTGGAGATAAAATTCTCTTGTTCCAATGAAAGGGCATTTAGAACCAATATCTTTGTATTTGTTATAATTATATAATTTCAAAATTAGGCCAGATTACCTTAGTGTTGTACATATTAATTATATAGAAACACCAGAGTTAAGTGGGATACCCAGTCAGAGCCTCAGTGCTCTTTAAAGACCCACTTTTTAGGGTGGTTAAAAGCGTTGCTAGATTTCACAGAACTGAGAAAATGTATAGTTTTGCCATATTCTTTTTTAAGTTGTTTTTCCTGTTGTGGTTTCTGTAGCTATTCATGTAGTTAGGTAATCAATGTGACAGCATATAGCTACAATATCTTACTGTTAGAAGTAATTTGTTTTGAATTGGGCCACATTCATAATAAATTTTTCTACAAAAGGATGATGGTTTTTATTGGTAGCTGAAGGAGAAATGAAGAAGGTAATGCTGCTGGTAATAGGAACAATGTATCTTGCTATCTGTGAAAGCTGTAATTCTTTAATAAAAGTATATAGAGAATTGATTGCTTTTTATTTAAAAAATTTTAAAAACATGAATCCTTATTAAAATGGATCCTTATTAAAATGGGTTGTAAACTATACATTTCAATTTTTCAAAATAACCTTTCTACTTGGGAAAAATGATTCTTAAAAAATACCTTTCTTCTTGGAAAATGGAAGTGAACTCAGGATGGAACATGAATGACCTAAATTGAAATAAACTTCTCCACTGTCGATACTGTTTTAATTCCTCTAAGTAGCAGTTCAAAGTACTGTTGTTAAAATGTTTTGTATATTTTGAGCAATGTGATTTTTAAAATGCAGATAAAATTATTGCATTATCATATACGTTATAATTTCTTTTCTATACTTCAACTTGCAATCTCTTTAAAAACATCTGTACTCTTTTCTTATAGATCTGCTCTTTTCCTGTTTGTAATAAATGTTGGTCCATGTCTGTGTGATTATTCAGATTGTACTCTAAAACCCAATATGCTCTTTAATCTATAGTTTCTTAAATGCATGTATAAATGTAGTGTAGGGGTATGAAAGAAAACAGGAATGATTTGCAAACACAGAACTGAGTAATCAGATATCTGAAAGTGCTTTGAATAATTACATACTGTTTTTTAAACCAAAGGAAATATTTGTGTGTTTACTATTATAAGTAGTAAACCTCTATTTCAGGTTTTACTGAAATACTGTTGTGTCCATATTCCCTTCCATTATTGTAGCATAGATGTTTAGCTTTTGTCACTGATACTAACTTGATCGCTACGTTTTTTTCCCTTGAGGCCTTTCCTCTTCACCCAGGCATTGTATAGTAAAACTATTTTGCAAAAGGAAATAGCTAATTTAGAGAAAATATCTTTAAAAAATCTTATTTTCTATTATCTTCTAGGTAATTTAGTATTTTATGTGAAATGCAGTGATTTATTTTCAAGCAAAACCTTGTACTAATCAACCTAATTGCCTGTATATTTATTTTTCTCCACTTTATAAAGGAAAATTGTAATCTTTGCAGTCACTGATAAACAAATTGAAAAAAATAATGGTCATCTTTTTTCCTTTGCAAAGACTCAGATTTTTAAGGCAGCTTCTTCATAGTCTACTTCATTGTATGTAATAAGATTATGGTATAATCTGAAAATGTGGAAAAGGCATCTCTAACCAGATTTTAATAAAAAAAGTACACACATTCTCAAATTTGTTACGAAACAAAAAGAGCTATTTGATCATACAATTGGAAGTTTCCTTGTGGGTAATACTCTAGCCTAAATTTCTTGGGCATTTATGGAATAACAATATTTAATATATACCTAATATTTATTGATTTTTAATTTTTTAAATTTTATTATGGGGCATTGTAATCAACAAGATCTTAGGGGATTATTTTGGTATATGACCCACTTCCCCTATTCCAAGAGGTATTTAATTATGCTCCAACATGGCATCCATGAATAAACACAAACACATTAGCCCTTTGTAATATTATGAAGTGAAACCTCCATACTGGAAATAAATCCTAACAGTAAAGCCTTTTGAGGGTGCTCAGCATTTTTGGTTCTAACTTGAGCATAAGGGAACCAGGTGGCAATTAATTGACTTTAGAAAACAAAGAAAGACCTCTTAAAGTCTAAGGCTCAATTTTTTTCTAATGGGTTCGTTTTTTTTATTTTGTTCAGTGTGTTCTTTCTACTTGCAAACACCTGTTCCTTTTTGAATGCGTCTGATTGATTCAAGGCACTTCCAAGAAATGAAGATGTCTAAAATATACTGGCGATGTCTATTAAAACTGTATTTTGAGATGTGGACAAGAATGCGTTTTTTCCTCTTGTAAATTCTTTTAAACTAATTTTTACTACTAAACAGTTTTTTGCTCTTAGCAATTTTGGAGTGGAAAACAGTTCGTTAATATGATGGTATAGTGTACATTGAAGTCTATAAATTTTTTCCCCTACATATTCAGAATCCACAGCAATTTCAACAAAATTGTGAATATTTGCTTTGAATACAACTTGTTGAGAAACTAAACGGCTTTTCTAAGGCTCAGGGAAGCATAACATGGGGTAAGTTTTACCATTTTGTATACTAGGAGATGCACCCCCAAAGAAAAATTTTCCATTTGGTAATGTTAAGTGATAGTTTTAAAAACAAAAATCTAGTGTCAAAGACGGTATTGAAATGTGGTTTTTGAATAATAATTCAAAATGTAATAAGGACAATATAACAGTCTCAAAAGCTATTTTTAAGCTTTCTAGTACTTTTATTTATGTGATATTCAATTATGACATTTTTTCAATGCAAAATTTTAGCTCTAGCGTATACAGATAACATTATTATAAGTCTTTGCGTATTTCTATATGGTAAAGTCTTTTTTCTCTTCTGGTTGTGTGGAGATATAATTGACCTCTAACACTACGTCAGTTTAAGGTGTGCAACGTATCTATTTGATAAATGTATACACTGTAAAATGATAACAATGTTTATTTAACATCTATCACCTCAGTGATAAGGGAAAGGTCTTTTATGGTGACATTTTCTGTTAACTTTTTCATGTTGAATTTTAAGAAAAAAGGAGTGTTGACCATTTGCCAAGATGGTTTTCTCGAAATTCAACAACTGAATATGCAAGTATTATCTATTTAATTTTTTTTAAATTATTTAATTTTGAGAGAGAATATGAGTTGGGGAGGAGTAGAGGGTGGGGGAGAGAATCCCAAACAGGCTCAGCACTGTCAACGCAGAGCCCAACCCTGGGCTTGAAATCATGAACTTTGAGAGCATGACCTGAACTGAAATCAAGAGCCGGTGCTTAAATGACTGAGCCACCCAGGCACCCCTCCTAGTATTGTATATTTAAACCCAAAGAGGACGTTAAGTTTAAACAATTTTTTTAAGTTTGTTTATTTTGAGAGAGAGCACCAGTGGGTTGGGGGCAGAGAGAGAGGGGAGACAGAGATTCCCAAGCAGACTGTGTACTATCAGCACAGAGTCCAGTGTGGGGCCTGAATTCACAACTGTGAGATCATGACCTGAGCTGACACCAAGAGTTGGACATTTAACTGACTGAGCCACCTAGGTGCCCCAAAGATACTGAGTTTAACTCTGAAATTCAGAGTTGGAAGATGAATTAATTTAGCCACTTCATACATGAGTGAAATAAAGCAAGATATTATCCCTTAGAATCAAAGTTTAAGTTTTTTTTAATGTTAATTTTTGAGAGAGAGAGAGTGTGAGCAGGGGAGGGTCAGAGAGGGAGATACAGAATCTGAAGCAGGCTCCAGGTTCTGAGCTGTTAGCACAGAGCCTGACACAGGGCTCCAACCCACGGACTGCGAGATCATGACCTGAGCCAATGTCAGGCACCCAACCAACTGAGCCACCCAGGCAGCTCCACAACCCCCCCTTAAAAAAAGTGTTGTTTTTTTTTTTTTAACTTTAGAATCAAACGTTTAGAAATTACAGCGCTATAGGATCACCTGGGAAGCTTTTAAAACCTGCAAGCTTGGCAGTTAGCACACAATTATTGCTAACACCCATTTCCACAGGATGGGACAAGGAAACTTACTGTTAGGTGTTTCTGGCAACTAGTTCTGGGAGTTGAGGCTTTAGAAGACAATAATTGAATCTTATTGCTGTGAGTACATTTCATACCTAACAGAATACTACCTGTATTTGCCTGGATTATGAAGTGATTAGTTTCCTGGCTTGCTTTTTTGACTATGCTGTATCACTCAATATGTAATCTAGAAGTAATCTTAGAAGCATTTATTGTGTGCTTGGTAGTATTCTAACAGTGTGGTGACTATTTCTTACATCTGCAGTCAGGATAATGGTAGTGTTACTGAACATTGACAGTTTTTTAGTTGCTGACTTAATTCTTAGGTTTGAAACTCAATATTCTAGCTTTGTAAACTTAAAGAATATGATTGCCTAAGTAGCAAATAAGAGCCCCTTGTATTCAGGAGAGGAACACTTAAACTGGAGAATATGGCTGAAAATTACTGCAGCTTTTTGGATAACTAACCCTTATCTCCTTTTATTTTAAATGTTTATTTTTGAAAGAGGGAGAGAAGAATGTGAGTTGGGGAGGGGCAAACAGAGAGGGAGACAGAGGACCCAAAATGGGCTCTGCACTGACAGCAGAGATCCCAGTGCAGGGCTCCAACTTCCGAACTGTGAGATGATGACCTGAGCCAAAGTCAGATGCTTACTTGACTGAGCCACCCAGGTTCCCTGGTCCTTAGCTTTTGAGAGAGTCTTTAAACATGAATACCACCACATTTTCATATTTTCAGATTATTAGCCAACATCCGTTCATTTAATTAGTACTTAAATCTTTGTATATAAATACTCATTCTTTTGGGAGATGGAGTGTCTAACAAAGAACTAGTCATTATTCCTAGCTATTTCTGTAGTCTGTTTTCTGAATTTTTCACTATACAGAGGAGTGCAGTGTTTCTCAACCATTTTTAACATGTTTCCTTATTTTAAAGAAGTTTTCTCCTTTCGTGTCTTTTGATAGCTTTTAAGTCAAATAGGAGTTTTAAGAAATGGTGATTTTAGTATTTCTGGTTGATGTCTGTCCTTAAGAAGTTGACTCCATCTTATAATTGAGAATTTTTACATCAATGTTTTTCATAGAAGAACTGGAATAGTATATCTAAATTTCATAAAACTTAAATGTCAAAAATAACATTAATGAAATATCTTGTGAAAGTGTAGACTGTCATAGGAAGGAGCTTAAAGGTATTAGGGGAAGGTTGTCAACAAAAAACTTTGTCTCCTGCACTGTACATTTATTTTATTTATTTATTTTGAGAGAGAGTGAGTAGGGGAGGGGCAGAGAAAGAAACCGGTTCTATTACTGTTAGCACAGAGCCTGATGCAGGGCTCAAACCCACAAACCATGGGAAAATGACCTCAGCGGGTCAGATGCTTAACCAGCTGAGCCACCCAGGCACCCCAATTTTATTTTATCTTTTAAAGTTTCATTTATTTAATCTCTGCACCCAACATGGGGCTTGATTGAACTAATGACTCCAAGATCAAGAGTCACATGCTCTTCTGACTGAGCCAGCCATGTGCCCCTGTACATTTAATTCCCTCATCTACAATTTTTATTATTATTATTTCTTTAACTTGTTTAATTGAATTTTGGTGATTTTTTGGTTCTCTTAATTAGGATATGTTAGTAGGTAAGAAATGCTTAAAACATCACTAGATTATCATTTAGAGTTGATTCAAATGTATGCCAATCACTGGGGATCACATGGTTTAATCTGCTTTGTTATGGGTTGAATAGCAAGTTAGAGCTTTGCTTTTATGGGTTATAAACTGACATTTTTGCCATTTTTAAAAATATTTTAAACTTAAAAGGCAGTTGCAAGAACAATGCAAAGAATTCGTATGTGTTTTACCCTGATTGGCCAGTTTTTAAGGTTTGACATACAGTGTCAATTCTATACTTTCGTGAACCAGGAGAGATTGGATTGCATACATCACAATCTTTAATACTTTGGTGTATTTTTTTAATTTAATTTTTTAATTGAGTTTTAGTTTAACATTCAGTTTCAATGCATTTTCAGTGTATTCTAGCAGTTTTCTTCTAAATTAGTATCTAATCCAAAGTTGTTACACATAGTGGTCATTCCTCTTTAGCCTCCTTTGATGTTGAAGCTTTAAGTTTGAGATTTATTTCCTCATTAGATTCAGGTTATATACATTTTAGCTGAAAAGTTGCAAATGATGTGTGTGTCCTCATTCTCTCATTCAGAGGCATATGATGTATAGTTACCCCTTTTTGGCGATGTCCATGGTGCCCATTTTCTCAATTGTGTGGTCACTATTACTACTTTAATAATTAATAAAATAAATGAGATACTTTGCAACTGTAAAAATCCTATTTCTCACTAAGCAATTACCCACTTTTTTGAAATTGTTAACAATTCTTGCAGGAATCATTGATGTTTTTCTAACAAATTATCTAGTTTTTTTGGTATGTTTATCATTGAGTGTAAATATGTACTCTATATTGATGACTCAAATTTAAAGCCTTTTTGTATTTGAAAATTATTGGAAAGTAGTAGCTTTTCTTTCCTTCCACTTGTTTTCCTATTAAACAGCTTAGTAGTAAGTGTTGTTAGAAAGGTGATGATTTATAGGATTTCAGTGGTTTATGATAGTGGCAAATTTTCCAGATCATATTCTCTATTAGTAATGCCTTTAAATTCTATCATAAATCACATAGGGAAAAGATAACATTTGCTTGACTCATTAGGTTTATAGAAACTTAACTAGTTTTATATTTTTATAAGAACCACTGGAGGCCATAGAAAATAATTATCTTTACTGATTTATTAGTTGGCCAAATGGCAAATTATTTCAAATAAGAATTTATATATTTTTTTAAAAGTCATTAGGTCTTTGGCTTTACAACAAGTTAGAAAGTGAGGGGGGAAAATCATCTAAATAACTTTATTGTGTTTGCAAATGCTGTATTTTTAAAGTACTTAAATAATTTCGTTGTTGCTTGAAGCACAAATTAGAAAGTTACCACCTGAAAGGAAATAATTTCTCTATTAGCAATTAAAATTAAAGATGGCTTAAACCACAAAAGTGGTATTTTCCTAAAAGAAGGCTGTTTGATTAAATTTCAATTTCCTGAGTTAGCAGAATAGTGAGATTTATGTTTAAAGAACAGACATTCCAAGACCAAAGAATTTATTTATATAAAAGTGTCTGTGATACAATCCTTAATAGTTACGGGAGGGCGGTGGTATTTGCCATGTGTCTTAACTAAAGCAGAATTCTCTTTTACTGCAGCATTGGCATCAGGTTTTGATTAGTGCCGAAAAGATATATTTGAAGAATTGGTAGTTTCTTGAAATAATGCAGGAAATCCGCAGATTATGAAGGGTAGTATGGAGGAATAGGAATGGCACAGAATTTGAAATCTGGTGACCTAGGATTTTATACTTTATGCTCTTCCATTGAATTCCTGTCACCTTAGGCAAACCATTTATTTTTTATTTTTGTTTTTTAATTTCTTTTAAGTAGGTTCCATGCCAAATGGGGGCTTGAACTCGTGACCCCGAGATCAAGAGTCAACTGACCCAGCCAGGCACCTTCCTGCTTTTCAAATGTTCACAATGAAAATTTTGAAACTGAGAAGTTGAAAGAATAGCATGAATATTATAGTAAATACCTATATACCTTCTTCCTTGACTGAATGTTATGTTTTCCCATACATGCTTTATCTTTCTCTTGTTATATATTGTCTTACATAACCACAAGACCATTATCACACTGAAAAGGAACCGTGGTGTTCTAATACAGTTTAATATGCAGCTCATGTTTACGTTTTTCAACTGTCCCAGATTCATTGTTCCTAAAATTCTCCATTTGCATGATGAATGAGATTATTTGAATTTTATGCCCACGTTATGGTCCTTTTTCTGCTGTGCTTTGTGTTTTAAGTAAAATTTAAGATTTTATATTATTTCGTCTCATCCCTTCCCCATCTGAATAGGAAAAACTAATGTGAATCCGAGTGTTTCCAGTAATCTGTATATAAATGGAAAAGAGTCGTTAACCATTCCAGAAAAGAGTTACCTTTAGAACTGTTGTGTTGTTTCTTTAAAAAAAAAAAATTTATGTTTATTTTTGAGAGAGAAAGACAATGTGAGCAGGGGAGAGGCAGTTAGAGGGGTGAGGGGACACAATCTGAAAGCAGGGTCTAAGTTCTGAGCTGTCAGCACAGAGCCCAACATGGGGCTTGAACTCACAAACTGTGAGATCACGACCTGAGCCAAAGTCGGACGTTCAACCGCCTGAGCCACCCAGGCGCCCTAAGAACTGTTTAATGTGAAGGAGTGGGTAGGAATTTTTTTTTTTTTTTACTACTACGAAGCAATTTACTGTAAGTTTAAATACATTTGTAA
This sequence comes from Cryptoprocta ferox, assembly GCA_028646485.1. Classification (NCBI taxonomy): domain Eukaryota; kingdom Metazoa; phylum Chordata; class Mammalia; order Carnivora; family Eupleridae; genus Cryptoprocta; species Cryptoprocta ferox. Next base: position 26,398,613 of record CM053575.1, read on the forward strand.
TAACTTAAAGATTATAGTTCTGAAATATGCATGGAATTGAACTGAGTTCTTAAAAGTAAGCAAATGTTTTTTCACTTCTGTTACATTTCATTGTAGATCTAAACTAAATTTTATGGAAAAAAATATTCTATATGGACATTATGTAAAGGAAAAAAGTATATGAGGAAGATACTTTTGGAGGTGAAACATTTTTCTAAAAAATTTTAGAAGCAAAAAGTTCAAGTTACATTTTAAAAATCTGTTGATTTTCTGTTGTATACTGTTGATAGTGATTTTTCCTTTATTCTGATTACTGGCCTCGACAATAATAGCTAAAATTTATTGGTCCTTTAATATATTCTAGTACTGTATTTAGTACTTTATATGGGATATCTGATTAATCACAGTTTACCTTTTGAGGTAGGTATGTATTATCCTTCCTCTTTCTTTCAGATGGTCAGCTTTACTGAGATTTAGGATCAACAAAATTAATGTTTAAGTAAGTAGGAAAGGGGCTTACAGTCAAGTATTCTAATTCCTGGGTCTGGGCTCCTAGTCCTTTCAAAAAACTAGATAATGTATAGCTACTCACAACCACATACAATTGTTAGAAATGTTTTTGATAATGGCACGGTACAATAACTTCCATGCAGCTTCATCTTACAGTTTGTAAAATCTTTTAAAATTCTACTTTGTTGTTCTACGTATTTTTACCCTTCACAGTGTAAAAAATATTTAGCAATGCTTATTTGGGTCTAATTTCAAATAACAGAAAGGACTTCTGAACACAAACACCGCGAATCTTAGTAATTCTGGACTTTTTAATTTGTAAGAACTCATTCTTTAAAACTTTATATTCAACATTAATGTGAAAACATTATGTTTTGTCTTCTAATTCTTACTGAACAATTGTGAGTTTTATTAGAATGGAGTTTTCTTTAAATCTTTTTGAATTTATTTTAGAGAGAGCAAGTGCATGCACATGAGCTGGGGAGAAGGGCTGAGGGAGAGAAACTTAAGTAGGCTTCCATGCTCAGCGCAGAGCCTAATGGTGGGCTCAATCCCACAACTCTCAGATCATGACCTGAGCCAAAATGAAGAGTCAGACACTAAACGAATTGAGCCACCCAGGCGACCCTGGGATGGAATTTTCTTAAAACAAAGTCAGAATTTAGGATTTAGTAAAGAATATTAACCTTTGAATTATAGAATGTAGAAATCTTACAAAATAAGTTTTCTGACAGGATGGACTATTACTCATTGTGGGTTTTTGTTGGAGGGGGGATCTTTAAAATACAGTAAAACCTTAGATTGTGAGTAACTTGTTCTGCAGGTGTTCTGCAAGGTGAGCAAACATTTCTATTAAACTTGATAAATGAGTGGTATCTTGCAATATGACTAGCACATGATGCTGAATGTCACATGATCACAACTGAGCCAGTGGTTCTTAAAATTCATTTTGAGGGGCGCCTGGGTGGCTCAGTCTGTTAACCTGACTTTGGTTCAGGTCATGATCTCACAGTTTGTGGGTTTGAGCCCTGTGTGGGGCTCTGTGCTGACAGCTCAGAGCCTGCTTCAGATTTTGTGTGTCCCTCTCTCTCTGCCCCTCCCCTGCTCACACTCTGTCTCTCTCTCTCAAAAATAAACATTAAAAAAAAAAAAATCACCGTGATGTATGAGTGCTTTGGATTACAAGCATGTTTCCAGAATGAATTATGTTTGCAAACCAAGCTTTTCCTGTATTCGAAATTATGAAAAAAAGTAAAAATGAAATACTGAAGTCAGAGGGGCATAACAATTTTTAGTGGTTTTTTAAAAAAGTTTTGAAAGAGGATCACGACTCCTTTAGTTACTGGGAAAATTGAATTTATTGAAACTGGACCAATATTTCCAGTTATTTATAATTTAAGGTTTATCAGACTTAGAAATTTAACAAGTATTTATGAACCTCTCCAGTCTGTCACTGAATACTGAAATATCTTTATTCAGGTTCCTGATACTGCTCAATTGATTCTAAAAAAACACATTATTTAAAAATTCAAATTACTTACCTATAAAACAGTTTTGCAGTTCTTTTTTTGAAGGGGGGGAGAAGTGTGTGTGTGTGTGAGCAGGGGAGGGGCAGAGGGAGAGAGTGAGAATCTTATGCAGGCTTCATGCAGGGCTTGATCTCTTGACAATGAGATCATGACCTGAGCCTAAATCTAGTATTGGGCACTCAACTGATTGGGCCACCCAGATGCCCCAGTTTTGCAGTTCTAAGGTTCTCATAATTGAACTGTAGAAATTCACGTCCGTGTATTTGGTGATGCTTATTCTAATTCTTTTTGAATAAGGAGCAAAATATAAGCTGTAGTTTAAGTTTTAAGAGATTCTGTGCAGATTAAAATATGCAGTTTTGTTAGCAAACCCTTCTGACAATTTTACATGCAGAGTCTGTAAAAGGACCCTGAGACAGTGGATGTGTACTAGAATGAAGACTTAACAGATGTCTATTGTTGCATTTGTCTGGGTTATATCCAATTAAAATTGCCCAAAGTGTTACACTATTTTTCTGTAGTACAATTGACTGTTGAATTTATAGATTCTCAAAAGTCATCAGGTACGTTTTCAGGCCCACCATCTGTATTTTCATAGGTTTTATGTGGCATAGGCAAAACATGAAAATGTGTTGTTTCAGGTTCTTGGCTTTCACTTCATATATCAGGAAAAGGTGGGGGAATTAACTTTCAAGTATCTACTGAATAAATGCATCCTGGGCCTTAATATGCTATGAACACCTCAGTGAACAAATTTACAGTTTAAAGTGGAGAAATTACAGTATGGCTGGTAGATGTTGTGATAGAGAAAATAGAGGATATGTGAGGGTTTGTCCAGGAAATCTAGAACAGCAAGATTTCTAAACAGGCCTGAAATTTGTATAGAATCCCTGGCAACAAGAACCACCAGTGCTGTGGCCTCAACAAAGGCGAGAAAAAAAAATATATGCTTTATTTGAACAGTTGAAACAGCTTGATATTTGCTAAGCTGAATTTTGCTTCTAGCCCTCCCCACAGTTTTAAACAGATGACTTGTGACTGTTCGGTGGAATATGTCTTAATTACAGAAAACATATGAGCTCGATAGTTAAGAATTGCAGCCAAGCTGTCAGCAAATAGAACTGGACAAAAATGTCTGAGATTTTATAATGGCTAAAATAATATGGTGAATGTAATTTTGCTCTAGGAAAATCACAAATTGAGAGAACATAATTCTGGGCTCTTTTTAACTCATGCCTACATAAATTTAACTGATTGGAAGTTTACTTTTCACTTTTCAAAGAAAAATTGCATGTTTAGAAATTCTCTTTTGGTTTCATTAGTTTTTACTTGCCATTTCAGTCTTAAGAAACTAATAGAATTAAGAAGGTATGAGACTTTTTAATCTCAAATAGTCTTCATATAGTTTGAGGAAGGTGTGACAGTTGGCCAGTGTGTTCATTTTCAGGGAGAAAAAAGCTTTTTCTAAGGGAAAAACTAGGGTTTTTTTTAGGTAGATAAAACCTCAGTGGTTATTTTAAACAATTAGAATCCTAGAAAAAAATTTACCATAAATAAAATCTGTGCTTACTAAATGCCAGTCCTAGGACATCACATGCCAGTGTCTAGTTTATTCAGTAACATACAGTTATGGATAGAAAAAAAAAGATTGCTCATTTGTTATATGAATTTTATTAATGAAAAAATTTATGAGACATTACCCCCTCAATTTGGTTAAACATAGAGATTAATGTGCACTGAAAGGGACCATTGTACCAGAGGGATGATTAACCAAGATTTTTAAATGCCACTTATACTTTTATTGATTTAGTATCAAAGACTGAAACTTAGTTTTGAAGAGAACCCTGGAACTAATGTCCTGATGTCTTGTGAATATTGTTGGAATACTTAAAAGACTGGCTAAAATGAAGAAAAATGAGAGCAAAGGAGCTGGTTCCAAACATCCATATTTGGTAAACATATGCCAGTGTCTAAGGTTTCAAGTTTTTGTAAAGTCCAAAAATCCATTAGAGTAGGAATATTATCTACCTACAGCAATATGTTAAATTAATGAGGGAAGTATTAATAAGAACTCTATTGATGTGATAATGATAATTTATGTTTTTAAAAAAGAATAGTATTACATGAAATACACTTGTTATAGCTGTAAGAATAATTGAGGATTATTCTGGAACTTTGATCAATGAATTAGTTCTCGGTTGGGTTTGGCTACTTTCTGGAATCTTAAAAATTTAGCAGAATAACCTGGGTTCTTTTCCAAGTGGAAGTTGGTATAGTAATAAAAAAGTTCATAAATTTAAATGTATTTATATCTGTAAATTTTATACATTTAAGAATCAGTTATTTAATAAAAAAAGATTTTGTTTTAACATTTATTTATTTTTGAAAGACAGAGACAGAGCACTAGGGGGAGGAACAGAGAGAGAGACACACAGAATCTGAAGCAGGCTCCAGACTCTGAGCCCTCAGCACAGAGCCCAATGCAGGGCTCGAACTCACAAGCCATCTGACTTCGTCTAAGGTCCTGATTGCTTAATGAACTGAGCCACTCGGGTGCACCAAGAGTCAGTTATTTCTTAGTTAAATTCAGATAGGTTGATTAGTTTTTAATTTGTATGAGGAGTAAATGCTGGGATACCAAATTAAGTATAAAGTTTTGTGCTTGATACCTATATGGTAGATCATTCACACAGTAAAGTCACTTCAGTCTCACTGACCTCCTTAAATGTTCTAGATATTCCCATATTTTCTTTAGCTTTTTTTTTCTTTTTTGCCTGCGCTAAAGATGTTTATCTAGGTAGTTGTAAACTAAATCTTTTCTTCAAATCGTCAAGGCAAGTGTTGTCTTCTCAGTGAGATCTTCTATGGTAACTATATTTAAAAGTCCCATTCCCAACACTTCAAAACTCATTCATCTGTTTTTTTCACCTGTAATACCTAAGCTCCTAATATACTGAATGATTGACCTATTATGCTTTTGTCTTTTATTCTCTTGATCGTTCAAGAACCTAGAACAATGCTTGACATATAGTAGCACTCTAAAAGTTTGTTGGATGAAAAATTGCAGTGGGAAGTAAAACTAAGATTACATTGTTTTACAACTTAAATTTTAATTTCTAAGAATTAGTATGATACCAATTTATGACATAATGTATTTTTATAAAATTATAAGTCTAATAGATGTAGTGTTAACAGGTTAAGAAAAGTATTTTTATAGTTTTTCTAAAAATACAAAGAGGGTTTTGTCTGATACCTCCAGATATTTAGATATTATAGAATAAGTTAATTGACATTTAGAATTATCTTGATATATGATACAAAATAAGTGTTTTTATTTTTAATTTTTATTTTAATTTTTTAAAGGTTTATTTATTTTGAGAGCGAGAGACAGAGTGTGAGCAGGGGAGGGGCAGAGAGAGGGCGAGACACAAAATCCGAAGCAGCCTCCAGGCTCCGAGTTGTCAGCACAGAGCTTGATGCGGGGCTCGAACCTGAGCTGAAGTCGGACGCTCAACCGACTGAGCCACCCAGGCACCCCCAAAAGAAGTGGTTTTAATTTACCTCCCATTTTGAAGTACCTATTTTTTTTAATTGCTTGTGATTCTGAAATAGTTTCAGATAAAACTTGAAACCCTGATATGAGATAAAGGCCTGACTAGTTACCGTTAAGTTTTAAGTGTATTATATTGGAGTGAAATTTCTGACATATTTGTATGGGTATATATGAGATGAAAACTTGAGTTTCCACATGTTGATTTATCATAGTTCATAGGTGGTATTGTCAAATTGGTAAAGCAGAGACATTCTAATTCTTTTCCACCCCCTTTCACAACTTTGACTAATTTATGTGTGCACAATACCAACATCTTATTGATGAGTGGGAATTCATTTATAAATATTAAAATATTATCAAATTATATTCATCTTAAGATATTGGATATTTATGCAATTAAAATTAAATATTTTTTAAAGTTTATTTTGAGGGAGAGAAAGCATGAGTGGGGGCGGGGAACCGAGAGAGGAAGAGGAAGAATCCCAAGCAGGCTTTGTGCTGTTTGTGCAGGACTTGAACTCACAAACCCACAAACCGGGAGATCACGACCTGAACCAAAACCAAGAGTTGGATACTTAACCAACTGAGCCACCCAGGCACCCCAAAATTAAAATATGTTTCAATCTATAAACTTAACTTTTATATAGGTTTGTTTTTAAAAACAAATATAAAAGACGAATTACTCTAGATTTTGTCCTTTATAAATAAAAGCTGTAGAGTTCAATGTTAAATATTATTTATCATTTTACTTTTTGTTTGTGATTTTCACCCAAGCTTCACTTGTTTAGGCATAGTAAACATTAAACTCAAATTGCTAGATTCACAAAATGTTTCAGAGAACTGAATTCTATCATATAGGAAATATATTTGGTTAGTTGAATTCTATAATTTTTTTTAACCTTTGGGATTTAGTCATTCAATAAACCTTGGGTTTTAAAGTTTTTAAGTTACTTTTAAAATCTTTTTATATATAGGGGCGCCTGGGTGGCTCAGTGGGTTGAGCATCTGATTCAGCTCAGGTTATGATCTCACAGTTCATGAGTTCAAGCCCCACATCAGCTCTCTGCTGTCAGAATGGAGCCCGCTTCAGATTCATTGTTCCCCTTTCTCTCTGCTCCTCTCACTCGTGTGCATTCTCTCTCAAAAATAAATTTAAGGGGCGCATGGGTGGCTCAGTCGGTTAAGCGTCCGACTTCAGCTCAGGTCATGATCTCACAGTTCGTGGTTCAAGCCCCCCGTCAGGCCCTGTGCTGACAGCTAGCTCAGAGCCTGGAGCCTGTCTTCAGATTCTGTCTGTCTCTCTCTCTGACCCTCCCCTGCTCACGCTCTCTCTCTCTCTCAAAAATAAATTTAAAAAAACATTTAAATAAATAAATTTTAAAAAATCTTTATATATATATGTATATATATATATATATATTTTTTTTTAGAGGAAGTGTGAGCAGAGAGGCAGACAGGATCTGAAGTGGGCACTGTACTTGACAGCAGTGGCCTGATGCAGGTCTTGAGCCCATGAATTATGAGATCATGAGTTGAGCTGAAGTTGGACTTTCAACTGACTGAGCCACCCAGGTGCCCCTTAAGTTACTTTTAAAGGTAGTTTGCATAGAAAATTTTTTCCCAAGTTTTTGAAAAGTTAGATGTTAATAAAATGTAGATTTGGGTAAGATGGTAAGCTTGGTTACTCAGATCAGCTCTGTCAGTTGAAAGCAACTAAGACTGCTGGACTGAATTTGAAAAGCATCTTAAAATTAGCTTGATTGAGGAACTGATAGTACCGTAAGGAATTGCCAGCCCAAAAACTAATTGGAAAGCAAATACGGAAAAAAAGCATAAATAGAAACACTGAGACATAAGCAGAATACCTCAGCTGTTTTTACCCTGAGAGTCTTTGCCAAACTGGGAGAACTTAAGCTGTGATTTTGAAGGTTTCTAAGCTCAGGCAGCAGAAGTCAAAGCCCAAATCCTGCTCAACAAGATATTCTGCCCCCTTTAAAGCTGTGCGCAGGCAATATTCAGGGTGACCACGAAGCAGAAAAAAATGTATGCTACCTTCCTAACCTTAGGAGATTAAGGAAATATGCTGTAATTCTCAGCCGAGTGGAATGGGGAAGGCCTGATAGTTACAACACTAAATTGACCCTGGGTTGGTGATCCAAACACACATCATTTGGGTGGTTCAAAAAAACCCCATGAATATAAGGTGGACTCAACTTGAGTTGAGTTAGGCTCTTAATAAACTTAAACTTACTCAAACCCTTTCCAGAGGAATGTGCCTTCATCATAAGCCACAATAATCTCTACAAATATTTTTCCAAGGAAAAGGATTTCAATTGTTAAAAACTAAGCATGTAAGGAAACCACATGTAACAGAAACAAATCTGCCAAGACTTCAGCTAAGATTGAATTGAGTTAAAACATTAGATCCAGTGAAGAGAGAATTAAAGAAATCCAGATTAGAGTTTAAAGAGACAATAAGAGAAAATATGAAAGAGCATTAACAGCCACAAAGCATAGAGTGAAAATGTGTCTAATTGAAGTTTCAGAAGTAGAGGAGAGAGATTGGGCAGAAGCACAATTTGAAGAGAGAAAACCTAATTTTCCAGAATTAAAGAAGTCTACAGATTCAGGATGCTCAATGGATGCCAAATAAGATTTAAAAAAGAAAAGAAAAATTTCCCACCTAGATACATGAAAATGCAACTAGAGAGAAGACAAGACCCACAAATTACTGAAGCAGCTGGATACTGACAAATGACCAAAGGAATAGCAGATTGATGGACAACTTCCAACAGCAACAATGGAAGCCAGAATACACTGGAATTGCCACTTCAGTTTGCTGAAAGAAAATTGCTGTCAAAGCTCTATACCCAGAAAAGTAGTTTTTACGGAGATTTAAAAAGACATTTTAGTCAAGGTTAAAATAACATTGGCATTTCAAAGGTATACATGTATTTTGGACATTTCCAATTATAGAGTTTCCTCAGGCTTAAAAAATAAGTGTATATGTTAAAGAATCTTTAGTAAGTATCCATGAGGTTCCCCTGAATATTTTTTAATAATATTTGTTTTGTTTTACTCCCCCAAGTTCATTCTAATGAAAGTTCTCATAAGTGAATGGGCCTTCATTAGAATTATAATTAATGGTATTTTTTTAGTTTCATTTTTTAAGGAGAAAGCAATTATGAAATTTAGTTTTATGTTTATAAAATGAATTTAGTAGATATTTGCCAGAATTCTGTAAAGTTTGTGGTATTCAACAGTTTCTTAAGTGTTGACTTCCAGTCATGTTTTTACCCATGTATAATCATTTCAGTAATATTGTTAAATGTTAAATATAAAACACTTTAAATCTTGAGTTACACCAGTGTTTTATTTCATTAGTTAATACCATTTTTAGGTTTAAGAATTCTCTGAGTTAGATTTTTATAGTAGTACTTCTGTACTTTGTTTAATGTATTTGTGTAAAGATAATTTCTTTTAAATGCCTAAATTCTCCTAGGTGTTTAGAATTTGCAAAAGTAATCCTTTGCCTTAGAATATATTGTTAGTTAAATAGTTTAATATTATACATCTTATTTCTCTGTGCATAATACATATCCCATGTCTTTTGTACATTTTTAGAGTATTTGTAGGGTTTGTTTAGAGTTTTAAAATACATAATTTTTTAAAATATGGTTCAAGAATCCAAGATACCAAAAGGACCTACAGTGAAGTTTTTCCCCACCTTTGCTTGAGCCACCCAGTTCCTCTCCCCAGTGACAAATGTTCAACCTATGTTTTTTCTTCTTTTACATGAGTAATTGCTTCTTATGTTCTGTTTTGCACCTTGCTTTTTCTTTCTTTTTTGCTTAAAGTACCTTTTAAAGGTCATTATTATTATTTTTTTATAAGTACTTTACATTTTTTTTTAACACACCTCCTACTGAAGGCTATTTAGGTTCTGCCCAGACCTGTTTTATTACAAACATTACTGCACTTTATATCTTTCTACATGCCATTTCCATTTGTGTGACTATGTCCTAGATTAAGTTCCTACCTGAAGAATTGTTGGATCAAAGAGTATGTGGGATTTTTAAAAGTTTTCTGTATCCAAATTGCCTTCAACAGAGGTAATTTAAAATCCCATTGACAATCCCTGAAAAAGCCCACTTCCTCAACATTCTCTTCATATGCAATCTTTAAAACTTGCCAGTATTTATAGGTAAAAATCTCAGTAGGGTTTTGATTTGCATTTCTCGATGCATGCATCATATGCATGATGAGCATGTTTGCATGTTTAAAAGACTCTTTGGATTTCTTTTTCTGAGACCTGATACCCTTATCCCATTTTTGTTTGTTTTATCTTATTTACAGAGACCCCATATATTAGGGTAGTTAAGGGAAACTTAAATAGCACAATTTGCTATTTAAAAGTAAAAAAAATTTTTTGATAGAGCGAGCATGGCAGAGGGAGAGGAGTAGGGAGAATTCCTGAGTAGGGTCCACTGTGATATAACCTGAGCCAAAAACAAGAGTTGGATGCTTAACCTACTGAGCCGCATAGGCACCCTTCATAGTTGAAGTAATTTTGATATAACCTTTATTTATTTATTTATTTATTTATTTATTTTAATAGTTTATTGTCAAGTTGGTTTCCATATAACACCCAGTGCTCTTCCCTACAAGTGCCCCCCTCCATGACTATCACCCTCTTCCCCTTTCCCCCTCCTTCTTCAGCCCTGTTTGTTTTCAGTATTCAAGAGTCTCTCATGATTTGCCTCCCTCCCTCTCCCTAATTCCCCCCCCCCCGCCTTAGTATATTCTCTTTTGCTTATGCTCTCTCTATGTGAGATGGTAAGGAATGATAAATATGCTCTGAGATGTAAAACCAATATTTCTCCTTGTTGGTGTTCTTGACTTGCTCTCAATACTTTTTTCAAATACATGTTTTGTGCTTAGAATTTCATTTAGTTGATCAAACCTATAATTATCCACTTAAAATATTAGGTTTACAAGTTATTTCTCTCATAGATGTCTTGAACTTTCTATATTCTTGCAACTCAACATTAGAAAGACATGAGAAGACTTAAATACCTGTATGTAACAATAATACTTTTAGGTAGATTTTATAACCGTACACTTTTGTTAAGTACGTGATTTTTACTCTTAAATTGATTTGACTATAAAATATTAGTGAAGAACAATCTTGATTCACAGTACAAAATTTCTTGAGCTATTAAAGAGGCATCAACATAATGAAGGCACTTTTAAGAATTAGAGAGATCCCTTTGTTTTTTATTTTAGAGAGAGTGCATGTGATTGGGGAAGAGGGGTAGCAGAAGAGAGAGTGAATCTTAAGCAGGCTTTATCCTCAGTCGGGAGCCTGACTTGGGGCCCAATTCCATGACCTGGGATCATGACCTGAGCTGAAATCAAAGAGTTGGATTCTCAACCGACTGAGCCACCAAGCACCCCTGTAGATATCCCTTGGAAGTGAAATTTTTATTATACAGATTATATTTGCATTATTTAACATTAAACACTTTATTTTTTTAACTTTTTTTTTTTCAAGTTTATTTATTTGGAGAGAAAGAATGAGTAGGAGATGGGGGCAGAGAGAGAGAGAAGATCCCATGCAGGACAAGGTGCTCGGGTCTCAAACTCAACCTTGAGATCATGACCTGAGCTTAAATAAAAAATCAAGATGATGGGGTCCCTGGGTGGCTCAGGTCATGATCTCCCAGTTCGTGGGTTCTCGAGCCCCACGTTGGGCTCTGTGCTGACAGCTCAGAGCCTGGAGCCTGTCTTCGGATTCTGTGTCTCCCTCTCTCTCTGACCATCCCCTGCTCACAATGTCTGTCTGTCTTTCTCTCTCTCAAAAAACATTAAAAATTTAAAAAATCAAGATGCTTAACTGACTCAGCTGCCCAGGCACCCCTTATTTTTATTTTTTATTTATTTTTTAAACATAAAATATTTTTAAACTAGCTTTCCCAATGGTGAAGTATTAAACACTTCATAAAATCTGGGTTTCCAATATGCATGCCCTCCTATCCAAGAATGTATCTCAAATGTAGCAATTTGGAAGTCCATCCTTACATTATTTTATGACTTGTTTGTGTGCATATAGTTTGATGAGGGCGATTTTGGGAGGAAAATGTCAATGGCCTTGTCCCTGCCCTCTGTCTTCCCTCAGGTTTAGGTAGTGGTTAGAAAAGGGCTTTCAGCTCAACCTCTTAGAGAAACTGGGCAGTAGGAAACTTATTTTCCTATTAATTTTTATATATCACCGATTTTGATAATCTGAGAGCACTAACCTGTTACATAAAGAGTGGACAAAATTAGTCTTGTGTATTAGAATCCACTAGAAAGAATGGCCATCTGTTTATTGGATTACAGGAGCCTTTCTCCAGACTTCATATATAAGCTAAAATATTATCTTTATCCAGAGCTTGCTATTCAGCATTTTCCCCCTTCACATTTCTTTACATTTAAGTGACAGCACAGTGAGTGCCTGATTTTTTATAGCAGGAATGCCAGTACAATCTTTATTTCGTTCTTGTCTACTGAAACTTTAATGGCAGTGTTCCATATAGACTTTGAACTTAATTCTTTACTTTTGGTGGTATCACTTTGGGAAGTGTCCTCACAAATTTATATATATATAAATATAATATAAATATATATATATTTAAATGAATTTATAGGAGATAAAATGTAAAATATAAGCCAAACATTTCAAACTGTAGAAATCAAATTGCAGAAAATATAGGGTATGCCTTTGTTAAGGCTTTATAGGCCTGCTTGAAGAAATGTATGTAGGAACTTAGAAAGTAAGGGGAAAAGCTTTAAAATTTAAGTACCTGTTAGATTATTTTATAAACATTCTGGAGATAATAAATGCTTAAAATTTTTAGTATTTTAAAGCAGGACTTGAAAATAGAGCAAGAATTTGAATTTTGGAATATATCTATCACAGAGGAAGAAGATTCAAGTCTCAATCTTATTTCTTGATTCTTTGTGGAATTTAATATTTTTTACATGAACTTTTTCTTTGGTTTTTATAATTTGTTAGCTATCTCTGCTTATTTAAACCTCCCTTTCAGAGTCCCAATTTCTCATCTTTCAGATGATTATTTGAAGCAGTGTTAACATGGGAAGTGAAAATTTTTAAGAGAATTAAAGAGAAAATTGATTTGGGTGTTCACATGGAATTGTCTAAAACATGTGAAAATCTAAAATCCAAATTAGCATTTTAATCAGTCCGTAATCTAATTTTATAAAATTGTTCTTCTGAATTGACTGACAGGATAATATTCTTTCTAAACCATTTTACTGAGGTGGAGTTTTTCAGTTAATGTTTTAACAAGAATAAAAATTTTATATTTTTACATTTCCATGGATATTTGAGTTAGTATAATATTAATTCCACAAGTTAATATGGAATCAATGTTAGGTATATCTACATTCATTTAGCAACTGTTTATTGAATGTTATATGCTAGGCACTATTCTAGGTGCTATGAATTAAACTGATGAAGGTCAGTGCCTTTGTGGGAATTTTTGATGATGTTGACTCATTTGTTTTCAGATGAGCCAGTGGAATAATACCTAGATGAAACACTGAAAAAGTATATTATAGTAGGCTTTCATATACAGTTGTCACTGAAGCTAAATATGTGCATGAATAAACATTTTGGAATTAAATGGTTCAATTTTAAAAGGGGAGCATAACGAAGTAGCATCAAATGAATGGAAGTTAGAAATGAGAGGAAAAATGAATTCGTCATTATTTAAAAGGGAAAATAAAACTTGTATTTTGAGGGGTGCCTGGATGGATGTTGGTTGAACGTCCAACTCTTGATTTTGGCTCAGGTGATGATTCCACGGTCATGGGATGGAGCCTCATATTGGGCTCTGTGCTGAGTGTTGAGCCTGCTTCAGATTCTCTTTCTCTCCCTCTCCTTCTGCCCTTCCCCTGCCGCCTCGTGTACAGTCATCCTCCATAAAGTTTGAAAAAACTTGTATTTTTCTTTTTAAAAAGGGTAATATGTGTTTATTGCAGAAAGGTATAAGTATAAAGGGGGGAAAACATATTCCCACTATCTTTCATTACTGCTAGCTTCTAGATCTAGCTATCTGTAAAATCTTAAAAAACTTTGTAACTTATGTTTTCCACATGGTAGCATATTTTTGTGTTACTAATAATACCAAATTGCTTTTAAACATGCCAAAATAGTCCATTCTAGATAATGTGCTATCTAACCAGCTCTTTATTGTCGTACATTATATTTCAGTTTTTTGCTCTATAGGAAATTAACATAAATATGATTTTACTTAAATACCTTTATACGTTTATAATAATTTCTTCAGGTCAACTTTTTAGAATTGATATTTCATTATCAAACGTTGCTGGTATGATCATTCAAATGAGCCAGGTAATGGCCTTTTAAGTTGCTTCAGAATTTTAATAAAAATGGCCACTGTATAGTTTGTCCAAGAGTAGAGATAAAAATTAAATGTACGATTTTGGTGGAAAAGTTTAGGAGATTATTTGGTGAACATATTTTTAAATGCAGTGTGGAATTAAGTCATTTTGATAACTGCATGTAGGATTGAGAAAGCTGGAATTGAGTCATAATATAAATGTTGATTTTATTTTTTTGGATAAAATGATATGGGTATGAAGGGCAGAGTTCCAGAATTTAATTTCTGATCTGAAACTAAGAGTATTTGAATAGAAGCATTGATTTTTTAAAATGTGATATTTTAGTCTGAGGAATGCACTGTAAGTTTTGTAGAATGAGGAAATTCTACATTCATGGATCTGTGTTGATAAAGAAATCCTGGACAAGGAGGCAAGTTGTTCAAAAAGTAGAGAAATGCAGTCCACTAAATTTGTATCCACTTCATTATGGAAGCTTAATCTTCTTTTACCAGAAGTGATCTTGAGAAAGTCCGGATGAAGTTTTATCCATGATATATATATATCTAGTATAAATGTTACATTTGATTTAGCGGTGTAGAATCATATGTAGAATTAATGACAACGACATGCATAGAAAAATTTATGATGCCATTGAAAATTGGCAAGTGATAATGGTGTTCTGATAGGAATCTATCAAAATGGGAAGGAAATTGATTAGTGAAACTAGTAAGATCCACAGTAGATGAGTGACTAAAATTCGGCTTTTGTCCAGTGATAATTGTTAATTTTTAAAAACAATTCTCAATTTGTGAAATTGCAAATGTAGTGAGAAGTATAGTAAGAAAAGAAAGAATGGTTTTCCACTTCAAAAATTTTCCCCTCCAGGAGCGACTGGCCAAGTCAGAAGAGCATGCAACTCTTGATCTCATAGTCGTGACTTTTAGCCCCTCGTTGGGCATAGAGATTGCTTTAAAAAAATTTTTTTTTAATGTCTTATTTATTTTTGAGAGAGAGAGAGACAGTGTGAATGGGGGAGTGGGGGACAGAGAGAGAGGGAGGCACAGAATCTGAAGACAGGCTCCAGGCTCTGAGCTAGCTGTCAGCACAGAGCCCGATGCGGGGCTTGAACCCACAAACTGTGAGATCATGACCTGAGCCGAAGTCGGACGCTTAACTGACTGAGCCACCCAGGTGCCCCGAGATTGCTTTTAAAAATTCCCCTCCACGCATTAAAAAAAAAAAAAAAAAAAGTTGTATGATTATACTAATGAAGATTAACTCAGCAAATGGGAGACTGAGATACTTTCTAAGGTAACTGATCTTAGAAAAAGTATATTATTGAATAGTATTTTAAGTTTGCCTGGAAGGATTTTCATTTTATTAAGAGGACAGTTCATAAAAGCTGGAAATTAAGGTAGCAGGGTAGAAAACAGTATAATCTGCTTGAGCACGACTCATGCTGTGTGTTATGGAATTGATACTGTTTTTGAGATCAGTAGCTTTTTATAAACTTGGTTTTCTGACATTCCTACTAGCTTAAACATCTCAAATGATTGTACATATTTCTCATCCTCAGTTTTAATGTACTGTTTAGAGAGAATTTCTGTGCCACACAACAATTTTGAGGAAATGATGGGGAGGAAGCGTAGTGGTGCTAGAGTAGCCAAACCAGTTGAGGCATTGATAATTAGTGACTTTTGGTACTTCAGACCAAATTATTTTTCTCAGAAGGTAAAATATCCTGTTCTATTTTTCTTACTCAAAATCTGAAGATTATTTTTGAAAAATAGTGTTTGGCATAATGTTGACAAAATGTTTTTACTGGGAGCAAAGAATTGAGATATTAAGTAAAACAGACTTTGTCTATAGATGTCAAGTGGTGGTTGTTGACAGATGCCCTGTAAATTAGGGCAAAATCAAATTTAGGTCAAATTTTTTACCTTTGACGATTTTGATTGAAATCAATTTTGCCTCATTTACTTATAAATCATTTAACTTTTTTAGCTTTGTAGGCCTGGCTGACAATTTCAGAGCATTTAAAAATGAATCTAGGGGCACCTGGGTGGCTCAGTGTGTTAACCTGACTTCGGTTCAGGTCATGATCTTACAGTTTGTGGGTTCGAGCCCTGCGTCGGGCTCTGTGCTGACAGCTAAGAGCCTAGAGCCTGCTTCGGATTCTGTGTCTGCCTCTCTCTCTGCCCCTCCCCCGCTCGCTCTCTGCCTCTCTCAAAATAAAAGAAAGACTTAAAAATTTTTAAAAAAATTAACTTTAAAAAAATGAATCTAAAATGGAGATTGTTTATAGCCAGAGAAAAATACCAATTAATTACTCAGAAGAGGAGTTTACTGCCCTAAATCAGTTATGATTTTTCCTCTTAACAAAAACCCAGTCTCTTTACTGTGGTAAAATTGTGTTAATAGAAAATGTGTTATGGAAATATATAACTGAGATCTCAATTCTCCCAGTGATAACAGTTTTGTGTGCATTTCTTCTTAGTTTATATCTCTTATACTCTGGATGGGTGGTGGTGGAGCAATGAGAAGGAGAGTTAGATGGGTAAACATAGCAAATGTGTATATATTTTTTAAATTCTAGTTTTTAAAATACTATATTGTAGACCTATTTCTCTTTAGTATTATAAATAAACATCACTGCTTTTAAAGTTTTATGTACATATGTATATACCCTATGCCATTGTTTAGACAAAGCATAATTTATTCTGCCTTTGGTCATTTAAGTTTCCAAATTTCTATGTTAGAAGCATTCTTTTAGGGAACATCCTCATAGATATGTCTTGGTGAAGAGCTGAATAGCGTAGTGGCTAAGAGCTCAGTTGTGCAATCATAGGCAAGTTACTAAAACTTCCTATGCCTTAGTTTTCTCATCTTTGATAAGTCATAATCGTACTTTATTTACTTGAGTCGTGTTACAGGATTAAATGAGTTTATATATATATATATATATATATATATATATATATATATTTAAGCTCTTATTAGAGTAGTGCTTAACATACATTAAGTATTTAATAAATGCTGCTCGTATGAGTATTTTGTCATCAATTTCAACTTCTCTAAGAAATTGAATTGTATCCACTTTTAAATTTAAATTTGTAATAGATAAGCAGTAACTTTCTTCTTACCAGATCCATTGATCTTTTTTAAACCTGCCTTCCTTTTGACCTATGGCATATCCTACCGTCCACCAGTTTTCTTTCTTAAAATATTTTTTGACCTCATAAATGGGATTTTGTACTTTTTCTCTCATCTTATATACTCTTTTTTTTTCCTCTGCCTGATAATATAGTTTTATTTTTTTTTTCAAAATTAATCTTTGCTTGTGTATATTCTCTGCTTTAGGGAATATTCCTAATGTCTTAGGCATTGTATACTCTGGGTGTGTGTGTGTGTGTGTGTGTGTGTGTGTGTGTATATATATAAATTCTTTTAAAACAGATGACTGATAAAAATATATTCTTTAATCCCACAGTCTAATTTGAAAACAAATACCTTCTCCTAACTTTAAACAGTTTCTGCCTGTAGAAATTGTATGGCTATCTCATATTAAATTTAAAAAAAAGTAAACTTTACAGCAACTACTGTAACATTTTTTATTTTTGTTCTCATGGAAAAAAAAATACCTCCTTGTTCTTCCCTCTGTGTTACTGGTTTTCTTTCCCTGTTTCTCCTCCCCCAAAATCAGGCCATTATTACCCTACTTAAGGATAACAGCAACAACCTCTGAGCTATTATTCTCTCAGCAGTGCCTGCTTGCCTCATCCCATAGCACTAAAGCCACCTCAGTCTTACTCCACCTCCCACCGTAGTACGGATGAGCCATAGTTTCTATACTTTCATTATTGAGTGACAATTTTTTGTGCATCAGATTTAAACTCTGCTTGGCTCAGGCCCTTTGTAGAGGACCTCTACCACAATTAGCCAAACTACTTTCCTAATACATGTTCTTTCATGTGTGGATGTCTTCACTGTTCCAAAGAAAATTCCAGAAACCCATGTCATTGAGTTACCCAAACCTTTTTTTTCTCATTAATGGCCTGAATTCCACCTGCTCGGTGAAACTTTCTTTGGCAACTCCAATTTGCATAGAACTCGTTTTCCTCTGAATTCTATAGGACATGGAATGTATACAAAATAATTTAAATTTAGTTCTATGTTCTTTCCAATAATTGCTTTTATGTATTCAAGTAGATTATAAGCTCATTAATAGAATTAAGTTTCATATTCTTGATTCCACTTGGTAAATCCTTTGCACACACTAAAGATACTTTTTAGTTGGTTCACAAAAGTGGAAGATTATACCTAATTTGGTTAGTATGAAGAATCAAAATGAATGTAAACTTAATTTAGAACTGACCCTAATCATATTTTTACTTAGTATGTTTTAATTCATAACAAGAATATAACAGTGGTCTATACTTTCTACTCATATTTAACAATATATTATTTTTGTGACACATTTTAAGTGCTCAGAGAACTGAAAATTTATGGGATATGAACTGGTTTATCTAAGTCTGTATATGCGTATATAGACATACATTTGTAACTACATTTAGTAGAAAAATTATAAATTATAGAAATAACCTATTGTAGGAAAAATAGGAAGTGCAGATGAGCAAAAATTTTTTAAACTATCTAGTTTATGTGACTCCCTTGCTGAAATAGAAGTCCATGACTTCTAAAATTTAGTTTAGTCCACCATTACATCTCCAGTGCTAGAACAGAGCCTACCACATAGGTACACAATTATTTGTTTAAAAAAAGGAATTTATTTGCAGGCAGTCCTTTGATGATACAGGGACTAGGTGGTGGAAAGCAGCTACTCCAGCAATTGAAAAACTATGTATCTCATGTAATCTTCCAACACCTATTTTTCAGGATATGAGATTGGAGAGCAACAGAAAAGAGTAGGGAAAGAGTAAAAGATTGGAAGATGGGGTATATAATTAGGATTCCATTTG
Organism: Cryptoprocta ferox; assembly: GCA_028646485.1. Classification (NCBI taxonomy): domain Eukaryota; kingdom Metazoa; phylum Chordata; class Mammalia; order Carnivora; family Eupleridae; genus Cryptoprocta; species Cryptoprocta ferox. The sequence continues at coordinate 26,417,572 of CM053575.1, forward strand.
CTTGTAAGTTTCAGGATCAGGGCCAAACTTTCTGGATAATTAAGACAAGCAGAAAGAGGCAACTTTTGTAGCTCAAACTCAGTTTAAATTCCACTCATTAGTTACTGTATAAAAACCTGAACAAAGTAGGGGTTCCTGGGTGGCTCAGTTTGTTAAGTTTCTGACTTCGGCTCAGGTCATGATCTTACGGTTCATGAGTTCAATCCCAGTGTCAGGCTCTGTGTTGACAGCTCAGGGCGTGGAGCCTGCTTCAGATTATGCTCCCCGTCTCTCTGCCCAACACCCCCACTCATTCTCTCCCACTTTCTCTTAAAAATAAATTAAAAAAAAAAAAAAGCCTAAACAAAGTAAATAGAGATTTACTTTTTCTTTTAGATTTGTTTTGCTTGTTTATGGAGTATGGAGTTACCATGTCATTTGGGTTTATTTGTCAAATATTTTTTGAGCCATTTAAAATTATACAATTATTTATTAATGATTATCTTAATTGACAATTTTGCAAATAAGTTTTTAAAATTCTGATGCTATATGGGATTTGTTTTCCCAAGGTATATAATAAGGAAAAAAAAATTAAATTTGAAGAAATAGGCCAAAATGCATAATCTGTTGCAAGTGATCATTACTTCTGATAATTACTCAGAGGACAGTTTTAGTTCCAAAAGACAGTGTTCATTAATGCTGGGGAAATAATCGTGGACATTAAGAAAGGACTGGAAATAAATGTTCAAAAGTGTTAGGCACAGATCTGTGTTTACTCCGTATGCTACACTTGTTTTATTCTGCCCCAAATAACCATTTTTAATTCAATTAAATTTAAAGTTTAATCACAATAATCCACTTATCTCCCCCTTTCATTAAGTAAAAATAATTATTAGAAAGTTGACCCCTATGCAAATTTTTTTTTTTTTTTATTTTGAGAGAGAGAGCACAGTGGGAGAGAGACACAGAGAGAATGCCAAGCAGTCTCTGTGCTGTCAGCCCTGAGCCCGACACAGGGATCGATCTAACGATCCATGAGATCATGACCTGAGCTGAAACCAAGAGTTGGCCGCTTAACCAACTGAGCCTCCCAAGCGCCCTCACACTTAAAAATTTTTATTCTTTTCCCTCCACAGCAGCTTTTCTTGGTAAAAGTCAAATGATTCATCAAAAAACTAATATTGTAACTGAATGACAAATTCTTATGATAAACAGTAGATATATCTGAAGGATAAATATTAAAAATTATTCTTAGTTTTTTCTTATGATTTTTTAAATTATAAAAATAATATAAACACATTAGGGGTACCTGGGTGGCTCAGGTGTTAAGCATCCAACTCTTTCTTTTGGCTCAGTTTATGATCTCATGGTTTGAGAGACCCCCATTAGGCTCTATGCTGAGGGCTCTGCACTGACAGTGCAGACTGCTTGGAATTCTCTCCCTCTTTCTTCCCCTCCCCCACTTGTGTTCTCTCTCTCTCTCTCTCTCTCTCTCTCTCTCTCTCTATATATATATATATATATATATATATATATATATAAAATGTAACCACATTAGAAATTTTGATAAAAATGTCATTTTGTCACACACATAAATTATTCGTATTTTGGCATATTTCCAACCACTTTAAGAAATCTTTGCATTAGGATAACTTGGGATTCCTGTTATAAAACAAATCCACATTTTATTTAAAAAAATTTTTTTTTAATGTTTATTTTTGGGAAAGATAGAGCCTGAGTGTGGGAGGGGCAGAGAGGGAGGGAGACAGAATCTGAAGCAGGCCTTAAACTCTGAGCTGTCAGCACAGAGCCCAATGTGGAGCTCGACCTTTCAGACCTTGTGGTCTGATCATGACACTTAACTGACTGAGCCACCCAGGTGCCCCCAGAAATCCACATTTCTAAGGTGATCATTTTGCACATTAAAGTTTGAGAGCTGAAGACAAAAGATAATTTTTGGCTTCATTTCAGAATTAAATAACATTACTTTTATTATTTATTTTTAAGTAAACACTCAGTGTGGGGCTCGAACTCACACCCGTGAGATGCATGTGCTACTAACTGAGCCAGCCAGGTGCCCCCGGCTTATCTATTAAAAGTAAGATTACTTTCAATAGATAAGATCTGAGCCAGATTCTAGTAAGCTTTGTAAAATTATGTGTATATATATAATGGGCTTATTAAATGGAGGCATTTTCCATTGGTTAACAGATCCAAGGACCTTTGATATCAAAGTTCAAGGCAGTATCTAGAACTTTTTATTATTTAAAAAATTTAAACCAAGCTTTCGTTATCAGGTAGATTTTGTGCAAGCCTACATAACAGTGCTAAATATGCTAGATATGTTCATGTAAATACTAGTAAACAATACCTTGGATAATAATGTTTTGAAGAAGAAAAATGGCTGAATAGGAATACCAAAGGCAGAATGTTGACATGTTCTTATGTTGGTTTTTCACCAGTATGGAATTTTTCACCAAAATAGAATTTGAATATGACCTGCAGCATAACCTTTGCTTTTCTTTCAAATGGGGCCAATTATAATAATAACATTCCTCAATATGATTACTTGGTTTATATAGATCTGTTTAGAGAATATGTAATGAAAAGTTATCTCTTTTAGTTAATAATTTTGTGAATTTGTATGATTTATACATCTGGAATGTCTAGATGGCTTTCTTTTCAGTCCTTGGAAACTTTATAGTACATGTTCTTATCATCCCTGTTTTATAAATGGGAACACTGATGCTGGGAGAAATTCAGTATTTGATACAAGGTGATCAAATTCTTTTAATTTTTATCACACTGCTTTACCAAAGCAGGTTGATACTTTAAAAATTTGAATGACATTTAAAAAGTAATGAGATTATGGCTGCTATGTTAATGCCATCAGTGTAGGCTCTAGAGAGGGGCTGTCGAATATTTACTGATTGAATTAATGAATAACAGTGGCCGGGTATTTAAGACCAGAGAATTCTATAGTTTTTCTACATATGTGTATTGAAAGTCATACTAATTGAATAAATAAATAATGAATCCAAGATATAGGACCAATTCATGTAGAAAAAAGCCAGATTCTTTGATTTTTTTCTACATGAATAGAAAAAATAGGTTTTTTTACTTGAATGCATAAATGAAATCGTGTATGTACAGTCTCTTTCTTTTGTCTCTATTCTTCCTCCTACTCATACAACTCTGCCCACCATAACTATATCATCAACTTTGTATTCCATATTTTCTCCATGCTCATAAAATCATATGCAAACATACATATGCACAAATAAGATTTATTTTTGATCATTGTTTTATAAAAATGGATTATATTATATACATTTTATTTTTTTCATTCAATAAAATCTTATGGAAATTTCTCCCAAATTACCTGTTACAGCTTTAAATCATTTTATATTGGTATATAATCCATAATGTGGATGCAACATAATTTATTAAACCATTTCCCTATGGGTGGACATTTACTTTGCTAACTATGTTTGCTGCTGCAAATTTAGCAGTAAATAACCTTATTCAACACCTTTGTATCGTGGTGCTTTTGTTTCTGTAGCGTAGATCTGAGAGTAGAATTACTTAGTCAAAAGATACGTATTTTTTATTTGAATAGCTTTTGCCAATGGCTTTCCATAAAGGCCAAAACAATTCATACTTCCTTGAGCAGTGCATGAACTCCCTTTTCCTCCTACCACTTCAGTAGTGTTAATAATATTCTATTTAAACTTTGACCATACTGATTGGTACAAAGCGATATCTATTTGTTTTTCCCATTTTGGGAGTTTGTATGTGTTGCCATATTATTTTTAACCATTTGCATTTTCTCTTCTGGGGATTCCCTATTTGTATCCTTTGCCAGTTTTCTCTATGAGTATTGGTTTTCCTGGCCAGTTGTGAGAATTGTATATAGTCTGTCATCTGCATTTGGGAAGCTGGTGACTTCACTTCCACTTTCAACTCAACCTATTTACCTCTATTGAGCCAAACAGGTGGATGCAAGGAAACCTCAGGTTTTATGGCAGCCTCAAAGAAGAGGGCTGGTGGAGAACTTAAGACAAAGAGTAAGAAAGTAACTCATAAAAATACATGGAACCCTTCAACTACCTTTCTACCCCCAGAGGAGATTTGACATCAGTGTGGCTTCCAAGAAACCAAAAAGGAGTAGAATTAGCAGGCTGAATCCTCCCTACTCTTGAGCAAAGATTTCTTTCTGGTTCTTTGTCCAAAGGCTTCAACAGCCTGTTTGCTGTCTACACCTGCTACATAGCTGTCACAGTAGAGAAAGGGTCAACTACTACACTAAGTCTGCCAACACTGAGCTTCAGTGAATAGACAGAAAAAACAACTGCATGTCTAAGGATCCAGCAACAAGAAAGGATGCTAACTAAACTTTTGGGACAGGCCCCCAACAGAATAGAGGAGAGAGACCATAACATCAACAAAATTATATGAATACAGAGACACTGAAAATGCGATATTTTTTAAAAATGAGCCAAAACCCATTTTTTAAAACTACAACAATAAGTTGAATGGAGGAGAATGGTAACATGGAGACCTAAATTATTGGCCTGGAAAATCTAGTGGAAGAAATAGTTTTAAGCCTAGACTAAAAATGCAAGAGACAGGGTAAAAATGACCGATTTTGAGGATAGAACAAGGAGATCTAATGTGTATGATATGAGTTCTAAAAGGAAAAAAAAAAGGAACAGATAGAAGAGAGGCAATAATTTTTTTAAAAATTCTTGAGCTGAAAAATACCTTTGTAACCTCAAAGGACATGCTGAATTCCAGGCAGAATTTGTGCTAATAGAATAATAAATAGCAATTACTTTTTGCTCACTTTGCCAGGCAGTGTTCTAATTGGCTTCACATTTATTAACTCATCAAGTCCTTACACCAGCCTTAGAATATAGCTGTTAATATCACTGTTATTCAGATAAGGAAAAAAGAGGTTAGGTGGATAGTCAGTGTAAACCCAAGAGGTCTGACTTCAGAGCCTTGACTAAGCTGGCTCAAAGTAGATTTGGGCATATCCTCTTAAAATTCATGGACTCTGAAGATCAAAGGGAAATCTTACAGGTTCCAGAGAGAAAGAGCAAGTTATCAGCAAAAGAAAAAGCCTGTCATCAAAGGTCTCATCGGCATCACTGTAAGCCAGAAAACAAAATTTATACATACTACTGAGAGAAAAGGACCACAAGATTTCTCTAACCAATCAAATTATCCACCTATTTGGGTGAAAAAGATTTGTTGATATATCACAGTTGAGCAACTGATCCAACCTACCATCTAATGAAAATATTCAGAGAAAGGGAAATCTAATCATGTTTAACCTTGGTCTTTGCACATGTTACTTACTCCTCCTGCCTGGAATAAGTCCTCCCTTTCTTTACCGGCCTAACATCTCATCCTTAACATCTTCACTTTTTCCAGGAAATTTTCTGCAACTCCTCAAGTCTGAGTTTTAGGCTCCTTCTAAGTGTACCTGGAGCACCCTATATTTTCCCCATCTTAGCATCTTTTCCCATAACACTGTGAGTTCTATGAGGACACAGGCAGACTATGCTTGTTTTGTTCACATGGTAACCACAGTTCCTATCACAGTGCCTAGAATATAGGAGGTTAACGGGTGACTAAAATTTAATTGTAGTCAAAGTTAGCAAATCTTTTTGCGGCTGTACTCAGATTGTTCTAATAATTAGCTATTCAGGAAAAGTAAAGCTTTAAGTTTGTCTGTTGGGTACATAAAGCTCTGTTCAAATATGTCTTGTATATATTTCTGTATTCACCTTGCGACTGTTTTACACACTTCGAAATTTATAAAATTTAAATAATTGATGAAAAGCTATCTGTGTAGAATCAGTTTACATAAGGCACATTTACTCATGCATAATTACCCATGTTGTGCTCAAAATTCTATTTTTTATTTTTGTAAGGCAGAATTGATTGGAAAGTGTAAGGATGAATTTCAAGATTAGTCAAAAATCTCAGGCATGGTGTTTTAATACTCTTAAAAACAATAACGTTAATTCTATATTTTTCTGTTTCTCTTCAGATAAAAGCTAAAAATTATGACAAGGTTGAAAAGGTGAGTTCTCATAAACACACTTTGAATTTTATGCTAAAGTTTAACTTAGGACTTACCATATGTAGGTAAATCTAGTAAAATGGTAACAACTGTTGAATCTAGGCAGTGATTGTATAGAAGTTCATTCTACTTATTTGACTGGTTTTTTTGCTTGAAAATGTTCCCAACAAAAATTTTGGAAAAGAAAATAATTATACTCTACTAACCAAAATCATGAGAATGATTTTGATTATCTAAACTGAAAATAGGAGGGATTTGTTATATTTGCCATTTATCTGTAAGGAGACAATAAATTAATGGAAAGAGCTGAATTTGGTTTTTTAATGTTCCATTTCACTCATGTACATGTGAAATTTATTTAACTGTGGATTCTGATAATATTTTCTTGTATTTATAGCTATTTCAGAGATGCCTTATGAAGGTTTTGCACATTGATTTATGGAAGTGTTATCTTTCATACGTTCGAGAAACCAAGGGTAAACTGCCAAGTTACAAGTAAGTTAAAACAAGGTCTTAAGAATGCAAGTCATCTCCAGGCACACAATCAATCCCACATAAATTCACACCTTCTCTTGACTCCGGGAAGAAGAGATTTAAGAGTTCAAAAAGGGTTCTCTCAAAAGTCAGTAAACCTTGGGAAAAGTGCTTCAAAGAAAGCCACTGGTATCAGTCTTATTCTGGAGAATCGAATCACCCAAGCTCTTCTTTTAAAAAAAAATTTTTTTTTAAATGTTTATTTATATTTGAGAGACACAGACAGACAGACAGACATAGCGGAGCGGGGGAGGGGCAGAGAGCAAGGGAGACAGAATCTGAAGCAGGCCTACAGGCTCTGAGCTGTCAGTACAGAGCCCGACGCGGGGCTCAAGCCAATGAGCTGTGAGATCATGACCTCAGCTGAAGTTGGACACTTAACCGACTGAGCCACCCAGGTGCTCCCCAAGCCCTTCTTCTATACTCAAACACTGTACATTTGTTAACACCAAATCACTTTGTTGGTAGGCTTGTTGCCAAACTTAATAAAAAGCATCTTATTACTTGTCATAGCGCCATTCTTGGCAGGTGACAGAGCAATGTGCTGGCTAAGTATTCTAAGGCATCTTTGACAGTTCTCTTGTGTAGGTTAATTCCCCACTATGAGTAAAACCCACCTATTCATCTTCACTGAATCTCCATAATGGACCCTCTCAAATGCTATTTTTTTATATAACAAACAGGCAAGTTATTTCTATAACTAGAATTCTGTAGTTTCTCTTCCTCATTATCTTTTATTTTCTTATATTGAAGAGGAAGTTCTTTCTTCCTATATTTTACTTCAGAGCTAATATATCTTCAGACACAATTTACCTCCTCAATCAGAGAATCAGATATTTCCACATTTGAATCTGCTACATGTAAGAGTAGGCAATTTAAAAAATATAGGATAAGTGAAACGTAGGTTTTAATTTTGATAAGCTCACAAGCAGTAGTTAAAAAAAATAAAGCATAAAAAGACATTGACAAACTAAACACAAAAGAACTTTATATATTTGCAAAGATGTCTTCATATTTTTGCTTATACAAAAAGTTCAAATGCTGTTTTGATCTTATGATCAGAGGTTATGATTATGTCTTTTTAATATATATATATTTTTTTAATGTTTATTTTTGAGAGAGTGACTGAGTGGGGGAGGGGTGGAGACAGAAGATCTAAAATGGGCTCTGCACTGACATATGGCACCCATATGTTTTATTTGTAGATATATTTTAATAATAAATGAATGTTTTTTTTAAATTTTTTTGGTCTTTATTTTGAGAGAGAGACAGAGACTGAGCGGGGGAGGGGCAGAAAGAGAGGGAGACACAGAATCTGAAGCAGGCTCCAGGCTCTGAGCTGTCAGCATAGAGCCTGATACGGGGCTCGAACCCACCAACTGTGAGATCATGACCTGAGCCGAAGTCGGACGCTCAACAGACTGAGCCACCTAGGCACCCCAATAAATGAATGTTTTAATAAAACATGTCTTTTTGGGGTGCCTGGCTAGTTCAGTTAGTAGAGCATATGACTCTTAATCTTGGGGTTGTAAGTTCAAGCCTCACGTTGGGTGTAGAGATTACTTAAAAATAAAGTCTTAAAATAATAATAAAATCTTCTAAAAATAAATAATTTAAAGCATGTCTGTCACATTTATTTCAGAGAAAAAATGGCTCAAGCATATGACTTTGCACTGGATAAAATTGGAATGGAAATTATGTCATATCAGGTAGTTAAATTTTTTCCATATATGTGTTATATATACACTTAATAAATTTGAAAATATCAAGATACTGACATTTTATTTTATTTCTTAGATTTGGGTGGATTACATCAATTTCCTAAAAGGCGTGTAAGTATTTTTATAGCTTTTTTTTTTCTATGTGAACAGTGGCTTTAGCTGTAATATAATTGATGGCATTTTTTAATCCAATGCCAGGGAAGCTGTTGGATCTTATGCAGAAAATCAGAGAATAACAGCTGTCCGAAGGGTTTATCAACGAGGTTGTGTTAATCCAATGATCAACATTGAACAACTCTGGAGAGACTATAACAAGTATGAAGAGGTAAATTAGGCCAGAGTAGTTTATTATTATAACTAAGCTGTTTTTAATTTTTTTGTTTTTAATTTTTATGCATTGAGGACTTGTGGATTCTGGCCTCGCTAGTATAAGGCACCTGGATATCAGCACTACACAGGTCTGTTTTTATACTGATTGTAATCAGAGAACCATTCCTAATGTTTTTGTAAGGTTTTGAGAATCTCCTAATACTACTGAGTTATTTTTTAGAGAATACCCTGAGAGAAATTTTAATTCTTACAAAACCACTTATATCCAATGCTAAACCATATCCACATGGTCATGCATACACATTGCCATTCACCTCTTATGAAATGGGACCTTATTAGAATAGTTCCAGTAGTGATGATCAGTTGCATTGCATGTCTTTCATGTAGTTATAGTGCTGTGATTATTGGCATGCAGGAGGGCTGCAGTCCAAGATCTTTGTCTCACCTGCAGTTTTGTTTGTTTTTGAGAGAGGGCAAAAGTGAGCCAGGGGCAGAGAGAGAGAGAGAGAGAGAGGCGCGAGGGGGTGGAGGGGGAGTGAGAGGGAGGGAGGAGTGCGGCACAAACTCACCAGAGAGGGGGCTCAAGCTCACCTGATTCTGAACTCAAACTCAGAAACCGTGAGATATGACCTGAGCCGAGATGACCTGAGCCAAAGTCAGATGCTTAACCGATTGAGCCACCCAGGTGCGCATCACTGGCATACTTTTTAACCAGCTGAGCTAATTGGCTTATATATGTAAACATACATGCCAAATAAGCTCTATTGTTAAAAGAAAGTTTCTGGTATGTCCATTGTGATGGGGAAGAACTATATAGGGTATGAGCAGTGGTTGTCAAAAAGGTTTGCTCTTGGGATTTTAAAAATTGTTGAAGACTACAAAGAACTTTTTTATTTTAATGTGGTTTTTATCTATTAGTATTTAGTATATTGAGATTAAAACAGAAATTTCCAAGATATTTATTATTTCATTTGTATTTCACAATAATAAACTCCTTACATTTTAACATAAATAGCATTAAACCAAGCTGTCTTTTCCAAAGCAAGAAAAATTTAGTGAGTAGAGTGGCCTTGTTTAATATTTTTTGCAAATCTCTACCTAACTTAATAGAAGATAATGGAAGATTTTCATATCTGCTTCTAAATTCAACATGTTATGATATTAATAACATCATGTAGCCTCCGAAAACCCCTGACAGGGTTTTGGGGAACAGGAATCCTTGGACTAGTTTTTGAGAACTACTAAGTATGAAAGATAATGTTTATATCTCCATGCTACTTCTGCATTTGTTTTTAAAAAAAATTTAGGTTTTTAAAGACCTAGTTTGAAAAGAACTTTAAAAGTGAAGCAATGGCTGTTTACCCTGATGAATCTGTATAGAGTACTTTATTAGTATAATTTTATATGAAATAATTGACCCTTTCCAAATCATTCCTTATATTTAGAAATTCCTGATACATGGAGACGTACTGCCAGCTCCTAACAGATATAAGCAGATCCTTCTTGATCTTTGAAGCATGTGATATGATTGAACCTTTATTTTATTAACAAAGTCTTTTAAAATAATCTAAAGTGACTTAGTAAATGAACAGATTAACTGTATTGTGCTAATATTAAAATATACTTAATTTTAAAATAATATATATTTCCTTTTGTGTTTTTCCTAGGGTATCAATATTCATTTAGCTAAAAAAATGATTGAAGATCGGAGTCGAGATTACATGAATGCTAGGCGTGTAGCAAAGGTATGGAATTCCAACAGGGCACTTATTATAATAATGAGTATGTTGTTTACACAAGAGCTTTCTCTGTCTGGTGTTCCTCTTGACATTTTCAATTATTAGCAGTCTTAACCAGTGACAGTTAATTGCATTATTTGAGCAAATGATATATTTGAAATAAAATACCTCTTTCCATACATGTTAAAGGAAAAAAATAGAATAAATCGTTTAGATAAAATTTTTTTCTTTTTTTTTTTTTTTAAAGAGAGACAGGGGCAGAGGGGCAGAGAGAGAGAGAGAGAGAGAGAGAGAGAGAGAGAATCTTAAGCAGGCTCCACACTGAGCATAGAGCCTGACATGGGGCTTGATCCCATGACCCTGGCATCATGACTTGAGCTGAAATCAAGAGTCAGACACTCAACCAACTGAGCCACCCAGGTGCCCCTGGAAGAAATTTTTTAAAATACGTGAACAGGGGGCTCCCAGGTGGCTCATTCGGTTAAGTGTCCAACTTTCTCTCAGGTCATGATCTCATGGTTCATGGGTTCAAGCCCTGTGTTCGCTCTGTGCTGACAGCTCAGAGCCTGGAGCCTGCTTCAGATTCTGTGTCTCCCTCTCTCTGCCCCTGCCCTATTCTCTCTCTCTCTCTCTCTCTCTTTCAAAAACAAATAAACATTAAAAAAATTAAAATACATGAACTGGATATACAGACAAGGTTCTCCCTACAATTGATGAAGCAGTTCTTATGCTTCCCTCCTATCTGCTCATACATATTTGAATACTGTACTACTTGTGGTCTCATAGGTCACAGGGACAGATATTTGTCTTGTGTTCATACCTTTCCTTTCATTGACACTGTTAGAAATTAGGGAAGATAGCCTAGTAATACAAACTATTGAAATTTTAAAAGACAGACAGTTTCTCCAAAGATGGCAGTAATGATGCCAGCAGATCATCAGTCATGTTGATCTGTCAACTCCTCTGTCCTGGAGAGTGACCTCCTAGATCACCTGCAGAGAGGGCCCAGGGGTGTTCTGTTCACTCAGGCCTGGGAAGCTGTCTATGGGTAAGTAATGCTCTGTTATCTTTCTCCCTGCTCTTAGTTTTTAGATTATATTAACAAAGTGGTATTTGGGAAAAATAGGCATTTTGAACAAAGTATTCCAAACTGATCGATTCCATATATCTGAGCTGTTCTAGGCTCACCACAGAATTCTAAATGTTTGTTGTTTAGGAATATGAGACAGTAATGAAAGGTTTGGATCGCAATGCTCCCTCAGTGCCTCCTCAGAATACTCCTCAAGAAGCCCAGCAGGTGGATATGTGGAAGAAATACATACAGTGGGAAAAGAGCAACCCTCTTCGTACAGAAGATCAGACGCTTATCACAAAAAGAGGTAACTTGATATTATCCCCCAGTCTATTTGTTACCTTCAGTCTTTTTTTCTCTTATGTTCTTCAGATTCAATGAGTTCTATAGACCTGTCTCCATCCATGTTCACTGACCTTTATCATATCCAATCTGCTGCTAAACCCATCCAGTGAATTGTTTCAGATATTATACTTTTCAGTTCCATAAATTTCTATTGTAGAAATTTTTATATTTTTTAAATGTATATTTATTTATTTTGAGAGACAGCAACTGCAAGTGGGGGCAGGGCAGAGAAAGAGGGAGAGCTGTCAACGCAGAGCCCGTTGTGCGGCTTGATTTCATGAACAGGGAGGTCATGACCTGAGCTGAAATCAAGAGTCCCAACGCTTAACAAACTGAGCCACCCAGGCGCCCCTATATTTTTTATAGTTTCCATTTCTCTGTTGAGATTCCATGTCCATTACCATCTTTTTCTTTATATCCTTAAACATATGTATAACAGTAGTTCCAATGTCCTTATCTAGTAATTCCAACATCTGCACCATCAGGGAGTTGGTTTCTTTTTCTCTTGACTGTGGGTCACATTTTCCTGTTTTGTCATAGTCTAGACAGTTAAAATTTTTCTTTTGGACATTGTACAGATGTACAAATGATACATTATAAAGACTGGATTCTTTCATCTGCCTCTGAAAAATGTTGAGTTTTATTTTAGTAGGGAGTTAAGTTACTGGCAGATCCCCTGGATCTTGTTAGGATGGATGTTTTAGTTTTGCCCTTAATTTCAGGGTAAATCTCTTAGTTCTGGGACCAAGTTTTTTTTTTTTTTTTTTTTTTAAGAGTTCAGCCTTTTATTGAACAGGCTACAGAAGAGATTTAGTCAAAAAGACCAAAGCCCATGTCATCATCAGACTCCTCAGATTCTTCTTTCTTTGCTTCCACTTTCTTCTCCTCAGCTGGGGCAGCAGCAGTGGAAGGAGCAGGACCTCCTGCTGGTGCAGCACCAGCTGCTGGGGCGGGTCCACCGGCTCCTACATTGCAGATGAGGCTCCCGATGTTGACATTGGCCAGGGCCTTTGCAAACAAGCCCGGCCAGAAAGGTTCAACATTTACACCTGCTGCTTTAATGAGGGCGTTGATCTTATCCTCCGTGACCGTCACCTCGTCGTCGTGAAGGATGAGGGCCGAGTAGATGCAGGCGAGCTCCGAGACGGAGGCCATGGTGCGCGCGAGTGCTGACCGGGCGCTGCCGAGCGCGGTGCTAGTCGCCGGGTGAAGTGAGGGGCTCACCCCAACGCGGCCTTAGCTTCCTCGGAAGGACCGAGCACCTTAGCGGCAGCTGAGGAAAGCTGGGACCAAGTTTTTACTCCTAAAATAGAATGGAAAGTTCAAGGTGTTAACCCAGACCCTCTAACTTGACAGGACTCAAATTCTAAACTTGGTCTTCGTGACGTGGGCAGCTGCCGAGAAACCTGCTCTTTCAGCCTTACAGCTTTGCTTTCCACTTGAGGTCTTTGTATTCTTCTCTCTGTGTATATATTTTAGAGGCCAGCTAAAGATTTGAGGGCATTTATGCTGATTTTCAGCCTCCACCCTCTGTGGCTCTCTCCTTTGGGGAATTTTCCCCCTTAATTTTCTAGCAGCTCTCGTAGCCTAGAATGCCATGTTACATACCTCAAGCCAGTAAGACTTCAGTATTTGACTTGAGACCTAGCTATCCCAGAACTCTACACACAGGGATTGCCCCTGAGGGGAAAAGCCATATTAAAAATGGATCTTAGCCAGTGTGGTTCTGATTTTCTAAGGGCTCAATCTGCTCTGATTTCTGTTTTGGCCATTGGTTTCTTTTGGTTATTCTCCTGAGCCTTTAAATAGTTGTTTTTTGTATATTTTGGTTTATGATTTTTATTTTCAGGAAGGTCTGATAGAAACAAATCTGCTGCTGCCAGAACTAGAACTTTTCTCAATCTGGCCTTGCTCTTACCTAGAAGCCTTTGTAGGTAGTTTCCTTTGCCTATACCATTTTCTCGGTTCTTCCTGCACTTCACTTACTCTCTCATCTGACCAGATTCTTCTGATCTGATCTAATCAGTCCCTTCAGGTTTTGCTTTAGATGCCAGTTCCTTAGTGAAGCCTTTCTTGAGTCCCTAAATGATGTTAAGTCTGACTGCTGTAAGTTCAAGAGTACATTGTATTTTCCTCATCATAATAATTACCAATTTTTATAATTGCTTTCATAATATCAATCTTCCCAACACACTGCAGACTTCTTGAGTATAGAAAGTGTTAGTCACCGATACATTCATATTGTCTCTAACATTGCCTAGCATATAGTTTGTGCTCAGTAAATACTAATTTAAAAAATGATGGATGGGGGCAACTGGGTGGCTCAGTTAAGCATCCAACTCTTGATTTCAGCTTAGGTCATGATCTCACAGTTCTTGAGATCGAGCCCTGCGTGGGGCTCTGCACTTACTATGCAGAGCCTGCTTAGGATTCTCTCTCTCCCTCTCTCTCTTTCCCTTCTCTGCTTGCATGCCTGTGCACACTCTCTCTCAAACAAATAAATAAAATTTAAAAAATAATAAAGGGATAGATGGGGCTTGGGTGGATAAGGATAATGGTGCCTGAAATCACTAAAGCTTGTATTTCTAATTATCATTCATTATCAAGGGCCCTGTTTTAGCCTAAGTTAGTTGTGATGCTTGTATTGATAGTTTCATAAATAAAATTTATTTTAATTGAATGTTATGAATATCTTCCCTAGTTATGTTTGCTTATGAACAGTGCCTGCTTGTACTGGGCCATCACCCTGATATTTGGTATGAAGCTGCTCAGTATCTTGAGCAGTCAAGTAAACTGCTTGCAGAAAAGGGGGTAAGTATTCCTCTTCTACACTTTGGCCTTTTCATGGTTTTAATATAGCAATAATTTGCTAAAAATATAACACTGAATTTTGGCAATAAAGTATAGGTGTTGAAAATTTTAATCTTCTGTCAATATGAAACTTAGTGACACTCAGACTACCTTAGTCAAAATTAAAATATAGGGGCTGTTTCTTAATGCATTGAAATGATGAACTATTTAGAATACTTATGGATTCTTCTGTATGTTAAGTAATATACAAAAGAAGTCTTTGGAATTTTTTTAGAATCCAGAAGTGCATATGTGTCCATATATATACACATTAGTGTGTGTATTCTCTTTCAACTGTATTAAAATTATTGAAGAGTGAGCTTTTTTTTCTCTCCTAGGATATGAATAATGCCAAATTATTTAGTGATGAAGCTGCTAATATATATGAAAGAGCCATAAGCACTTTATTGAAGAAGAATATGCTTCTTTATTTTGCATATGCAGATTATGAAGAGGTCAGTAACAATATTTAGAACTTTCTTATAATTGGATTTTTTACTGTAGGACTGAATTACTTTTTTGGCTGCTTCTTTGCCAGGCATCTTGCTTTTAGTAGAGATGATGCAAAATGAACAGGTATTAGTCCTCAGCTCATCATATATTTATGCTCAAAGCAGGTGCCATTGTGGGGTGCAGCCTCTGGATTCCTCAGAGCTCAAATCCTGCTTGTTTATGAATATATATTTATATCCACTTCTTCTCTACCACCTTAGAGTCGCATGAAGTATGAGAAAGTTCACAGTATATATAACAGACTTCTGGCAATTGAGGATATTGACCCCACCTTGGTGAGTAACATTATGTCTCTTTACCACCTTTGCGGTCAGCTTTAACAAAATTTTTAATTTACACATATTAAAATTCACTGGTTTTTTGAATAGAACTGGGATATAGTTCTGTGAATCTTGACCAGTAACATTGAACCATGGGACCACCATCACATCAGTCACCTTGCAAAAATTCCCTCATGTGACCCCTTTGTAGTCTGATCTGGTTTTTTTGTGTTTATTTTAATGCAGCAGAATGAAACAGTGGGGATTCCTCATGATCACACTTTAAAGGCATTTATGGCACATAACTGTTGCCTATTAAATATTTCTTTTTAAATAAATGGAAGAAAGAGAATCCAACATTCTGGAAAGGAATTGGACTGGAACTCACTTTTTCCTAATTCTGCTCTAAAATAGTGGTTTTCACAGTCCTAGGTTTCTGTAAAAGTGCAATGAAGCTTTTTTATCAGGAGGAGAAGGGGACAGGCCAATGCATGCAGCTCTACACCCTCTGCTTCAAGTGAAATCTACACTGCTTTTTTGTTTGTGTTGGGATTCCACTGCTTTGCTTGCTTGCATTTATTCATCATTTTATTTTTTTAATTTTTAATTTAATTTTTATTTTTATTTTTTGAGAGATAAGGAGAGACAGTGTAAGCAGGGGAGGGTCAGAGAGAGAGGGAGACACAGAATCCAAAGACAGGCCCCAGGCTCTGAGCTGTCAGCACAGAGCCTGACGTGGGGCTCGAACCCACAAACCATGAGATCATGACCTGAGCTGAAGTTGGGTGCTTAACCGACTGAGCCACCCAGGCGCCCCTTTATTCATCATTTTAAAATTCATTTAGCAAACTGCTCTGTGCTGTGTACTGTGCTGGATTCCAGAACTATAACAAAAAACTAGAGGAAATCCCTTTCCTCATGTGTTCGGCACTATGTGGTGCTGAGTATAAAATGGCTCGTTAATGGTTTATCAGTAAAGTTACATTATATGGTCTTTGAAAAAATAGAGTAGTGGGCTTTTAAAGCAATAAACCAGGAAAATATAAAGTTAAACATATATTAAACACGCTTGTATTAGATCAAACCTTTTTAGGTGTTGGCATTTATTAATGCAATGTTTTCTAGTAGTTTCACTTTTATTTCCTCCTTAAAATTTAATTTGCATATTCTGGATTTAGGCGGTAGTAATGATTGTACAACCTCGTGACTATGGTAAAGACCTTGAATTTTACACATTAAAGGGTGAATTTTGTGGTATGTGAATTATGTGTCAATTTTAAAAAATTAATTTGCACACATCTTTACTACCAGAAAAACTTTGCTTGTGGATTTAAATACAGCACTATCTATAAGCTTACTTTCTGATAGCTTAGGTATTCAAGATTGCTTTCTTATACAGGAAACATACTAGTATAGGAATAAGGTGAGACTGTATTGGATGCTATAGGGATCACATTCTGCCTAATCTGTAGAAAAGAAATGCTTTTGGGGCGTCTTGGTGGCTGAGTCGGTTAAGTATGCAACTTCAGCTCAGGTCATGATCTTGCCACTTGTGAGTTCAAGCCCTGCACCAGGCTCTGTGCCAACAGCTCGGGGCCTGGGGCCTGCTTCAGATTCTGTGTTTCCTTCTTTCTCTGCCCCACCCCCCCCACTCACACTGTGTCTCTCTCTCTTTCAAAAATAAATAAAAATTTAAAAAAAATTTAAATGCTTTTTTCCCCATAGGTATATATCCAATATATGAAATTTGCAAGAAGGGCAGAAGGTATCAAATCTGGAAGAATGATATTTAAAAAAGCAAGAGAAGATACCAGAACCCGCCACCATGTCTATGTTACTGCAGCACTCATGGAGTATTACTGTAGTAAGGTAAGTGCTGAAATAAAATATAAAGGTAAAATAATTTCCTTCATTTGAGATACATTAATTAAAAGAAAGATAGTCCTAGTTTCTGACATTAAGGTTTTTTGGTTTTATTTTTTAAGATATTTTTAAGTAATCTCTACATGGGGCTTGAACTCACAACTGAGATCAAGAGTCACATGCTCTTCTGACTGAGCCAGCCAGGTGCCCCTTCTGTTATTAAGTTTTGTTTTTGTTTTTCGTTTTTTGTTTTTTAAGTAGGCTTCAAGCTCAGTGTGGAGCCCACTGTGGGGCTTGAACTCACAACCGTGAGATCAAGACCTGAGCCGAGATTAAACACCAGACACTTAACCAGCTGAACCACCCAGGCGCCCCCTGTCATTAAGTTGTAACTGCTCCATATCATAAAGGAAGTTCAAGTGTATCTGTGTAAAATTATATGAAGCATCTACTGCCTGCTAATTTATACCTTATTAAACCCCTTGGTTTTTAGCTCAGCAATTTTTACTTAATATGATTATAATTTCCATTTTAATACTTAATGTAACCTGTTTAGGTGTTGTAGTTTTAATATTCTTTTGAGTATCTTTTCTGACATTTCATGGAAATCAGTACATTCCTCTCTACTTCTAGGACAAATCTGTTGCCTTTAAGATTTTTGAGCTGGGTCTAAAGAAATATGGAGACATTCCAGAATATGTGTTGGCCTATATTGACTATCTTTCTCACCTCAATGGTAAGTCAATTCTAGATCTATAATGGTTATGTAATTTTTTAAATTGATTTATTTATTTCGAGAGAGAGAGCGTGTGAGTAGGGGAGGGACAGAGAGAAAGAGAGAGAGAGAGAGAGAGAGAGAGAGAGGGAGGGGGAGAATCTCAAGCAGGCTCCACACTGCCAGCACAGAGCCCTACATGGGTCTTGATTGCACAAACCCATGACATCAGGACCTGAGCAGAAATCAAGAGTCTGATACTTAACCGACTGAGCCATGGAGGCACCCCTGGTTATATAATATTAAACCATCAATATCATTCTCTGAAAATATGTTGCTGGGTTTCTTTCTTTCTCAAATGTATTACAATTCTGTCATCACATGGGAATCAGGCATTTATATGCACTCAAGAAATATTTGTGGCCTATCAACCATGAATTTGTATTTGAGTAATGGTAGGTGCTTTTGACTCTACAGAATGATCTTTAATACCTCATCAGTGAAGTCACATCAGTAATAGGAGAAAGCCTCAAATTCAGACTTGGGAGACACAGCTATTTATGGTCATCTCTGATGACTCTGGGCAAATCATCTCGTTTCCTGGGTGGATGTGGAGGAATAGACAATAAATCTCTAGCCACCAAAACTCAAAGATGACAAAGTAGTAAAGTGAAATGCTTGGAGCCTACTGGGGAAGAGATTTCAAAAAGAAACATTATGTTTATTTCCATCTTTATTTCCCTGTCCTGTTGTAATAATAATAATAGCCGTCCTTTACTGAGGCCGACCTTATACCAGGCACTGAGCTAGGGATTCATGTACATGTATATATATGTACATGTCTCATTTGGTCTAGTTACCCACAGTCCAGGATATGTAATTTCTTTTCTTTTTTTTAATGTTTTATTTATTTTTGAGAGAGAGAGAGAGAGAGAGAGAGAGAGAGAGAGAGACAGCATGAGCAGGGGAGGGTCAGAGAGAGGGAGACACAGAATCCGAAGACAGCCTCCAGGCTCTGAGCTAGCTGTCAGCACAGAGCCCGACGCGGGGCTCGAACCCATGAACCATGAGATCATGACCTGAGCCGAAGTTGGATGCTTAACCGATTGAGCCACGCAGGTGCCCCGGATATGTAATTTCTTGACTAAAAATGATCTGGTACAGAAATTGGTTTAAGAAAGAAATATATAATTATGTGTCATATAAATGAGTTAGATACCACAGGGATTATCAATGCTTTGAATGATATTTTAGAAAAATATAGATAGCATTCTTTTTATCTATATAGTAGAGTAGAATAAAACTTAAGAATGATTTTATATTTCAGCTTAGTGATTCTACACTCTGGAAAAGGACTGAACTCCAAAAGATGAGACAGTGGAGCACTTAATTAAAAATTAATTTTCTCGTATAGAATTGATGTTCCTCACCAATTGCAAATTATTTTGTTTTTTTTAGAATAGCTACTATTAGGGGCACCTGGGTGGCTTAGTCGGTTAAGCTAAAGTACAGTATGTTAAGTTTAGATGAAAGCCATGAATATGGTGCCATCTTCTTTGGATCAATACATTTAATCTCTTAGTTTTACTTTGCATGTGGACATGTAGTAAAAACTGAATAACTACCTTGAGGCAATAAAAACCAACACTCAGCTGGATTTTTTTTAAACAACTTTATTGAGGTATAGTTTATATACCATAATTGCACCTGTTTTAAATATAAAATACAATGCTTGTTAATAAATTTACTGCTGAATTCCTAAAAAAAATTTTTTAATGTTTATTTTTGAGAGAGAGCACGTGAGCAGGGGCAGGGCAGAGAGGGAGGGAGACACAGAATCTGAAGCAGGCTCCAGGCTCTGGAGCTGTCAACACAGAGCCCATCACAGGGCTCGAACCCACGAACTGTGAGATCATGACCTGACCAACTGAGCCACCCAGGTGCCCCTGAATTCTTAAATTTTAATAGATCCCTTAACAAGAAGTGTTATTTTCCTGCTTCCAGCTACAGAGGACCTCCCAAGACTTAAATTTTAATTGTACCTATATAAGAATTTAAAGTAGTTATATAGAGAGCAGTCCTGGTGCTGCAAAATAAGAAAATCACCAATATATAAATTTGAGCTTGCCACCCATTACAGTCCATGTACTTAAAAAATAGCAATAGTCTGGGGTATCTGGGTGGCTCAGTCAGTTGAGCATCTGACTTCAGCTCAGGTCCTGACCTCGTGGTTTGTGAGTTCAAGCCCCACACTGGGCTCTGGGCTGACAGCTCGGAGCCTGGAGGCTGCTTCAGATTCTGTGTCTCCCACTCTCTCTGCCCCTCCCTGACTCACACTTTGTGTCTCTCTCAAAAAATAAAAAACATTAAAAAATTATTTATTTAAAAAAATTTTTTTAAACATTTATTTATTTTTGAGAGAGATACAGAGCACGAGCACGAGA
Source organism: Cryptoprocta ferox (assembly GCA_028646485.1). Taxonomy (NCBI): domain Eukaryota; kingdom Metazoa; phylum Chordata; class Mammalia; order Carnivora; family Eupleridae; genus Cryptoprocta; species Cryptoprocta ferox. The sequence goes on from CM053575.1 coordinate 26,438,031, forward strand.
GGGCAGAGAGAGAGGGAGACACAGAATCCAAAGCATGCTCCAGGCTCCGAACTGTCAGCCCAGAGCCCAACGCGGGGCTCGAACTCACGAACCACAAGATCACTACTTGAGCTGAAGGTGGATGCCTAACCGACTGAGCCACCCAGGCGCCCCTAAAAAAATTATTTAAAAAAAATATCAATAGTCTGGCACAATGTCAGCACTTATATAAGTTTTGCTATTTTTTTAAATTTTTTTATTTTAATTATTTATTTTTTTAACATTTATTTATTTTTGAGAGACAGAGATACAGAGCACGAGCACAGGAGGGCAGAGAGAGAGGGAGACACAGAATCCAAAGCAGGCTCCAGGCTCTGAGCCATCAGCACAGAGCCCAACGCGGGGCTCGAACCCACGAACTGCGAGATCATGACCTGAGCCGAAGTCGGACGTTTAACAGACTAAGCCACCCAGGCGCCCCAAAATTTTTTTATTTTTAAAATTTTATTTACTTAGAGAGTGCATGATAGCATAAGTGAAGGGGGGACAGAGAGAATCCCAAGCAGTCTCTATGCTGTCAGTGCACAGCCTGATGTGGGGCTCAACCCCACAACTGTGAGATGATGACCTGAGCCAAAACCAAGAGCCTGATACTTAACTGACTGAGACACCCAAGCACCCCTAATTTTTGTTTTTTTTTAAAAGGCCAGTGGGATACCTCATTTAGATATCATACTGTTATAAATCATTGGACATTATAACTGTAGTATATACAGACCTGGCTTCCAGTTACAGCTCTATTATTCAGTAATAGATCAAGTCAATCCTTTTGAACCCCAGGTTAACCCATCTACAAAAATTGAGGTAATAGTTACCTTTTTGCATTGGATTTTTATGAGAATTATACGAGATAATGCATTTGCAAATACACTGTTGATTATAAAACAGAATTTTAATATTTAAAATCCTTCTTAATTTCCCAGAGGACAATAATACCCGAGTTTTGTTTGAACGCGTTTTAACATCTGGAAGCCTTCCTCCAGAGAAGTCTGGGTAAGCTGTTGGGAAAACTTGGTTGGGTTCTAAGGGCAGCTTTAATACTTGAATTGTGATCTGTGGATGAACGTTTCTTGAGTATAATTTCAAGAGATGTTTCCCTTTTCCCTTGAAGCTTATTTTACAAATGCCTACCTGTAATATTTTCATACCTGTTTAAGATTTTTAAGTTTGTTTATTTTTGAGAGAGAGCACAAGAGTGGGAGGGGAAGAGAGAGAAAGAAAGAATCCCAAACATACTCTGTGCTGTCAGCACAGAGCCTGACTCGGGGCTTGATCTCACAAAACATTCAGATCATGACCTGAGCTAAAATCAAGAGTCAGACACTTAACTGACTGAGCCACCCAGGCACCCCCTTTTTTAAGATTTTTAAAAAATGTTTGCATACTGATTAGATATTTAAGAGATGTGTTAGCAATTTATTATTTAAATATATCTTCCTACTTGACTATGCCCCTAGAAATTGATATGAATGAAGTTCTGAAAATTTTACCTTACTTGAGAGCAATGACTTACATATTGAAAGTTACATATTGAAAGTTACACCAGACATATTACGTCCCTGGTTTATGCTTTTGACTCCATCAGTTTTACCAGAGGAACATGGTATAGTGCTACAGTGGAAATAAGGCTTTGGAGTCTTGGGTTCAAATTTCTTCTCAGCCCTTTGATTACACCTTAGGCAGATTTCATAACCTTTCCAAACCTTATGTCATTGAGTAGCAATAACGTCTACCACTGTAGACTTTTTGTGATAGCCCTATTCCTGGTATATAGTAGGCATTCAGTATGTTACTTTAGCACAAAGGTGCTTAGTGACAATTAAGTAGAGTCTCAGAATTAATTTTGGCTATTATAACAGTGCTGAGGTAAAAATATGTCCCAAATTATCTGTTAATGAGAAAAAATAGGGAGCAATCATATTAGATTTTAGAATATATTTTTATTCATACATTGAGTAAAGAATGTATTCTACAGAATAATTTATGCCACTAAACAAAAAGCCACATTATTCAGGAGAAATTGGAAATCTGTTCCAATACGTTACTTTTTCAGCTCTTCCTCCTAAAGTTTACTTTCTTTAAGGGAAGTGTGCTCTTACTGACCACAGGGGATAGGAAAATGTGCTATGAATAAGTAAAAACTCAAAAAAGGGCTTAAATACCATAATGTGCAGGGCAAACTGTTATGATGTCTATAATTTACTTTCAAATACTTCAGCAAAAGCAAGATTAAGTATGGAAAATATTAACAATGGTTAAATCTAAGTAATGATGATATATAGGTATTTGTTATACTGTCCTGTAGTTTAATAAGAGCTTTTTGTAATTAAAAAAGGGGAAGGAGGGAACCTAAGGCTTTTTTTGTAAATGGGGTCCCTGTGCGAAACCCAGAATAATTAAGTACTGATTATATTTATTACAGAGAAATCTGGGCCCGATTTCTAGCTTTTGAAAGCAATATTGGTGATCTAGCTAGTATACTCAAAGTAGAAAAAAGACGGTTTACAGCATTCAAAGAAGAGTATGAAGGCAAAGAAACAGCTTTGCTGGTGGACAGATACAAGTTCATGGATTTATATCCTTGCTCTGCAAGTGAACTAAAAGCGCTTGGTTATAAGGTATGTACTTACGATCAAGAGTAGTGTCCCTACTTGTCCCATGTTTTAGAATAGCTCATGGGTATATATAACCTCTAAAGCAAATTCTGAAATAGAAATTAGTTTCAGAATAGATTTGCAGAAAACAGGAAAAAAGCTCAGGGATTTTCCTTGGATTTATGAAACACTGAGTATCAAAAGTACTGAACAAAATGAGAATTAGAATGAGATTTAACAAATGCTTTCATCCATCCCGTGACATCATCAACACCCTGTATCTTTGTCCGGTGGGCAGATGGAGGTACTGTGGAAGGAAGAAAATTTCTAATAGTTCTTAAAACTGATGAACGTGTTTTGATAGATCTTAAACCAAATGTAGCTCCTGTAGGTATAATGAAGAACCCTCACGACTTGTTTATAAATCCGTACAGTTCCCTGAGGGATTTGTATCTCAAAACAATACTTCAGGGGGGCTCTTAAGGAAATTAGCTTATCTAGGAATGGAACTCCTCAGACATCTGAGTCATAAGAAATCTGGCCCCTGAACCTGTTCAGGTCAGGGGGAAAGATATTAGTGTTTATACAGCTCCATCCATGATAGCCCTTGCTGAGAAAAACATTGTTCTATCATTTCTTGAAGTTTTCTTTTCTGTGTCATGAAAACAAAGACCAAGATGGAAATCCAAAGGGAAGCTATATCCGCAAGATCCTTTATGACAACCAGCATTAGGATGTTCCTGACTATCATTCTCCATTTCCTCACCAGCTTCTTTTGTCCTGGGTCTCGCTGGTCTGGTGTGTGAACCAGATTTAAATGTTTGAGAAAAATTACCCATAATTGAACTTCAGACCTTTTCATTAATGGAAGCCCCAGTTCTGTGCCAGTCCCAGACTCCTATTCTATAGGATCCATGCTCAGGGATGATTAAGTTCTGCTTCTGCTTAAGTACGTCTCAGTGAAAAGCAAAAGACCTTTTAAGACCACTATGTGAAATGAGCAAGGACTATTTCAACTTTGCCAAGATGAAAATGGAAATTAAGGAAAATAGGGCTCTTCTTACTCTTTCCAAGTAGAACTACTACTTAAATATGAATTCTCCATCTTCTATTTCTACTCTTTCATTTTTGGGGAGAAAAATTAAATGTACTCCAGTGTGTATATATAATGTGGGAGGGGAAGAGAAAAAAATGCAATTCCCAGTGGGCCTACTCATTTAGATCTGCTCCAGCTGCATTCAAGCAAATGTTGAGAAAGCAAAATGCTCTTCTACCCTCTGATGGTGGCACCAGGGGCTCTTTGGGTTGTGGCCAGGCAGGCTGACACCAGTGTCGGTAGCAGAGGAAACTCCTCGGGGACAGGGCCTCCACTGCTAGGTGGCCATACTGCTCCTTTTGATCCATCTTGGAGAATTGTTCTCAGCCCTGGTGCGGTATTGCTGACAGACTGAAAAGAGGACGGTGGATGGGTTTGAGGTCAAAGGCCTCTGTCCCCAGTCCTCGCTCTACTTTTTAGCTATATGAGCTTGGAAATCTCAGAGCCTCTTTGAGCTTCAGACCCTTCCAGAAAATGGAGATATTCCTATTTGGCTCATCAAAGAGAGAATAAATGGCTAAAACCGTCTGGACAAATAGTGGCTGCTCCATATATATAACAATAAGTTGGGAATAATCCTTTTTTTTTGCTAACAAAACCTTACTAACTAGTATAATAAGTAATTATTTTAGCTTTCATAAAAGCAGGACTTCACTTAACCCAGCTTCACTTAAAGAAATTCATACTGTTCAATTCTAGTGGAAGGGTCAGAAAAACACCTAAAATTGTAAATTTTTTCACAAATTACACCCGTCTCTACCTGGTGCCCAGTCTTCAGTATCTATCCAGAAAAGCCTGTATCTATCCCACAAATGTCCTACCCGGCAACACGGAGTCTAAAGATTTCTTACCCAGCGTTAGGAGGAGGTTATAAAACATCAGTGTAGTGTTCCCTGTTGAGTATTTAACCATCTTTACCATCAGGTTCTTACTTATCCCTCTTGGTTCTCTTTCTGTGGTTTTAACCCACTGATTCACAGTGTGTCCTCGAGACTGTAGAACTGCACAATTATACTCTAAGTCCCTTTTTCAGGTTTAGGATTCTTCTGTTCTGCATTTTCAGGATGTCTCCCGGGCTAAGCTAGCAGCTATAATTCCAGACCCAGTTGTAGCTCCTTCTATAGTGCCTGTTCTGAAAGATGAAGTGGATAGAAAACCAGAATACCCTAAACCAGACACTCAGCAGATGATTCCATTTCAGCCACGACATTTAGCACGTAAGCCATGACTTTAGATCCAGTACTGAGACCTCTGTTTGTTGATTTAAATCCAGAGGTGGGGGTGGGGGATTGATGTAACCTTTCCATTGTAGGTTAATTATTAGACTCAGGGTCACCATGACAAGTGACTTGGCTGCAACCTTTGAAGCAAGAAGAGTTAAGAATGTCTTTAAAAACAACAGCAACAACAAAAAAACCCTCAATAATCCAGATTCTAGTAACCCATTTTGGCAGTGACATTAGATAGTCTTCAGAAATGCTGCTACATGAGTTACCTGTACAACTAGAAACTTACTTCATGATGCTATTTGGTATCATCTGTACTTACTAATGGGTAGTAGCCCCTCTAGATCCTATGTGAACAAGGCCCTTATAATTAAATACGTTGTTGAGTAACGGACTTTAAACAGGATTGCTGAACACATGATTTATGAGACTTAGAAATGGTCTTTGACAAAAACTGACTCAAGTTCAGCCCCCGGGTTGTCTTACTCAAAGTCACTTGTTTACTTTTCTGCCTCCCAGTGGCCATGGGGTTGAGACTGCTCTGTCTCATCCACTTTAGTTTGGTCAAACATGTAAAGCACTTAAAAGCAATTTAAGATATTCAGAAAAAAGCAACATAGACCTAGAACTTTACGTATAAATTGCTTCTTATGGACTTATTTTAGCTGTTTATAGAAATTCTTCCATCCTATTTGATTCCTACCTTTTCTTCGCTCACAGCACCAGGCTTACATCCTGTCCCCGGAGGCGTATTCCCAGTACCGCCTGCAGCCGTTGTTTTAATGAAACTTCTCCCTCCTCCCATCTGCTTCCAGGTTTGTTTACTGTCTTCGTGATAGATACTTGCTCTATGGGTTATAAGAACTGTGTGCTTCTTTTCTTGTCTCGTGGGAAATGTAAAGTAGCACAATTCTAACTTGTCAGATTATTGGGGATTAAAATTTACTTGTGTCAAAACAGGGTCCTTTTGTACAAGTGGATGAACTGATGGAGATTTTCCGAAGATGCAAGATACCAAATAGTAAGTGACAACAGCTCCACCCTAGAGCCGAATTCATATGATCTCCTACGCAGGAGATGGTTATTCTCTGCCGCTGGGATTTCCTACTCCAGCTAGCCATCTTGCAGGAGTACAATGAAGCCTCAGAGCGCTCCAAACCCTCCTTGGTACAGAGAGGCTTGTTCATATCCTAATGTCACTGAGTAAAATGTCATAAAAGCAGATCTTTTCTGTTCGTGTGAACACGCACTGAGAGTTGGGCTGTGAAAGTAATTTTAAGAGCAGCTTTGGTCTTTCCTTTAATTATGTAGTATCACTACTGCTCTCCCTCGCTCTGCCAATAGTAGTAGGCTATGAAATCAACCATAAAGTGTCCGGAATAGCAGGGCAGAGTCTGTCACAGGAGCGGACTCTGAACGCCCCTCCAACAGTCCTTTCCATTTTGTTTGCGTAGCTGTGGAGGAAGCTGTGAGGATCATCACCGGCGGCGCCCCGGAGCTAGCTGTAGAGGGCAACGGCCCGGTGGAAAGCAACGCAGTGCTAGCCAAGGCGGTCAAAAGGCCCAACGAGGATTCAGATGAAGATGAAGAAAAGGGAGCTGTCGTCCCCCCTGTTCATGACATTTACAGAGCGCGGCAGCAGAAGCGAATTCGGTGAAGCGGGCTCCAGTCCTGCCTCTGAAAGGAAACTTATCCAGGATTCCCTTTTTGCCTCTTAAGTCATATGTTTAAAAGAGACAATGCTTTGTTACAAGGTCCTTGGAAACAAAGTTGTATTGTCATTGGTGCCTCTATCATATGGTTCTTGAGAAAAAACCAACCAACCTGTGTGAATTTTAGAATATGGAACAGACCTATGCTCTGAGCAAAATTAGGTTTTCAAAAATGTGAGAACAGCACAAAATGGCAGAACCACATTTTGTTCCCTCTTCAAGGGTGTCTTGTATGTGCCGCTTGAAGACTTGTGAGTTTTCAACAGTTTTATTTTAAAAACTGGATGGCTTATGATTGTAAAGCATTTTATCACATTTTCTGAAAACAATTGTTCTCGGTTTGCTTATGTAGAGTCCTGCCTTATTGTTTGTTTTTATTTATGGCAGAATGTATGGAATCTGTTTTGTAGTTTAAAATTTTAAAACAATCCTTTAAAAAAAATAAAAGGATCTCAAAAATGTCATGCCTCCTGCTGCTTCTTCCATTCGGAATTTATTTAAGGGGCACTTGGGTGGCTCAGTTGGTTAAGCATCTGGCCTTTGGTTTCAGCTCAGGTCATGCATGATCTCACAGTTCGTGAATTCAAGCCCCATGTCAGGCTCTGTGCTGACAGCATGGAGCCTGCTTAGAATCCCCTCTCTGCCCCTCCCATGCTCGCTCGCTCTCTCACAAATATAAACATTTTTTTAAAAGAATGTATTTAAAAATAGCGACTTACGGGGCGTCTGGGTGGCTCAGCTGGTTAAGCACCCGACTTCAGCTTAGGTCATGATCTCACAGTTTGTGAGTTCAAGCCCCACGCTGGGCTCTGTGCTGACAGCTCAGAGCCTGGAGCCTGCTTTGGATTCTGAGTCTCCCTCTCCTTCTACCCCTCCCTTGCTTGAGTCTGTCTCTCTCAAAAATAAATAAACATAAATAATAAAGTAGCAACTTATTCAGCCATACCATTTAAAAATAAATGACAGTAGAAAGCCACCTTGTATTTACTATATGTATACTTAACTACATGTCCTTTCCTGGTCTTAGTACTAACTGAAAACATGAGGGATCTAATTTTAGGAGGCAAATTAAACATTTCAGAAGTCCTCAAAATATGAACATACTTATCCCAATTAATCTGAGGCAGATATTTTACCTTTCATCTCTTTTATTAAAAGCAATGTTCACTGCTCAACATGTTATGACCTACACACAGCATTAAATTGTAAGTCCAAAGAATTAGGTTCCAATCTTTGTTAGCAACAGTGCCTCCTCTGACTCATTTCTAGGAAAACCACTAGACAGGGGTGCCTGGGGTGGCTCATTCAGTTAAGCATCTGACTCTTAATATCAGCTCAGGTTGTGATCCTGCAGTCATGGGATCAAGCCCCGTGTTAAGCTCTGCACTGAGCGTGGAGTCTGCTTAAGATTCTCTCCTCCCTCTGGTCCCCTCCCCTGCTCACACACGCTCTCAAAATAAACTGAAAAAAATGAAAAAAGAAAAACTACTAGACAGAAAACTAGTTGAGCCTAAGGGCTGTGATTCAGAATAAAAGCAAAAAGTCAGGAAAAAAAAAAAGGGAAAAGTATTACAGTTATAAAGAAATCCTTACATATTGGGCACCCAATTTAGGATTTAAATTCAAAACTGTTTAAATAGCTAACATTTTAAAATCAACTTCAAATATTTCTATAAAATTCTGACTTGTAATAGAAAAACGGTTATCTGGAATCATTGTCTTAAATAAATTTATATGTCGTCAGGTAATACTTACACGTTAATCACAAGCATGTGTCTTTTGTATTTTCCCATTAAACCTAAAATATCCTCAAAGTCCGCTGGCTCTAATTCTGATTTTATTATCCTCACGTATCGTTTTGAAGCCATGTGTTTTTGTTTTTTTGAATATGGTTTTCAACAACAGATCTGAAAGGTACAAGTAATGCCAAATAGCATTGCAGGCTGTAAAGGACAGAGGTACGGGGTCCTTCCTGAGGTGCTGTCTTTGGGTAGCATCGTAAAGACAAGAATGGCTCCAAATGCCTGTGATGATCTGCAATGATGTTTGCCTGAATGGCAAAGCAAAGCATTTTCAAATGCATGAAAAATGACTGTTTTAGCACTGTGACAAACCACACACACACCTACACACACACCTCCCAACCTTGATGACAAATGCCACTAAGCAGCTGTTATATGCGTATTAGTTATTCCTACTGCATTTATTTCTAAGATTTTTTCCTTAGAATCATCTGATGTTTAAACAAAAAAGATTGTGAGAAGATATCATTTTCTAATGTTCTGCTATAAATACATATGGATTAGTTTTTAACAGGATGCTGAGCATTGACAATTCTAGAGACAGTTGAACAAGTGGCTAAACTTACTCTGGGAAATCTGATGTGCAGATGCTCATGCTACAGCCAGTCCCACAGTGCAGGGACTGTCATACATCCATACTGCTAGACCCAGCAGAAATTTCCAAAAGAGAGCCATATTTTTCCTTTTTATCAAGGCAATGACATTTTCTAGATAATTCTAGAACTGGGGAAATAACAGTGACAATTCTAGAACTGGGTAAGATGTAAGGACTTATACGTCCTTCCTAAATAAAAATCAGTGAAACCTCAGCCTTTGGCACTGAATTTCAAGTAAGAGGTTTTATCTGTTGCCACACCTAGAAAAGTAAAAGGCTGTAGCTACCTAATAAATGTAAAACTGAACAACCAAATCATACCGTTAGGAAAGAATGAAAAAAATACTTTATCAGCATATTAATCTTGGTCAATAATTATGAATTTATTTGGTAGTTTCATAACCCTCCACTGGCCTATACTTAGCATGTAAAACCAAGAGTTCATTTACAGGATAGTAAAAGCATAGCTACCATGTTCATAAATTTGTTTTGTACATTTCAGTTCCCAAAGCAAACTTCATTAATGTTGATAGTCCTCTCACTTGACACTCAGCTTCTAAGTGAAGCTCTATTTAATAAATTTCCCAGAAGTCCTGACAGACAATTCATACGAGGGAACAAAACTCAGGTACCACGTTCCTGTTCTAAGTAAAATCTGACATATTCAACAAAAGGGTCAGCTTACCAAGCTTTGGGAGTAAAAGTCAAGAAAAACAATTCATCTGTTTTCTAAATGTCCCCCCGAGTCCTGACCAAAGTTCTGCTTTGAGCACAAGGAAGACTGCACTTTGGAAAGCAGAGGCAGCATGAATGAAAAAAACAGAAACGGGGGAGCTTCTTTAATTCTAGGGTTGTGTTTAGGTCAGAAGTTGCTTGAGGTGCCTGAGAGGCTCAGTTGGTTGAGCAGAGACCCAGCTCATGTCATGATCTCATGGTTCAGTTCGTGGGACGGAGCCCAGAATCAGGCTCTGCGCTGACTGCACTGAGCCTGCTAGGGACTCTGCCTCTCCCTCTCTCTGCCCCTCCCCTACTTGCACGCGCGCTCTCTCTCTCTCTCAAATAAACATTAAAAAAGTTGCTCTTTAAGGTTCTCAATGTTTACAGTTGAGATAAAAGGTAAAAAAAAAAAAGGACTTACTAGTACTACTAACTCCAGACACATCTGATTTCAAACTCAAACCAGGCCTGCGGATTAGTTCTGGTCCTTAGGTTCAGAAGGCAGTGTAAACAGAAACCCACACCAGGGGCAGATGTAACTACATTCTGCCCATTGAGGTTTCTGACACTTACTTTCCAGGGCTCTAGCTATTTCTGAAAGGATCAGTGAGCATTTGACAGAGTAAAAGAGCTTAATGGGCTTAGAGTATCTCCTCTTCCGTCCCATTAAGTTGTTTTGAACATTATGAATAAAAAAAGCTATCCATTAAAATAGTTACAGAATACAAAATCCAACATAAATATACAATTGCAAACATCATGGTGGTTCTTTATTTAGATTATGTTTTCAATGAGATCGTGCCTTTAAATAGGAATTTCACAGCCCATCATCTACGGTCCTTCATTTGTTGATTCATGCATTCATTTAGTTCAAATAATACAGAGAGAGGTGAGGATGGGGAGAAGTCCCTGGAGTGGAGGCTGGGAGAGGAGAAAGGGAAGACTGCAGCTTTAGCACAGAAGGGATGACAGAAGTATCAGTCTTGGGCAGGGAGGAGAACCTTCCCTCAGGCCTGCAGAATGTGCTGACTGAAAAGTCGAATACAGGCAGAGGGTTACAGGCTTTCCTTTATTAACAAAGCAATTTACAGTCCTTTTCCATGTCCAAAGCATTCTAATATCCATTATCACATTTAATCCTCACAGGAAGCGTTAGTCATCTTCCCGTTCTACAGATGAAAATGCTGAGGCCCAAGGGACAATGGCTGGCCCAATATCACACAACTAGTAAGAAGATACGAGAGGAAGGACTCCAACCCAGATCTTCCTCTCAATCAGAAGCTTTGTGCACAATCTTACAGCAGTATACTTAAGTTATTCAAGTCAGACAGATCACAGAAGGTCAGGATTGGAAAACAGTTTAAAGATCAAGTTTAGTCCTTTCATTTTACATGTGCCGGAAATACATACTAACTGGGGCAAATCAGGACCTAACAGAAATGGAGTCCCAACTCTGGTTTCCTGACAGCCACCAATCTTTCCACTCTACCACCCTGCCTCAAAGTTAAAAGAAACACAAATGTTATACACATATAAACTGGGGCATGCCAAAGGTCACTGGAAGTCCAACAGCAAACACCTATTTCCCCTGAAACTCAGCAGGAAAGGTGGTGGCAGCAGCACCTCTCTGTGCCCAGAAATCTTAAGGTTTTGGAGAAATGAACACAAGCACCTCCACAAAAACAGAACTGCTAAATAATCCATTCGGAACTGTCAGCCAGTATGTGCACACGCCTAGTGAGTCAGACTTAATAACTCTTCTTCAGAGAAAAAAGCTCTTACACACCTGCCTACTGTATTTAATCAGTGAGACATCCTTACCAAAGTATATTATTTATAGTTGGGTTATATGGTTACAGGAACAATCACATTGTACAGCTTGCTTTAAAAGTAATGAGATTTTCAAAAAACATCTAGACTGGGAATCCATCCACCCATCCACGGGCTGATAAAGTAGCAATTACTGTTCTAGACATTCATTCATGAGACCACCAAATAAATCTAACAGCCTTGCTGTGATGGACCTAACTCTCAAGGCGCTCAGTCTATCCACGGTAAAGTAGTACAGCCAAATAAACTCAGCACTTTCATAAAAGACGCTTGTGTCCTCAAACCTGTTAGACAAAATCATGTCAAATCGAATCAGAATACATTATATAGAACCAGTTCAATTCTGAAGGATAATTGCCACTCCAAAGGATACAGATCTTGGAGGGAGAGCTGTAGGGGGGAATTACAAGGAGATGCTCAATAAAACATTTCCTGAGTGACTAAATGAACTAAATGAATTTTCCTGGCCCTTAGTGATAATCCGGTGAGATTCCAGGAAGAAAGTAGCCCACTTATCTTCAAAGAGCAACAACACAACTCAATATGAATATTGTGATTCTGAACTTTGCCTCTTTCATTCTTGGCTTTGCCATCTGGAGAACTCCACCACCGGTGGACACTGAGGTAGCGGGGGGTGGGGCGTGAGAGTCTGTGCAGGTCCCTGTGATACATGCATCAAGATTTCAAATGGTCAAAACTTAACTTTATCGATTTAGGAACCCGTGAGGGGAAAGAAAAAAAAATCTTGTAAAGAGTTAATCCTTATAAAAGAAGGCAAAAAGAATTCTTAAGATTTGGGAACAATGACTAGAGGAGTGCTGATCCATCCCATATACTTCAGGGTAAAGCTCCTCTCCTTCATCCTTGGACCAGGAGGGACAAAACACCAAACACTCTAAGGCTGAGGCAGGCAAAAGAATGCTGAGGTAGGGGAGGGCGCCTGGCAGCTCAGTCTGTAGAGCACAGGACTACTGACCTCGGGGTGTGAGTTCAAGACCCATGTTGGGCATGGAGCCAACTTAAAAGAGTGCTCGGGCTTCTCGGCCTGGGGATACCATACGCCCAACAAGCAACCTTACCTCCGGAAACAATTCCGGAAGGGACCTCATTGAAGACACTATAAAAGACTGTGGTTTCGTTCTTTAAAAGTTCTACTTACTGAATTTTATTCCCTTCCAATGAAACCAGGGAAGATTTGTCCTTGAGTATTAACTTTAATAATGACTTCTGACCACATAACGCAGCATACATTTCTGACTGCAAGTAAAAAACACCATTAGAACACAGTTTGTAGCGCGTATTTGGAGAAATCACATTCCCCCCAACATAACCATTTCCTCTCCTGGAGCTTGTACCACTCGACTCTCTTACAGAGTGACGAGTGATGCTTCCTCTGGTGGCCGCCACGCCTCCCGTCCCACCCCGCCCCTCAGCAGTGTGAAGGGATTCCTGGCATCATTTCCCTTTTTGCTGTTCCAGCTCTTGGGAGTTCACTCCAGCTTCATGGCTCTGCTAACACAACATCCCTTTCTAAAACACCACACACAGACACACGCATACACACATGCACGCACACTTTTCATTTTCATTTTTTTTTAACAGAGCGGGTCATCTGTGAGACCCCAACTACCCTTTCAGTCACAGGATAGGTCAGGAATTCTGGTCCCTGCAGTTCCTCAAAAAATACTGCTCAACAACCAGGGATTTTCTATGACTTCCTTATCCAAGAAATAAGTGAGCTTACACTACACTATTTTATCTGAAAACATTTCAATCCATTTCTGAAATTCAAATCCAATCAATACATCTGTGTATTGTATCAGAGTGAGTGTTTCAGTAAAAACTCCAGACATTTGTCTTCTTTGACGCGACACCAACATATATATTGTTTAAAAAAATAGTTCCTCCTTAACTTTCAAGCCTTAAAAGTCAAAGAATTTCCTTTCTCTAGATTCTGTAAGTCATAACTGCTATCATCCAGGCTCAGGAATAATTCTGTATAAAAGAATAAGCTTTTTAAAATCAATTAACTCTCCTCTAGAAAAAAGGGCTCTGGGGTTCTAGCTAGGCCAGGAGGGAGAAAACAATAAATGGGAGGGGTGGAGAGGTGGGGGGCCAGGAAGACTATATATAGCCCTTCTAACACAAAATAGCTGGGGGAGGAGTGGGGGTCTGTGCCAGAGAAGGGGGAGAGTCTCAACACGGTCATGGCTCGGTATCTCATTCTCGGGTGGCCGGCAGATCCTCTTGGGGGTCTGAAAGAAAAACTACCCAGATGGCAGAAGAGAGGCCCCAGCCTCCTGCGAGAGACAAGGCAGCTACAATCAGGACAGAGTGGGGGTGGACACACGGCAGTTCAGCATGTAAAAGCCGAGTGCTACCTCGGAGACTCAAGAGAACAAGAAGCTTCTTGATTTGTAAACTTGCACTCATAAATACAAACCTGCAAAACAGAATTGAATTCAGTGCGTTTTTCAACAGCTCTTTTCAACAGTGATACACAGTACTCTTCCTTTTGGAATCAGTGGTGTTACACAGAAATGTACTAAGTAGGCATTTTCCAAAGCAATGTTATAGTTGAGAACAGGTATTCTGTATCAAGAGGCTAATACTGCTGCTGTCGGTGCGCGTACGTTTTAGGGTCTGACAAGGATTTTACTGAGGATGGCATCATAGTAGGGACTGAAGACCATCTTGTTATAGTTGACCAGGCGGACAAATTTAACAGCAACTTCCTCCAGCTCTTTCTGAACCGGACCCAATCCCCCAGGTACTGTAGGCAATGGCTTCTGATGGCCTGAGGCAAGGTAGCTTTCTAAGAAGATCAGGACTCGGGAATCTGTGATAGCAAAAAAAGCAGTCAGTTGTTTCTTGTTCAGGACTTTACAAACTTCTAATTAGGCTTCAGTTTTCATCATAAACATCCCCTTTTCAGGAAAGTCTTCCCTGCCCAGCCCCTAGTCCAAGTACCCACAGTACTTTGTCCTTCTGAACATTCACCCCATTTGTAACACTTCCTCTCCTGCTCTAGATAGTTCCAAGAGGGAAGAAGCACGCTCATCTTGTTCATCATCCCCTTCCCCACCCCCACCAGCACCCAGCACGGGGTCTGGCCTGAGACCTGGCCCCCAGTAAAAGCTGAAAGCTCAAAATATATTTGGAAAGGAAGAATAAATCCATCAATGAACAAAGGGAGACTAGAGTGTTGACAGGTTCTGCTCTCCGAGGAGCAAGATACACTGAGACCATTGTGAGCCATTATTGAAGATCCCATAAAAAATGGGGTGGGAGAGGACTAAAGCAGGAATTATAAGTTCAAAAACAGAATGAGAGGAGCTCCTGGGTAGCTCAGTCAGTAGAGCGTCCGGCTTCAGCTCAGGTCATGATCTCTCAGTTCGTGGGTTCGAGCCCCGAATTGAGCTCTGCACTGACAGCACTGAGCCTGCTTGGGATTCTCTCCCTCCCTCTTTCCCTTCTTCTCCCCGCACTCTCTCCCTCTATTCCTCAATAAATAAAAACTCTAAAAAAAATAATGCCTACAGTGGAAGGCCATGGAGTTATGGGCATTTACAAACTTGGACTACTCTGGGGAATAATTTAGGCTGATTTTTTTTTAGCCCATTCCTCTCTATGATGCTCTTGCACTGTCCTCATCAACCAAAAGAATATGCAAGCCACACTTCCTGCAGATTTTATTACAAAAGCAATAGGGGTATCTATATTAAATGGGTTCTTTCAAACTGCACGCCCACCCCCTGCCCTGCAGGACCCTCTCAGGTACAAATGATCTCTGGACCCCAATACACACTGACCCAGCAACTGCTGACCGGATGGGTCCCATCACCCCTGCTCCAAAGTTAGTTTGGTTTCCTAAGGTTCTCAGAGCTGGAAGCTTCACCCAGACCTGGAGATCCTCATAGCATTCCTACCCCAAGGGTGGTTTTTATCCCCAGGTCTGTAACTGGCTCTTACTAAACAGCCAAGATGGCAGGGCACAGAGTAGCTTATTAGCCAGCGATCTATTTACTGCACTTTCCTGCATCTCTACCAAGGTCAGTCACATTAATCCTGATGATCCTTATATCTCTGAAAGAGGCTCCTCCTGAGTGACCCACAGATGACATCATGCCCGATGCATGATGGGATGAAATTACTTAATTTTTTAAAAAAACATCAATCCCTGTAACTTTTTCCATAAAATATTACTTAAGAATAAAAAAGAAGTCACGGTATTAGAAGCAGGCTCATGTCACTGGTTCAGCCTCTACTCCAACCTGAAATCTGATAACCATGGATCCTTCAGCTTTTGCCTAAAGCCTGCTAACTGTTATTTACATGTTGAACACCCATCTAGTTTCATAAAGAAGCTAAAGAATTATTTCAAAATTAAAGATAAATATGAATTTTAAAAATTCGATGAACTTTTTTTATAATTTCATTTTTAAGTAATCTCTACAGCCAACATGGGGCTCATACTTAACAACCTCGAGATCAAGAGTCACATGCTCTACCAACTAAGCCAGCCAGGCCCCCCAAAATTAGACGAACACTGTATTCCTCGATCAACCAGAATTTTCCACAGTACGACTGCTCTGATGATGAAAAGTAACAGCTAACACATGCAGTAATATTTTTAATCACAGCTCCTCTCTCATGAATACTTCCAACGTGCTGCGTAACATGATGACAAGCACTTTATGGGCCTCGTGCCCTGCAGTCCTCCCAGCAACTGCATAGGGTTGTCGGTATTACCACTTTGAGAGATGAGGGGACTCGAGCATCCGGTCACCCGCTCAAAATGCACAGCAGGTGTTTGTGAAGAAAACCCATGCCCCCTCCTTTGTGATCACCCCACGTCCTGAACACTCCGGCACCAGATATGGGTAAGGGCAGGGGGTTCCCACACTAAGCAATTCTGAGACATCATCTGGGTGTCCTACAATTGTACCCAATTCCGACACTATCTGGAGGGAGTGTCACATACCACAGGTCAAGGGTTCAGTCCCATGAGGCCGCCCCCCCCCACTTCAGATGCCAACCACAAGTAGTAGGTCCCCAGAACACCCACAAATTAGTTTGGCTACAAACTGGAGGTTCCCATGACCTCCTCTCCCTTGGATTTTGATTATTTGCTAGAACGGCTCACAGAACTCAGGGAAACACTTATGTTTACTGGCTTATTATAGAATAAAGGATATGGATACAGATGAAAACCAGAATAAGAGACACATAAGGTGAGGTCTGGGAGAGTCTGAGGGGCAGGAGCTTCTGTGGAGTTGGGGGTACGTCACCCTCCCATTACTTGGCTATGTTCCCTAACTCAGAAGCTCCCCCAAACCTGAACTTTTGGGGTATTTATGGAGGCATTTCCAGCCCCTCTTCCCTCTCTTGGAGAATAAGGGAGTGGGGCTGAAAATTCTAAGCTTTTAATCATGGCTTGGTCTTTCTGGTGACCAGCCCCCTTCCAGGAGCCCACCCAGACTCTCCTCACTAGAACAAAAGACACTCCTATCACCCAGGAAATTCCAAAGGATTTAAGAGCTCTGTGTCAGGAGCCAGGTCAAAGACCAATATTAGAACAAAAGATGCTTCTAATGCTCTTATCACTTAGGAAATGACAAGAGTTTTAGGGGTTCTGTGCCAGGAATGGGGGCAGAGACGGATCCATGTATTTTCTATTGCCTCATAGTTCTGGAGCAGGGTTTTGAACAAAGCCTGTGACTCCAAAGTCAGAGTCCTCAGAACAATGACAGCTGCCTGGTCACTTGTCCAGACCTCTGGGTTTCCCCTAATTGCATGGCAGTGATTAATCACTTTCCCCTCACTCATTGGCACTCATAACCTATCAGACCCTTCCAGATTTCTTCAGAGGGGCCTCTCTGCCAGCCCTCCAAGGGCACAACCCTGCTGCCCGTCTTCGTCCAAACATACCAATGATCCTGCGGATGGGGTCATCGGGACTGGCCACAGCCTGGATCTGGCCCTTGAGCACGGTCTCCTTTTCCGTGGTAAAGGGAGTGAGCCCACACAGGGCAAGGCAGCCGCTCACCTCCAGGCAGACTTTCTCCCCAATGGTAGTCAGGGCATCCTTCAGATGGAAGGAGCTTGAGGAGAGAAGGGAAAGGAGAAGGCAGAGAAGGCCCATAAACAAAGTGCACATCTACCCAACTCAAGCCCAGTAAGAGCCCAAGCCCCAATAAGAGTCACAATCACCAATGCATGGACTGGCATGTTCAAAGAGGAAATCTGTGACTCTCTCCCCTTCCCCTAACCTTTCAGGCTGTGTGTACATCTGACTTGGGGGACTTTCTTTCTCTCTCTCTGCTAGAAAGAACACTGGGAAGGGGAGCACTCGGGCTATACCAGCGCTAACTACCCACAACCCAATTTCTTACTAGCATCCATGTGGTGAAATAGATGGATTTGGCTTAAGATCTTGAATACCAGTGGAACAAAACATAAGAACCCAGAAATTAGGTAGTTGTGAGACAGGAGTGGGAGAGAAACTTTTCATTGGATATGGATATCCTTCTATCCCTTTTGATTTTTTAAAAATGTTTTATTTATTTTTGAGAGGGAGAGAGAGAGAGAGAGAAAGCGTGCATGAGCAGGGGAGGGTCAGGGAGAGAGGGAGACACAGAATCCGAAGACAGGCTCCAGGCTCTGAGCTGTCAGCACGGAGCCCGATGCGGGGCTCGAACCCACGAACTGTGAGATCATGACTTGAGCCGAAGTCGGACACCCAAGCGACTGAGCCACCCAGGCGCCCCTATCCCTTTTGATTTTTGAAACATGAGAGTGTATTAACTACTTTAAAAGAATAAATAAAACAGAATTTCCAAAGTTAAGAAAATGAGCACCTTGATTTCCTGCGGCACTTGGGCTTTCCTAGAGTACCTGTGGGGAGCCCTTCTGCTGGCAGGTTTTCTCTAAGAAGCCATTTGCCTTTGTTCTGGGCAAACGAAATAGCAGAGCAAACGTGCACAGCCTGGGACTCACTGCCGGAACCAGCTGTGTGTCAGGCCTCGAGTCCCAGGGTGGGCACAGTGGTGCGAGGCTGGACAGCTAAGGAAGCGCCAGCCAGGGCCCCCTCATCAGCAGCTTTAGGTAGTAGACAGAGCAGATCTGCTGTGGGGGCACTCAGGGACAGCCCAGGGCTACCCCTGTGCAAGGGCCTCTGCTCAGCAAGCCCCTCCTGGCCTAAGTCAAGGAGCCCTGGTCATGACATGAGCACACACCCCTCACCATCCTGAACACGTGCAG
Source organism: Cryptoprocta ferox (assembly GCA_028646485.1). Lineage (NCBI taxonomy): Eukaryota > Metazoa > Chordata > Mammalia > Carnivora > Eupleridae > Cryptoprocta > Cryptoprocta ferox. The sequence continues at coordinate 26,456,905 of CM053575.1, forward strand.
GCTTGGTGCAAATGCGGCAGGAAAATTATTCCATTTTGTAGGGATGAGAATGTCTGGGGACATTCCCTTTGTGGAATCTCTTAACTGGACCTTGTCAGACACAGTGCTTACTTACAACCCTCATTCTATATGCCATGAACCACAAAAATCACCTGACTGGATGTCACCTCAGGAGTAGTTAGAGCAGCTGCCCTCGCACAGGGCTGGATTCGTGCTGGGTGAGGAAACAATCCACTTACACGCAGCACAAAATGGCCATGAGGAATGTGCCAAGGGCAAAAGGCTGTACTCACAGCCCGATGACTCTGGGGAAACATCGCCTGCTTCTTACAGGACCTTTCCTTAGGGCTGCGTTGCCCAAACTGTGAGCAGGCTATGAAAGCAATTTGGTGGGTAGCAACCAGTATTTTTTTTAATATCTTAAGAATTTGTACTAAGCATAGTTAGTAGAAGTTTCACTTTGTGAAGTTTTTATTTCAGTTACGTGTGCCTACAAAGTGTGCTAGTGGGGTGCCTGGGTGGCTCAGTCGGTTAAGTGTCCAACTTCAGCTTGGGTCATGATCTCACGGTTCGTGGGTACGAGCCCTGCATCAGGCTCTGTGCTGACAGATCAGAGCCTGGAACCTCCTTCAGATTCTGTGTCTCCCTCTCTCTCTGCCCCTCCCCTGCTCACACTCTGTCTCTGTCTCTCTCTCTCTCTCAAAAATAAACATTAAAAAAAAAAAAAGGGTGCACTAGGTCACAACGGAAAATGAATTTCGTACTGTTTAGCCTGGTCCTAAACATCTGAAAGCCGCTCTCCTGGAGCCCTGCGAACTCTATAGTGAACTCTAACATTGTTCATAGAACCTGAATAAATTCTGCACCAGTGAAAAAAACCAGGGTGTAAGGTTTCCTGTCACTTCTGAGACAGTGGCCCCAGATTCTGTCCCCCACCAGCCAGGAGACCCCACTCCAGTCTGCCCTCTGTCATGCGCTGCCCCCCACCTGGCCCGCAGGGGCCACCTCACAGCTTGCAGCCACTTACGGCAGGTGCGCGTCTGTCAGCAGAATCTTCACAATCGTCTTGAGTTTCTCAGCAAAGTCAGCCTGGCTGGAAATTCCCGGGGCTGCCATGCTGAACGTGACCAGCAACACCGCTCCCAGGATGGTCAGTTGCTCTAGCTGGAGCTGGAGCTCTTGGAAGCGAGCCTGGTCCATCAAAACTGTCTGTAGTGAATACAACAGAAATGGTCCCTGAGCTGGAGATTCAGGCTGGCCAGCAGAGGGCGGTGGAGATATCCTAGTCCTTTCAGAGCCTTAAGGGAGGGCTGTGTGAACAATCCTTTCACCTCAGAGCCCCTTCGTCCTTAGAAAGTCTGAAGTAGAGCATGTTCATTAAGAACATGAGGCCGACTGGCATTTAATAGCACAATCTCATGCAAATTTCTTCTCCTCTCTGAGCCCCATGCAAACCGGGGGTTCCTGGGGCACGTGGGTGGCTCAGGTTGAGTGTCCAACTCTTGATTTCTGCTCAGGTCATGATCTCACGGCTCCTGGGTTTGAGCCCTGGGTGGGGCTCTGTGCTGACAGCATGGAGCCTGCCTGGGATTCTCTGTCCCCCTCTCTCTCTGCCCCTACTTGGCTCGAATTCTCTCTCTCTCATTCTCTCTCTCTCTCTCTCTCTCTCTCTCACACACACACACACACACACACACAATAAAGAAACATTAAAAAGAACAACAACAACAAAACGGGGATTCCTGCTTCATAGGGCTGTTTCAAGGATGGAGGATAACCACAGATATAAAGGGGACTGGCAGAGCCAACATTGAATAACTAGGCATTATATCCTTCGACAGGAAAGAGTAATGAGGCACTGAGCTAGAATGACCAACTCATTCCAGTTGCCCGGGGATGTCCTGGCTTTAAAACTGGAACTCCCAAGTCCTGTCCCCAAGCCCTGGACAAACCAGGCAGCTAGTTACCCTTGCCAGAGCACTGGAGGGGAAGAGGGGAGAATTTGCTTGAAGAGAGAGCTTACATTATTCACCTTGGTTCTCCCTCAGTATCCAGCAGAAAGGAGGCCCTCAGAATCAGTAAGTGAATAAAGGAAATGAAAAATAAATGGTAAGTAGAAACAGGAGGAATGACTGATAACAACCTAACGCCACCCAGAAAGTAGTCAGTGAGTGAATTTCCATGACTGTTTTCCCCATGTTAGACACTTCTGGATCCTTACCAGGCCAATGTCCCCTGTGTGGGATGAGGGAAAGAGCACTGGAAAGGCTGATTTTTTTTTTTTTTTTTTTTGAGTAGGCTCCATGCCCAACGTGGGGCTTGAACTTATGACCCTGAGATTGAGAGTCTCTACTGAGACTCTTGAGAGATGCTCTACTGACTGGGCCAGCCAGGAACCCCGAGATAAGGCATCTGATCTGAGTTTTTACAGGTTAACCAAATAAATAAATGTTAAGGACCGTCTTGCTATAAGAGACTGACACACCAAATCAAGACCTTAACAATTTAGGGTCTCAACCTAGAATTCTTCTCAAGAAGTAAAAACAATCTTTGAAGATACAAGGTCCCCTACTGTTAAACAGAGATGCTTCAACAGACTTAGCCCCTGTCTTGATTTCACTTTGTTATACAGCAGCATCCCTGCTTTGTGCCAGGACTTGGGTGTAGGATACAAAAGATTTCCAAGTATTGATTCTGAGGGTAGACATCTGTGTCCAATGAAAACACCGTCTTTCCCACAACTGTAAACGAAATGTCAGGCTGTGAACTGTCCCCCAGGAGAGAACATATCACTATTCGGAAAGGAGCCTCCCTCTGTCCCTTCAATTTCAACACCCTCTTTAGAGCCTCCTTTGGTACAAAACAGGGAACTCAGAGGCAAGAGGTGAAACCTTGGGCTTACATCGTCTTGAAAGGATGAGAAAGATTTAGAGAAGTGGCACGTTCTGAGGCTGGAGAGAAAAGGCCCGAGTGCCCTCAAAAAACGAGAAGGCAGTCTACACACCAAACCAGCAGTCTACAGACAAAATGGGGGAAATCCCTTGTTCCCCATCTTCTTAAAGGACTAATGCAGTTTCAAGTACTTATTGTGAAAAACAGAAAAAGAAAAAAATATTGCTCCACGTGGAATGGGAAGAAGGATTTTTTTTAGATAAAACTGAAAAGCAGCATCAGTGTTACAGTTTGAATCAAGCTGTGTAAGAACAGGACAGTAGCTCAGCACACAAAATGGAAGCCCCTTACACTGCTGGGGGCGCAGGAAACAGCCTGGCAGTTCCTTCAGGTGTTAAACTCAGAGTCACTGTGTGACCCAGCAATTCTCATCCTCAGTATTTACCCAAGAGAACTGAAACACATGCTCCCACAAAAACCTGTATACAAATGTTCAGAGCAGCACAATTACAATAGCCAAAAAGTAGAAACAACCCGAATGTCTATCAATCGAAGAATGAATCAACAAAATGCGGTACAGCCACACCCTGGAAGGCCACCAGCCTTAAAAAGAAAATGCCAACACACAGCACAACATGGAGGGACCTTGAAGACACTAGGCCTAGCGAAATAAGCCAGACGCAAAGGCACAAGTACTGTAGGGTTCCATTCATATCCAGAGATGCAAAGTAGAATGATTAGTGTCAGGGGCTTAGGGGAGGGAGGAATGAGGTGTGTTTAAAGGTGTTAAGTATTTAAAGAGTTTCAGTTTGGGAAGATGGAAAAGTTCTGGAGAAGGATGGTGGTGATGGTACACAGCCATATGAACGTGTGAATGCCACAGAAGCGTACACTTAGAGATGGTAAATTTGGGGGCCCCTGGCTGCCTCAGTCGGTGGAGCCTGAGACTCTTGATCTTGGGGTTGTGACTTCCAGCCCCATGTGGGTTGTAGCGCTAACTTTAAAAAAATTTTTTTAAAAAGATGGTAAATTTTGTGTTATGTATATTTTAAATAAAAAAATATAACTTTAAAGAAATGAAGTGCTGATACATGCTACAATACACACGAACGTTATGCTTAAAGAAACCAGACACCAAAGGCCAATACTGTAGGATTCCATTTACATATCCGAAATGTCCAGAGCAGGCGATTCCACAGAGTCAGAGATTAGATTAGTGGTTGCCGGGGGCTGGGGGAGTGGGGAAAGGGTAGTGACTGCTGATGGGCACACGGTTTCTTTTTGGGGTGATGAAAAGTTTTGAAATTAAATCATGGTAATGGTAGCATAACTGTAAATATACTAAAAACTGCTGAATTGTTCGACGTAAAAGGGGCAATTTTCTGAGAAGAGACTTAAATCATAACAAAACTCTAATTTTTTAAAAGTTCAGCAGCACAAAAAGAAATGAGCAGTCAGACTGCTCTGGAGCACCTACTTCAGGGAAAGGTCTCTGGAGGTGGTCCCATTTCAGAAGCTTCAGGTATGCGTAGTTCTGGACAGCCACGGGATTTGGCACGGGATCGGGATTTGGCACGGGATCGTCTCCAGAGCTAGTGGCCCCTCCCCAGGCTGGCAGGGCATTTTTATACTTCTGATTCATGAGGTCTTCTGCGGCTTCTTCCAGCCACTGGGTGACAAAGTCCAGGGAATCTGAAAGACAAGGCTGCGAACATTACTATGATACTCAGGAGGAAGGCTTCGCAGAATGACTTCAAAGAAGATCATCCTGAAGGTGTGGTGTATACAGAGTATGGACTTAGGAATCAAATAAAACTCAGTTCAAATCACAGCACTGCCGATTACTAGCTGAGGATTATCAGATTCCTAATACAAAGAAATGTACGCTGCCACCCGACAGGCAGTTGTGAGGATTAAACAAGACAGAAAACACGGAGCACGTAGCCAGGCCTCGCCACCTGCAGATGTTCAACAAACCACTCCCTTCTCTCCCACCCCCACCGCTGCAGGAGGGAGGTGGGAAGCTCTGATGACTCCAGCTCAGTGAGATGCAAAACTTCTCTTGCCCAGAGACAGATGGGAGGAGGCACTGGGGAGAGCTTTCCAGTGTAAAGTCTCCTCCGTGCTGAAGAGGAGGCCTTTTCCTTGTCTAGGTCTTAGTCTCCTCTATCAATCTGGTTTGCTTCCAGCCTCATGGGAGGGGAGCTCTGCCACCTGCAGGACGCGTACTGCGGGGCATCTGGAGTTCTGTTGGGGAACCTCGAGTGTCATTCATCTCCTCTCACGCGCTCCCTCCTTTTCTAAACTGAGTAACACGCAGAGGATTCTGAGGGACACAAGAGAAAGGTGAGGGTTTTATCCAATCTCTCTGACAGGTCCTAGAACGTGCTGCAGCTCTGACACTGGAGGCCACCTTCGAACCAAGGGGGTGACCCAGGGCAAGATGGGGGACTACTCTTCGCTGCTGTAGGACACACCTGGCTCTGTCATAACAGAGGTGGCACGATCTCTGTGGCCAGCCATACCGTCCCTTTAGCCTTCTGCAGACGGCACGCTCTGTACCCCACAGGCTTGCACACATGAGGAGGAAACAGTAGATGGACTGGCTCAGGGACTGTGGCAGTGGGTCCTCCACTGGGCCCTGGCTGCCGGCACCGGACTCTCACACTGAGGCTCTTCAGCCTGCACCCCGGATGCCTCCTGAGGGGCAGGATGACACTGGTTGAGAAAGTGAACTGTGTGGTCAATCAATTCTGGTCAAAAAGCTCTCAAAATTAATCCCCACATTTGCAAAATGGGGTTAAAAAATAGTGCTTCACTCCTAGGCTTACTGCATGAGGGTTATATATGATAATGCACACGCATCCTCAGCACACGCCTAGTACGCAGTAAACATCAGCCAGTCTTCCTCTAGTACTGCTTCTTCTACTCTGCTCTTTTCTGACTGCTCCTGAACCATCTCGGCCTTCTCTGCCCGCAGCTGGATGAAGACCTGCTCTGGGCACTGCATTAACTATTCTGGTCAGGCAACACAATCTATCCAGAGGCCGCCATTTTCATCTTGGGACCACCAAAGTTAGAGGCTAAATAGAGCTCATAATAAATTGGATCCTGGGGTGCCTGGGTAGCTCAGTAGGTTAAGCATCCAACTATTGATTTTGGCTCAGGTCGTGATCTCATGGCTTGTTGAGATTGAGCCCCGCTTCGGGTTCTGTTCTGACAATGCAGAGCCTGCTTAGGATTCTCTCTCTTCCTCTCTCTCTGCCCCTCCCCCTGCTCTCTCTCAAAATACATAAACTTAAAAAATAGAAGAATAAATAGAATCCAAAGACTGCAATTTAATTGGACCATCAGCTGCCAAGGCAGAGACCAAAAGAAGCACCCTTGAAAGGCAACACAGATTTGGGTTCTATAGTGCTCTGTTTTCCCGTTGTCATCTGAGAGGCTTATAAAAGTGACTGTTTGTGGGTATAGAACAAGAATGATTTTCTGCATATAGAACAGAGGCAGAGTAAAATGTCTTCATGTACCTTAGAAAGAGGAGAAAATGAATTAAATAATCACAAGAAGTAAGTCATGTTTTAAAAATCATGGCCAAGCATACAATTTACCTCAAACTGGTGTTTTCATTAAAAACCAACCCATTTTGGGGCATCTGGGTGGGTCAGTCAGTTAAGCATACAACTTTGGCTCAGGTCATGATATCAAGGTTCGTGAGTTCGAGTCCTGAGACCCGCGGAGGGTTCTGTGCTGACAGCTTAGAGCCTGGAGCCTGCTTCGCAGTCTGTGTCTCCCTCTCTCTCTGCCCTTCCCTGACTCATGCTCTGTCTCTGTCTCTCAAAAATGAGTAAATGTTAAAAAAAAGAAAAAGATTAAAAAAAACATTTAATTTAGGACTTCATTCTTTTAAATTTCTATTCTTATATCTTACTTCTATTTCTCTTGCTTGTCAATTAAGTTTTCTTTCCAGGTCCAAAGTCTTGTGCTTTTCAGTCTTCAAATTAGAATGGTCTCATACTAAATTTTAGTTTTGTCTTGAAAACAGTATCATTGTGCAAAAAGCTACAGAACTGGAATGGAAAAAACAGACAATGAAAGGGCACACAAAGCATTAGACGTACTTGGCTGTTTCTCCAAAAGCTGCTGAAACTTCTTCCTTTCGTAGTCAACTGACTGCTGCATGAGATGTGGCCTAATGCTAGTGACAGCAAAGTTCGCCATGTCCACTTTCATTAGGTCCAACACCGAAAAAATTGCCCTGAGAGAAAAGGGAGAAAAGGATTTAGAACAAGGCACTTGTAAAGCAAGCACTGTTTTAGAGGAAAGAGGGGAGCTGATTTGAGAGAGGCTTTTCATTTCAGAAAGGGCAGCGAGTTTGAAAAACCATGAAAATGTAGATTAAGAAAACAAAAATCTAAATAATGGGTCGAAAACATTGCAGATTTTTAAGCTGCCTCTGTCCCTGCAACACACCCTTTGCCCCCAAGCAAACACAGCTCCCCTACTGCCTGGGAACCCATTCCTTGGCGTTAGGTCAGCCCTCCTGGCAACCACAGATGAAGGACAGCTAGGACCCAAGGTCAAGGGCAGAGAGCTGACCACCCAGGTCTCCACTCTCACACACACATTAACTTTCCGAGGAAAGAACGAACAAGAACTCTCTCCTTTCTTCTTTCCTCTTGCCCCAGGCTTTCAGTTTCAGGGCATGTTTTCTGTTCTAGTTTTGGTGGCGGAACTGCAAGTTCACACTCTGAATGTACCCAGTGGGCAGACCTGACCCAATGCTAAGGATGCCTTCAATCCTGCAGGTCACATACCATAGCTACTCTCTTCAGAGGCAGGAAACTGCTGAGTGACCTACCTGCAGAAGGTGGTTGAGAACCCAAGGTACGGGCTTGGCTGTGACCCTACATGCAAGGAGGAACAGGGTCAAATGTCCTGAATTCCGACATCCTCTGGGACTGACTGAACTGTATGACACAATTACTATACGTGTGGGTGAGTTTATTATGTGTGGAAAGGACACACAGTCTAAGAAATAATTCAGGGTGCCTTCCCTGCCATCCTGTCTACCTACCAAACACATGGGACAGCCCACTTCTTGGGGGACATTCTGCCTCTCCTCTGAGCACTCCTAGCGGTTCCCCAAATCCACCTGCTGCTGATAAGACTGCCGGAAACTGCCATCTGGCGGCCACAAACACATAGAGTAACCCACAAACACGTTTGTGCTCACAAGATGTTTTTAAAAACCTCCATTTCCAGCCTCTCCTGAAAAAAAAATCAAAGGATCTGACAATGTAGACCCACATCCTTCACGGCCACAATCAGCTGCCTCCTTTCCACAGTGTATGGACTCCCACTTGCCAGGCTCCCCGCTCCCTTCACTTCCCAGTAGGAATTTGCATTTAGGTTGAGTATGCTGCAAGCTATTTTCCACAGAGGTCTCACTTCCCAGGAAACTCCTCCCTTAACTTGGCCAAATTAGCTCTCACTATTTCTAAAGTCTAGCACCATGCCCAGCACATAAGAGGTGCTCAACAAGAGCTTGTTGAATGAATAACAAATCAATTTTTAGGTCTTTTTTTTTTTTTTTAAGATTTTATATTTAAGTAATCTCCATACCCATTGTGGGGCTCGAACTCAGGACCCTGAGATTAAGAGTCATATGCTCTACCACTGAGTCAGCCAGGCACCCCTTCTTAGGGGGTATTTTCAATGCTTTCTGAACCCTGAGGTAACTTCACGATGCACGGCATTTTTGTATAGGTACTAAAATGGAAGCAAGTTTTGGAAAGCAACTTGGTAATGCAATGAGAGTCTTAAAACTCTTCCTATCCTCTGATACAGTAATCCCACTTTAAGAATTTATAGTTAGGAAATAACCTAAAATACAGAAAAAAGTTTTGTACACCCGGATGTTCATGGCAGGATTAAACAGTAAATAATTATAGGTAATCTAATTGTCCATCTTAACATAGTAATGGTTAACTATATTTATGCAAATTAAGATTTTGCAGCCATTGAAAATGCTTTTGGAGAGTTTTAAAAAATAATATAAGTTGGGGGTGCCTGGGCAGCTCAGTTGGTTAAGTGTCCAACTCTTGGTTTTGGCTCAAGTCATGATCTCACAGTTCATGGAATCGAGCCCTGTGCTGGGTTCCATGTCGACAGCATGGAGCCTGCTCAAAATTCTCTGCCCCTCCCCTGCTCAAGCTCTGTCTCTCTCAAAGTAAAAAAAAAAAAAAATTTTTTTAATTATCAACATGATTAACAGTGATTTTGCCTTTGTGTGGTAAAACTGTGGGTGATTTTTTTTCCTTCTTTCTACTTTTCTAGATTTTAAAAAAACGTTTGCTTTTTGAAAATTCCTGAGTATCTACGCTCAAAGTCTAAATTTGAAAACAGGCTCTGTATTGTAAGTGCGCTGAAGGTGATTAACACGATCCCCATACCTGAAAAGGGGCACTATTTCCTTAATGTCCTTTAGTTTCTTAACTTCCTCATCTCTAGCAGGTGCACACACTGTCCCCATCATGCCAATAATGAATTCTGCCAGCTTGGAAATGTCTAAGGCCCCATTCTCTGCTTCTTGCTTGATCAGATCCAGATCCAAGACTTCCATTATCTGGTTTCTCAGTCTACTGTGACCAGGCAGCAAGAAAGATAAGAGAGTCTAGAAGAGAGCACAGCCAAGTTTAATCAAAGTTTCTTAGTCAGACATCATTTTTCATTATACACAGAGGAATTTATAATTACCCAAATAAGGCTTATCATTAGTTACTGTAATACTATAATACAATTGCTACTTAAAACATTTTATACTCTTATTTAATGAATCTATAGAAAAACATGTTTTCAAATTATTTTATTTTAATGTTTATTCATTTTTTAGAGAGCGAGCGAGCACGCACAAGGAGGGGAGTGGCAGAGAGAGAAGGAGACATAGAATCCGAAGCAGGCTCCAGGCTCTGAGCTGTCTGTGCAGAGCTGGATGTGGGGCTTGAATCCATAAACCATGAGATCATGACCTGAGTGGAAGTCTGACGCTTAACCAACTGAGCCACCCAGGTGCCCCTCATTTATTTATTTATTTATTTATTTAAGTAAGTAAGTAAGGTAAGTTAAGTAAGCTCTAAGCTCAACCCGGGGCTCAAACTCACAACTCTGACATCAAAAGAGGTACATGTTCTACTGACTAGGCCAGCCAGGTACCCCTGTTTGCAAATCATTTAGACTAGCTATTTAAGCTTCTGTTTAAGGTCTAGGTAGCAATCAACAGGATAAAAGGTGAACAAGCTGTTAAAAGTGAGAAAAAAACACAGTAATTAACGTGAGCCTCTGAGCCAAATACAGATGCCAGTTTCCACGGATACATTTTTCTTTTAACTACCGCTAAAGGTATTTGCAAAAAGAGTCTTAACTTTCACTTACTACCTTCTCTATCCCACAGACTGAGTCACTTTTTGGCCATTATAAATTGAACATATCCAAGCCTATTAAAATTTTTATAAATCACCTGAATTTGGTCAAATAACTTTTGTTTTCTTTAAATAATTGTTTTTAGAAATATAAACCTTCACTTACAAAAGTAAAGCCTCTGGGTTATCATAGCTTATTTGAAATTTTTAAAAGGGCATTAAGCCAAAAAAAGTCTCAATCCACAATTCAGCAGGTATGTTAACTTCTCAATCCTTTGATTTCTTTAAAGTCTTCTGGCAAAGTAACACAGACAGGCTGAATACTACAACACACCAGGAAAGCACCACAATTTGCCCTCCATCTCACCTCTTTGATTTCTCCAACAAGTTTGATAGCATGGTCATATGTTGGGGGGTCTTCGCTTAGCTGGACACTCAAGCAGTCCCAAAAAGCTTTATGTACAATATCCTTTACTCTCTTCTCCAAGCTGGGAACAAATGAAAAAAGAAAAAGAAAAAAGAAAGCAAAATCAAAATATTTGATGCGCAAATCACTTTTGAAAGCATAAATTCTATGGGTTTAGGGTGAGAAATTTTAAAAATAATTTGGATGAAGAAAAGACTTCTCAGATGCACTTACACCAATCACATATGTTATTTTTAGTTTAGTGATTTATTTCAGTAAGTACCTCATTGGACAGAATAACTTTCAACTATTTTCACAGATGACGTCAGATCCATTAATAGCATATAAGGGGTCATATGACAAAAAAGCATACTGTTTTCTTAATTTTCCCTGATACCAGCAAGTTTCTTAAGATATTTATGATTAAGTAGTTTATGATAACTCAGCATGTATATAGGCTGAAGGACTTTATTTCTAGAAAATATCCTATTCCTATATGATATATGAAACAATTGTTTAATTAGGTACCAAACTGTAACAACTAACATATAACATCTCATTAAAACCAGTCTTTAAGAGCACCTGGCTGGCTCAGTTGGTAGAGCATGATCTCAGGGTTGGGAGTTCGAGCCCCATGTTAGATACACAGATTACTTAAAAATAAAATCTTTAAAAAAAACCCAGTTTTTATACTGTAAGAGCAAATCAGGCAATTCTTCATTATTAATGTGAAAAAGTACTCTCTTTGCAGAACATATAAGAAATGCATGTAAAGTCATATTTAGAAGACTCATGTGGGCAACAGTATAGCTTTGGCAACCCAGCAGCCATTCCTCCTCCTTTGTTAACAGAATCCCAATGTTTATCATGGCACTTTTTTAAAAGTTTATTTATTTTGAGAGAGAGAGAGAACGCGCATGCACACACGTGAGCGGGGGAGGGCAGAGAGTGGGGAGAAAGAGAGAATCCCAAGCGGGCTCCCCACTGTCAGTGCAGAGCCCAACATAGGGATTGATCTCATGACCAACAGATCACGACCTGAGCCAAAAATCAAGAGTTGGACGCTCAACCAACTGAGCCACCTAATTGCCCCAAATGACAGCACTTTTACAATTATAATGGGCAGTGATTTTTCTTATGACAATACATTTTAAAAGGCACACCTTACAATCAATAGAGTTTTAGATTTGGTATGATATGTGCCAGGTGCTAGGGATATAGAGAATAATGCATAGTCCTTGTCTTCGTAGAGTTTACAATCTGGTGAAGAGCACTAGTAAACCAACACTAGTAAACCAACAACTATAGTATGATGTGATAGTTACAAGAAATGAATGAAACAATACAATGAAAACACAAGATAGGACAGCTAGGTCCTATGCAGTAGGGAGAAGCTGACATGAAAGATTTCCACAGGAGATTTCAGAGACCTTTTATTTAGGAGCAATAGTCCTGAAATCAACTTTCAAACACCAGTAATTCTGAGTATAGAAATTTCTTTTAGCAACAACATACAAAAGGAAAAACACATCTGAATATACTGACATCAAGGGTAGAAGACCTTTCAGAACTGGGAAATGGCAAGAGTTCCACTAAACAAGGTAACTCAGTAACCGCCTTACCTGTCTTCTGGTAATTCAACTGGTTTAATCCGAAAGTCTCCATTTACTACAATTTCATGGGCTAGAGCCATGTTAGCAACTCCTTTCGCTGTCTCTAGAAGTTCTTCTACTGTCACAAATCGAGGAGGACTAGCTGTAACAAAAGCCAGTGTAAGAGATTTGCTTCTCTAGGTTAAAATTTCTATTAAAGTAAGGAGAAGGCAGTGGTTCTGCTACCAGCTAATAACTTCAGCTATGCCTCTATTTATGAAAGTATTCTGGCAATTTCAAACAACAGAATTTTACCTATTTTTCTTTTAACCTAGAGTCTTTAAAGCCAGAGACCACTTCCAATTCTCAAAATATCTGGACTTTTTAGTTAAGACTGGTCAGTGGAAATGATTAAATTAAACTGAGACAAACGTTTAAAGTCACAGACTATCAAATTTCCCAATACACTGATCCCTTTGCTTTCTGTCTACACTAAATTTAAAAAAGGAGACACCAGATTTAGGATTTCCTCATTTGCTCTCATCAGCAGTTTATATTTTGCTCTACCACTAATACTGTGCTAAGTATGAATTTTCCCAAATTAAAATTTTATCAAGTAGTGTAGGGTACCAGTGCTATTCAAAGAATGCTAAAACCACTATTCTGTATAGGATACTAAGAATGTTTTATAATCGCAATTTGAAAAGCACTGACCTGGAAGAGAACTATATTAATTTTCTGTGATGGTGATAAGATCTGGGCTTAAAATGAGATAAATGTCACTAGTTTGCACAGGGTTTAACAATTATGAAGATCTTAGGTTAGTAAAAATTTAGTTTCCTTCCTCTTTACTTTCTTCTTTTGCTCACCAAAAAAAGGAACCAAATCTAAGAGCTGATCATACCCTGTTTGGTAAAAATCTTTATCCAGTCACATAAGGGGAAGTTGGGAAACTCAACAAAAATCCTTCTCTGTATTTCCACAGAATATTAATAAAAATACTAAATAAATAAATAAATAAATAAAATTTACTTCATGGATATTGGTAAAATATAATGAATATACAAAAATCAAAGCCCAGATAGAAATTCTCAGTATTATTAGGTTGTCAATTTGCCAAATTGATCTATTGATAAAATACAATCCCAGTCAAATCCCAACAGGCTTTTTTGTTGTAAATGCCAAACTGAGGGGCTCCTGGGTGGCTCAGTCGGTTAAACATCCGACTCTCAATTCAGTTCAGGTCATGATCTCACAGTTCATGAGTTCAAGCCCCACATCAGGCTCTGCGCTAACAGTGTGGAGCCTGCTTGGGATTCTCTCTCTTCTTTTGCTGTCTCTCTCAAAATAAAATAAACTTTAAAACAAATGCCAAACAAATTTACATGGAAATGCACAGGACCTAGATAAGTGGAAACCATTTTGAAAAAAGAATAAAGTTGCAGGACTTACACTAATTTCGAGACTTACTATAAAACTGCTACAAGTGAGACAGGGTATTTCTGACATGAAGAGAGATATACAGAGGAAGTGAACAGAGGACCCAGAAATAGACTGATACACACATACACACATACATGTACAAGTGGTCAATATGCAAGATTAGTTTAATTAAATGGTGCTGGAACAATTAGTTATCTGTATGTAGAAGAATGACCCTCAACCCTTACTGCACATGATGAGTAAAAACAAACTCAAAATGGACCACAGACCTAAATACAAGAGCTAAAACTATAAAATTTCTAGGAGAAAGCACAGGTGAAATCTTTACCTTGAGTTAGGCAAAATTTCTTAGAGTAAGATAAAAAAAATCATCTAAAAGAAAAAAATTGATAAATTGTGCTTTACCAAAATTTAAAACTTTTGTTCTATAGAAGACTCCTATTAGGAATATGAAAAAGCATGCCAGATAGGAGAAAATATATGCAAAACACATATCTGATAAAGGACTTATATCCAGAATATATAAAGAACTCTTATAATAATAGACAACCAGTAAAAAGTAGACAAAAAATCTGGACATTTCTCCCAAGTAGACAGATATACAAGTGGCCAGTAGGCCAAGAACAGATGCTCAATGTCATTAGTCATCAGTGGGAGATAACAGAAAATATATACATTGGTCTTTGTCCCTGGTCCTGGCACAAAACTCCTAAAACCCTTGTAATTTCCTAAGTGATAAGAACAACAGGTGCATCTCTTGTTTTAATATTTGGTTTTTGATCCCCTCCCTAACACTGGGCTCCTAAAACTTTTGTTAATTCCTAAGTGATAAGCACTAGCAGTATATTTTGTTCTACTGGGGTGACTCTGAGCTCTTGGATGGCTTCTGGATGGGGGCTGGTCACTAGAAAGACCAAGCCATGATTAGAAGGTTGGAACTTTCAGCCCTATCCTCCAGAGAGGGTACTTAGGGCTGAAAATGGAGTTAAAAATTGATCATGCCTGCATGAGGAAGACTCCATAAAGTCCCAAAAGTAGGGGGTTCAAAGAGCTTCCAGGTTGTCCAACACATCCATACCGGGAGGGTGATGCACCCCAACTCCATAGGGTCAGAAGCTCCTGCACTCAGGACCCTCCCAGACCTCCCCCTATATATTTCTTCATCTAGCTGTTCACCTATATTTATCTTTTAATAAACTGGTATATATAAGTGTTTTCCTGAGTTCTGTGAGCCACTCTAGCAAATTAATAGAATCCATGGAAGGGACACTGGAATCTCCAATCTATAACTGGCTGGTCAGAAGCACAGGTGACAACCTAGATTTGTGACTAGTGTCCAAAGCAGAGGGATGGGGGGCTATTCTTGTGGGACTAAGCCCTTCACCTGTGAGTTCTGATGTTACGTTTGGATAAACAGTGTCAGAATTTAGTTGAATTATAGGATACCGAGCTAGTATCACAGAAAATTGCTTAGTGGGGGAAAATGACCCCACACATTTGGTGGCCAGAACTGATATACTCTAGGTGAGTACTAAAAGAGACACCCAGGAGAAAAAACACAGGAGGAAGGACTGGGTTTTGCCCCACACAGGTGGAAAACTGTAGGTTTTTCCTTCTATAATCTGGGAAATGCAAATTAAAACCACATTGAGGGGTGCCCAGGTGGCACAGTCGGTTAAGCGTCTGACAGCTTGGGTCATGATCTCACAGTTCTTGAGTTCGAGCCCTGCATCAGGCTCTGTGCTGACAGCTCAGAGCCTGGAGCCTGTTTCAGATTCTGTGTCTCCCTCTCTCTCTCTGCTCCTCCCCTGCTCATACTCTGTCTCTCTGTCTCTCTCAAAAATAAACAAACACTAAAAAAAAAAACAAAAAAAACACACTGAGATACCACTACATACATACTAGAATGGCCAAAATGAAAGAGACTGATCATATCAAGTCTTGACAGAGAGGCGGAGCACCTGGAACTCTCATAAACGGTGGAAATAAAAAATGGTACAGTCACTTTGGAAAATATCTCTTGGTTTCTTAGAGAGTAAAAATATACTTATCATATGACCCAGCAATCCCACTCTTAGGTCTTTACACAAGAAAACTGAAAACCTATGGCCCTGTGAAGACCTGTACTCAAATGTTAATAGCAGCATTCTTCATAACAGTCAAAACCTAGAACTAATCCAAATGTCAATCAACTGCAGAACAAACAGTATAACCATACAATGGATTACTTACTCAGCAATAACAAAGGAATAAATTACTGACACATGCAAAAACACAGATGAATCTTAAAAGTAGTGTCCCAAGTTAAAGAGTCAGATAAAAGACTATATACAGTATGATTCCATTTATTTGAAATCATAAAAAGACAAAATTATAGTGATAGAAAGTAACTGGCTGCCAAAGGCCAGAAGATGGTGGGAAAGATTCACTGTTAAGGGGCAGGACTGTGGTAGTAGCGACACAACAGTAAATGCATTTGGAAAAACTCCAATTACACACTTAAAATGAAATTTTATTATATACAAATTCTACCTCAATAAAGTTGATTAAAAATTCAAAGGCAGGGCGCTTGGGGGCTCACTCAGTTGACCATCAGGCTCCTGGTTTCAGCTCAGGTCAGGATCACAGGGTTCATGAGTTCAAGCCCTGCACTGAGTTCTGCGCTGGTGGTGTGGAGCCTACTTGGATTCTCTCTCTCCCCCTCTCTGTTCCTCCTCTGCTTGTGCTCTCTCTCAAAAAATAAATAAACTTAAAAAATTTCAGGGGCACCTGAGTGGCTCAGCCAGTTAAGCATCAGACTTCAGCTCAGTCATAATCTCACAGTTTGTGAGTTTGAGCCCCGTATTAGGCTCTGCACTGTCTGTGCAGATTCTCTCTCTTTCCTTCTCTGCCCCTCCCTTGATCATGTTCTCTATCTCAAAAGTAAACAAACATTAAAAATATTTTTTTAATAAACTTAAAAAAATTCAAAGGCATTTGGCAGGAATTTGCTATATATAGACACTATTAAATTCATTCAAGCTAATATTTTCTGTTACCATGTATCAGAAAATGGAACTTTCGCTGTGTTATAACAACATCAAGCATCAGGAGTTATTAACTCTTATCCCTTTTAAGATTTTTTAAAAAGTAATTGTTATGCCCAGTGTGCGGTTCAAACTCACAACCCTGAAATCACGAGTAACATGCTCCACCAACTGAGCCAGCCAGGCATGCCGAGTTCTTGTCTCTTAAAAAGAGATTCAGAAGGACTGCCTGAGTGGCTCAGTCGGTTAGGTGTCTGACTTCAGCTCAGGTCATGATCTCACAGTTCATGAGTTTGAGCCCTGCATTGGGCTCACTGCTGTCAGCCCAGAGCCCCCTTCGGATCCTCTGTCCTCCTCTCTCTGCCCCTCCTCCACTAGCGATCTCTCTCTCTCTCTCTCAAAAATAAATAAGCATTAAAAAAAAAAACAAAAAATCATCACCAGGGCTTCCAAGTTTGGTTATAACCCTGGTTTTGCAAAAACTTTCAAATGTCTAATCACCTTAAATTCATATTAAGAAAATAATAGAAACACACCAAGTTTTCACAGTAAATTTATCATTGTTCAACAATTGGGGCATTTGGGTAATGATAAATACACAGTGTTTGTATGCTACCTAGTCATAAAACACAATGGACAGAGGAAGTCAGGAAGAATTTCAGCTCCCTCTAAACTTTTGAATGTGACCTTGCACAAGTTTTAAATCTTCCACGGCCATTATTTCCTAATATGCAAAAAGAAGATATTAGGACTGAAGGAATGTTCTATGGAAGATGAGACTCTTCCAAATTATACGTGAGTGGGTTCTCAGGATTTTGGGCACACTTGGGACAAAATGACTTGTACCAAGTGCTGAGAACATGAGACATCAGGAAGAAGAAAGTTTATAGAGCTGTCCAAGTTAGAGACTACTTAAAATCTTATTACTTAAACTTATTAATGAAGGGTACCTGATCAAAAAAGATAAAAGCTACAATTCTAAGATAAAATAGGGATAGGTTACAGGTCTATATACGTAGGAACTGTTCACTGCATACTAACTACAGGGTTGTGGGTGGGATTTTTTTTGTTTTGTTTTGAGAATTCTCAAATTTACCAATTTCATGAGAACTCAAAGATGCAATTCAGTGGACAACATGGTTTCACTTCAACTTGTGAAGAGAATCTGTGAAGAGTTGTAATAAGAGCCATAAAAAAAAACAGTAAGGTCCATTTTACCCTGGAATTTATTTTCCTATGCGATATAAAGCTAAAACTGCTGCTGATTCCATGATAGCATTTGTGCACTGATACCCTGTTAGAGAAACTGAAAACCAAACTAAGTTAAACATGCCCTTTGGGAAGCTGGTGAACAGACTCAAAATAAAATGAAAACCTATTTTAGAATGGTCATACTCTCCACCTTTCCTTACTGAGTTGTTCTGTAATCTGAGAAGTCCATACACTCTAAAGATACACTTCTAGTCAGATAAGTAGTTGGACATTTATGGAGGGCAGATAGCAAATGTCACCCAAAACTACTACAGAAGGAGTGTAGTGAAGCAAGGGTAAAGTTTAGCCACAGAACTTACTGCACTGTGGAAACTGCTTGTTATTTTGTCTTCCTCACTACATTGCAAGCTCCATGAGCAAAGAGACCTTGTAGGCCTGACTCACTGCTGGATCCCTGATATATAATATGCATTCAATAGAAAAATATATTGTTGTTGAGAGAGAGAGAGAGAGCACACATGTAAGTGGGGGAAGGGCATAGGGGTAGGCAGAGAGACAAAACCTTAAGCAGGCTCCATGCCCAGTGCTGCCCAGCACGGAACCTGATACAGGGCTCTGATACGGGGCTTGATCTCACCACGCTGGTTTCATGACCTGAGCTGAAATCAAGAGCCAAGTGAGCAACCCAGGCACCCTGCATTTAATAAATATCAACTGACTGACTGAACACAGAAACACTATAACTCAAAGTCTAGTCATGAGCTTTAAAAATATAAGAATTTAGGGGCACCTGGTGGCTCAGTCAAACGTCAGACTTCAGCTCAGGTCATGATCTTACTGCTTGTGAATTTGAGCCCCATGTCAGGCTCTGCGCTGACAGCTCACAGCTTGGAGCCTGCTTTGGAATCTGTGTCTCCCTCTCTTTCTGCCCCTCCTCTGCTCACGCGCTCGTGCGCGCTCTCTCTCTCTCTCTCAAAAACAAATAAACATTTTTTAAAAATGTAAGAATTTAGGGGTGGCTGGCTGGCTCAGGGTTGTGAGTTCAAGCCCCACACTGGGTGTGGAGAGTACTTAAATGAATAGACTTAAAACAAAATTTAAGAACTTAGTGCCATCCATTTATCTAAGGATGACTGGGATCTACTAATTAAACTCATAAAGACCTGATTTAATAAACCAAAATGCTAAGTGGCAAACATTAACTGGAATAACAATGTGAGGTTTTTCATCTGAATACAGCATCTTTTACTGGTCAAAAGGTGATTACACACCAGAACAGAAGGGGCTTTGTGAGCAGAGAAGTATATGGCAGTAGAAAATCTCAGAGGAGACACTAAGTTGCAGCTGACTGATCCTTACTCTTACTCTTAGGATCTCTAGGTTTACAGAACAGATTATCTTTTAGAATCAAAGCACCACCTCGGACTAGTGCCAACCACTTCCTACAAGCCTGCCACTTTTCCTTTTTCAATATTTTGTATCACTTACTAAAGGTTCTACACCCAAATCCCAATGTGTGCAGGGGCGAGGTGAGGGGTTTCCCCCACACTACCAGTTGTCAGATAACAGCTGGGTGTCCTACAATTCAATTGAGTTTTGACACTATCTACCTGGTGATACTGTCAGATCCCACAGGTTAAGGGCTCAGTTCTACAAAACTGCCCTAGCTGCAAGTCCCGGCGGTCACAGGTGCCACAGACCAGAGGTTCCAACGACTCCTTCCTTGGGTTTGATTTGCTAGAGTGGCTCACAGAACTCAGAGAAACATTTTACTTACCAGATTACTGGTTTAGTATAAAAAGATAGAACTCAGGAGCAGCCAGATGAAGAGATGCGTAAGGGCAAAGTTTGGGGAAAGGGTGCAGCCAATACCAATTCTACCCTTAAAATATTACTCTATTATAACTTCCGAGACTAAAGGTTGTGTTTTTGCTATTTACATTTTAATTTGTGGAATTCCAGAAGTGATCTTTTTAAAAAAACTTTTTTTTAACGTTTATTTATTTTTGAGAGACAGAGTGTGAGCAGGGGAGGGGAGGGGAGGAGAAAGAGGGAGGCACAGAATCCAAAGCAGGCTCCAGGCTCTGAGCTGTCAGCACAGAGCCCGGTGCGAGGTTCGAACTCATGAAACACGAGATCATGATCTGAGCCGAAGTCAGCCACTTCACCGACTGAGCCACCCAGGCGCCCCTCCAGAAGTGGTTTTAGAGTTACTAAAGTGATGCCTCTTGATGTGGTCCCCAGACTGTGGGGCCTGAGTTTTACCACAGCCCTGTGCCTACCTATTATTATAAGGAGAAAGAGCAAGGAAGCCAGAGGAACATATTAGGGCACTGATTTTATATCCTGTTTCGGTATAGACTTCTATAAGAATTTAATGAAATCTTCCATAACCTTCTTCCTAGAAAAATGCATATGCACACAAATGTTGATAAAGTTTTTTTGGCTGTTCCTGGATCCCCTAACACTTGATCATGGGTCTCAGGGTAAGTACTCTGGCCTTAAGGACATAACTACATACAGTCAGAAATAATGAATGTAGTGTTAGCTTGATATTAACTTGGAGTCATGCCATTAGACTGACAAGATGCCAAAGGCAAAACCATCAATTAAAGAATAACTAAAGATCTAAACCAAAGATCCTCCTTTGTCAGAAACTATAGGTGATAAAACCATCATCATGTTGGCCATATGCATCCGTATTACAGCAATCAGTCCTGGTATCTTTAAATGCAACAGATGACATGCTAGTAGTATTAACAATATTTATTGAGCATTTATTAGGTGCCAAGCATTGTTCTATGTGCTTTACATGAATTCATTTAATCTAACAACCATCTAAGAGATAAGTGTATTTTCCTCGTTTTAAAAATGAGAAAACAGGGAAGTCTGGCTGGCTCAGTCGGTAGAGCATGTGACTCTTGATCTCAGGGTTGCGAGTTCAAGCCCCACATTGGGGCTGGAGCCTACTTTAAAAATAAATTAAAAAAATACAGAGATGCCTGGCTGGCTCAGTCAGTAGAGCACGCAACTCTTAATCTCAGAGTCGTGAGTTCGAGCCCCACAGTGGGTTGTAGAGATTACTTAAAAATAAAATCTTAAAAACAAATATATAAAAAGTAAAAAAAATAAATAAAAATGGGAAAACAGAAGCTTTCTAACTATACATATTGGAGACCAAGAGGACCAAAGGTCGAATTTGCTTACAGTGAGGTCTTTGTACACTTTGGGTGCTGGGATAAACGTAGCAGTATACCTATCAAAATCTATGTGATACTAAACCACAATAAAATGGGCCTACTAATGTTTGCTAAAAGAATACTATGATGAGGGGCACCTGGCTGGCTCAGTCGGCAGAGTATGTAACTCTTGTTCTCTGAGTCGGGAGTTCAGGCCCCACGTTAAGTAATTAAGCTTACTTAATTAAAAAAAAAAAACAATAAAGAAAAATGAAAAGAATACTATGTGGACTAATAAATTACCTGAGAAAGGCTTTGAACATTTTAAAAGAAACACACCTCAAACCCAAAATGTTCATACTTCTTTCAAATATGCAGAACTACCCATCATCTACACTTTATAAAGAGATAACATCAGCACTGACATTCTTAGACTATGACAATACCTCTTAAAACTCATTTTTTTGGACCCACTTCAAAAAGCTTAAGTATTCTTAATAAAAGACATGAGTTGGGGCAACTGCTGGGAATAGTTGTGGAAATTGCCACCCTTTCATCAGTGAGGCCCGCTCCCAGTTAGGGATCTGAAATGACTTCACCAGACATTTGGCAAATTGAATCCCCTCAACCTCGTGGGAACTAAGCCCCCAGGCAGTGAAGTTAGGGTGTGGTGACCTCGCTCACATTCAAAACCTTCTTTTTTAGACTGCGCGCAAGCACAGTCCTGGCTGGAACCTGCCTCAGACTTTTCAAATGCCTTTTTAATTAAAGCTCCACCCTCCTAGTTCTCAGAGCAATTCAGAGAAAGTGGAATGTCACTGAGACTGCAGGAAGACAGAAATATTCTGGACCTTGGGGCGCCTGGGTGGCTCAGTCAGTTTAGCATCTGATTTTAGCTCAGGTCATGATCTTACGGTTCGAGAGTTTGAGCCCCGCGTGCTGACAGCTTGGAGCCTGGAGCCTGCTTTGGATTCTGTGTCTCCCTCTCTTTACATACCCCCTCATGCTCTGTGTCTCTCAAAAATGAATAAATGTTAAAAAAAATCTTTTTTAAAAGAAATATTCTGGACATTATTCTAAAACTTTAATTGCTCAAGCAATTAAAATCCCACAAGTGACTAGGCTGTCAGTTGAGAAACTGTTGTTTTATTAAATACTGATTATTGGCAATGTTCTCATATTATTAGAACCCAGCTCAAAGTCACAAGTATAAGGACATTTGATCCTAATCAAAATATCATCTGAAAAGCAATGATAATATTGCTTATAACCAAAGTTAAATTTGCTTACAGTGAGGTCTTTGCATTCTTTGGGTGCTAGGAGAGCCCGACTTTATTTTATTCTGTAAAGCTTCATCAGAACCTTCCACAGCATCTTCAAGGCCTTGTTCAGAATCATTTGATTTTGATTTTCCTGCTTCATTTATAGTGGGCTTGTCAGGGTTTTCAGACATTCTCAATTAAGTTTGTTCACTTTCCTAGGAAAGAAAAAAAAAGTGAACCAAAATGTTCTAGCTCTGTCACTAACTGGTAGTGTGACTCTGGGCAAATCATTTATTCTCTTTGGGTTTCCATTTCTCATGTGTAATAATGAGTGGGCTTGCAAAGATCTTATCCAGCTATCATATTCTACCTCAATGATTAAACAGATACCTGTAAAATGACACTTGTAATTTATCAAATTTATGGACCTGTACCTCAGATAGGGTGACAAGTTTGAGTATTTTTGTCCCACTCCTAAGTCAAAAGAAAACCAGGATCTTACACTGTTGGAAGATAACACTAAAAACTGCCTGCCTCGATTCTGATCAGAGTGATTCAATTCTTCAATTCTTTATTTTCTTTCCTGAGAGCTGACAGGAAAAGCCTTTGGAAATCATGCTTTTAACTTGGGCTTCCAGTGGAATCCCCTGGGCCGTGGAGCTGGTTCTCTGATTCTGTTATGTGGATAAGGTACCTGGGGATGACACACAGAAGGTAGACTCTTATGAAGCATTTAAGAAGTATGTGTGGGGCAAATATTTTTATTAACTTCTTGTCAGCAGGAAAAGATGGTAAGTAGGAAGTTGCAAACAACCACAATGTATGGGGTTGGGTGGGGTTTTAATTTTTTTAGTTGCCGGTTACAACAGGAATAATACTTAACATGTTGGTTTGGGCCAGTTTAGGCCTGGAATAGTAGCCTCTTTTTACTGTAAAAATTTTTGTCAAGTTTTTTTTTTTCTCCCCAAGTTTTTTTCCTAGAGTTCTCTCTTCCTAAGGTGTTCCCAATTAAGGGAGAAGACAGACATGTTTCTGCATTCACAAGAATACTTCAAATAATTAGCATTTGTACCATCAGCACTTGGAGATCACAAAACATTTTCATAAACATTAATTAGACTTTATTATACACCTGGAGGGTAATCCAGGGATCAAAAGAAATGTTGACAGCTTCCAAAAGGTCTGGCAGACTCTCTTTTGCCCATTAGACAGAGAAGAATCACTTGATATAATTATCTAAAATTTCAGACCCCTCCATTAAATAGAATGAAGTTACTGAAATTGACATTTCCAGGCCTGTATTATTATTTTTTTTAGGCCTGCATTATTAATATGAAGGTTTCTTTAATACAATTGCCCCTTACCTTCCAACATCCCACTCCAGACACCATCTCCTCTGTCCTAAATCCTATCAGGCTCTGGAAATGCTCCAAGATCCAAAAGATAACACTGCCAGCATATTCTCTGAGAAAGGACAAACAAACTTCTAATTTTATCCTCTTCACATGCTGAGAATGAGCTCAGAAAGGATGAAGTAACTCATTCTGCACAGTGAGGAGGAAGGCACCCTTTCTGGGTCTCTAACACTCAGCTCAGTAAACTAACCCCATCCTTTTAAGATTCAGCTCAAGTCCTACTCCTCTTAGGACACTTCCCCACAGTGTTGCTGCGCATCTGGTATGCACCACTGCCTTGGATCCAATTCAAAATATACTTATTTAAATAGGTCTGGAGGGGAAGACATGCTTACAAGGAAACAGAGTGAAACTTAAGCCTTGATGGCATGATGAAACTAAGGGAACATAGCAGAGGGAAAACCTAATTCTGCCTGTAAGGAGTTGGGATAACCTTCCCGGAAAAGGTGACATTTGAGCCGTCACCCAATAAAAGAGCAAGATTTCACCCAATAAAAAATGTCTGGAATGGGAGAGGAGGTGAAAGGTGGGAGGCATTTCACTCAAAGGGCACATATGAAGGTGCACGAAAATAAACAGAAAAACAAGTGGCAGGTGATGAGAGGAAAGATCAGTTGGAGCCAGACTGTAAAACTGCTAATTTAAAACAAACAAACAAAAAAAAAAACGACAAAACTCTTCACCTAGATTTTTAACTTCTTAATGCCCAAGACCAACCATATTTCCCACATATGCTCCATCTGTGTATCTTCCAAACAGATACCCACTAAGTATTTGTTGATAGCTGTGTCATCTCTGTGATGTCAGCGTGTGTGGGAAGGATGGGCGTTGGCCTCAGACATACTTAGGTTCCAATTTTGGCTCTTTACTAGCTGTGGAACTTCAGTTTCCTCATCTGTAAAATGCAGCTACCTACTTCTCCGACTTGGGGGAAGATTAGACGACAGAAGGTGCATAACAGCAGCTGGCACACTACAAGCTTTCCACAAATGGTGGCTATATTTATAGGGCTACAGGATGCAGCAAGGAACCATTTATTGCTTACAGCGTGCTCATTCATTCAACAATCACTAACTCCTGCTCCGCCTCAAAAGGGAACCGAGGGTAGGAGGATCCTCGCACTTGCTTGCCCTAGAGACCTTCTATCCGAGCTACATGCCGGGCCCAGGCTGCCACAAGAGACTCCCCAGCAGAAAGGGTCTTTCGGCAAAGTAAAGGGGCTCTGTCCACCGATGCCGGGAACCGCTGCCTCTGCCACCCAGTGTCACTCACTCTCAGCGTCCAGATTCCGTTGTAAACAACTGTTCGGGCCGGCGAGGGAGTGGCGGGCCGGCAGCAAGCGATGGAAGCAGGGTGCGCTCTGAGCACGGCCTCGAGGGGTGGGACAAAGGCCGTCCTACGCCGCAACCCGCCGCCGTCCCTGCCTCTCCGTCGCCTCCACCCGACAGCACCGCCACCCGACCTTTCCCGAGGAGGCGAAGAAATGCCTGTGGTTTCTACCTCACGCCTCCCGTGCGGGCCCCGCAGGGCTGCCAGCCTCCGCGTCCGCGTCCCTCACCTGCCGCGGAGTCGGCGTGCTCCCTCCTGCCGCTGGGGCCGGGAATGAGACGGGAGGAGGCGCGGAGCGATGAGCGGCGAACCCGGGACGCTTCAGCCTCTGCCCTTCCGAGGCCGCATCCCTCGCCGCGCTGCGGGCGGTCCTCCCTGCCCGGCTCCGATGGGTAGCGGCCAGCGCCACCGCTCCTCAAGCGTCTGGAAGGGGGAGCCAGTCTTTTAGCTGGGAGGTGCCCGCCCCACATAGGGCGGCGCCATGTTTCCGTACGGAAAGGCCGGAGGCTCGGCCCTGTCCCATCCCAGGGTACTTAGTGGGCGGTGGTTCAATCTGGGAGGCGCCATATTTCCGTACGAAGATGCGTGAGGTAGGCTCCGTGTGTGCGGAGGGGGCGCAGTGGGCGGTGGCTCGGGGCCTGGAGGTGCCCGCCCCACGCTGGGCGGCGCCATGTTTCCGTACAGAAAGGCGGGCCTCTGCGAGAGTGTGAGGCGGGAGAGGAACGCGTGGTAGAATTGGCACGGAGTCTGTCAAGTGAAAGAAAATGATAGGCCGCTTATTCACAACCGCATTCAAAGCCTTCCCCGCCCGGGTTTTCAAATATAAACATTACCATCATGTTTTCTAGTTGCACATAATTTTTCTCCTCTAATTTTGGCTGTTAAAAAAAAAAAAAAGCCATGCTCACCACCTAGATAGCCAAGCCTCAGTTTAATGGCACAGACTCATTTTGGTTTTGGGGTCATCTCTTTTATCTAAATGGATGTCACACTTTGTCGATAGGAAGAGCGGGACTTCAGCCCTGAAAAGATGCCAGGCAGGGGGCAAATAGTTTCCATGAGGGTTCTGCTTGGTGTAGGTATAGAAACAATTAAGCATTTGGAGCATTTTTTAAACTCTGGGTTCTAGAAAGGAAAAAAAAATATCATGCTTGAATGGTTAAAGAAAATGTGGTATTTATATCTACATATATAGATACAGTGGAATACTACTTGGCAATGGAAAAAATATCTTGCCATTTGCAACAAGGAGAATGGAACTGAAGGGTATTATGCTAAGTGCAATAAGTCTGTCAGAGAAAGGCAAATACCATGTTTTCACTCAAATGTGGAATTAGAGAAACTTAACAAGACCATAGGGGAAGGGAAGGGAAAATAAGTTACAGAGAGGGAGGCAAACCATAAGAGACTCTTAACTACCTGAGGGTTGATGGGGGTGAGGAGGTTGAAGGGTGATGGGGCATTGAGGGCACTTGTTGGGATGAGCACTGGGTGTTGTATGTAAGCGATGAATCACAGGGGAATCTACTCCTGAAGCCAAGACTACACTGTATGTGAGCTAACTTGACACTAAATTATTTTTTTAAAAATTCATGCTAAGACAAGCTTGTTTTAGAGCCTCATCTCTCTCCATCACAGGTAGTGGGAGCCATGCTTACCTTGGCACTGGATTAGTGACTGCTCCAAGAAAACCATGCTTTTGTCACCTTGTAGCAAACTATGTGAATAGAAGTCGTTTTGGGGCCAAGGCCCTTGGGTGGCTCAGTCAGTTAAGCATCCGACTCTGGATCTGGCTCAGGTCATGATCTCACAGTTGGTGAGGTCAAGCCCAACATGAGGCTCTGTGCTGTCAGCTTGGGATTCTCCCTCCTTCTCTCTCTCTGCCCCTCCCCTGCTCTCTCTCTCTCTCTTTCGCTCTCTCTCTCTCTCTCTCAAAAATAAATTAATTAAAAAAATTGTTTTTGGGCCTAGTCTTAAAAAATAAAAGCTATGTGATTAACTGTTCATTTGTAAAGATGCTCTAAGACTGAGCATAAGTCATGTATGTCTTAAACCAAACAAAGGTAATAATCAAGCCTCCTACCTGTAGCCTATAAAATTCATTAAATTTAAATAACTAGAACAAAGCAAGATGAAGTTGAAGTTAGTGCTTTCAAACAAAACTTGTAAATAGATCACACCCAGGCAATTATTCCTAAAGTGTTGAAGGCTGAGTGCAATATAACACCCTCAAGCCATTCACAAACTAGCACATTGGGTAGTTTTTCTTAAATAGACACATACACATAAAAGTCCTAAGATGAGGAATCACTTTAGGAGAAAAAAACAAAACCCTTAAGATACTCAACTGGAACTAAGATTCACCAAGAAAACATTCAGTTCTCACTTCCGGGTCTAGACTAATATACCATTAGTCTCTAGATTAGTGGTTCTCAACCCTAACTACTAAAATCTGGGGGTGGTAGGGTTCTAAAACTATCACCTGAAATTCAGGGTATGATGCCAACGAAGAACGGTTAAGCTTTCCAGGTGATTTGAATGTGCAGCCAGGCAAGAACCACCTCCCTAGAGAGATCCACCCCCCATGTCCACACTCCTAGTGAGAGTCCACTACCTTCTTTGAAGTATTAATATAAACAATCTTCACTTGTGGAGGGGATGTTGTTACACTATCAAAACCATTGAGTTGACTTGCAGTGGCTTACTTGTAATCTTCTGATATATTTTAAGTTGTTTCCTTTAAATATTAAAAACATATAGACACCTTCTGTGATTTTTTTGGGGCTGCAAGGACTGGAAACTCAAATCACCTCAAAATAAAAGGAGGTCACTACAAGGTTACTTAGGGTTTGGAAGGAGAAAGCCGGCAGCTAGGTCAGTTCTGTTCTGTTCTATTCTATTCTATTTTATTCTATCCTATTCTATTCTAATCAACTCTCCTATACACAAAGGATCACCCTCATCATATCTCTGCTCCTTGCTGCAGTCTCCTGTACTCCTCTCTTCATAAAACAGACTAGCTTCTCTTACTTTCTTAATTGGTGCTCCCTCCTAATTTGGATTTTTTCTATATAAAATTTCACTGGCCAAGCTGATTTTTATGCAAATTCAAGTCATTTGCCTACAGGTAAACTGTTGTTGGATCAGTGATTAGCCCTGGTCTACTCAGCTAGGGTGGTGGCAAAGTTCACAGTCATCTAGGCATCAGGTGTGTAAGTGGGGACGGGTTTCCAAGAGGTTATCCTGGATGAATGAATGAGGGCACACAGCAGACAGTTCTAGTGGTATGGGAAGGCTGCCCACAGCATTCAGGGTAGCACAGAACCTGTGGTTTAAAACTTTGACCATGCATGCATTAAACATGACCAATTTTTCTTAAAACTTTATTCTATTCTTGCTTATGAAGAAGGTAAATTGAGGTCTTAAGGTAAATTGTGGTTTTGCTAGATTTTCCATGAAATTATCATCCTATTAGAATTCTGCTCCTTCTAGGACCATGACTATAGGCAGTTCTGCCTTCCCCTGAAGGAGAGATGTTAGCTTTGTTTGCCAAATAATCATTCGATTATGTGCAAAGGTTGCAAGTCAGATAATACACACAGTTTTGCTCTGTACTAATGTACAGAGTCTCTAGATTAGTGAGTCTCAGCCCTGACTACACCTTAGAATCTCCTGGGGTGGGGGTGGGGGGCAGTTCTAAAACTATCATCTGAAACTTCAGGGGTGATGCCAGGGGAGAACTGCTAAGTTTTCCAGGTGATTCCAGTGTGCAGCCAGGCAAGAACAACCCCCACACCTCCAGGTGTGGTCTTACTGCACTTTCAGTAGTTTCTGAAAACTTCACACTTAAATCACAAACTAGCTTATCTTCTTGTTCACTACATTGTAAAGAGAGCTACCTTCCCTTCTTGCCTATGAAAACAAAAAACCCCCAAAAACTCACAAAGTTAGGAATCACAGGTACATTATAGAGGACTCCTTAACCTTCTCTCATTTAAAGATTAGTATCAGTTATATGTTAAAAAATAAAAGACTGACATGCCAGCACATTGGCTCATCATTTGAGTCTTTCCTACCTCTATTTTTTAAGATTTAAGTAATCTCTATACCTAGTGTGGGGTTCAAACTTACAACCCTGACATCAAGAGTCACACTCTCAGACTGAGCCAGCCAGGCACTCCTCCCTACTTCTCTTTAAAAGTCTAAGTAGACTTTTATGGGGCACCTGGGTGGCTCAGTTGGTTAAGCATCCGACTTCAGCTCAGGTCATGATCTCACAGTCCGTGGGTTCAAGCCCCGCGTCAGGCTCAGAGCCTGGAGCCTACTTTGGATTCTGTGTCTCCCTCTCTCTCTCGAAATAATAAAGACATAAAAAAAAACGATTAAAAAAAAGCCTAAGTAGACTTTTAAAATCTTTATTTTTTAGAGAGAGAGAGCACGAGAGAGAGGGAGGGAGACACAGAATCCAAAGCAGGCTCCAGGCTCTGAGCTGTCAGCACAGAAACTGATGTGGGGCTCAAACTCATGAATCATGAGATCATGACCTGAGGCCGAAGTGGGACGCTTAACTGACTGAGCCACCCAGATACCCCCATCTTCATTTTAATCTTATGATTATTCTATGGATGAACAGTTTCAAATTATAGTTGTATTATATTGCTTGTGTATTTACCAAATATATATCAATAGTGCAGTTACAAAATGATCATGAAGTTGGATGAAAAATTGAAGACTTTAGTGCTAATGACCAATTCACGAGAAATACAGGATAGGAGAGGAACATGATAAAAGTACACTTACAATCAGCCAAATCCACACTGTGGAAAACTCAAGAACTGACCAGGTTTTAAGTTTATTTTGAAAGAGAGAGAGAAAGAGAGAGAGAGAGAGAGAAACGCACACACTTGTGTGGAAGCTGGAGAGGGGCAGAGAGAGGGTGAGAGGGAGAATCCCAAGCAGGCTCCATGCCCAGTTCAGAGCCCCCACATGAACTGAACTGTTGAGATCATGACCTGAGCTGAAACTGAGAGTTGGCCGCTTTACCGACTGAGCAACCCAGGCACGCAAAGAACTGACCAGGTTTATTCAATGACAGAGACAGAGAAGAGGAGGAGGAAGGAAGAGGAATTAAAAGAATATATAAATTAAGAGACTTATGAAGCACATTAATCAATTGCAATTTATGGACTTCAATGGATTCCTATTTGAATAAACTGTCAAAATCATGTGAGATCAGAAAATGTACCTACTGAATGCATATTTGATGGTATTAAGGAATTGTAGGTTTGTGTGCATGTAATGATACTGTGGTTAGTTTTTTAATGTCTTCTCTTAGCCATGCATTCTGAAGTTTTATAGATGAAGTGATATATCTGAAGCTTGAGGTGGGAGCAAGAAATGCATGGGGGTATAGATTAAATGAGATTGGTCATGAGTTGGCAATTGTTGAAACTGGATAACGAGTATGTGAAAGTTATTCTATTATTCTCCCCCATTTTTATGTTTGAAATTTTCCACAATAAACTTAAAAAGATGAAGTTTTCAAAATCATTAGGACAGTTCAATTTCTGACTTGTCTACTGTTTGTGGTAATTACCAAATTCACTTTGTCATAGCCTGAGTTTCTATCTTATATCTTTAAGGAGTACCTTTCAAGGTAAAAACCATAGTCCTATTAACTGTTAATGACAGACTTCCTTACTATTTAATACTTTGTTATGTAAACACTGCAATGTCATATCATTAAATTCCTATGATGTTCTATAAAGTATTGGGCAGAGTAATTATAAATCAACTCACCCTAAAGAGGTCAATACTTAACAGCAATACACCATCTACTACTCAGTTTCAGACAAGAAAGTTTATACAAAAAAACATTTTATTAAGTACAATTCCATATTTAGAACACCCAAGATTACAAATGTGATTATTTAGGATACATAATTTATTCTTAAAATACATAAGTTATATACAGACATTAAAAACTCAGTCTCCAAAATACTCAATAAAGATGTCTGGATGACACTTGTAGAACTGACCTAGCAATTTTTTCTTCTCTTTGGCAGATAGTTTTGAATCCTCATCAATAGTTTTTAGTAAATTCATTAGTTCATCCTTGGTTGTCTTCTGTGTATAGTCAGAATAATCACTTTGATCAATTCTCTGGCAATATATATATCCTTCAAGTTTAAAAGTAAAAAGTGCAGTTAATGAATCTATGCTTCATATTTAACTAAAAAAAAAGTAATAATTTTACATTTATATTTTTATTCTCCAGTTTGTATAATGCAATGAAGATGCTAAGTACTGCTGACTTTCTAACCCTGGTCAAGTTACTTTTTTTTAAGTTTCTTTTTGAGACAGAGGGAGACAGCACAAGTCACAAAGAGGCAGGGAGAGAGAAGAGGCAGGGAATCCCAAGCAAGGTCAACGCTGTCAGCACAGATGGGGCTCGAACTCACAAACCACGAGATCATGACCCCAGCCGAAGTCAAGAGTTGGATGCTCAACTGACTGACTGAGCCACCCAGGCTCCCCAGGTCAAGTTACTTTTTGACATAAGGAGGGTCTCTGCCAAGTCTGGGTAACTCCAAGGAATTTAAAGTTTAGTTGAAATTAAAGTGCAACTACTTACAGCAAAACTTCCCAATAAACACTAGGAATTTAGCTTTGGAAGATCATGAAAATACTATTTCTCAGATTACCTGAGTCTCTATTTGGATCTCTTCCTTTCTGAATGGCCATGAGCTTAACACTAACAATTTTATGTAGAGTTCCTGGAATCTTTAAGGAAAAAAAAAAAAAGAGGAGGGACATGAGACATTGTTCAAATGCATTTCAATCTAGTGATCTATTACATAAGCTCAATTTAACTACTTTCAGAATTTTTACCTTAAAAACATCTTTTTGATGATCCATTAAAAAGAGTACCAGAAGATCAGTTTTGCCTTTGGATAAATTTTTATTATCAACAATAGCTTTTGAGAATATCCTTTTCACAACCATTCGGTTGTCACTCTATAAAAATAAAACAAAACACACCCAATAGTGTATATTTTAAAAAATTAATATAAAAGGCAATATTAAGTATTAATAGCTATTATTTATTGCAGCATATTTGATGCCAATGTAAAATAATCTGACACGTGGGTCCTATAAGTATTAAGGCTACTGAATACAATTAACATTTAGACAAAAAGACTTACTTCTTTCTGTAATTTAAATTCAGAAGGATGTGCTGCAACAGCCATGAAATACAGTAGTCTTCTAAATTCTTCTCTATTTTGGGAATCCAAAAGCTTTAGAAAGAGCTGAGTAGCTTCTAATGCTATTTCAGTCTTTCCATTCACTTCAGCCAAAAGAAAAAACATCTTTTAATTTTGACCAAATAGGACTATTAAAAGATCAAAATTCAAGTTAAAGCTTAAGTTAAACAGTAAACTTATTCAAAACTATTTTCAAAAAGCAAAATAAAACAAAAAGACTAAGAATTACAATAAATGACCAATCCCAACCTTTAAGGCAGCCTATTCTCAAATTGGCAACTCATTCCCTAAATCCTTGTCAATTTAACAATCTTAGGATGTTATATCAAACTCTTGGCTTTGTAAATAAATTCCTAGCCTGCTTGTCATTAATTCAATACATTTCAAGTGTACACTATGTGTAAAGTACTGATGTATCCAACTCTACCTGAGAAAAATAGATTCTCTGAAACCCCCAATTTGTTTTCAACAAACCATGAGGAACAGTCTGGCTCCTTGATAGAGGGACAGAGTGTCTGCCATTTTGAAGAGAATGGAGTGGGAAGAGTGGTGGTGTTGGTCGTGCTTTCTACAGAAGAGAACTATCACGCTATACTTATTAAACTTCCAGTGAATGAGGGCAGCACAGAGGTTCCTGCGTAACTTTACAGCTTACTAAAGCTTCTTTCCAAATCATTCCGAGAAGTTTTAGAATAAACATACTTTCTGTGGATTAATCCAGATCCACTCCCAGCTTAAAGTAGTGCCATTTTGGTTAATTCTGAGGATAATTAACTTTTTCCTTTTTTTTTTTTTCCCCCCAAAAGACACATTCCAGGATCCAGTAAGCTCTTACTTACCTAAGAGTTCTGCAATGCCATTATGAACATCAGATAAATGATTTAACAGAGGTTCCCTACTACTGTAATATTTGCCAATGGCATCAAACAGAAGTTCCTTCACTAAATCTATCCTATCTGGTTGCTCAGGAAAGTTTCTGCTTATGTCCACCACCATCTGGTCTGGAAGGTATTCTAAGCAGTCAGTTGCTGCAGAGAGCCATTCATCTTCCCTATGGGGAAAAAAGAATTATTTTATTTTAAAAAGCAAAAAAGCAACAAATGTACACACAGTATGTAATTTACTACCTATTTCAAGTCTGCCATGAGGATAGATTTCTATACACTTAGACAAAGACACGTGTAATTCTTTTTAACATAGCTAGATCATAAATCACAGACCAAAAGCTTGGCTTAATAGGTCTTCTTTTTCTTTTTTTCTTTTGAAGGGAAAACAGAAGCTATCCACTACAATATAAATTAAAAAGGACATCAAAATTCAAACTCTACTCTTTAAATTTACGACAGAGGCCCAGAAACTGAGTTACTTGCTCAGGGTCCCAGGCAGGACTAGATCTCAGATCTCACTCCTAGGCCAGTACTTTTCTAATACAATATTGCTTACTTCATAGCTCTGTAGGTGATCAATCATCTCTCACTTTGGCTAGGAGAGAATAGAGGATGATAAGGTAGGGTTTCAAAATAATTAAATATTAATTAC
This sequence comes from Cryptoprocta ferox, assembly GCA_028646485.1. Classification (NCBI taxonomy): domain Eukaryota; kingdom Metazoa; phylum Chordata; class Mammalia; order Carnivora; family Eupleridae; genus Cryptoprocta; species Cryptoprocta ferox. The sequence goes on from CM053575.1 coordinate 26,490,886, forward strand.
CATTTCTAATAAAATGCCAGCTGGGTAACTCAGAAAAATGCTACATTTTAAAAAATAGAATGAATAGCTTTTAATATTCAACTGTTAATATATATATGTATTTTATATACAGTTTTTAAAAAGTCATGTGCTCTACTGCCATGAGCTCAGGACAACTAAGTCTGTTACCACTCAGATGCATTATATCGGGCAGGTCAGGTCACCCTTCTGGTCATCAGCTTCATCAAGTTAACGGTAAGATGCAGCTAGATCATCTTTAAGGTCACTTTTAGCACAATTTCTAACTCTGTGTTTAAAATTTAAGGTAATTATAAAATGTTTTCAGGGACGCTTGGGTGGCTAAGTTGGTTAAGCAGCCACCTCTTGATTTTGGCTCAGGTCATTATCTCACATTGATAGTGTGGAGCCTGCGTGGGATTCTCTCTCTTCCCCTCTCCCTCTGCCCCACGTGCTTGCTCGTGCGTGCTCTCTCTCTCTCAAAATAAAATAAATTTTAAAAAATGTTTTCATATGTTACTTTAGATTGTAGAAATAGGATTTAAATTCCTTTTTTAAAGAACTAGGTAGGATTTAATCTTTTTTCTTTTTACCTCTGTTCATCATGATGATTTAAATTCTTATTCAATAATAATCCTCCTATTGTATACATAGAGTTCAAGAACTAGTATGTTGGGATTAACTTTTTTTGCATAAGGTTTTAAGCTACACTTTGACATTCAACTATTAATAGTTCATTGGACTGTAGAACTCATGAAGTACTGAAAATGTAAGTTGCATTCCTTTCAAACATTTCCATCTAACCACTGAACACTATATCCTAAGGCAAAATAATTACAAATTAAATTAAATAAGCTATTAAGAAATAATAAAATACAAGATTTTTAGCATGTGATAGTTTTACTTAGGAGAAGAATTTCAAAGTTATAAGGAATATAGAACTCTTCCTTAAGGAAAAAAAATATTTCCCTTAGCACCTGAAGTTAAGCCTTCACATGTTAAGATTTATATTCAGAAGAATGATGGTTAGATATGAGAGCAAGAGTTACTTTCATTGTATTTCTTTAATAAAACAATTAGAAAATACATATTCAAGATATTCTGGAGAAGTATAAAAATATAGGTAGTCAAAGGATTCTGAGAATTTGCCAAATCTGTTAATTTTGTTCCAACTCCCTTTGAAGACCAGAGAGCCCTACATTTTAACAAAGATGAGATGAAACATAATCATCTTCTTCACTTGATGTGCAAGGTATGTGTGAAACAAAAATGAATATAAAAAATGAAAATTAAATATCTTTCTAATTTTAACCACGGTAATTTTGTTCTTCACTTTCCCAAATACTGATAATTTTCAATTGCCCAACGCATCTCGAATCCTGTGGACAGAAGAATTCAAAGGATTATCTTCAAACCATTATCTATAATCTTCCTACAAACACACTCAAATTATTAGATAGATGTATTTCCACATACTGAGAGTCACTATAAGCCTTGAGAATTCCTCGATCCAGATAGTTACTGTTGTTGACCAAGTCAGGTTGCCTCATAGGCTGAGGAAGTTTAGATACAACCTCTTGCTGTTTGAGTAAGGAGTCAAGAAGTGGAAGGTCTACAAGCTGCAGCAGACGTCCAATTGTTTCTTCTTGCCATACTTCATTAATAACTACACAGGAAAAATGACAAGGTGAAAAGTAACAATAGTTATTAAATGCTTACCACAAACTGTGTCTAGGCAAGTCTAAGATATAAATTTGTGGGGGGAAAAAACGGAAAGAAAAGAAAGAAAAAAGTCAATCTTATGAAGTGGTTTATTATGAGAAAATAAAAACAATTCAAGATTTGTTTAAAGTGTAGGAGAACAGACTTTGGACAACAGGAATTCTTTTCATTCTTGTACTGTAAAAAGCAATATGGCAGAGATAAGAGATCAAGTCATATAACATGTTAATAAGGACTTTGAAAGAATGATTCATTATTCAATCTGAAAACTGGTTTGAAGCTATTGGCTGGAGATTATTCCACTTAGGGTTTCCACAGCGAGGATGGGGGAGGGAAGGTGGAAATCGGTCATGAATCTACATTCCTTTGCCACAGACCAGGAAGAACATTATGAGTTCTGTTAATGTTTTAATGTAAGTTTCAAAATTTTATTTAGCCTAATAAAATGTTATAGAAAGAAATATCTGAGAGCATATTTTAAATAAATAAAAATCTGCACGCAAACCCTGCAATTTGAACCTCTGCCAGTTGATAGGACAAAAGTCAGTGTTCAAGAATTGCAACACTGATCTATTTGTTAAAGATAATAGACCTCTGTTAAAAGTTAATATAAACAGCTTTAATACACAGTGTGCTCTTTCTTTGTGCTTTGAATATTTAAATTCTAATAAAGGTTAAGATTGAAAGTTTTAAATAACTAACTTTATCTGAAGTTGGTCTTCTATATTTCTTACTTGTATCATCTTTACTCACCGTGTGGAGACAAGGTTGTAGACATGTTTACGTGAGGGGAGTTAGCAGTCTTTAAACTCAGATTTTCCCAGAGATCCTCTAAACTTGCCGATTTGGAATCAGAGGACTTAAATAATGCATCTGGATACCTAAAATGAATTTATTTTATAAATTAATGTTTATTAGTAAGCCCAGAGAAATATTTTACTGTCAGAAAGCTAAGAGTTTCTACTAAGTTTTAGTTCAGAGCAAAAACACAACAAATGCAAATTCTAACAACGGAATACAAAAACATCCACCTTCTTTCTCAAGCCTAAATATACATACTCTAAATTCTCCTTTGAACATTTAGATTTAAGTAATTCGATGATTAAAATTTTGGTCTCCAGTTTTAGAACATAATCAAACTTCCTTATGCTTACTGTTTTTTTTTTTTTTTTTTAATCTCAGTTATGTCTATTTCTGGGGAATTCTTTGGTGGATAGTGCTCATCATTTTCCAAATATAAAACTGATAATCCTTTACCCACAATTCTGAAACCCAAAAAGCTGTAAAAAATCTAAAATTTATTCAGAACTCATATGGTAATAAAAGCTAACCTGAGACTGTCATGGCCTTTCCTTCTCCCAGTTAGTAGGAGTATTTTGTTTACTGCAGAAATACTAATAAGTTCAGTTACCAGATGCTGTCCTGGATCCCTCCAGGATTGTTATCAAACATATGGTCTATGTACAAAAGTATCTTTTTAAGATCTCCCAAGTTCCAAACTGCTAACTGCATATAGCCCCAAAGGTTTCAGATAAAGCATGTGGACCTGCATCTGGAAAGCACAGATTTTGCCCTATCATACCCTCCTATCTCCTTCCTATATTTAGAGATAATTTTACCATCTTTTAAATATACAGTTTTGAAAGTTAATAAAGTATTTGATACACTAAATACACTAAATATACATAATATCTGATACACAATACACTAAAAATAATTTAAAGTCAGTAACACTAAAAGTCTTTGGGTCAGATCTGAATTATAAGGCTTCAGTTATGTGGTCCCCTCTATACAGTTTAGCTAAAGGAAATAAAAGGGAAATGTTGTATTTCATAACAAATAAGTAAATCATGTACTTATCACATCCATCCATCTCAATCACTGGATTCTACAATTCTGTCCTCCAGTCTCCCTTTAAATGATTCCCTCTTCACCACTATTGCTCACTTCACCCTCATCTATAGTTTGCAATACTGCAATAGATTCCTAACTAGCTCTCATTAGGCTGTTCATATGGCTGCCAGGATGACCTTTCTAAAATATAAGTCATTTTTTGTGACCTCCCCATCATCTGTATGATCGATTGCAAACTCTTTAAGTCATATGAAACTCTTGGCATTCTGGGTCCCACATGCCTTTCATACTTCACATCTGCCATTTCCTAGATTCTAGTGATAATCTACCTGCCTACCTTCACCTTTTCTGTTCTCATACCACTCTGTGTATAAACTAACATACTTTTACACTATAACTTGAAGCAGAAAAATCAAAGTTTGTTGATTTTTTCTGCTAAATATAAAATATGAACAAGCAACAATTCCAGGAGATACCGAATAAACAAAAGTTCACTGTATTTTATCAAATTTACCCACAGACCCAGATTTCAGCCTCATTTACGATTTCCAAAGTAATATAAAACCATACAGCCTGCTGCTAAAAATTAGACGAAATCCTGCCAATACCCCCAGGAGAATCTAACATTATATACTAACCTGGAAGGTGAATACAGTTTATTCTCTTTGCCTAATTGACTGTCTTGGTTAGGTATGGTTGTGAATCTATAAAGGCTGCAACTACTATCTTCAAATGTAGGTTTTTTGTCTTTTCCAAAGACTTTGGTTGGAACTGCTTCAAATACTTTGTAGTCCATAAGTGCTTGACACACTCTTACCACTTTGGCTCGAGGAATATCTACATCACCAAAATATTTATTCTGAATTAGGTGAGAAAAAATGACATCCACAGCTTCTGAACCAACAAAGCAGTCATTGTGTCTTTTTAAATGGTGTCTTCGTTTTTTCACCTCCACCTGTGTTTGAAGAGTGTTTATAATGCTGCTCCACACATATGTGGCTCCGAATGGTTTCTGGGCCACGCTGAAACCTGCAATGGGAAAAACGCAGAGCAACCTTGTTCATTTATAATAAAGTCTAAGCAATCCTTAAGCAAAAAGCAGCCATTTCAGGGGCACCTGGGTGGTTCAGTCGGTTGAGTGTCCAACTTCAGCTCAGGTCATGATCATGCAGTCCATGGGTTTGAGCCCTATGTCGGGCTCTGTGCTGACAGCTCAGAGCCTGGAGCCTGCTTCAGATTCTGTGTCTCCCTCTTTGCTCCTCACTCACGCACTCTCTCTCTTTCAAAAATAAACAAACATTGGGGCACCTGGTGGCTCAGTCGGTTAAGCGGTTAAGCGTCTGACTTCAGCTCAGGTCATGATCTCACAGTTTGTGAGTTCGAGCCCCACGTAGGGCTCTGTGCTGACAGCTCAGAGCCTGGAGCCTGTTCGCATTCTGTGTCTCCCCCTCTCTCTGCCCCTCCCCAGCTCATGCCTCATGCTATCTCTCAATAATAAATAAATGTTAAAAAACCTTTAAAATAAATAGATAAATAGATGACAGATAGATATTTTTAAAAAGTCATTTCAGGGGCGCTTGGGTGGCTCAGTCAGTTAAGCATCTGACTCGGTTTCAGTACAGGTCATGATCTCAGAGGTTTGTGAGTTCGAGCCCCACATCAGGCTCTGTGCTGGTGGCATGGAGCATGGCTAGGATATTCTCTCTACATGCCCCTCCCTCTCTCACCCTTTTTCAAAAATAAATAAACTTTAAAAAAAGTAACAATTTCCACAATTATTACTAAGGAACAATTATGAGGTCAGATTACTGAAATTTTAATTAGTAGCAACTCATTTAAAATGTAGTGCCTATTATATGCTGAACACTGTCCTACGTGCTGGGATACAAAGGTGAACAAAATCAAATCCCTGTTCACATGGACTTATACTTTATGGGAAGATACAGACAATATGTACATGTTCTACGAATGCTAAGAAGAAAAATCAAGCCAGGGGAGGAAAAGAACACTATTTCAGATGGATGTCAGGAAAGATCTCTCTCGCAAGGTGATGTCCCAGCAGAAGCCTGAGTGAAAGCAGGAAGCAAGCTGTGCAGATATTTGGGGAAAGAGAGAACAGAAAGAGCAAGGGCTCTAGAAAGGAGAGGAGGAACAAGGCCAGCATGCCCTGAGTGAGTAGCCAGGGAGAGAACAGCAGGAAATGAGATCAGAGGAGAGTGGAAATGGCCTTTGGGGTGGGGCATCAAGTAGGACCTTGTGGAAGTTACCAATTATGTGCAAGGAACTCTATTAAGTGCCTTATGAATGACATTACATCATCAGCAACCATATGAGGTAGATACAATCTCTGAGAGAAAGAAAATAGATTTGCGGAAGTGTAACTTCCAAACACTGTAAGAGGTGGTATTGGAATTTGGCTCATGTCTATATGATTTTAAATCATTTATCAGTAAACAGATGTATAATTACACACACACACACACACACACACACACACACACAGCAGCTGGAATAAACTAGTATTTTTAAAGCTTCCTATTATGCACGCTTAGGAGTTAAGTACTTTGTAACAGGGAAAACTGGTTCCTGTCCCATAGGAGCTTACAACCTACCACAAAGATAGGAAAGGCACAGAAATAAAGCAAGGTTTCAGCAAGACAGAAAAGAGAGAAAACATGCTTTCAAAGATTTATCATGTTTTTCCTCATTGTAATAAACTGATATTTGGCAAAACTACAAAGAAAAGGAGAAGCAATAAAAGGAAAAAATGGACCTTCGTTTAATAAGCTGATGGAACAGTCTAGCTAATCACCAGCTTGGTGGCTGGATGGCGTGCTCTCTTTTTACAAAAACACAGAGTACGCCTTTTTATGTGTTACACTTTTCAATGATGCTCTGAATATTCAGTGGTTCTAATTTTTAAGCCCCCCTTTTTGTTACGTGTATCACTTCCTTTATTTTTAAGATTCTCTGACAGAGAAGTTGAAAACTTACTACTTCCCTTAAGGTCATGTAAAAAGGAAAACTCTCTATCGGTACAACTCTAAGGAATAAGGGGAATTATAATTACAGAAACTGCCACCCGAAATTATCTTCCTGTTTAGATAAAATAGAATGTATAACATGAAAGCAAAGATAAGTTCCTGAAAGACATTAAAACTCCACTTAATGCGCTAGGGTCATAAATTTTAAGCGGGTCATCTGGAATTCATCTTTTGTATTATAATAAATTAAAGAATCACAGTGAACCATCACACTGTATTCACTTGCAGTGCCATTTTGTAGCTACCAGAAATTTTAACATCTTCACTATTTAAGCTACTAACATATACACACATAAAGCCCTGTACTGTTTATTTATATATTTCCAATACCAGAAGTAGATGGGAAATAACTATCTACCAATTATTTTAATGTTAGTTTAAAATAATCAGCGACACTGTTTTTATATTTTAAAATTCAAGATACTTCAGGGGCGCCTGGGTGGCTCAGTCAGTTAAGCACCGACTCTTGATTTCGGCTCAGATCATGATCTCACAGTCATGAGATCGAGACCCAGGTTGGGCTCTGTGCTGAGTCAGGAGCCTGTTTGGGATTCTCCTTCCTCTCTCTGGCTCTTACAAGCTTGCACGCTCTCTCTCTCAAAAATAAACAAACATTTAAAAAATAATAAAAGTAAAAACAAAATTCAAGGGGTGCCTGGGTGGCTCAGTTGGTTAAGGGTCCGACTTCGGCTCAGGTCATGGTCTCACAGTCTATGAGTTTGAGCCCCGTGCCGGGCTCTGTGCTAACAGCTCACAGCCTGGAGCCTGCTTCAGATTCTGTGTCTCCTTCTCTCTCTGCCCCTCCCCTACTCGCACTCAGCCTCTCTCTCCCAAAAATAAATAAAATCATTAAAAAAATAAATAAAATTCAAGATACTTCATAATCCAATACTAAACAAAGAAAGAAGTAATTGATGCCAGTTTTCCAAATATCATGTGATTAGTTTTAAGGACTGAATTATAGAGAATCAATTAGGTAAATCAAGCTGGAACTAGATTTACTACTGGTATAGTATTTAATATCTACTAAATAGAGCTAGAATGGAGGATTTAATGGAATCTCAAAATATGTCTGGGTCATTCCTGGTCTAGACCTCAGGAGTAGCTACACTGTTTCCAGCTACAATAATTAAATAAAAAGAATGTTCCCAGTTAATATTCTTTTTTTTTAAGTTTATTTATTTATAGGAGCTCATGGGTGGCTCGGTTGATTGAGTGTCCAACTCTTGATTTCAGCTCATGATCTCACAATCATGAGATCGAGCTCTGCGTTGGGCTCTGCACTGAGCATGGAACCTGCTTGGGATTCTCTCCCTCTCTCTCTGCTCCTCCTCTGCTCTTTCTCTCTCTCTCTCTCTCAAAAATAAATAAATAAAAAGTTTTTAAAGTTTATTTACTCATTTTTGAGAGAGAGAGAGCGAGCGTGTGAGCATGGGTGGGACAGAGAGGGGGAGGGGGAGAGAGAATCCCAAGCAGGCTCTGCACTATCAGCACGGGGTTCAATCTCACGAACTGTGAGATATCATCGGAGCCGAAACTGAGAGTCAGATGCTTAACCAACTAGGCCACCCAGGTGCCCTGAGCAATTAATATTCTTAACTCTTTAAAATACTAGAAATTATAGCTAAGATTTAAATAAATTTAATGTCTGCTCTTTAGTCTTTTTACAAATCTTCATGTTATTATTAACAACAGCTAGTGTTTGACTGCTTAAATATGACAAGCTCTGCCATGTCTCATTTAATTCTGATAAGCTTCTCTGAAATAGTTATTAATAATCTTATTTTGAAGAAACTGAGGTTTGTGAATTAAACAAACTTGCCCCTAGTTTCACAGGTAGTAAATACACACTTTTTCTAGTACTTAAATGTAAATATATTAAGGGGCACCTGGGTGGCTCAGTCAGTTAAGTGTCTGACTTCAGCTCAGGTCATGACCTCACAGTTCATGGGTTTGAGCCCCACATGGGGCTCTGCACTGACAGCTTAGAGCCTGGAGCCTGCTTCAGATTCGGTGTCTCCCTCTCTCTCTGCCACTCCCCTGCTTGTGCACGCTCTCGCTCTCTCTCTCAAAAATGAATAAACATTAAAATAAATAAATAAATGATTTGAAAACATGTTTTTCTACATACACAGTACAAAGGACATACACAGTATGGAAAGAGTAGGACGAAAAGGAAAATAAGATTTGAACTTGTAGAGATGAGAGTACCTTTTAAGTAGCAGTGAAATAGACTTCTGGGCTAGTAATAATGTTAAGTCTAAAACACGTTTGTCTTAACAGTTGAGCTACAAGTAAGTATACAAATCCTAAAAAGTAAGGCTGAGTCACTAATTTGAGATCAACAAGACCACAGAAGGGGGTGGGAGGGAGGGGATACTCAGCTTCAGTGACATGGAAAAGGCTAATCTTTAGTGAGGAATTAAGAAGAATAAATTTCCCCATATTAACTTGCTGCTTAAACATGGGAAATCAGGAAGTTTTGCAGGTTGGATAACACAGTATAAAAGATTAAAGAACAGGTTAGAGCAGGATAGTAGGCACCTATGAACCACACAATGTTTCCAGAGTCCTCCAGGCATGATACAATTCAGCCCTTTCAGGTACCCTCTGTTCTCACTGACCATTAATTCCCAACCTTTGCATCCTGGGATATTTCCCCTCAAGCATCACCACCCACAGACCCAAAGTAGCTCATGTTCATACAGATACTTTAATACATAATATACCCTGGACTTGACAGGTAAATGTGCCAAATCCACACCAGGATAACCTGATTTTTAATGCTGACTTCACCAGTTGAACACAGATCCCCCGCATGCTGGTTTGAAACTTATTTATCATCATCTAAGAGCTGAAATGATAAATAGCAGACCATGGTATAGCAGACCATGGCCCAGTAAGACGAATTACTGTGACGTCTAACAAGATTCAAGAGACCAGAAGTATACAATGAACGCATTGTAAGTCTAGCAGTTAGAATTTCAGCCTGTCTCCAGCCCTCACTTGCATATGAGCTAGACATTTCTTTAGAATTCATCACTATCTGCATCTTGATACTTCCTTATTTACATTTGGGCAAGCATGTTCTAAAAGCATCATGACCAAAGGACCAAAGAGTCTATAGAGATCAGCTGTGATAACCTTGCATAAGAGAGTTAACCTCTATACGTTGGTTTCTTCAGTTAATGATACAAGAGCTGAACACTGTATTTAAGGTTGGTTTCCGGTCTAAACTGCTGAATATAGGATTTGAGAGACTGAAATTCTACCCCATCTCCACTTAGATATGGACATTGAACACCACATAAAATATGGTAAGAAATGAAGCAGAGGAACAAATGTGACCTTACCAGATACAAAGCTTTTTGGGAAGTGTCTGAGCCTAACAAGAGTCTCAGAAATTGTTTTAAACTAGATATATAATATACTATACATATTCTTAAGCACTATATAAATCTAGAAGAGTTAACATTCATTTTTCAAGCAGGTTCATCTTTGTTTGAAAAATAGTTATTTTTCAAAGGCAAAGACCTGTCCTTTGCATGTATTTGAAATCTACCCTAAATTTACCAAGAATAAAAAAGTTAAATTTCTAACATTGAACTCTGATATATATTTGTAATACTACTGAGAATCATCTTCATTTCTATAAATGTACATTAAATAATCAAGTTATTACAATAATTCCCTAAAAATCAAGCCATAAGGCAGACATGTCAAGAAATTACATTTACTCAAAAGTTACAAAGGGACAATCAGCTTCAACCATGAACTGTGCAGCACCTCTACTATGGCCCTGCTCATGTTATTTAAGGGCAAAAACTATCATCACTTCAAATTTGTAGGATTACTGAACTCCTTAGAAGATCAATTTATACATTACAAAAGTGGATCCTGATGCAAGGTAAATACACACAGAATTATTAAAACATGTTATTTTTAAAAAAATATTTATGTTTATTTATTTTTGAGAGAGAGAGAGAGAGAGAGAGAGCACGAGGGGGCAGGGGTAGAAAGAGAGGGAAACACGGAATTCGCAGTCTCTAGGCTCCACACTGTCAGTGCAGAGCCCGACACGGGGCTTGAACTCACAAATCCCAAGATTATTACCTGAGCCAAAGTCAGACATTTAACCAACTGAGCCACTCAGGCATCCCAAAAAACATGCTACTTCTAAATGAACATGTAACAATTTCCTTTTCATTCTTAGGCATTAGACTGCCCCCACCCCACAGGAAAAAAAAAAAATAATTCAGATAGATCATGTTAGGCATTTTCCACAAAACTTGAACAGTGAAAAATAAGTGCCTTATTTTATTTCAAATGTCCTTATAGTTTGCAAAAGTTCAAATTATTTAATTGTCCTATAAACTGCTTCACATAATGCATTTGGTTATTCAATACTTGTAGATGATTGCCAACTACTAAAAATTTTGAAAGAATGCAGCAGTTCTTAGTGGATGATTTTACCCCAACTGGATACTTGGCAATGTCTGGAGCCATTCTTGGTTGTCACAAGCCGAGGAGGGGGAAGTGCTCCTGGCATTTAGTGAGTAGAGGGGCTAGGGACGCTGCTAAACAAAGGCCAACCCCCATAACGAAGAAAATGTCAATAGTGCCCAAAGTTCAGAAACTGTGGGTTAACTAAATACTAGTTAGACGTGAAAACCTGTGTTAATGCAGGAGGCACAGTGCTAGTTTCTATAGATACAAAGAGTAAGACAAAAGCATGAGTTTTGGAGTCGCAGATACCTGGGTTCTATTCTCCGCTCCATCATTTACTAATAATGCCATCTTGGGCAAAAAGGGTAACTTTTCTGTTGCAAAACAGAGCTAGTTGCACTCCTCTCTTTTACTGTCAGGTTCACAGGAGACAATATATCAATACTCAGCAATGAACAGATGTATATTTCAAAACAAAGTGGGAAACTATTACTTACAATCTAGAAGAGCCTTAAGGACTCAATGTAATGGAATATCCTGATTGGGACCCCTGAACAGAAAAAGAACCTTAAGCAAAAATTAAGGAAATCTGAATAAAGTATGGACTTCAGTTAATAATAATGCATTAACATTGGTTCATTAATTGCAACAAATAAACTATTCTAATATAAGATGTTAATAGGGAAAATGAGTAAAGAGCATATGTGAACTCTATATACTAACTTCATGACTTTTTTGTAAGTCTAAATCGATTCTAAAATTTTTAAAATATATTTAAAAAGTAAAAAAGGAAAAAAAAAAAAGTAAAAAAGGAGGGTATCTTTCTTCTTCCTTCCCCTGAACTAAGGGGACAGAGTTCCTACCTTCAAAGAGTTTATTCCTTACCTATTCACATCACCTGATGATGTCAAGCTCTAAACAGTATTCAATGAAGACTGTTAGCAGATAAGGCAAGATGTGTCACATACCAGAGGATTTAACTCTTCGTCAAAAAATAATATGTAAATCCTAAGTCATTTAGGATTTAAGATAATGTTAAGAATTATTTTTTTCAGGAGGTTTTAAAACATTACAGAATTTTCAAGACAAAGGAAAAGAACTACATCTATTGGACATTAACCAAAGCCTTATGAAAATAGATGAATGTAGAGAACTGAGTTTTGGGTATTAAAATAGGCAGCTGTGACTAAGTGGGAAAAGCCTGCTATACACTGATACCAATATACAACACTTTTACTGTATATTGGTTTTGATAGTTCAAAGTCTGTTTTCCTGTTATATAGTATTAGAGATGTTATGCTGAAGACAGAGACTGCCTCTAAAAAGAAGGCTTCAAGCAGGTAAAGAATGTAGAAGAAATCTCTTCTAATAAGAACAATTTTAATATGTTAAAAGAACTATCAGTAAAAGTAAGCACTGGCCCCTACTTTAATTCATACAGATTAATGAGATAGCATATGGGAAGTACTTTGAGCTACCTGGAAAAGTGATACCCGGTGAATTCAAAGAATTAGGTTACACTATAAAGGAATAACAGGATAACATACCACTTTCTTATTTGTCTGTATTAAAAGGCAAATATATTTAGAGTATGTCCTGAAGGTTAGCATATGGCATTTATTTCTTCTACATAAATCAGGTCCCTGGTTGTTACAGCCTCATTAAGGTGTGGAAGAGTTACTAATAGGTAGAGAACTCAGAGTAGAAAGCTGCTTGCCTGAGTGTACAAAGGAAATAGCAAGGAACCAAGAAGCACAGGCTCCTATTACTGTGTTCCCTGGGACTGTGACAAGGCAACTAAAGGGTGGAAGAGGGATTAACAAATGCTAACAGGTAGGGTTCCAACCCTAGCAAGCAAAACAAATGAGAAAAGGCAGTGGGCCCTTCTCTGCCCACTGCGCTGCTGTGCAGGACACTGGTCTTTCCCATGGGTTCAAATCTGCTAACCAGCACCTCAGCTCTTCCCTCTGGAAGTCATCTACTTCATTTTGAATACATGCTCCCTTATGCCATTGAAGAACCTGTTCACAAATGCCCAAAGCTCAGAACTGCTATTTCAGCTGTTTGAGAAGACAGGGTGTCATGTTTTTTAGTCATGTAAAATTTGGCAATTTCTTTCTCTCAGAAAGTAAGCCTGAAGATTTCCCAAGTCTGTTTCTAATACCATTTGATTTTGAATTCTCAAATGATGAATATAAAACAACTCTTTTCACAATGTAAAACAAAGAAAAATTCTGAATGTAGCCATCATATGCTAATCTGAATCCTTTAAATTGGAGCAGAATAAGGTCAATATTATGACTGTTCCTAAAGTAGTTCTCTATCACCATCTAGCATTAGCATTTTGAAGACTAAAAGGAGCATTAGTCATAAGTCAAACAAGACTGGAGCCACTGAGATGCACCCATTTGACCTAAGTCAATTCACTGACTACTGTCACCTTGAGGAAGGAGCCTGTTTCACTGGTTGGTATTTTCCAAAGGAAAAGTTTTTGTCAGATAGGGAACCAATTCCTAGAACACCCCACACAGCAGATACAGAAGGAGGGGGGAGGGTTGTAACTTCTCTAGAAAGTAAAAAAAAAAAAAAAAAGAAAAGAAAAAGAGCCAAGTGTTTTCTGGATATATTTTTATTTATTTATTTATTTTTACGGAGTCGTAATATGCTAGGATCAGAATTTTAGAACTTATCATCCATTCCATTTGTTTGGGCATTCAAAGAAAGTAAGAGGTTAAGCAAACTGCTCTCAAAGCCAAGCCGCGATTAAGCTGGTGGCAGAAATTCACCAACGTCTCTCCTAAATCTAGCCATTATAAAAAAGTTCAAAACTTCTATTCACTTAAATACTGCCTATCCAGAAAATTTAACGAACAATTTTTTTTTTTTTCCCAAGTTCGTTCCCATCATACAGAACCCAGGAAGTCTGGAGAACAGGGTGGGCAAGAAAGGCGCTCGGTCCCTGGCCATATTGCAGAGTCGAGGTCTGCGACTGAGACAGAAGGCAAAGAGCCATACAAGTCCAGATATACTTGCTACGAGTAACGACGTGGAGCCTATCTGGAGAGCGCCCGGCACGCAGCTGGCCACTGACAAGCGCGCAACGAAGTGAAGCTGGGGGACTAAGTAAAAAGCTGGACTGTGAGGGCGGTGGGGTCGGTCGGCTGCACCCTACCCGCGAGGCAGCGACCCAACTCGCCGACAAGGCTGGGCACCAGCCGGAGGGGGCACAGCTGCGTGAAGCCCGCTGGACCCGGCGGGGTGCCAGCCTCGCTCGTGAAGCGCAGCATGAGACCCCCCCCCCGCCCCAGCGCGCCCCATGACCCCCACATGCCGCGGACAGGGGTTTTCATCACCTACCTGGAGGCCTCTGCGCTGGGCTGTGGAGAGCTGAACGGTTCAGAGCCGCCGCCTTCTCCCGCACCGTGGCCATGGCCGTAGCCTCCCAACCTCCAGCTCCTTCGACGGGTGCTCCGCGAACTGCGCGCCGGCGCCCGGACAGCCAGTTAACTGGCCCGGGACGGGGCGGAGCTCCCGTCAGGCCCCGCCCCGGCCAGGCCCCGGCCGCCACACGGCACTCACTGGTCACGTGCCTGCAGGAGCTGCTCGTAACCTGCAGCCCCGCGGGCGCGGAAAAGGTGCGGCTCCGGGCGCCCCACCACACTCCCTCCACGCCCCGGACTGCACCGTTCTGTCGTGTCGCTGGCCGTAGCCAAGTAGAGAGCATTTGTGTGTGGGAGCCGCGAGTAGGCGCCGGCATCCGCATCCCACCGCCACTCAGCGTCGACGGAGCAGAAGTTAGACCACCTGGGTACAAACCAAGTCCCACCGTTCATTACCTCTGGGGCTTGACAAGTTGCTTAACTGCTCTGTGCCTCAGTGCCCTCACCTGTGGCGGGGAGTGTTTTAGTGAAGATTACACAAACTAATTCATGTTCAGAGTTTTAGTACTTGGCCCTGAAACTTTAGTGCTTAAAATTATGTCACGATGATATATGCATCGAATTTTTCACGCATCTTCTCTGAAACGAAAAACAAAAAACAAACAAACAAAACCCAAATCTTTATCTGGCCCAGGAGAGCAATGTCTAGAGGTCATGGTTAGGAGGGCAGCTGGCTGGGTATGGGGTTGGCTGCCAAGAAAATCGGTGCCGCCTCCAAAGTAACTCTGGGTCAGGAGGGTAGGGCCAGAGTTTGCTGTGAAAAGGGAGTGAAGGTGAGGAAAGAAGGGAAGGGAGGGTTGTTAATGGGAAGTTGCAACTAGGGAATCCAGGGGTGCCCTGCTGAGGTACTTCTGAAAAGGTGAAGGATCTAAGTAAGGGACCAATAATTCATTGCCAGATACATGACTGGTTTTTTTTTTTCCAAATTTGGGTGTTTTGTAATCATTTTAAAACTTTGGTACATATAATAAATATCTCGTGAAGGAGGATACCTGTGTGATCAGGTTATAAGTTAGAATGCTTTTAGGTGTGAATTCATTACTTTGCTTATTGGAAGAAGCTCCTACATGTGGTTTAGAGAATACAATTCTCAGATTACATACATGTGGTTGTTTCAAAGAATACACACTTAAGAGGCTGTGACCCAGAACCCCAATTTAGTGTGTGGGGCAGGGGCAATCTGAAGATTTAGAAAAGGTTGCCAACTGGTTAGTCCTTTTTTTAATGTGCTCTCTCCCCCTGGTGGTAAAATCAGGACACAGGTGTGTTCAAGGAATTTCCTGCTGGCAGAGAGAAGATACAATTTAGGACCAGTTTCAGGCATTCAACAGACCAGTTAGCTTTAGCCTGTCCCAGGCTGCATAATTGAATAAAAATACACAGTTCAATTAAAAAAAAAGGGGGTGTGTGTCACCTGTGTGGGTCTGCTGGTTGAGCACCCGACCTCTGCTCAGGTCATGATCTCAGGCAGGGTCCGTGAGTTTGAGCCCCTTGTCCGGCTCTGTGCTTACAGCTAGAGCTTGGAGCCTGCTTCAGATTCTGTGTCACACTCTCCCTCCCCCTTCCCTGCTCTCTCTCTCTCTCTCTCTCTCTCTCTCTCAAAAAAAATAAACATTAAAAATTACACATTCAGGGGCACCTGGCTCAGTCTCTTGAAGGTCCAACTTCAGCTCAGGTCATGATCTCACTCTCACTATTCATGAGTTCAAGGCCAGCACTGGACTCTCTCCAGTCAGCATGAGCCTGTTTTGGACCCTCTGTTCCCCCGCCTCCTGCACTCCTGGACTCCTGCTTTTTCTTTCAAAAATGGATAAACATTAAAAAAAAATAGTTCATCCTCATTGCTTGGGAGAGAAAAAGTTCATACTATTTCTGAAAACAAGTCTTTTTTTTCTTAATGTTTATTTACTTTTGAGAGAGAGAGAGAGACAGAGTGTGAGCAGGGGAAGGGCAGAGAGAGGAGACACAGAATCTGAAGCAGGCCCCCGGCTCTGAGCTGTCAGCACAGAGTCCAACTTAGGGCTCGAACTCACGAACCATGAGATCATGACCTGAGCTGAAGTTGGCCGCTTAACTGATTGAACCACCCAGGCGCCCCAAAAATAAGTCTTGACAAACACCAGTATTGGGTCTTTTGAAAAAGGCAGGTAACTTTAATGATCATTTCGATAATTTATATAACATTTCAAATAATTTTTACCAGTTTGTGCTATGTTTGTTTATCGCACCTGAAATGCTGTATTGCTTCTTCTAGACCTCATCACATTCTATGTACCCTGTAGGACTAACTCAAATCCCACCTTCTTCACTGGACAGATTGTACTCTGATATATTCCTTTTCTGACCACCGATGGCATTTACCAAGTACATTACTATTTAGGGCTCCCTCCCCCAGCTTGTACAGATCTTACCTAATTATTTCAGCACACACACATGGATTACCTAACAAAATTGGAAAATTGTCAAGGGCAGAGAGCATTTTTTTCTCTTTTTATTTTTATTTTTAAATTTACATCCAAGTTAGTTAGCATATAGTGCAATAATGATTTCAGGAGTAGATTCCAGCGATTCATCCTTTATGTGTAAAACCCAGTGCTCATCCCAACAAGCGTCTTCCTTATGCCCCTTACCCATTTAGCACATCATCCCCATCCACAACCCCTCCAGCAACCCTCCATTTGTTCTCTTTAAGAGTCTCTGATGTTTTGTCCCCCCTCCCTGTTTTTATATTATTTTTGCTTCCTTTCTTTTATGTTCATCTGTTTTGTATCTTAAATTCCACATATGAGTGAAGTCACATGAATTTGTCTTTCTCTAATTCCGTTTAGCAGAGAGAGTATTTTAACCTTTCAGATTCTTTTAGTATCTAGTGTTAGGCATATAATAGATCTCTTAATTATCTTCATCAAAATACAGAGTCTTAAGGGCGCCTGGGTGGCTCAGTCAGTTAAGCGGCCGACTTCAGCTCAGGTCATGATCTCACAGTTCGTGGGTTTGAGCCCCGCATCGGGCTCTGTGCTGACAGCTCAGAGCCTGGAGCCTGCTTCTGATTCTGTATCTCCCTCTCTCTCTGACCATCCCCTGCTCACACTCTGTGTGTCTCTCTCTCAAAAATAAATAAATGTTAAAAAAATTTTTAAAAACAACAACAAAAAAACAAAAAACAGAGTCTTAAAAATATATCAGCTTTGCAAACTAAGTGTCCATAAATAGATGAATGGATAAAGAGGATGTGCTATTTATTTATTTATTTATATTTTATATATATATTTATAAATTATATATATATACATTGTAATATTACTCAGCCACAAAAAAGAATGAGATCTTGTCATTCATGGCAACATGGATGGAACTAGAGGGTATTATGCTAAGTGCAGTAAGTTAGAGAAACCAAATGCCTTATGATTTCACGTATATATAGAAAAAACAAAATAAAAAAACAAATTAAAATAAATTAAAAAATGAATGGACATACAAATAAATAAAATGTTTATTCATTTAGGCTATTACAAAGTCTTAAAACTTAAAGAGTAAATATACATGATGCTGAAAATATCCTCTTCTGTTACCTAGGAAGATTTTTTTCAGATGTAGTTTGCATTATTTGTTTTAGATTATTGTCAGTTCAAATGAGTGCATTCAACAAGTTTGAATCCATTGCTCATAATTTAGAACAAAAAATTTAGGTTCACATGTCCTTAAAATGGCCTTTTTGAGAAGACCAAAGACCCTAGGTCTATCAGGACTTTAAAAGGGGTGCCTGTCTGGCTCAGTTGGAAGAGCATGCAACCCTCTGATCTCAAGATCATGAGTTTGAACCCCACATTGTGTATAGAGATTGCATAGACTAACAAATACATGAAATTAATTAAATAAAACAAAGATACTCTAAGAATTACAGTCTAGGGGCACGTGGCTGGCTCAGTCTGTAGAACATGCAACTCTTGATCTTGGGATTGTGAGTTCAAGCCCCGTGTTGAGCAAAGAGCTTACTTAAAAAAGAAGAGGAAAGAAAGAAATGAAAAATAAACATTATAGTCTAAAATAAAAATTTCAATAAAATAAAATATTCTACTGATAATAGTTTCTACCATTATACACTTTCAAAAAATGCAGATACGTGGGGCGCCTGGGTGGCTCAGTCAGTTAAGCGTCCAACTTCAGCTCAGGTCATAATCTCCCAACTTGTGAGTTAAAACCCTGCTTCAGGCTCTGTGCTGACAGCTCAGAGCCTTGACCCTGCTTCAGTTCCAGTGTTTCCCTCTCTCTCTCTGCCCCTCCCCTACTTGCACGTCTGTCTCTGTCTCCCAAAAATAAATAAACATTTTTTAAAAATAATAAAACAAAATAAAATAAAAAATGCAGATTCATGTCTTCCATCTCACTTTTTGAGTTTTTGCTTCTCGGGTGGTGTCCTGACAATCTTCACCATTTTTTAATTATAGTAAAAATAGACAAATCATCATATTTAACATGTATCCCTGATATGGAGAATGCGGAATGTCAGTAAACCACATTTTGAGAAATACTTCTCTAAAATCTCAAAGTTTCCTTTTTTCTGATAGGGAATTTTTCGTAGAGTATAAGTTCCAACACCGCAGGACTTTTTGTCTTTTCACTGCTATATCCTCAGCACTTAGTTCAGAACCTAGTTCATAATTAGACCTTAACAATTTTTCTAAATCCCTGAAAAAATAGATGCAGTATCAAGCAAAAAGTGTATAATATTCTGTGTACATAGTATACTTGATATAATGGTATATCCTAAGTTTTCTGTTTTAAGAAGCATAAAATTTTTAATGTAAACTTCTGTACAATTTTACTTGGAAATTTAAACCATAGAAGATTGAGTACTAAATTAGTATTAATAATGACTTGCCCTTCATGTGATTTCAAATACAGGACTTTTAAAGTTTTCTTATTAATTGAAAGCTATGGGTGCTATGAAAGAATTAGAATAAACGATGTTTACCATAAGTATTTTGTAGAAATATTCCAGTTATCCACAGTCCACCCCCTTTGTTCTTTATGTAGACCATAAATCAACAATGGTCCTTCTCATGAAACACTGAAACACACTAAATGGTTGTTTTACTTTTTCTTCTATACAAGTTTCAATTAATTAAAAACTAATATATATCATGACCAATATTTAGAACATAATAATGTCTGTAGCAAAGTTCTATAACTATTTTGGGCTGATAAACTAATAAATAGAGATAAACTATGGCCTTATAATTTTGTTAAGGCCTCCAAATTTGACTTAGATCAAGCATCTTCTCTTTCACAAATGGTGTTTCTTTTCCCCCCACAAAATGGATATAGCTTTATTTTTCTTCTGAAGCAATATGTGCAAAGTCTAACACATTACCACTGGATATTTAAAGATACAAAACTGTTTAGATTCATAAGCATTTAATTTCTCTAATTAAAAAAGAATTCAAGGGGCGCCTGGATGGCTCAGTTGGTTAAGTGTCTGACTTTTGATTTCGGCTCAGGTCATGATCTCATGGGTTCATGAGTTTGAGCCCCATGATGGGCTCTGTGCTGACAGTGCGGGACCTGCTTGAGATTCTCTCTCTCTCTCTCTCTCTCTCTCTGCCTCTCTCTCTCTCTCTCAAAATAAATAAACTTAAAAAAAAGAATTCAAGATACTGTTCATTTATTACCCAGGAGTCACATCAGTCAAGAACAGCCTGTGTCCCTCAAACTTCTCTTCAAATGATCTTTAAAATCCTAAAACTAAAATGAGTAGAAATTTACCAAAGCTGGCATGCCTGGGTGGCTTGGTTGGTTAAGCACCCAACTCTTGATCTCAGCTCAGGTGTTGATCTCATGGTTGGGGAGATCCAGCCCCGAGCTGGATTCTGTACTGACATCTCGGAGCCTGCTTAGTATTCTCTCTCTCCCTTTCTCTCTACCCCTCCTCCACTAGTTCTCTCTCTCTCTCTCAAAATAAATAAATAAATGTTAAAAAATTTTATCCCAAGGCTAACTACCTCAAACTTCTTTTCAAACAATATTTTAAATCCTAAAACTAAAATGGGTAAGAACAGCCTTTGCCGATAGCCATACAACACAAAGCTGAGTACTCTATTTCTCTTATCTCACTGGTTGTTCCTCTCTTTCCTTTCCTCTGATATCTCTTCTTCTCCCTGTCTACTGATGTTCAAGTGTCCCAGAGCTCAGTCCTTTGTCCCCTTCTCTATTATTCACTTCCCCATCCAGGCTCCTGTTTTTAAAAACCTCTTGAAGACTTCCAAAATTATATCTCGAAACATCTCATTAAAACTCTACTTCATGTATCTACTTCCAGCTTTCCATCTCCAATTGGATGTCCAGTACACATCCCAAACTTAACATGTCCCAAAACAAACTCTTGATCACCCCCCCTCTAAATCTGTTCTACACCAACTTTCTCCAGCTCTGTTCATGGGAGCACCAACTCTCTAGTAACTTAGGCCAGAAATCTTGGAGTCATCCTTGACTTCTATCTCTTAACTTCCACATCCAGTTCATGAGAAGATCTGTTGGCTCCATTTTCCAAATATATCCAGAATCTGACCACATCCCAGCACCTCCCTTCCTACTACTCTGGCCTGAGTCACTACTGTCTCTTATCTGGACTGCTGCAGTAGCTTCCTAGTTGACCATGCTTTTTTCTTTGCCCTGCACTTTTCAGTCTTTTACAAAGGCTACTAGAGTAGTCCTTAAAACATGTCACATTATGCCACAGTTTCCTTTCTGCAAAGGCTACCTACACTCTACCTTTCCATCATCCCATTCTAGCCACACTAGCTTTCAAAACCTGTTGCATGAACACACTAGGTGCACTCCTACCTCCGGGACCCTGTACAGCTGTTCAGTGTGGCTGCAGTGCTCCTTTCCCGAACACATATGGTTACTTCTCTTATATTCTCCACGTTTTGGTTTAAATACCACCTTTTCAACAAGGGCTTCCTTAACCAAGCTAGTTAAATACTGCAGTCACCACCTCACCTTCCATAGTGTTCCTCAGCACTCTGGGTCTTTCTTAATTTGGTCTTTCTCTCTTTTCCAAATTTCTTATCTTTTTCTAATAGGTATATTGACTTTTGTTTATTTATTTTTCGGAGAGAGAGGGAGACAGAGAACCCCAAGCAGGCTCCACGCTGTCTGCACAAAGCCCGATTCTGGGCTTGAAATCACACACCTTGACACCATGATCAGAGCTGAAATTGAGTTGGAGGCTTAACTGACTGAGCCACCCAGGTGTCCCATATACTGACTTTAAAAAAAAATCTATTGTTTATTGTCTATTTCCTTCCCCTCCCCCAATATAATCTCTGTGTAGGCAAGATTCACTGATGTACACAGAGTACCTGGAAGAGTGTCTGGTACACAGTAAGTGTTCAATGAATATTTGATGAATTCAGGATTGAAAAATAGACTGTTCTCTCCATGCTATTAGGTTCTTTTATTTACATTGCAGAATTGTCCCAGAAGCTCCATTTCTAGTTTTTTTCAGTTATTGTTGTTGTTGTTTCATTCTTGAAAGAGGAGAGTTCTCTTTAAGTCTAATGTTCACTTTAAAACAGGGGAAAGAGATCCTTCTTGGATCTCCACATTTTACACTGTTGTGTTGTTAAATATCTTCTCTCCAATCTTTCGACTAAGAGCTCATTGGTGTACATTTACATGACTTGGTCTATAATCCAACATCCCGAGAGCTTCTTTTTGTGTTTGATGAAATATTTGTACGAGGTCCAGCTTTCTAACTTTATATTTGATCCCGTTCCCACTCCATGTACATGGCGTGACTGTATTCAGTGTCTTTCCTATTGCAACTCCCTCCTGCTGGAGAATTACCTCACCACCTGACAGCTTAGTGCTGGTTTAGTGTGGAGGTACTTGCCCTGAGGCTTTCCAACTCCTGTGGCTTTGGAAGGAAGGACTTTTGAATGTGGGGAGGGTGTTTCAATTGAACTGCTCCATTAAAGTCTTATGACCTATCCTTTCTGCCACTCTTTATTCCTCTGAATGAGGGGTTAATAGTTGGAGACTGCCAAGACCTCTATTTACCCACCCTATCGACATCCTGCCTTGTTTGGAAGAACAGTTGAATATCATCTCTGGTATTTCTCTTCAATCTTGTCTCATTCAACACTCTGTTTAGCAGAAATTTTTTAAGTTTGAAGCATTTGGATTATATCTACTTGTTGATGCAGATTTTTCCCCTTATTTTTAAGTTCCTCTGGTCTTTTCAGTGGCAGTTTGGCAGGAACCAATTATAAATTGGTGCTCGGAAGTCCAAGAGTATATAATTTAATAATTGCCAGTAGGGTGTGTACAAAAATTTTCCATCTCTTTTGCACTTGGAAATAAGCTTCCTAAATGATTTCAGGATGCAGCCAGATTTGAGAACTGCTGGAATAGATAATCAGTGAGGCTGGTATTTAGGATTTAGAGGAAAGGCAAAATGTTGTGCTAATTATAACTGTATCCGAGAGCTATTAAGCAAGACCCTCCATTGGTTACCACTTAGCTGCTTTTGTTGTTGCAGTTCATTTTTTTTTTTTTCAAAACCAAAACACATTACCCAGAATACCAAGATACTGAAGATATCCAGTTAGCATCATTGCTTGAGGGGTGTTTCACATTAGATTTTTTTCCTTGTTATTTTTCAATATTTCAAGGGAACCATTCTTCACAGGATTCAATGTTGAGTACCATAAGTTTATTAAATCTTAATTATGAGATCTAATCATTTACCCATTTAAAAATATGTATCAATTTCTTATCATGTGCTAGTCCCGGAGGTGGAGCCAGGTTCTGCGAGGGTGAAACTTATCACAAATCTGTGGGTCCTCTTTATTTATTAAAATTTTTATCTATTTATTTTGAGAGAGAGAGAGAGAGAGAGAGAGAGAGAGAGAGAGAGAGAGAGAGAGAGGTGATCTGGGGACGGGCAGAGAAAGAGAGAATCCCAAGCAGTGTGGAGCTTGAAGCAGGGCTCAATCTCACGAACCAGGAGACTGCGACCTGAGCTGAAATCAAGAGTCTGGACGCTCAACTCACTGAGCCACCCAGGCACCCTATGTGAGCCCTCTTTAAAACAAAAAAAGGAGGAGAAGGAAGAGAAGGAGGAAAAAAGGGGGAAGGGGAAGAGGAGAATAATACAAAATTATAAATTCAAAATTGGTTACAGACTTCTGTTTCTGGGAAGATAGAAGTACATTTCCCCATCCCTCTTAGTAAGTACAACTAAAAACTCTAGATACTATTATAAAACAAACATAAAAAGACTCTGAATGGTGTAGAAAAGAAGGCATACTGGCTAGGGACCTTGGGACCCAAGAATGACAAGATGATGAGTTTTCTTTTTGCTTTATATATTCCAGACTTAGAGCTGAATGAGCCAGGAACCTAGATATGCCAACAAGCACAGACAAAAAAGCCCTTGCAAAAGTCTGACTTGTCATGGCTCTGCCGTTAACAAACTGTGTCTTGGTAAACACTCTCTCCGGCTCTCCATTTACAGCCAATAGTGGAGTCACTCAGACGCTCCTAACCGAAACTATTTTTAAAAATATTTGTTAGGGAGGGGCACTGGGTGGCTCAGTCGCTTAAGCCTCTGACTTCAGCTCAGATCATGATCTCACAGTTCATGGTTCAAGCCCCATGTCGGGCTGTGCTGACAGCTCAGAGCCTGGAGCCTGCTTCAGCTTCTGTGTCTCCCTCTCTCTCTGCCCCTCCCCCACTGGCTCTCTGTCTCTCCCTGTCTCAAAAATAAATAAACATTAAACATTAAAAAAAAATCTTTGTTAGGGCACCTCGGTGGCCAAGTCACTTAAATGTACCACTTAGGCTCAGGTTATGATCTCACGGTTCATCAGTTCAGGCCCAACATCAGGCTCTGCAGTGACAGCTCTGAGCTGTGAGGCCTGCTTTGGATTCTGTGTCTCCCTCTCTTTCTGCCCCTCCCTATTGGGCTCTGTCTGTCTGTCTATCTGTCTTTCTCTCTCAAAAATAAATAAACATTAAAAATTAAATTAACAATAAAAAAGTTTTAAATGATCTTTATCTTATATTTATATTTGCCTTTTTGTGGCATTTAGATATATGTTACTTTTAGTTTACATTTCTCTGGGATGTTGACTGAAATATTTGATTAGGCTCTTAGAAGTTAAGGGCCAAGAGTGGCCGGCCCAGGGCTGGCTCAGGTGGAAGATCATGCTCCTCTTGATTTCAGGGTCATGAATTCAAGCCCCATGTTGGGTGGAGAGCTTACTTAAAAAATGAGAGAGAGAGAGAGAGAGAGAGAGAGAGAGAGAGAGAGAGAGAAACTGACCCCAAGGACACTCAGTGTTTTGAATTTATGAGACAAAAAACTTAAAATCAGCTGTTATAAATATGTTCACTAAATTAAATAAAACATGTTTAGAGACTCAAAGGAATGTATGAGAGCAGTGTCTCATCAAATACAGAATATGAATAAAGAGACAGAAGTTATAAATAAAGTTGAAAAGTATAATCACTGAAGTGAAAAATTCACTAGAGGAGTTCAACAGCATATTTGAGCGGGCAGAAGAGAGCATCAGCACAGTTCAGGATAGATTAATTGAAATTATTCGGTCTCAGACAGAAAAAGAAAAAAGATTGAAAGAAAATAAGCACCTCAGAGATATGACGTACCCCATCAAGCACGTGAACATACCCATAATGAGAGTGCCATGAAAACACAGAGATAGAAAGGGCTAGAAAGAATATTTTAAGAACCAATGACCCAAAAAACTTCCTAAATTTGATAAAAATCTGCATCAAATTGTTGAAAAGTTTAACAAATTCTAAGTAAGATAAAGTCAAAGAAATCCAAACATAAGCTTTCAAAAGACAGAGACTTTTAAAAATGGCAAGAGAAAAATGACTCATTGCATACATGGGATACTCAGTTTGATTAGCTTTTCATCAAAAATCATGGAGTGCAGAAAGAAGACATATTCTAAAGTGCTGAAAGAAAAAGACTCAACCAAGACTTCTATACCTAGCAAAACTGTTCTTTAAAAAATAAAGGAGAAATTAAGATATTCCTAGATATTATTAAAGTGTTATGTTTATTAAACTAATTGTTTCACACACAGTATGTCCTTAATAAACCTTTCTTCTGTTATATTATGTATCCCCAATATTTATTTTTTAATTAATTAATTGATTAAGTAGGCTCCAAATCCAGTGTGGAGCCCAATGTGGGGGCTTGAACTCATGAGCCTGATATCAAGACCTAAGGTGAGGGGAACCTGGGTGATTCAGTTGGTTGAGCATCCCACTCTTGATTTTGGCTTAAGTCATGATCTCAGGGTTTGGGATCGAGCCCTGCATCAGACTCCACACTGAGGTGGAGACTGCTTAAAATTCTCTTTCTCTTTCCTTCTGCCCTCTCCCCTGCTCACTCTCTCTCTCTCTAAAAATAAAAACAAAACAAAACCCTGAGCTGAGATCAAGAGTTGGACGCTTCACTGAATGAGCTACTCAGGTGCCCCCCCCTAATTTTTCAAAGTGCCCAAGGGGCACCTGGGTGGCTCAGTCAGTTAAGGGTCCAACTTCAGCTCAGGTCATGACCTTATGGTTTGTGAGTTTGAGCCCTACATTGGGCTCTCTGCTGTCAGCATGGAGCCTGCTTCAGATCCTCTGTCCCCCTCTCTTGCTGCCCCTTCCCTGCTTGCTCTCTCTCTCTCAAAAATAAACATTAAAAAAAAAAAAACCCTAAAATAAATAAAAGGGCCCAGGACTGGGGTGCCTGGCTGGATCAGTTGGTAGAGCTCACAACTCTTGAAATCAGGGTCAGTGTTGTGAGCTTGAGCACCATGTTGGGTGTAGAGATTACTTTAAAAGAGAAAAATCTTCAAAAATAAAAAAATAAAAGGGCCCAGGATGACTGGCCCAAATATCAAGAAGAAATAATTTGTTTTCACTACTAGTTAATAAATATTAGCTTATCTTCATCTTAATTTTTATTGCAGTGTAATCTGAAAAGCAGAGCACCTCATACAGAATGGGTGCTTAATAAACTAGGTAGTAAATTATAAATACTGTTTTCCAGTTAGCCAAAAAATAATATTGTTTATAGTGAATGGGATTTGGGAACTAATGTCTTTATAGGCAGCGAATTAATAGTAAATTACACCCACTAAGCTAATCATCTACTTTCTTTAATAAAATATGTACACACAGAGCACTTAGGGCATGGACTATAATGGCACACTTACCAAGATAAACAATGAGTGGGATGTCAGATTGTGACTTCAAAGTTCAGAACAAGCAGTTCTAAATCCAATGACAAAATCTTTCTTTTATTTAAAGAACTGGAAGGGCGCCTGGGTGGCTTAGATGGTTAAGCATCTGACTTCAGCTCAGGTCATGATCTTGCAGTTTGTGGGTTCGAGCCCCGTGTTGGGCTCTGTGCTGACAGCTCAGAGCCTGGAGCCTGCTTGGGATTCTTTGTCTCCCCTTCTCTCTGCCCCTCCCCTGCTCATGCTCTGTCTCTCTCTGTTTCTCAATAATAAATAGATGTTAAAAAAAATAAAAAAAAATAAAGAACTGGATACAATATAATTAGTAAATCACTTTCCTATAATCTTAATATATAATAAAAACCTAATCATGCCAACATGTGTATTTGGAGTTATGTTTAATTCCCAATTGAAGGAAGTTTTGATGTTCTCTGATTCAGAAAAGAACAGATTAATATTTATAAATACTACATATAATAAGAAAAAGAAAAAATGGAACAGGAAGGACTAAAGGACAACAAAATGTTAAAGAGGAATATATTCCCTAATATTTTGTACCTATAATACCTTTAAAGAAACTAATCTGAATTTTAAAAATTATCTTTGTTAAGTTATATACACATAAATTATAAAAATGATATATATGAAATCATATGTGTGTGTATATATATAATTTTTTTTAAAGATTTTTAGCAATCTCCCCACCCAATATAGGGCTCAAACCCACAAAACTGAGATCAAGAGTTGCATGCTCTATGGACTGAGCCAGCCAGGTGCCCCCTATTATTTTAATTACATTTAATTATTATTTTTATCACATGGAAACATGGTACAAAACTCATATCAAATTGAGACCATTTTTTGCATAAAATCATATACTTAAAAATTTTTAACAGCTGGAGATTAACATCTGGCATGATAGTGTGAGGAGTTCCATTGACCCATTCACCAGTGAACTGGTAAAAGTTATTTTCAAAAAACAACCATTTAGAGGTGCCTGGCTGGCTCAGTCAGTAGAGCATGCAACTCTTGATCTCAGGGTTGTAAGTTTAAGCCCCATGTTGGGTGTAGAGATAACTTAAAAATAAAATCTTTAAAAAAATTTGGGGGGCACCTGGGTGGCTCAGTCAGCTTAGTGTCAGACTCTTGATTTTGGCTCAGGTCATGATCCCAGGGTTGTGGGACTGAGCCCTGAGACTGGCTCTGCACTGAGTGTGGAGCCAGCTTGAGAGTCTCTCTCTCCCTCTGCCCCTCCTACACTCATGCTCTCTCTCTCTCTAATTAAAAAAATAGAATAAAAAAACATTTAAAGCCCTTAGCAATGATCCTAAGTATAAAAAAAAAAAAACATGAAGAATCATGTATTCAAGAAAAGGTGTGAAAATTGGGGAAGAGAGAAATTGGGAAAGGTAAGGTTTATTTAAGAAGGAACTGATAGTCTGTTATTGCCTATGTGAAGTTCAAAGTGGAAAAGCTTTGACCTTTATGCTAAGGGAGTTTCACTGTGGTCACTTCTCTATGGTAGAAGAGAGGGGTTGTATATAAACTATGTTCTTGATTCTGGATAGGCCAGAGATACTTTTTTTTAATATACTTTTTTAAAGTTTATTTTGAGAGAGACAGAGTGAGCAGGAGAGGGGCAGAGAGATAGGGAGAGAGAGAATCCCAAGCAGGCTCCACACTGTCAGCACAAGGCCCAGTGTGGGGCTTGAATTCACAAACTGTTGAGATCATGACCTGAACTGAAACCAAGAGTTGGATGCTTAACCAACTTAGCCACCCAGGCGCCCCAGATCAGAGATAATTTTAAGCCAATCAGTGATGACTATTTGCAGGGCAAGCTTTCAACTTTAGTCATAACTGACACTTCAGTTATTGTCATGGACTGAATGTTTTTGTCCCTTGCCCCCAATTCATATGCTGAAGCCCTAACCCTCAGTGTGGTGGTATTTGGAGATGAAGCCTTTGAAAGGCAATTAGAGTTAAATGAGATCATAAATTTGGGGTGCTCATGTTGGGATTAGTGCCCTTAGAACATACCAGGGAGTCTCTCTGTCATGAGGACACAGCAAGAAAGTAGTTATCTACAAACTAGGAAGAGAGCCCTCACCATCAACTCAACTGCTGGACCTTGATTTGGGACTTACAGTGTCCAGGATTTTAAGAATATAAGTCTCTGTTGTTTAAACTACCTAAGTCTACAGTGTTTTGTGACAGCAGTCCAAGAAAGCTAATATAGTGGTGCTCAGCTACCAGTGATGACTTCTCCTGTTTCTCATTTGGATGGCACAGTGTTTTCTCATGAGTGTGGGTATTCTTTAAAACAGCAAAATTTTGCTTTGCAATGCTTTGTGAATGGTGCTTTAATACATAGTCTTTTTGATAGTGAATTGTTTGCAAACTCCTGTGATAACATTAATGCATTTGTAAAAAGCCTTAACTTCCTGACTTCTACTTAAGTCAAATAACAGTATCTTCTAATAAACTCAATGGAGGACTGGCATTGAAAAGACTTTTACTGATTGGCCCATTAACAATTTTTAAGTCATTGGTAAAAGAGTATATAAACAAGGTTAATTTAAAAAATAGATTCCAAATCCGAGTTCTTTTGGTTAAGTTGTTGCTAGTGTTTTTAATTCTCTTGTTTCACTGCTTAAAGACAGTTGCTCTCTGATGATAGCTTATTCACTTCCATACATTAAATGGAAATTAAATAGAAAAATTAAGAGAATGGACTTTGGTCTGTTGAGAAGCAAGCACAGTAAAGAGAGATGTTTTCTTTTAAAGATAGAAAGAGAAAGCAGGTAATGGACCACTGACTATAAAGGCATATTTAAAAAATATTTTATTATTTTTTAAAAATTTTAATATTTTATTTTTGAGAAAAGTGAGTGGGGGAGGGGCAGAGAGAGAGGGAGACAGAGGATCTGAAGCAGGCTCTGTGTTGAGAGCAGACAGCCCAATGTGGGGCTCGAACTCACGAATTGTGACATCATGACCTGAGCTGAAGTCAGACACGTAACCGACGGAGCTACCCAGGCTCCCCAAGAGTGTTTTAGGAAATCTCTACACCAACGTGACGCTTGAATTTACTACCCCGAGATTAAGAGTCACATGCTCCCCTGACTGAGCCAGTCAGGCACCACGCTAATGGCATTTTACTACTCACAGGCCAGCTTGAAAACATTTTAGACTGATTACAAATGAACCCTCATGTATAAATCACCCATCTATTCAACACATACCTATTAAGAGCCTATTGTGTAAAAGACTTTGTGCTCCTGGAGCTAGAAAGGTGAAGATGATGTAGGTAAGACCTTAAGTACTTCACAATTGACTGGTGAGAGCAGACATGTTCCTAATTAGTCTTCTACTACTGTCACAAGGTAAACTAAGCACTGCCAGGGGTGTGTGTTTATAAAATACCTGCTTAATGATTTTGATCTAAGTCTTACAAGTTAGTAAAAGCTTGAAAATAATGTAGTAAAGTCATTCTTCCTGTCCTGCTATATCTCTTTTGGTGCTGCTGTTGAACAACTTTGCATTTCTCCCAACATTCCAGTCTCTATAGAATCAAAGAATATTAATAGCTTTAGAAGACTTCCTACCTCACTTTCGGGATGAGGAAATAGACCCAGATTAGGCTTCACATAACATGTCTGAGGACAGAGCTAATTTGGTGGCAAGTAGAAACAATTTTCCTAAAAACAAACAAAGTATTATGCCTTTTTCTTAATCCAGCGTGGTGTAAAATTCCTCCTAACCGTTGAGACTTGGCTTAATCATTACTACTTCCATGAAGCCTTGCCTGACACTCCCCAAGTAGATAAATGCTCCCTCTCGAGTATTTCGCTCACAATGAATTCTAACAGAAACATTCATTCACCTTTACTGGGACTTTGCTCCCTAATTATTCCAGCTGGAGTCTCAAGCCCAAAAGACAGATGAAAGTGAAATCACGGTCCCTGGGCTCTCTCTGCAGATGAGGACAAAATGTAAAAAGTGATCGCCCCTACATTGCACTTTTTCATAAAATACCAATATTCTATTGTACAAACTCTTGGTATTGTCACTTTATTTTGACGCTGCAGTTGCACACTGCACACTTAAAGTCATTAATACCTTTACTGCAAAATCCAGTGAATACTTTCTTGTTTTTACCTTTTAATGTTCCATGTAACTTTTCTTTCATATATCCAGTTATTCATTAAATATTTAATGAGATCAGATATTGCACCAGATGCTGGGAATGCAATGGTGAGCAAAACACACATAGGTCCTACCATATCGATAGCACAATAGAGAGCACTAATCGAGTTACCATAACAAAGTGTGGTAAATGCTACATTACAGGAATCACAGGGCACATAATCTGGGCCAGAGGGTTAAAACCTAATATCCAAAAGAAGTGATGTTAACGTGAAATCTGAAGAATTAAGAGATGAAGGAAGACTAGTTCAGCAAAGGGAACATGAACTACTGGAGGCAAGAAAAACACATTTGAGGAATTTAAAGATGTTCCTTAAGCCTGGGCCACAAATGGGGAAAAAAGGAGGAAACATTTCATTTCATAAAGTGCTTTTAAACTGTGATAGGAGTCTGGGTTAACGGCAAATGAAAAGACAGAAAGACTGTGAAGAGAGGAAGGACAAGAAAGAAAAAGATCATTCTTGCTACAATTTCAGAAAAATATTTCCACCATGTCCATTATTTTTTATTCTATGTCTTAAATGATATTCACTGTTGCCTTATACTAAATATTGTAAGGAGCTAAATTAAAAGAAAACCTGTATTTGCTTTGGGTGAAAACACCTCTCCATGTGTTAAAGGTAAATTATATGTAAAACAGAAGTGATTCTTGCAAAGCAATTTCTGGACTCTTGATTAACATCACAAAATAGATAAGGTTTAACAACAGACTATAGGTAATTCTATCTTCCTTTTATTTGAAACCAGTCAGCTCTAAATTATTCATGCTAACTGAACAACAGATACACACACACACAACCTAAAATGATCAATAATCCAGATAGTTTCTATTTCACTTTGGAATGTGCCTTTTCATTTTCATTTAAACACAAGTACCTCAGAAATCTAAGAATTTACATAAAGCCACACCACGGAAAAGGGTTAATCCCTAATACCTAATTTTGTGACCCATCCCAAATTCAGAATTGAAAGCATGTTCTAGCCTGATGTTAAGACTTAAGACAGTGGTTTATGCTTTTTTCTTTACATTTTCATATTTTATGACTTTTTTTCATACAATACGTATGTACCTTTATTATTTTTCTGGTAATAAAAACATTTCCGTATGGAAAACAAAGAAGTCTCTTCTTTCACATATTTCTTGAGAAAGTCAGGTTAAATAATTGATTTTAGAGAGCTTCTCTGAGATACAAAATTCATTTTAAAAACACTAATGGGGTGCCTGGGTGGCTCAGTTGGTTAGCTGGTTCAGCGTATGACTTTGGCTCAGGTCATGATCTCAAAGTTCCTGAGTTAGAGCCCCACGTCAGGCTCTGTGCTGACAGCTCAGAGGCTGGAACCTGCTTCAGATTCTGTATCTCCCTCTCTCTCTGCCCCTCCCCTGCTCATGCTCTCTCTCAAAAATAAACATTAGAAAAGAAAAACTTAGGGGTGCCTGGGTGGCTCAGTTGGTTAAGGGTCCGACTCTTGGTTTCAGCTTAGGTCATGATCTCACGGTTTCGTGGGTTTGAGTCCTGCATTGGGCTCTGCACTGGCAGCTGGGAGCCTGCTTGAGATTCTCTCTCCCCCTCTCTTTCTGCTCTTCCCTCACTTCCACTGTCTCTGTCTCTCTCAAAATAAATTAACTTAAAAATATTAAAAGATTTATTAAAAAAATAAAAAAAAACGCTAATAAAAAGAACCAGAAAGTAACAAGACATTAACAAAGCAGTGTAGAGGTGCTATCATTTATATTTGCAATATGGATAATTTTAATAATGATTTTCTAATATATTTGAATAATGATTTCTGAAAATTAACACAATTTTAGCAACCAATGGAGAATAAAACGGGGATGTTACAAAATTTTAAAACAATTTTTGATAGAGATCATTGATTGAAGACTTGGCTTTGAACAAATGTAAAATAAGTCAAGGATTGAAAAGTCCTTTTACAATCAAAACTAATTGGGGTGTCTGGATGGCTCAGTCGGTAGAGCATGCAACTCGATGTGAGTTTGAGCCCCACGTTGGGTGTACAGATTACTTGGAAAAAACTAATTAAAACACAGCAAATATGTTGAGCATATATTTACTTAAAATACTTAATGTTTTTAAATATCATATGAAGGTAAAGGCAGGATATTATTATCCCAAAAATTAAGGAATCAGGATAAACTCATTTTTACCTGTATACAGATTTGTACTTTACAATAGGATTTTACAACCTATGTGTTGTATGAAGAATCTAGAACATGATGATGTTTTTGGATAATAGAATACCTCAGTTTTCAATTCTTAAAAAAAAAAAAACCCTCAAAACATTCTGATTTTGTTGTTTAAAAAATTGTTTTCATTTTAATGATCTGAGTTAGTAACAAACAAATATACAAAATTGTCTTTCACATTTCCATACATTGTGTTATGGACCACTTAAAACTCTGGGCTACAAATGCAGGTTTCTTTGTATCCTTAACTTTAATCATTGTCACTTATAAATAAAGGTGATTTTTGAAAACATGCATTTGTGAACATAGATGCCAAAAGTTGTACATGTAAGTTAATGCACAACCAATAGTGTACATTGTTCATTTGTGCAGTTACGTGTCAAATGCAATTGACACGGGTAGAAGCAGTTATCCTGGGACAGTTCACTCTGTTTGAAAAGCATTTCTGAGAAGCAGATGGAACTACAGTTCAAAACAAAAGCTGTATTCCACAAATACAATAAAATTCACAACTTGCACATCTGAAGCAACTTTTGGGACCCAAAGCTGATTTAATAACCCTGCTGCTATACTGGATTTTTATGGGTGTATCTTCAAAATCATAGATTGGAAAACAGCTGTTTCAACAAAAATAAATATGTATATTAAAAGGAAAGTGAGACTTTTAAAAATGTGAGGAAAGCTTTGAAAATGTAATAATGTATGAGTCACCTATAATTTTCATTTTGAAGTTTTAGAAATTTAAAGAAATTTAGAAACTTAAAGGCAATCTGAACGCTTCCTAACCACTTTAAGATTTTTGTATCTAACCAATGTTTTCTATTTGACAGTGTAATAGAAAAGTGGATAGTTTGTATTGTTGACTTACTATGATAATTTATGTCATCATAAATTTGTGACTTCATTAGAGTTCAAATAAGTGGAAACTGGATTATTATGAAAATGGGAACAAGGAAGCTCCTTCTACAGCCACTAATCTGAACTACAAATAAACACCAACACAAACTGATTTTTTATATTATTTCCAGATATCTGTAGGGAGGAAAATCCAATCTTCCTTAAAAATGTTTTTCCTGGGTTGTGGCAATGTGTGCTTTACCTCTTTAATTCTATCTACAACCTAAAATTATTTCTATACTCTAAACTTCAAACTCCCTGCCAAGGAATGTGAATGCTAATCAGCTATTTATTCAACTTCATACAAAGAAAGGACTTATGAATGGATTTCATAATAATAGTCCCACTTTTTGCTAAGGCCCAAG
This sequence comes from Cryptoprocta ferox, assembly GCA_028646485.1. Lineage (NCBI taxonomy): Eukaryota > Metazoa > Chordata > Mammalia > Carnivora > Eupleridae > Cryptoprocta > Cryptoprocta ferox. Next base: position 26,525,338 of record CM053575.1, read on the forward strand.
TTTGAGGCCCTTGTCTATATTATATGATCAAATGAGAGAAGATGGTGCCAAACAACTGGGTCTCCTTCAGGCAGTTATCACAGACTTGGCCTCTGACATTATGAAAACACTTGCTTTACTAAAATGAATACAACTGCAAACATTTTGAGGACAATTGCAGTTGAAAAGGAAATGGGTTATTTTCTATAGGCAATTTAAGATTAACTTTAAGGAAATGTACCTGTTTTCCATGGGCCTTATCAAAGAAATGTGGCTAGTGATTTCTAACATGTACGTCAAGTGTTAACCTAAATGCATGATAGCTTTTAAAAATGTTCAACCATCAATGATTCAGGAAAGTAAATTGAGGGAGGAAAGACATGTACTTATGTACCTAGAACACTACATTAGGAGATGTCATTATCTACTCTGCACGTTGGAAATGAAAGAAACCAATTCTGTCCAGAGTCAATATCAGAAAGAAATATGGCTGCTTCCTACTCTTCTCCGCTTGGTGAAATTAATTTTATGATGCTCTCACTGGTAAGTCTCTCATCTGAGTTAGGGAAAATGAATCTAATAGGTTACTTTTGTTTTCAAAATCAACTGTTTAAACAGGTGTTTTTAGAAACTTTAAGAAGTGGAACATTTAACCCTTGAGAAAAACTTCTATTATTATCTCATCTAATGGCAGGTACGAGGATTGTTGGATAAAAGATTATTGCTTTTAATAAGATAACCATCAGAAATAAATATGTAAGCTTAACTCAAATACTCATTTTCTACCCAATGCTACAATGTTTTATTCTTAAATCAAGTCACATGCTATCTTTAATTCTTTGCCTTCACCAAGGTTTTAAGTATAAGAAGTTGGCCTGTTAACTCAAAATCAAGACAGCGGCAATGTCCACATAAGCATGTCTTATTTGGGCATTGAGCAGTAACACTGCTTTCTTGATAGGGCTTAAGGCACTAACCGGTGGTAAAATAAACAAAATGTATGATGATTAACAACTTCTTTAAAATCCTAAAAACGGAGATCGTTTAGAAGGACACTAGTAAATCTTTTTCTCAAACAAATAAGGCATCCTGTTGGCAAACACAAATAAAACAAAAGGTCATGTTGAACCGAATACATTCACTGTCTCAGCTAAACTACCTGAAACACTAGCTATCAAACCAACAAAAGCCACGACAGCATGTGTAACGGTCGGAAAGGCACGAAGGAGAGCTCCACCACTTAGTTCCAAGAGTTAGGTCGGCTGTGTTTACCACTGCACGTGGCCTAATTACACAGTTTATTCGTCCAAATGTGTAACGTCGTTACTTCTGATTTGACAAATAACTTCATCAAGTAATAGTTTAGCAAGAAATTTAGTTTCATGAATTAGAAAATTATTGCAGTGTCTAACACAACTCCATTTATAAAGCTAAACTAATTCTAGCACTGAATGCATATTGTGGATAACACTGAAGCAAATCTGTATGAACAAAAATGGTTGCCTCAAGATAGAATTCACAATAGAAATCCAATATATAACTAAATATGATTTACTGAAAATAATGGAAAGTGTAGTACAGATACATCAAACGTAATTATAACCACAAAATTTTCCTTGTGAAAAATACAACTATTAGTGAAATAAAATGTACAATTGAAAATTTTTCCAAAGGAAAAACAGTATAAACGAAAATATTCTTCAAGATAGGGAAAATAGTATGTCATTGTTTTTCTCATTACAATATAATTTGACACAAAAAGCAGTCCTAGAATTGCACCAATTCCACATCCAGTTTCCTGAACATGTTAAGAGTAAAAGGAGTTCGTAAAGCAGAATGCAGTTTCTGAATTTCATATTTTAAATTGAGGATATTCTCATACAAAATGTCACATCACACCAGATCTGCTTACATAATGTACAATACTTTCCATTTTGTGGCCAGACATGAATATAAACACATGCTTTCTATGCCACCTCTCTTTCATCCTGGTGTTTAGTCAGAGTCAGGAAAAAATAATCAAGTTACTTAAGTGTTATCTCTCTAGCCATAAAGAAAAATTATCTTTAGTGCATGCTTCATCATTTGTCAAAAAACATTTCTGAAAATAAAACTCAGTTACCCAATGGTTTACAAAATAGAAAAATCATTCATTAGGATAAAAACGTGGTGGGGTTTTAGGTCCATTTCCAAAGGACTGACATCCTGGGCAGCACCGCTGTCCTTCAGCAGAGGTCATGATGCAAGTTCTATGGTCACAGCAGGTGTGCCCGCAGGAGACCACTGCCTGACATTCAATTATCTGAGGCCCTGCACCCGCTTTGACCACCCACCTCTGCCAGTTCATTAGTGCTATAAAATAGACGGAATTTTTGTGGAAATGTTAGGAACATTTCTGCTGTACATGATTTAGAAGTTCTCCAAATTTTTCAAATAGGTCTTCCACCCATTTTACATTTTTCATACAAAGTTGAACAATTTCTTCCTGTCCTAAGTCTTCATTTCTTTTCTGCACAGAAGAAATCTAAAATAAAGAGAATTGCCACATTAGCTTATACTTACCACTTTATTAGCTCTTAATAAGAGCTTACTGTTTCTAGATCTCGAATGAAAAAGGATCTATGAATCCACCTACAAATACTGATTTTTAAAAAGAATTCCATCCATGGAGAATGATTATTCAGTCATGAAAATTCAGGTGAAGTCTAGTACTATCATTTTAGTTCCAAGAGGGCAGGAAGAAAGGCTAGAAAAAATGGCTCAAACTTTCTCAATTGCTTCCAGTTGTGTTAAAATCTAAGTGAACAATTTTGGGGTCAATTCTACATTTCAAAACATTGTAAAAAGAGTCAACATATACTGCACAACCATCTTTCCAACATATTATCATCAAATACATCAAGTATAGCCTTGAGCCAACTTAACTCTTAATTAAAAAATTGGTAGTGCTGGTCAAAAAAGATACTACTGTCTAGAACCATTAAACCTTTGAAGAAATTGATCTTTATATCCCACCTACAAAGTGGTAATATTGTCATATATAATTTCTGAGCAACTTAAATTATGATACTTAAAAGTTACAATTAAATTTTAACTATCATTTCTTCCTGATGAGGCACAAAAACCCCTTTCTCTGCAATTAAGTAGGATAAGGCCATTCTAGTGATAAGGAAGACAGGATGATGTCAAAGCAGTGCCTGAAGTGAATTAAAGCAGGATCATTCTGTATTATGGGAGAAGAAAATGAAATAAAGTACCATTTATTATGGCAATGTAAGCAAGCATAATGGCTTAAAAACATTACCACTTACAGCTTCTCTAAGAGCCTCAGATTAATATGAGCACAACACATAACAGAGATACTCAGAATAACATTATTTACAGGACAATAGAGGCACATATTTTTCAACAATTCTCTTTAAAACATTAAAAAAAACCAAGATAGGTATGAAATTCTTAAAGTTCAGAAAAAAATTTTCATTTTTAAATAAGTGAAAAAAATTACCTCATCTTTACAGATCAGATAAACATGATATTTATAATGATGGAGTGAATGATACAAAGAATACAGCTGTATTTTCTCTGGATCAACAGCAAACTCCTATAAAAATAAAAGAGTTTAAGGGTATATTTATTTCATGAAATACTGAGCTGCGAATACTTTTTATAAGAACACTAGACCAAAAGTCTCAATGGAAATCTTAAATATAAATGACTAATATGGCTAGATATAGGCTTATATATGGACAAGAGGCTTATTCAATTAAGAATTTAAATTGTATTTTATACAATTTAATAGAAATTGTATATTTATATAAACACACACTATTTCAAAAAGTTTAAACACAGAAAATTTTTAAACAGTAAACATGTAAGATGACTTATAAAGTAAAAGAATCTATAATCTCTTGCTTCAGAGATAAACAAGGTTAGCAGCATGGTACATATTCTTCCATATTTTCCCTCTACGTATAACATGTATTAATAACTAATTCTGTGTAATGGGAAGGAAATCATACTATACATATTGTTCTGCAACTCTGTTTTTTAGAACTTGTTTCTTCTAACTAAAACTTGAGTATCTTTCTTTTTCTTTTTAATTTTTAAATTTTTATTATTTTTGAGACAGAGAGAGACAGAGCTTGAGGCGGGGAGGGGCAGAGAGAGGGAGACACAGAATCCGAAGCAGGCTCCAGGCTCTGAGCTGTCAGCACAGAGCTCCACACAGGGCTCGAAGCCACGAACCATGAGATCATGACCTGAGCTTAAGTCGGATGCCCATCGGACTGAGCCACTCAGGCGCCCCGAGCATCTGTCTATTTATTACATATACTCCCCTGCCACTATAAATGATATGAGGGCAGGGATTTTTAAAAAAAGATTTTTTTTTATGTTTATTTATTTTTGAGACAGAGAGAGACAGCGCGAGCAGGGGAGGGTCAGAGAGAGGGAGACACAGAATCCGAAGACAGGGTCCAGGCTCTGAGCTAGCTGTCAGCACAGAGCCTGACGCGGGGCTCGCACCCATGAACTATGAGATCATGACCTGAACCAAAGTCAGACGCTTAACCAACTGAGCCACCCAGGAGCCCCTAGGGCGGGGATTTTTTTTTTTTTTTTTTTTTTTTTTTTTTTACCATTTTCACTGTTATATTCCTAGTACGTTAGAAGGGTATTTGGCACACTGTGGGGACTCAAAATATTTTATTAAAAGAATGAATGAGTCTCCTTTAAAAAAGCACACAGTATTACATTATCTGGATGGCTCTTTATCCAGTCTCTCACTGGAAAGTCATAACTGGATTGCTCTTTTTTATGCACTTGTGAATGTGTTTCTACAGAGTAAATTTTTGATGTAGAATTGAGAGCTAAAACTGTTTTCTGAAAAGGCAATAATTTAGACTATGTTTGAAAATGAGTGAATTCCAATTTAAATAATTTTATAGATAGGGAATACTGAATCTTATGAAATATGTGCACACTCACTTATCTGTATGGATTTGTATCCAATGATAAAAATATATATAAAATATAAATACTGGCATCAGGTGATTCCTTTCCTATTAATCTAGTTTAGAACTCTGCACTAGATGACATGCAGATACTGTGCTAGACAACAGAGAAACGCAAAGAATAAGACCGAATCCCTGTTCCTTGAACTGGAGCTGATCATTCGTACCTGAGAAGATTTCATATTTACAACAAAATTTAGAAAAATATTTGCTTGTTTCAATATTTTAAATAGGAATTATATTAAGTGGAAAAGGTATAATTATATCAATCAATATCTACTTACTTGTGCAGATTTGGTGGTTGTTTTAGAAGTCCTTAGAGTTTTCTTATTATAAGCTTTGCCGTTCATTTTGATTTTAGAAATAGCAGAACCCCCACTTTTTGCTTTAGAGTCTCGGGTAATTATTGTTAGTTCAGGAAAACTTTCCAAAGCATTCTTTAAAATAAAGCAAAAATAACTGACATCAGAAGAAAACTAAACTGCTTTCAGCTATTCAAAATTTATTTTAAAAAATACAGAAAAAAAATATACACATTTATGTTTAGGACACACACAAATATGCAGAGGGTACAGATGGGATGTAGTAAATATATACAATATAAATATACACCCAGGTATTATCACAGCTACAAATTCTTTGTAGCTCTTCCCTCAAGATATGGAATCTATTTCCTCATCCCTTGAATTTGGGTGAACCTTATGACCTGCTTTATGCCAACAGCACATGGCACTGTAGGGATTCCTTAATGAGTCAGGGAGTTCTAGTAAAGCCTCCCTGTGGCTTCAAAGTAGGGGAAAGAGGGACCTATGTTTCTTCAAAGCTCTACTAATTCAACTTGACCAACCCCTGCTATAAAGAATTCATCTGATCCCAGGTGAGGATGAGAACAGTGAAAATGAGCAGCATCACAATACTTCTCTGGCTTCACCCCTGCTCTGCCTTTTTTGACTATAGTTGTATGAAGAGAGTCTAAAACAGGTCTTGATGAATTTTTTGGCCACAACGACACAGTAGTTACTACTCACTGACAAGTTAGTGGCCATGTGGCCAAATCAATTCTAGTCCCTGCTTTTTTTTTTTTTTTAATGGTTATTTATTTTTAGAGAAAGGGAATCCTAAGTAGGCTCTGCGCAATCAATGCTGAGCCTGACATGGGGCTCAATCCCAGGAACCGTGAGATCATGATCCGAGCTGAAATCAATAGTTTGACACTTAACTGACTAAGCCACCCAGGAGTTCCTCTAATCCATTTTTTAAAAGTCACTGGCACATTTATGCCCTTACCTACTTGGCAAATCATGAAATGCCACAAACAATAACTGAATGATATTTATAGCTAAATTTAAATAGTTTAAATATTGTTTTAAGGTGGTGGAGTATGTGACTCTTGATCTCAGGGTTGTGAGTTTCACTCCATGTTGGGCATAGAGTTTACTAAAAAAAAAAAAAAAAGTTCTTTTAAAAGATTAAATTGAATAACCACTATCATTTACTATTTTGATACTACAAAGGTTCAAATGCCTCCATTATTTTGATTATTTAGAATATAATTACCATTTGACAGGCTACACTGTTTTATAAACAGTTACAACCTTTAGGGCCACTCTCTTCCAAACTCTGTATGAGTTCACAAGTACCTTTTGTGACAAGATGCTAAAGACGATTGGAAGCACATGGATTTCTAAGGAAAACAGAACATGATTTACATTAAAAAGCTTAGGATTCCTAAAATTACTAAGATCATCACGGGTAATGGTGTTAATTATTTCTAAAGGATTGACAATATTTTACAATCTGTTTGTATTTTGGTTTTGAAATGCAAAGTACTCTAAATGAAAATAATAAAAATTAATAACTAATTTCAAAATTAGAAATTTTGTTTTTTTCTGTGTAAATAAGAATATGAAAACTAATTTTCAGTTGTTCATTATAAAGTGTTGCATAAGCTTTAAATATCTACAGAGTCTATTAAATTCCAAATGGTGGATTTATTTTAATGTTATTAGAGAACTGGTTTAACATTGTCTTTTTTAAAAAAATGTATTATTCATTTTTGACAGAGAGAGACAGACAGACAGAAGTGTGAGTGGGGAGGAGCAGAGAGAAAGACAAAGAATCTGAAGCAGGTTCCAGGCTCTGAGCTGTCAGTACAGAGCACAATACGGGGCTCAAACCTACGAACCTTGAAATCATGACCTGACCTTAACTGACTGAGCCACCCAGGCACCCCTCCTTTTTTTTTTTTAATGTTTATTTATTTTTGAGAGAGAGAGAGAACATGCAGGGGAGGGGCAGAGAAAGAGGGACACATATAATTCAAAGCAGGCTCCAGGCTCTGAGCTGTCAGCACAGAGCCTGACACGGGGCTCGAACCCACGAATTATGAGATTATGACCTGAGCCAAAGTCGGCTGCTTAATCGACTGAGCCACCCAGGTGCCCCATAACTGGTTTAACATTTCTAAATGGCTAACCAAGGGGCACCCAGCTGGTTCAGTTTGTAAAGCGTGACTCTTGATCTCCAGGGTGAAAAGCTGAGTCCCATGTTGTAGGTATAGAGATTACTTTAAAAAAAAGTGGGGGGGGGGGAGCTCAAACTGCTCATTTTTAAGATTTAGTAAATTTTTAGAAAACACACATCTGAAAGCATTTCCTTTTCTGCAGAAAATATGATATTTTCCAAATTTCAATTGATAAATTGATAATAGCAGTTAAGCAGAAAATACTGAACTAGTCTGTAGACCAAATTCTTAGTACTGGGCTTCTTACTACCTTTTGACTATTTTTCCCTCTGTAAGTGCATGTCTGTGAAGAATAAAGGACTATTAGTAGTTTGTTGCCATTTAACTTTCGATTTTTTAAAAAGTAAACTCTGCACTCAATGTAGGGCTAGATCTCATGACCCCGAGGATTACATGCTCTGTTGACTGAACCAAGTAGGCAACTCCGGTGTTGTTTAACTTTCAACTCAATCCCAAAGCCTTAATTTTTACCTAGTAAAATAAGGTCAATTTTCACCTTTATGTGGAGTCTGGATAAAACAGGGATGTGAAAAAGCTATACAAATTACACAAATGAGGTGAAAACTTGCATCCACACAAAAACCTTCACACAAATGTTCATATACTAGCTTTACTGACAACTGTCAAGATTAGGAAGCAATCAATATGTCCTTCAGTAGATGAACAGATAAACTGTTGTACATTCAGATAATGGAATATTATTTAGTGGTAAAAGAAATGAACTGTCAAGCCATAAAAAGACATGGCAGAAAAAAAATTCTGTTTTTAAAACAAGTTATTTTGCGGATCTTTATTTTTTCATGTTTATTTATTTTGAGAGTGTGCATGCATGTGTGTGCAAGCAGGGAAGGGGCAAAGAGACAGAGAGAGAGAAAGAGAGAGAGAGAATCCCAGGCAGGCTCCACACTGTCAGTCAGTGCAGAGCCTGTTGTGGGGCTCAGTCCCATGAACTATGAGACCATGACCTGAGCCAGAACCAAGAGTTGGATGCTTAACTGACTAAGCCACTCAGACACCCTTTTATTTTTTAAGTAAGCTCTATACCCAATGTGGGGCTTGAACTCATGACCCCTAGATCAAGAGTTGCATGTTCTAATGACTGAGCCAGCCGGTGCCCCAAAATCTTAAATTGTTATTGGTAAGTGAAAGAAGCCAATCTGAAAAGACCACGTACGGTATAGTTTTCAACTACAGGACATTCTGGAAAAGGTAAAACTATAGAGAGAGTAAAAAGATCAGTGGTTGCGAGAGGTTAAGTGGGGAGGGAGGGATGAATATAGCAAAGAGGGTTTTCAGGGCAGTGAAAGTACTCTGTATGACACTTTAATAGTAGATAACATGTCATTATACTTTCTCCAAACTGACAGAATGTACATTACCAAGAGTAAGCCATGCAAATTGTGGACTTCAGGTTATAAGGATATGTCAAAGTAGGTTCATCAATTGTGACAAACTTACCACTTTGGTGGGAGATGTTGATAATGGGGGAGGCCTTTCATGTGGAGGAGATGTAACTCTTTGTACTTTGTTCAGTTTTGCTGTGAACCTAAAACTGCTATAAAAATAAAGTCTAGGGGTGCCTGAGTGGCTTAGTCAGCTGAACATCCAGCTTTGGCTCAGGCCATGATCTCACGGTTTATGGGTTCAAGCCCCATGTCAGACTCTGTGCTGATAGCGCTGATATCTGATAGCTGATAGCGCACAGTCTGTTTCAGATTCTCTGTCACCCTCTTTCTCTGTCCCTCCCTCCGTCTCAAAAATAAACATTAAAGAAAAATAAAAGAGAAAGTCTATTTATAAAAATTAAGAGCTATACAAATGTATAAAAAAACTTTTCCCAAAGTAGATATCATCAAAAGATTCTAAATGTTATATATTATACTTTAAATAAGAAAAGTTGAGGGGTGGCTGGGTGGCTCAGTCAGTTAAGCATCTGACTTCAGCTCAAGTCATGATCTCACGGTTCGTGAGTTCGAGCCCTGCGTTGGGTACTGTGCTGACAGCTCAGAGCCTGGAGCCCGCTTTGGATTTTATGTCTCCCTCTCTCTCTCTGTGCCCCTCCCCAACTTGTGTGAGCACACCCAGTCTCTCTCTCAAAAATAAACAATTAAAAAATTAAAAAAAAAAAAAAAAGAAAAGCTGAAACATTTTGACTACTAAATAGTTTCTGTGGTAAATTTTCTGTGTTCATATTAGCTTTTTATTGTTCTATATTTCTGATAACACCAAAACCAATTTAGAGTTAAACTATATATATCTACCATTAGGTTAAGTTCAACTTTTCTTCAGATACTGAGTAAATCAGGCAAGTAAAGGGAATTTTGATAACTGTGCTAAAAAAAGGCCAATTCTAATTATAGGTAAAATATGAACATTTTGAAAAGGTTTAAAAGTAAAACAAGACTGGAATTTGGTAGTTTAAAGAAAGTACTTTTGAAAATATTTGGAAATTATTATGTAGAAGGAATTCTAGATAAATATAAAAGCCTAAAAAATGAATTTAAGCAGAAAAGAGAAAATGATTAACACTAAGAATCTGCTTAATAAAATAAAAACACAAGCTAAACAGACTCATCATGAATAAAAATCAAATTTTCATTGGGTGAAAAATTTTATAAAACTCAGAGTGACTTTCATAAATTTCCTGTTATACTTTAGATTATGATTGCCAGTGAGTTTGCTAATAAATCATCTGAAGGAAATACCTTGAATGGCTGATCCAAATGAAGATTCAAAAGAAGTCTCTTTCGGTTATCATTCAGCATGCTATCTATTTTTTTCATATGAGGCAAAAGTAGCTCATCTAAAACAAGATAAAAATTTATTGTAACAATAAATAAACTATCAACATAAAAACTTGTTAAAAATCCAACTTTTCTTCAAAGTTAAGATATTAAATTCACTGGTGTGTATAAATATTACTTTAAAAATATTGGACATGTAGCTTTCTGAACAAAAGGTAACTCGCAAAAATAGGTTTGCAATAGCCAAGTGAGAAAGAAGCAGCACAATATGAGGACAGAATCAGAAGTCCTGGGTTTTAGCCCTGTCTCTGCCACTAAAATTGATTGATGACAGCTAACATGACCAGTGAGCAAACTGCCTAGATTCTCCAGACCTCATTTATCATCTGAGCAATAATCATATTATAAAATATAGATTTATCTGACATTATAAAATTCTATAAAATACCAAACATGATAGTCTTAATTTAACTGTAGTTTGGGCCAAAGAAAAAGTAGGGGAAGAAAAATGATCAAAATCCAGTTTCAAAAACATAAAAGTCAAAAAATAGTTATTTCAGAAAAGGAGGAGTAAAAGTATGATAAAGATTTCTAACCAAAACTTTTTACTTTCTTTTTCACCCTTCTAAAACTTTAAGATCTTTTTTAGGAAAACATTTTCATCACAGTATTAATTACTTTTGGTGCTGTATTAAATATTTTAGGTTGCTAATTTCTCAAATTATCAGCAGAATAATGTATTTTATAATACTACCTTTACTGACCATTCTGAAAAAATATATGTAATTCTCAGAATCTGGCTAATGATTTCATAGATGAATAAAAGGATTCTTTATATTTGGAATACAAACACAAGCACAGTGACCAGAAGAATACTTCTCTAACTGAAGAAAAAGTCCTTAGTGAGGAATGCATTCTGAAGTCACTCACTTTAGATACACACCTTGATAGTTTTCTTTTATCTTTCTAGTAGTGATTAAATCTGTTCAAAAACTGTAAGAATTTACATTTCACAAAATAAAGTTTTAAACATTTGCGGATATTTTAAAAATGTTACCATTAAAAATATATATGGAGAAAAATAAAAAAAAACAATGATAAGCAATAGAAAAAAAAGTCAACTAAAATACAACTACCCAGGAATGACCGTTACTAAGAGATGTATATTGTATGATGCAAGGAGTTTTGATTGAGAGAAAAAACATTTTATGGCAAAAACACTGATGTGGGGAATTAACTGATGTGGGTTTTAAATTGTGGTTATTCAACGATTAACTTGTTCTATAACTATGAAATACACTTAATCTTTTTGAACCTTAGTCTGCAAAATAAATGTTTTAGACTAGGTAATCTCTAATGTCTCTTCCAGCACTACATAACTCTAAAATTTTAGACTGATGAAAGGATTACTGTCTCTGATTATATGGTCAAAAAACAATGGACCAGAAATTAGAAGACCTGAGACTGTACTCCTTTTTCTGCTACATGCAAATTGTGGGCTCCTAAGCAAGTCACTTAACCTCTTGGTGCCTCTTGTCTTCATCCACAAAATGGCTTTCTGAATTGTTTTGGGATTAAAACAGAATAATGTATATCAAAGTATGTAGACATAACATGTAATTAGTAGGCACTGCTGTTGAAGTACATTGTTAGTGATTTTTCTTTGTTACTATCTTTTGATCATACATGCATACAATCATTTTGATAGGGAGGTGATAGAAACTGGCTCAGTAACAACCCTTTCATTCCCTCTTTTAGTTGTCCTTGGTGAAAGCTACAGTAGATGAGGAGTAAATATTAGTGAGCAACATTAAATATATAAATCAGCAGTTTATTTCAGATATTAATCTCCTCTCTATTTTACTGTAAGAAAAAGTTACTAAAATAAAAATATAAAGGAATAATATTAATGAATATAACCCAATGCATACATTATTTTACTACTAATTGATTAGAATATAATTATTCGGTGATGTATCTTTTATGAGACACAAATATATGATTTTAATCTTTATACCAGTATTAGCCAGTTCATCTTTCCAATTATTAGAAAGCAGAATGTACGGATGTCTGGACCTTGTGTGTAACACAGTGAACTGTTATGAAGATGACAAAGACTTCGAATTGAAAATGACAAAGTGGGTAGTTACATAATTTTCCCATGAGTAGAAATCAATAAAAATACATTCAATATAAAAAAATGCCTAAATAATAAATTTGTTCAAAAATATTGACAATTCATGAAAAGATAGGACTACTTTATAACATCAGTATCATGGATATGTGAACTGACAATGTATAGATATCTATTACAAAACCTATATATTAAACTCGTAACTAACAGATAAGAATAAAGAAGATCCATGAAGTACTACCAAGAAAGTACTACTTAGCAGACTGTACCATTGCTCTTCTCTAAGGCTTGCATTGTGTCAGGGTCCAAAGCAATGCTAACAAGCAATTCCATGTAGCTCTTAAAGGTTTCCTTCATCGCTCTTGTGTTCAAAAAACGAGTGACAAAGGGAGCTGGAGGATCAAATTCTGAGAGAGTGAAAAGACGAAATATTAAATATCCTTCCCAATAAATTTAAAAACACTTTTATTTATAAAAAGAGCCAATATGCAGATAAAACGTTGTAAATAAGATTTCTTCAAATTCAACTTTCTCCCATTCAGCTTTTAAAAACACCCCAGGTTAGAGATTCTCAAAGCTGGTTTGCACATCACAATCACTAGAGAGCTCATAAAACAAAACAAAACAAAACAAAACAAAACAAAAAAATCAGCTTGCTGGACTTATTAAAACAGAATCTTTTGGTGGGGGTGGGTGGGTAGGTGGTGGTAGCAGTAGTGATGAGGTTTAAATATTATACTTCTAAAGGTTCCCAGGTGACTTTAAAGCCCAATACTAGCTCAGCATTGGTAAACATCAGCCCCAGAGGAACCTGTTTCTTCTCCCCTGGACCCACTACAGACATCTGCTGCCAGGCTCTGCTACTCCAGAACTGATGGGTTTCTCTAGATTAAAGAAATTACATAACACATCTAATATATATGAGTTAATATACAGGCCATCTCTTCCTTTTTTTAATTCTACACTTAAATTACTGTAAAGTTCTGTGTAAAATTCTGTAAAGTTCAGAGCCAAGGGATATGTAATTTTTTTAAAAAATATAAAGTAGCCCATACACAGAAAAACTTCACTCAAATTCAATGTGAAGAACTTCAAGATTAGAAATGTCTCAATTTTAACTTTTTGGATTCAAGCACATAACTTGTTAAAAAAAAAAAAAAAAAAAAGAACCACAGGCCCAAAATGATGTCACTTAGGGTAAGGCCCCAAGTCACTGGGACTTAATAATACCTAATCTAACTATAGTTTCAACCCCCAGAAAGGTAATCTTTATCCAGTCAACACGGGAATTTCCTGGTCAGTAAATTTAAGATATTTACTGACAGACCCTTTTTGTTATACTTAGGAGGGTGACCTTGCCTAAAACAATGGATTGTTGCTAATAATTTCCTTTTTTACACTGAATATGTTTAAAACCTTTCTTTTTCTATAGCCCTCTGGAGCTCCCCTCTACTTGTTAGATGGGATGCTGCCTGATCCATTAATCGAATAATAAAGCCAGTATGTTTAAAATTTACTTGGATGAATGTTTGTTATTTAACAAACTATTATCACAGCCTTTAAAGCAGTTCTTAAAGTATGGTCCCAAGGACCTTTGGAGGTTTCCTTGAAGATCCTTTTCCTGATGTCAAAATTGTTTTCATAAAAATATTCAATGTTATATACCTTTTTCACTCTTTTGACATCCATAAAAATAATGATGGGTAAAACCGCTGGTGCCTTAGTATGAATCAAGGCAGTGGCACCAAATTACACTAGTAGCCATATATTTTGCCATCTCACTGCCACACATTTGAATGGGGGAAAAAAACCAGTTTCAAATAAGAATAGTCCTTGGGAAGGGGTGCCTGGGTGGCTCAGTCGGTTAGGCATCCAACTTCGGCTCAGGTCATGATCTTCCAGTTCATGAGTTCGAGCCCCATGCCACAATCTATGCTGACAGCTCAGAGCCTGGAGCCTGCTTCAGATTCTGTGTCTCTGTCTCTCTGCCCCTCCCCTGTTCACATTGTGTCTCTTAAAAATAAATAAACATTAAAAAAACATTTTTTTAAAAGAACAGTCCTTGGGGAGCCTGGCTGGTTCAGTCAGTACAGCGTGTGATTCTTGATGTTGGGTCCTGAGTTCAAGCCCCGTGCTGGGTAGAGATTAAAAAAAAAATAGTCCTTCATGAAGCAGTAAAAATAATTAATTGTATTAAATCTTTACTCTTGAGTAAATGTCTTAATATTCTGTGTGATAAATTAGAGGTACAAATAAAGCACTTCTGTTATAAAGTATGATGGTTATCTCCAGGAAGAGCATCCAAGCAACTGTCTGAGTTACAAGATGAACTAGACACTTTTCTCCCCTTGGGACAACCATGTCATTGAAAGAGTGATTGACAGACATACTATGCCTATTTAGACTTGGGTACCTGGCAGACATTCTCTCAATAATTAATGAAGTGAACCTGTCATTCAAGGAAAACAATTGACAGCATTTACTAATAACAATGATAAAATTTGAGGGTTTTTTTTCTTAAGATTTTATTTTTAAGTAATCTCTACATCCCACGTGGGGCTCAAATTCACAACTCTGAAACTGAATAGCACCCTCCATGACTGAACCAGCTAGGTACCCCCAAAATTTGAGGTTTCAACCCCCAAAATTTGAGGTTTCAAATGAGAATTAGAATTCTGGAAAATGTGTATCTACCACTGTGTGCTTGACAACATCCCAATACTTAAGGAGTTCAGTGATGAGATCATTGGTAATATTAGTGTTATTGTAAAGATGTAGGCGCTAAATAGAAGAGCTAAAATCATGAAGCTCTTAGGGGCATCTGGGTGCCTCAGTCGGTTGAGGGTCTGATTTCAGTTCACGTCATGACTCATAGAGCCCTGCTTTGGGTTCTCTGCTGTCAGCACAGAGCCTGCGTCAGATCCTCTGTCTCCCTCTCTCTCTCTGCCCTCCCCCACTCGCATCACTCTTTCTCTCTCAAAAATAAACCTTAGGGGCACCTGGGTGGCTCAGTTGGTTAAGCTTCTGACTTTGCTCAGGTCATGATCTTGTGGCTTGGAAGTTGGCTTGTGAGTTCAAGCACATGTTGGGCTTCAGGCTGACAGCTCAGAGCCTGGAGCCTGCTTCAGATTCTGTGTCTCCCTCTCTCTGACCCTCCCTTGCTCACGCTTTGTCTCTAAACAATAAACATTAAAAAAATCATGAAACTCTTAGAAGAAAATAGAGGGGTAAATCTTCATGACCTTGTATTTGGCAATGGATTCTAAATATAACACCAAAAATCTAAGCAATAAAAGAAAAATTAAAGAAATTTGGCTTCGTTAGAACTTCAAACTTTTTTTCAAGACAGTGAGCATGCAGGGAAAGGGCAGAGAGAGAATCTTAAGCGTGGAGCCCAATGCAGGGCTCGATCTCACAACCCTGGAATCATGACCTGAGCTAAAATCAAGAGTTGGATGCTCAACTGACTGAGCCACCCAGGAGCCCCAGAATTTCAAACTTTTGTGCATCAAGGGACATTACCAAAGGAATAGGATAAAATATTTTTACACCATATATCTGATAAGGGTTTAATATCCAGAATATATATAAAGAACTCCTACAACTCAAGAATAAAAGAAATGACCTAATTTAAAAACTAGGCAAAAATTCAGAATAGACATTTCTTCAAAGAAGATAAGGAAATGGCCAGTAAGCACTTGAAAAGATACTCAACATCATTAGTTGTTAGGGAACTACAAATCAAAACATCAATGACATACCACTTTACACCTACTAGGATGGCTACAATAAAAAACAAAACAAAACAAAACAACCCACCAAAAACAAAAAATAACAAGTGTTGGTGAGGATGCGAAGGAATTGGAACCCCATGCATTGCTGGCAGTAAAGTAAAATGGTGCAACCATTGTAGTATTTTAAAGGTTTGACGGTTCCTCAAAAAGCTAAACTTACAATTATCATGCGGCCTAGCAACTCCATTCCTAGGTATATATCCAAAATAACTGAAAAAAAGGCACAAACATATTTGTATGCCAATGTTCATTGTATGCACTATTTCCAATAGCCAAAAGGTGGAAATAATCCATGTGTCCTCAATAGATGAAAAGATAAATGAACATACAATGGATAAATTTACAATGGAATAATACTCAGCCAGAAAAAGCAATTAAATTCGAAAACATGCTGTAACATGGATGAACCTTGAAAATATTATAAGTGAAATAAGACAGATACAATTATATGAGATATTTACAGAAGGCACATTCATGGAAACAGAAACTAGATTAGAGATTACCAACAACTGGGGGAAAGTGAGAATGGGGAGCTATTGCTGGGGGAAAGTGAGAATGGGGAGCTATTGCTTAATTGTTACAAAGTTTCTGTTTGGTGTGATGAAAATGTCTTTCTTTTTTTATGTCTTTATTTTATTTTTGAGAGAGAGAGAGAGAGAGACCGAGAGTGAGCTGGGGAGGGGCAGAGAGAGAGGGAGACACAGAATCTACAGCAGGCTCCAGGCTCCGAGCTGTCAGCATAGAGCCTGACGCGGGGCTCAAACCCACGGATTGTGAGATCATGACTTGAGCCGAAGTCGGATGCTCAACCGACTGAGCCACCCAGGTGCCCTGAAAATGTCTTGAAAATAGATAGTTGTATGTCCATCAACGGATGAATGGATTAGGAAGATGTGGTTCATCTATACAATGGAATACTACATGGCAATGAGAAAGAATGAAATCTGGCCATTTGTAGCAAAGTGGATGGACCTCGAGGGTGTCATGCTCAGCGAAATAAGTCAGGCGGAGAAGGACAGATACCATATGTTCGCACTCATAGGTCTAACAGGAGAAACC